>MU382630.1:151384-751384 GCA_022495115.1 Xylaria castorea | reverse complement strand
GTAGCTGAACAGCGACCGGGCTATTCCGCAGATAGCAGTAAGATTTATGGCCCGTCCCGCCTTGGCGCCAGTGTTTTTCTCCCCTTTTGTGAAAGTGCGGTTTCGATTGGATTTAGTTAGATTGAGGCTAGCTTTAACTACAGTACTCATAGTATATGAGGTGCGCGACAGTTGTATAGCGATGAGCTGCTGGGACAGCTGCATCCAGTAAGCAGATCGTCGGGTCCGTTGTTGGAGCCGCATGCATTATCAAACGATACCTACTGCATAATAGCTGCAGGCAGGTTATCATTAGCCTTATGATCGATACAACTCTGCTATCACATCGGACGGAGTGCTGCAGTCGGGCTTCATATCACTGGCTCTTGACCCCTGCAGAATCGCGCTACATAATCCTCTATTGCGGCACGGTTCTCCTGCCGCCCTACGCATGCGAATTGCAGTGGGAGAGGACACGTCTACGTAGTATTGAAGATTAGAGCTGAAACCTGGAGGCTGGGGACTAGAACATCCGTGAGTGTGGGGAAACCGAGCGTATTTATAGCCACCACCCTAATACATACAGGTCTGTGACCGATATGCCGAGGTCTCACTGATGGTCCGGATCGCTTTTCGCAAAAAATGTCTTTAACAAGGGCCATTATCCAATTAGGACCTTACCGGACCCCTTAATCCTATACAAACTATTAGCAATATAATATTCCTCCATGCCCTTAACCACAGTAATTCATGTTTCTCTCCCTCATAGTACAGCTTCAGGTAGGATAGGCATTAAGCATCAGCGTTACGATCTCTTGGAGACGTCAAATATAAGATTAATGAAGACCATCGTTGCTGTAAGGAGGGATGTAAGGCACCTTCGTAGGCTAGCCCTGGCTATATACATATACTTCTTTGTTCTCTAGAAGTGGAATAATAATAATAATCGTAATTACGTATTAGACATTATACAATGACCCCGAGTATCTACGTCCACCGCATCAAACAAATACCAACTGTCAAGCCTCGCCAAGTTCAGCGACACACGCCCGTATCTCACCTGCCAACCTCTCCACAAGGTCAACATCCACAATCCCATCCTGCCAGTTGACAGTGACGTAAATACCATGCCCAGCGACGCCAGCAACGTTGAAACTGATGGCGGAGCCGACGGCATTTGCTCCTTGCGTGAAGATGGCGCGGTCAATGAACCAGCGCCCTCCGTCTTCCGGGCCTTTCCCGCCCTCTGCTACTTTCGACAGGTCTTCGGGCCCGGGGATCCCCGAGTCGACGGCGCCGAGACTGCCCAGGTTCGACAGTTCCCAGCTGCCATCCCTCGCCTTCCCAAATTTCTTGCGGAGGAACTCGTGCCAGTCCCCGATCAGGTGGGAGAGCGCCTGAATGTCGTCGCGCGGTAGCGAGGCGGCCTTGTCGCGTAAGCGGGCCGTCATGTCCTGCGCGAACGCCCACACCGCCGCATCATCGCCGACTCGGGCGTTCTCGTCGTCGTCGTCCCGGCCCCGCTGCAGTCGCCGAATGGTGTCAATATCGTGATCGCATGAGAGGCCCGTGATAAGACAATGGATCGTCTCGCCGGGTATGAACGCCGAGCCCGCGGCACTGGGATCCGCATACCCCGCGAGCGCAATGGGTGTCGTGGAGCGGAACGATTTGTCCCTCACGAGATGAGCGAGTGAGCGTGCGATTAGAGCGTGCAGCAGTCCTGTCAAACTGGCCTTGTGGCTCCGACACTGCACTAGGATTCTCTTCAACCTCGCCTCGTCGACCTTGAGCAACGTGCGGATATGCACCTTCGGGTTTGACACGTCGACCGGTGCTCCTGTCCACGGGATGTCGGCCTCGCTCGGCTCTAGAAATAACAGGCGCCTGAGGGCAGGAGGCATAAGGACTGGATACAGAATCTCTCCCCAGACCATGCGCAAGATGAAACCCCAAGATAGACTAAATGGGATGAGTATATCCATTCCAGGTGGGAGGTTAGGAGCAGTCGGAAGATGGAGGATATGGTTTTGGAGTTCTGGAGGGCGGGTCGCGTTGTTCAGGGCACGTTGGAAATCCCCATGGAATATGTATCCGCCTTTCCCATCCGAGTACGCGTGGTGGAAGCAAAACGATACATCGAGAGACAACAGCGCGTCCTTTTCTTTAGACCGAAGCGCGCCAAGTTGTCGCGGGTTGTGGTGCACAACGATTTTCCAGCCCGGTTTATCCGCAAGATCTTCCCACAGCGCTTCATGGTATTTCTCATGGGAGCGTATTAGGGCGTCTTCATAGTGCGCTTGCGCTTGCTCCTCTCCATTTTTGCTGTTGTCTGCTTTGATATCCACGCTGGGTGCAGTAGCTGGTATAATGAGCTCCTTCCACTCGATCATGCGACGCATGTCAATCGTCTTGAGGTGGACAAAAGCAGGCTCCTTGGTGTCTTCGCCCGCGATGCCGACGCGTAGCATGGCTTGCCGGAGGACCACGGCTGCCAGCGCATTTTCAATCACATCATGCAGGGAGAGCGATTGCTGCCTCAGGTAGGTGGATGAGACTCTATATCGGCATGTCACGATCACAGCGCGTAGAATGCCTAAGTTGTGACGGGCAGTATTAAACTTAGATCTATAGGTAAATACGAGTTAGTTATGATGATGTGAGTGAGTGAGTGAGTGAGGCGACATGGAATGAATGAGATGAGAGCAGACTGAACGTGAAGATGAATGAGTGGTGAGATGTCAAAAGGAAGATGGAAAGTCAAGTTCGATTGGTAGCTTACTGTGGGCCTACACATCGGACTATATTGTCAGCTGATGCCATCATTCACGTACGAACGCACGAGTTGCGTACGTAACGAATTAATCGGATTAAGCTGCTTAATTGTGTTAAAAGTCATCTCAGCAAAGCTAGACGAGATGAACATCAACAAGTTCGTTTTTATAAGGGTATTTCTTGTTGCCTAACAGTCTAATATGGGGCTCTGGAGCAATCGATCTTTAGATACAGCTGGCGACCTCACGCCAGCAGATCTACCGAACAAGGGACCCTGGTATCATAATTACTCCCAAATTTTCCGACTGTAATTCGGCACTCAAAACTCCGAACATCACAAGGTCCTACGCATCGCGATAAACTCCGAACGCCCATCGAATACGATTGCTGCACATTCATGGCGACTGCTGGTTCCATCGCGGTTCGCGTAAGTGTGAAGTATAATGACACAAGATATTTAGATGATTTACTGCTGGGGGTGTTGGAGTTGCTGGGATTGCTGAGGTTGATACACAGGCTGTGGTGACGGCATCTGCATGCCGGACTGGACCTGATAACCTTGTGTGTTGAGTCGCGCCTGTTGTCGACGCTTCACCTCATTATCTTGTTGAATTAGAGCACAGCAATGACACCTGCGTGCATCGGAATAGATTAGTCGAGATCTATAAGTCCCACATCATAGAATTTGCTAGGTTATATGAAACAAGGAGAGTAATAGGGGGAGCAGGTAGGGGATATTTTTATACATACCAGTATGTTGTGCAGCAGTCACCACATCCGCCGCCCTTGATGCCGAATTCATCTCGGATTTGGCTACGCTTGGCCAAGACGTAACTGTATCAGATAAGTTAGCAAGACGATTCTGCAGGTCACTGCCCATGTGGGCATAAGATAAGACAGCTTGAGAACGTAGAATAGTGACAGGAAAGAGCTCACATCCAGCCGCAACCAGACAAACATTGAATGGCCGTGTAAATAGCACAGTCGGAGTTCACCAATTCAGGACTCGCCGACGAGGGATCGCGAATACGCGACGAGGTCTGGCCCAGGAGGAGGCATGGACAGCACCAGCCTAACAGACATGATGAAATCGGCTCGCAATTGAAAAGTGAGGTCTGCCATTCGGTCCTTTCCATTCCCGGTTGACCGTAGAATTGGGAGTTTACTGCCATGGGCGGTGGGTGTGCGTAAGATTGGTGGTTCACTGCCATGGGTGGTGGTTGTGCGTAAGACTGTTGTTGGCCATGCGGTATTGGGGCTTGGCCGTATACACCTTGCTCTTGGCCGGACTTCTCTGGTGCCGACATTTTGAAAGAGAGAAGCGAACGGGGTCTTCTAGTCTAGGTCGTGCCTCGATTGCCGGAATATTTCATGAGTAGTAGTGGTAGAAGCTGGACGTAGAGATATCAAAAGCAACGAAGAAGAGCATGCAAAGAGCGACGATAAGGTGCTTGGAGTAATGAATCGGTTTAGTCTGTAGCCGAGACGATGAATTCCGTTATACTGAATGAAAAATAATGTGAAAAATAATGTGTTTGAGGTATTGAAGTGTGTAGTTTAGTAGTAGTGATCTAGGGTAGTGGTAACAGTTACTTTTATAATGTAAGGCAGTGGGCTATTTCTAGCTATAAATAACTAACCAGCTTTAATTAAGCAATGCTAGTATTTTTATAGCTAGTAGAGTACGCCAAAGTAGAAGTACATTGTCATAACTACTGGCGTACGAGCACCGCAGCATAGTAGAAGTGTACTCGGAGGTAGTTATATACATACGAAAGCCCTGGTATCCCACATTGGGATATTGCCGAATCATTCGGTCAACTGTATTGGCATAGCGGGTAGCAGGGCTACCGCCATAACAAACATTAATTTTAATGTAATTTATGTAGCAAACTCTGTACTACCTGCCTTCGCGAATCAAGTAGTAATTTGTGATTCGAAGACCCATATGGATGGGCTAGCACTGCTACATACTGCTGACAAGTGTGACGGAAGTGGAGGTCGTACTAATATCGGATAGTAAGGCTGGTATGGAATGGATATCTTGTAAATAAGATACGGCAGCGAAATACTTAACTTTGATATGGGCTCATGTGGCTGCCAACAGTTACGCAGCCCGCAGGCCGATCTCAACGAAGCTGCTGTTCTAACGCCATCCCAATATTTAGGGACGCAGCCTCACTATAACTCGGGATAAATCGGTCCCGAATCTTACTTGGCTGGTGGTTTACATCAGTCACTAACTTGATCGGTGCAAACTATTGAGACCCGCGCAGTACTTTCGTTCCGACCTGCACTCCCGATATCCCGCAAAGCGAAAAACCGGTAGGGCTGAGATTGTAGTGTCATGTACACATGGTTCAAGGTAGGCGTTGGGGACGGCCGCCTCATAAAAGGGGGTGAGACACTAATGTGTAACAAACCGGCCGAATATGGAAATGTAAAGGGATACGCAAAGGAGTCTAGGCTATGTATTTCCGAGACTATCTGTACTGCTAATACCAACCTAGATGAAGAGGCACTGAGCTGAAAGACTTAGCCCTCTAGCCTGGACTTGAAGCTGAATGTGATATGCACAGATAGCCTGAAATACCCATCTTAGAAGACTTTGTTATCTCCAAGCTCTGCTGTATGGTCTACCTAATAGACCAAGCACGTACATGTAGTTAGTAGCTAGTCTAGTCTAGTCTTGCTTATGATGAATTACACAATCCCTTGTATTAGAAAGGGATGTAAATGCGCTAGTCAATTGAGTTCGTGATGCTATGAAGTAATTGCCAAAGCACAACTCGATGAATTAGATCTAATAAGGCTAGCTTCATGTTGAAATACAGATTATCCGTGTCCGTAGATCTGATTTAGGAATAACTGTACACAGAAAACTTTCCAGATAGGCTTAGCCTTTGTCTTAGATTGAATGGTCATTACCCAGAATCGGTAGTCTATACCCTGGATCAGCCCTAAGTAGCTGATGTCAGCACTTCAGATCATTAGGTAGGTAGCCTCGGTAGCCTCTCGCCAGGCTGTTACAGCTATTATTAGCAAATATGGGGTCTTGTTTCTCTACAGTACAGCAGGCAGTCACTCTTAGGTTCAGGTCACCAGTAGGAGTCTTCTGATTGGGCAATGAGCAACTGCCGGTAGCTCCAGCTCAGTGGGGCAGGTCAGTCGAGGAGGGACCTAGGACACATTGTGAGAAAGACGATACTTACTTAACTAACATCATTCGTGAGTTTTCGAGCACTATTGATGATCAATATTGTGTGCGTGTTTCTACACAGACTATTCCTCAAGTCTAACATCACCAACCTATATCTACTCCTTCGAACAGGCTGCCGCAAGAATAGCGAAAGAGAGGCCATATCACGCACATAGTAGTAATATCAAATATCGTATCAATCACAACAAGCTTTTATTAAACCAGATTACGTTTTTCTCCGCAACGGATGACTACTCCAGCGTGAACTATATCTAACTGGGCTTAGGGTTTTACTATTTAGTAACCACCTAATTAGGTTGGTTGAGATACGGTCATTGTTGGATCTGTATGATCAGCTGGGATCGCACGAATGTGAGCACCTGACATGATACTTGTTTAATTGAATAATCCAGGCATACCCTTTCCTTCCGCCCTAGTGAAGCTTTATTAGACTGATGTATGGCTATGGTACGCTACCCAACAAATAACACTACGTTCTAGAGCCAGTACAGATGTCAGACTCATGGAGTCGTGGTGGCATTAGCAAGCGGCCAGTTGATGCCTTTGTCCGCGGCGCCAGTGTTTCCCAATCCCGCGCAGCTGTACAGACCGACCGGGTTGTTCTCCGTGGCTCGCATGTACTGGAGGTCGATGCACTCCTCTGTCCCAAATGTCAGCTCTTCATCCGTTTTTTTCCGAAGCAAGCCAGTGGTTTGGGGACTACTTACGCGGGCTGGACATCTGGAGGGCGATTCGTCCATCAGCCATGACGTTCCACTTCTGTCCATCTGCGGTATCAGAGCACTCCGTAACGGAGAGATTGGCCATATCCTTCCAGTTGGCTATTTATGCCCAGGGTATGTCAGTATCGATTTCGCTGTCACTGGTAAAAAAGAAAAGGTGTCGCGACTGCTCACTTTTGGCGCCAGCGTCCACGCAGAGTGTGGTACCCGCTAGCTGGATCTTTGTGTCGGTGCCACCCTTGATAAACCACTGTTGCTCGGCCTTGGTTGCGGCTGTCTGACTGCATATGGATTAAAGTATCAGGACTACTTTTTTCCTAATAAGAGTTCATAGCTGAGCGAGGACAAGACGAACATCATAAGAGTGCTTCCGGTGGTGCGGCCCTTAGGCACCACGACGAACTTAGTGTTCACCATCGACGTGATGTACACGGCGCGGTAGCCCTCGGGCGGTGCCTGCGCAAAGCCGGCTGTGGCGAAGGCGCACACAAGAAGAGAGGTAAACAGCATATTTTCGATTATTCTTCTCTTTCGTTCGAACTCGGGATAATTGTTTCGACTAGTTCTACCAACGCTGAGGAGTGGATCACCTTTACAGGTGCGCAGGTCAGCGAAAGGAGAGGAAGATATGGATTTGTTCATACGTGTGTGGCAACCAGGACTAAAGAGATGCCCGGGCTCCTCCCCGCAATCTCAATTTACGGCAATGTTATTCAAGCCTGATTCTGTAGCCAATCTTCACGAGGCATCAATCTATTTAGACTCACTCCTTACCGGGGACCAAGGATGGCTCCACGCCTCGGAGGCAGGCGTACCACCCCTCGCCTGCGAATCGTCACCGCACAGTTATTAAACTGGCGAATATGGATGTTTGGCCTGCTTTCATTGAGTCGCCGGCAGATCTCGAGAAAGGCACGAGCACCAATGGAAATCCGCGGCTATTCATATCGCCTCCTACAGGGTGTTCTTGTAGCGGGTGATCATCTCGTCTTCGGCTAATGTGTTTCTGCGACAGCCGTTGGGGGTACTTCAACACTTTCTCGGTGGCAATCTCAAAGCCCCCGCAGGTACCAGATCAACTTCATGTGAAATAGGTAGGGATATGTGTATAGGTAAGGCGCAGCCCGTTTTTGCGAATATTTAATATGATAGCTGTCCACGAAGCATATGTAACATCGCGATTATATAGGTGTGACTGAGCTTTTAGGGAAGGATCTCTAAGGATTTTGGAGGGAATTCGTAAACCGTACTTAAAAAAGCATTTGTTGCTGTATTGATGCATACGTTGTGACATACATTATATACAGACGCAAATGAACCATTAATACTGCTCACGCATAATACAACCAATGGTATAAGGCGATCGCTGAACTAGTCAGGACGCTCAAGTCTAACCACATTTATAATGCACATATAATTCAGATTTGAACGATTTCATACCATTTCGCATTATCATTATGCCGTACAAAGTACGGAAACTATCAACTTGAATCCCTATCTCTTAAGATTTAAATCCTCATGTAGTGCGAGATATCATCCTCTTGACCACAGCTAGTACACTTATGCGTCATCTGGCGACCAGAAGTGAAAGCAGAGCCTGTTGAGGTCTCATTCCCCGCACTGGGAACCTGTTCTGGAACCTCATTTGCAACCTGTTTCGCTGGATACTGCGAGGTATTTTTAAGCGCAGCAGCGGGATTCCGCTCGCCCGTGGCGACTGTTCGCGAAGACGATGGCGCCGGTGCGTTACTCAGAAACCTAGAAGTCGGCTGCTGCTGCTGTGGCTGCTGCTCGGGCTGCTGCTCGTGGTGATGCTGCTTCTCGGCACGCATATGGTCCAGATTGACGCCGGACGGAGTGCCAGATGAGAGGACGTTGTATAATCCACCGTGAGAGGAGTCTGAAGAGGCACGCCCCGTGCTTTGAGTCTCGTTGGCGGAGGTCCTGTCGGATGAGACGTTGTGTCGCTCGCTCTGGGATGCGCCCGAGGGATTGACATTCTCGAGCGTGCTTTGAGTCTCGTTGGTTAAGTTTCTGTCGGATGAGACGTTGTGTCGCTCACTCTGGGATGCGCCCGAGCGATCGACATTCTCGGGCTGGTGGGCACTGGTGGCGGCGATGCCTGCAGGAATACTGTCTGACAACATACTGTGCTGCGGTTGCGCACGACTATTGTCGCCAACCACCTGCGAATCGTTGCGATTTGATTCTCGAGCGATGCGCTGAGAAGTGTTGTTCTCCGATACTGGCAAAGGTTCCTTGGCACTATCTCGATTGGCGTATTTGTTCACGCCGTGAGCTCCGGCTCCAGCGGCCGCAGCGGTAGCGCCGTACTTCGCGAAATCAGAGCCTTCCTTGTTTTGGTGCTTGTTCTCGTTCTCGGCGTACAAAGGCTGCGCATCGCTTTGAGCTGGTTCGCGAGCAGTGCTCTGAGATACCATGTTCTCCGGTTTTGATGGATGCTCCTTTGTGCTGTCGCGGTGGGCATATTTGTCCGCACCGTAAGCCCCAGCTCCGGTAAAGGCGGCAACAGCGCCCTGTTTTGCAAAGTTGGAATCCTCTTTCTTTTGGTGCTTGTTAACATTCTCGGTGTCGAGGGACTGCCTGTCCAGCGTCTTCTGCTGGGTGCTGTCTGGCATAGGGGCGGCAACGAAAGGCCTGTGCGGGAGACTCTGCTCCTTGCCCTCGTGCCTGTTCAAAACCTCATCACCCTTATGGCTGCGAGGCTGTGAGAGGGCATCTGGCGTGTTCTGGCCCAATTGGTTGGACCTTTCTCCCATAAGCATCTCATCCGTAGCCCTTGCGCTTCCGTCGTTATCTTTGTTAAGATACTTATGCGCGGCATAACCGCCCGCCGCAGTGGCACCGACACCAGCAAGTCCCTCTGTAAATCGGGAGTCTCGCTTATGCTCATTGACATCGTTTGACTTGGTCGTAGCTGTTGGCGTGCTGCCATTGTTGGCAAGAGGAAACGCTCGTTGCTGATGAGCAGAATCTGCCGCGGCAATACCTTCATCGTATTTAGACGACTCGGGGCTTGTCGACCGCTTGCTACCGTGACCAGTTACACTGTTGTAGATGCCCGTATTTGTTGGTGTGTTATATTGGTCACGGAGAGAGCCTGAATGATCAGTTAATTCATTACTACCGTGGCCAGTTACGCCGTCGTGGATGCCCGTGTTTGACGCTGTATCATGTTGGCCACGGAGAGAGCCTGAGCGATCAGTTGGTTCATTGCTACCGTGGCCAGTTACGCCGTTGTAGATGCCCGTGTTTGACGCTGTGTCATGTTGGTCATGAAGAGAGCCTTGGTGAGCAGTTGATTCATTGCTACCATGACCGGTGACTCCGTTGTAGATGCCTGTGTTTGTCGCTGTGTCATATTGGTCATGGAGAGAACCTTGGTGAGTAGTTGGTTCATTGCTACCATGACCGGTGACTCCGTTATAGACACCAGTGCCAAAAGGAATATCGCCCCAGTAGGGCTCGTTGTTTCCAGTATCAGCAGAACCGCGTAAACCGCTCTGGATCTTGTTATGGTCACTACCGTGGCTGTGGGCCGAGGTGTTGTTGATGGAGTTTATGGCTGTGTTCTCGGCAGGAGCGTTCGCTGGTGTGTTAGCGGCGAGATTCGTTGCCGGGTTGGATTGTCTTGTGTTTTCACCGTATGGGGACTGTGAGGCGATGTCGTCGTAGGTGTAGTTGGCGTTTTGTGTAGAACCGCTTGGGTGAGTTCCTACCCGACTATAAGCGCCAGTCATAAAGCCCGGCTTCTCACTCCCTCCCTCGCGACTGGAATGTAAATCGTCGGCCAAGCCTCTAGAGTCGCCGGAAAGGTGATCTTGAGATTTCACATCGTTCCCCAAACTGCGTGGGGTTTCCTGGTTAAATGGAGCTTGCTGTGTAGCATTATCATGGGAGAGTGTAGGAGCTGCTTGATGTTGTAAATTGCTGTGCTGTATTTGGGATGTTGGTTCTTCATTTAAAGGTGTTACAGGGTAAGCGCCGGGGGCATCAATGTTCGTTAGCGACGCCATGATGGTAAATGTATGGATACACAAGAGTTGATGTAGGATATGGGTGAGATATTTCAGGATATGGATGAGATGTTTCGCGTTCTTAATGTCCAAGTATTAATCGTGGAGCTTGATTTTCACGAATAACTGTTATATCTTATATACTGTCACAAGCAGTGCGCTATGTCATAGCTCAGCTCCGGTACCCGGCACAGTCAATTGGAAGATCACCACCCACCGCCCCGTAGATCATCTGTCTAGCCCCAAAGAACCAAACGTACTAGTGCGTAGCGATTCGTAGTCAACTGTGACATCAGAGGCTGATAGTAATCTGGGTGGTGAAAGAGATCTCGGTTTCTTTCTTGGCTAACTAGATCTTAGGGTCGGAAGTGTGGGGTATTTTATTACCTAATTAGGAAATAACCAGGCTTGCTGGCTACAGCTGAAGGGCCAAACCCGAACTATGTCGTCATCACAAGACAGTATTCCCCAGACCACAATGTCTTGAAAAGTCGTGTGTACGTCAGTCATGTGCCGGTCCCGAGCACAAGGTTAGCTCAATTAGAACATTCTAGGCCAGCAACCAGAAAGCTGGGAAAGGAGGACCGCACACGGCCTGTTATGTACGTAGCTGTGTAGCCACACCTAATACTATCTTGGAATCATCGTCTATACCTAAAGTAAATAGGAAACAACTTTGATCCTTCAAATCTCTTAGCATATCTTTTCCCCGCGACACCGTCTCAAGTTATCCATGCATCGGAATTTGAAGTGGCATGCTAGTTCCTTCCGATCGTCTTCATGGGCCAGATATGTGAACTACGTTGATCCCAGACAGTAGGTACGTACTGTTTAGTTAGCCTTAGACCCTTACAAACTCACTAACCTTAGCTAGTCTCAGCATTGATAGTGAAGAGGGGTAATCTAGTCAACCATTCCAATTGGTCTAATTCAATGTTCTAAAGCTGTGCGAAAGCTATTGATTGAGCCACCAACACCTTTTGTTTGCACCATCGCTTGCAAATGCTAAAAAGAGCCCAGAACACCACCAACATGGGCTATTGTCCCCGAGACCAAACATCATGAAATTCTTATAGTACAACCAAGAGTCATAAGCTGTGAAACCCAAACAACATTCGAAGTGATCTTCTTGCGACAAGACCTGGAGACACTTTAAGTCTGCTTACCGAATTATCTCGTCGGCACTCATGGTTTCGTCTTCTTCATCAAGTCCAAGTTCCTGGGCCGACTCTTTCGCAGCCTTTGCAGCCTGCCACTCCGGAAAGCGTGCTTTATAGCCCAACGGTTCTGTCCACTTCGGGATCAATGCATGCTTGCGCAATCGGCGTTTGTGTCGTTTACGTTGCCACACATCCATATAGCGTTCGTCAGATTGAGTAAAGTCCGTGTTCGTCGCCCAGTCAGAGATTTCAGCTAGTATGTCTCCGACCTCCTCGCCCACCTTCAACGCTGCTGCTCTCCCCTTCCCTCCTGTGGCCCATTCATCCAACATGAATGGCATTGTGTATGGAAAGTATGGCTCGTTAGGTGACCAGTCACAGGGGATGGTCGGCGTGCATATATAGTCCGGGCCAGCGTAAAGGTAACAGAACGTACACTCAAGGGCGTACCATATGATAGCGCATATTGTAGCAATGCCGAGTCTTGTGAGCTTGACTTTAGGATTTGTGCGATACAGCCTTGGTACTGAAATGAATACAGGAGCAGCTTCATTTGGTGATATGGATGGTTGTGCGAGAGGCTGTGCGCTGGATACGGCTTTGGAGTGAGTTTGGTCGTCTTTAGTACCTTTATGAGTAACCTTGTCTTCCAGGCGCTCAATTCCCTTCTTGGCGGACCGGATACCAAGTAGTCCTGTTTGGAGAGATTTACTCATTCTATCGTATGCCTCGAGCTCTCGTTCGCGGTCTGACACTTCTGAAAACTTTACATCAAGATCACCTTCAACCTTGAGAACAGTGTCATTGACCATTCGTTTGAGTTCTTGATCACCAACCTCTTGGTCCGCAAGAATCGAATCAAGATTTTCCAATGTTGAGTCATCAATATTATTGGATCGTAAAATTGCAATGATATCTTCTCTCACAGTGGGCGGTTTAGCGGTATTAATTAAGGGCCGCCGTCGTCTCGACGAAGATCTGGAACGGCGAGAGGCCATTGGTACCGAGGATGATCTTGTCCCTGAGCGCTTTAGGGACCTTGCCTGACCCGTAGTACCTGGGTTCATGATGCGTTTCGTAGGGGACAAATTGGAGGTTGGTCTTCGAGTTGTAACAGCCAACTCTTGTGCAGGGGAGGGTTGTGCGGCTGTCTTGGCGTGCCCCTCTTCCCCCTTTACTCGCACCGTAGCGGGTGTATCAACATACGCGCCGATAACCCGGGGGGTCGGCTGTGTTAATGGATCTATTTTCGGTGGTCGAGGGGTCTCCTCATTCATAGGCTCGGATGGAACAGGTGATGGGGCCCTAATAGAACCCTTCTCGGAGTAGTTGTCCAAAGGGGCGAAAAGATTGAGCTCGGCCGTAATACGATCCGTAGGGTCAACCTCTGAAGTAGGCATACTTGTTCGCTTTTCTTCAATAGAGTCGCTTGAGGGTATCCTGATCAAATCAGCGAACCCTACAGTCAGCCTTTCCTTGGAGTTCTTAACATCCAGGTTCCGGGCTCTTCCTTTCTCTTGAGGTAAAGACGAACGGGTGAGGTTGCGTGTCTCAGAAAGCTGCTTGGTATCGTTCTTGTCGATGAGATGATTTCCTTTGCCTTGTTCTGTCTCTTTCAAATTTTCTTTGGGACTTGAGCTAGTCGCTCGAGCGAGACGACGAAGCAGGTCATGGGAATCACTCCTAGATAGGACTCCACGTTTATCATCGCTTTCGTGGGTTCTATTCCGATCACCAGCACCAAGAGTCCTATCGGTCGAATTCTTGAAAATCACAACAGGAGTGTCATGGATCGGTTCCCCTCTGGATTCAATATCTGAGCTAGGCTTAAGCATATCTTTTCTTTCATTGTCGAGATGTACAACTCCCTCCTCCAATGGCTTCTCGTGTATATCATCGTGTGCCTCAGGCGATTCAGAGCGAGGCTCTGAGTTTCTGATCCTGATTTCGTCGAGGCAGCTTAAAGCCACGGCCCGCCTAGATGAAGCTTCCATCTCTCGAACTCGGATCTCGTCTAGCCTGTTGTTCATTTGTTTAACGACTGGCATGTTCTCGGGAAAGATCCTCGCTGCTTCAACTTCTCTCTGGTGTATCCAGTCTAGTCTATCATTACTTCGACGAGATACTAACAGACCCGTTTGATGGGTCATATCAGAGCTCGGTTTCCTAATCGTAATTCGAGGACTGTCAGAGAATTGCAGGTCTCCAGCTGTAAAATCGGCATCGAGATGCCAGTTCATGCTCTTTTCAGGTGATATAGCAGTCGGTTGGAAATTGAGGGAAGGCTCATCGTCACTGTCATGTTCACTCTCGATTGAAGGCACGGGTACATCGGCACCGACCCTACCCGAAATAGCACTCGCAGCTGGCAATCTTCCCGCTAAGGCCGCATTCCCATTCGTCTTCTCCTGGCTCTTTGGGCTGGTGGCCTGAACATCTAGTCTACGACCTGCGGGCTTGTCATCCAGGCTGCTAGCGCTCGTCCTCTCGGCCGATGTTCGCCCCGTTTCCGACGCCGTAGGCTCATCATCATGCTTGGTAAATAATCCAGTGAGAGGCCCGTTACGACCAGTCAGCTGATGGTTCCGGTCGAAGCGTTCAAGATGCATGCTAAGATTGTTCTTGTTCGTGCCGGAACCGTCCTTTGGGGGTATGATACTTTTGAATTCGCGGCGGAAGGATCGTGGGGCCGGACTAGGGGAACCATCGATGCCCCGAATAGCGTTGAACTCAGCATTAGCCATATGGAAGGCTTGTTGTAGGTCGATCGTATTATCGGAATCGGTGTTTTCCTCCGCAGCGGTCTGCTCCTGTGCGCGCTTAAAGGCCGCCCGTAGATCCATCGGCTGGCGCATGGGGGAAGAGGGATCAGATGACTGGTTGGGAGATCGATCCCGAGCTTTTGGTATCTCTCGATATTGGCTGTCGGAGATGGAGCCGGCGATGGCCGGGCGCGGGATGCGAGTGTTTTGTGAATGTCTGGGAGTGCCGAAGATGGCGGCGCTTCGATCGACTCTAACGCTTGGGCTTTGGCTCGGGCTCGCGAGACGTGGTTCGATCAGGGATTCGGAGTGGTGGTGCCTAGGGATGTTGGAATGGGTCGGTCGAGGTATGGCCCGCGTCCTTCCGTCCGTGTCGGACGCGATGCTATTCTCCTTGGATTCGGGGTTGCCTGAGCTCTTCCTCGAGAGGCGGCGACTGCCAAAAGGCTGGGTGTTATTCTTTCGCCCGTTCGGTTTTGTGGTAAGGACGCCCCCGGTCTCGGGCGAATTGCGCTCCATTATCTTGCTATGCGTATGCGGATCGCACTCGTCCGCGGCAAGCGCTGCCGAGCAACAGGCGAGGATTGCGAGAGTTGTGACAGATCAGGCGGGTAAATTCAAGAACATAATGCTGCTGGATGAGGGATACATGCTGTGCGCAAGAAACAGGCGTAGACTACGATTTGAGGGCAGATGCAAGGCGCGTTGTTGAAGTTTTTCTGAATTTGCGACGATCTGCGACAATACAATAAGGATTGTTATGTGCGATTAGAATCATGGAAATGGTGCAGGCACTTGGACAATATGACGACCACTTGTCGCGATATACATGTGCCAGATACCAGATAGTTACCTAGCTAAGCGTCGCGGTTCACGCTGTTCGCCAAGTTAAGTGGGTCTGTTTTTATTTGGTCCACTGCCAACTACCGTAACTTAGAACGCGTTGAGGACCCAAACTTTCGAGTGAGTTGATCGTCCAGCTAGTCCTAATTAGAAAATATGGCGGGGTTGACAAGATATAAGGTAGGATAGGCCCTTATAGATACACTGTTCCTTGTACTGTACCTTCCTATAGAATCAGTGGGGAGTATTAGCTAGTTGCTTTATCAACAGTAACTTATTAGAAAAGCTATAGTTAACTAAAAGAAAATAGAGTTGCTATTATAGGCGCCGACTATTATTACAGCTATGAATTCATGACGTAGCTGAATCACAAATCACATAACCTGGTCCGCTTCTTTGCTTTCCTTTACTTTGACAAAAGCCTCCATAAAATCGTCCGCATCCTGAGCTCCTTCAAGATGATGTAGGTCCTGAATAAAGTAAGAGGGGACCCCAGAACCCGTTAATTTCTCGCGGAACACCTTTGCTTCTTCATCAACACTGTCAGCAGCAGCATTCGAGTTCAACCATCCGTCCACTTCGCCCTTGTCCACGCCTGCTTCTAGCGCAATCTCGCGCAGTACATCGAAGGACGAAATATCTTTTTCGAGCTCATGGTACGCCTCAAATATCTTCTCAACTAGAGCATTTGTGATTTCCGGTGGTTTACTGCGGCTGAGGTATACTAGGCGATGGGCGTCTCGCGTATGGGCCCCAATCATGCCGCCGTGCTTGAAGTAAATCCCCACGGCACGTCCTGCTTGTTCCACACGTTTCGTCCCAGCCGCCTTTTTCTCCTCGCTCCAGTCGGCCAACTTGACTTTGGCAAGCTCGCTCTTCTCAATACTATGGCCAAATGTATTGTACCCCAGATAATATGGTCGCCAATTGATCCGGAAAACGTCATATTTCCCTCCTGGGTAGACTTTCTGGTATAAGGTGATGGCACTCTCAAGTTTTCGCTTGCCGATGTAGCACCACTAATAGCATCGTGAGTCCGGTTAATCCTAGCTCAGCCGACAACAGAGCGGAAGTAAGCACGTACAGCGCAGACGAAATCGGAAACAACATCAATTTCGATAACCGCCATTTTCAACAGCTAGTCTTATCCGTCTGCGGTAACATCACTACAAAAGCGCAACCGTTTGGAGTACCTTCGGGAGTAAAGGTATTATCCCACGAGGTGCCTCGCAAAATAATTGGCAGACCCACCACTAGGTAGTGGTAATATGTCTGCCAAAATAATGGTGGTAGGTCTACCAATTATTTTGCTAGGCACCTCGTCCCAATATTGTACTACCAAGAGAAAAAGAACTGGAGCCGGCGGGATCCCGCCCGGAACAAGTGGGGACAGTTTAAAGATGACTTTAGGTGCTTACCTATTGACTATGTACATAGTATGTAGGTAGTCGCCTATTTGCTACCTAAGTACATGTAGCTAGTAATGCAAATGTACAGTACTGTAGTCTTCGAAGCTGTCGCAACTAACTCCATCCTAGAGACAACTAATTATATTCTGTAACAAGTTTGCTTTAACACAGTCTGAGCTACTGGCCTTTAAGCCGGTTCAATGCGCTTCTTTATAACAAGATGATTATGCAGCTTGTATATCAATGTTCGCCATTCAAAGTCACATAGCCTTGTTGCTTATATTCCCTGTTAACGCACAACAACGTTCATCAACCAAAGCCCCTTGTTGTCGATTTCTAATCCCTTAACAACATTCAGCCTTTTTATATTACATAGGACCGATTGGTAATAAGTTGCCGGGCTTTCTTACAACCGTACCGCTAAGCACAGCGATCCGGAGACCGGAGTTCTGGGCTCAAACCATCCGTGCCCTCCATTCAGCTTACAAATGCGGAGAGGTTGTTTTCACCGCTATCCTTCGAAAGCATCACAGGCACCTGTTATAGCAAGATCTTGCGAGAACGCAGGGTGAGAAGTCAAAGAACTAGTGTAGGGTCGCATATGTATGCTGTACCCGATCTTAGGTAATCCTAATTAGTCTCCGGCTTCTAGGGTCCGTGGCTAGACTATCTCGACTATCTCGACAAAGGGTTATTAGGGTATCCCTGTTCGCGGCTCTAATGCAGCCTCGTCTCTTTGGCTTTATGACAGGGCAGAGAACGCAGAGATCCCCAGTATGTAGCGCGACAACATGTGCAAGGCGGTAGACAACATCACTACCCATCTATATTTATCCCCTCAGCATACAACAAAAGCTTCATATCCGTACGTAGTCTCTACCTACATACTTAGGTACATACACATATTTAGGTTACATGTAGTTAGGTAGGCCAGGTACCCGAGGTGGGTAGGAGAAAGGGGAACAGAAGTGGAGACATCAAACAGGAACGCTCTTAGAGCTTGACTATCACTAGATAGACGCCTGCCACCCGCTATACGCTATGCTCCGGCGTGATATCTGATCCGCATATTCCCCGCTTGTTTCATGTTCGGGACCCGTCAGCTAGCCTCATGGTCTGCAGAGGCTAAAGGGTAACCTACAGTACCTATGTATAACCTATAGTATAGGTAAACGGGGGGAAGTAAACCCACCCGGGCAAGGTGTTTCGCCATTGCCGATTTCCAACGGTCTAATACCATGCGGGACGGGAGCGGTAGCTGACAAATGGGACATCGAGAACATCCTGCTCCGTTGACCGCAATGAAAACTTTAAAAGAGGGGTGACCCGGTTCTCAAGTCAGGTTATCTCTATCCGCCTAGTTCACACCGCCCCCGATTGCAACATACTCTAACATATTACAACATCTCCCTCAACTCATTACTTTAGTTCTGAGTAGAACTACCACTACCAACCCTCAAACCTCATAGAAACTCTTCAACATGGCTCCCTTCGGCAAAATCTATAGCTACCCTGCGAACCCGCGTGTTCACCGTGTAAGATAACCTTCCATTCACTACTTATTCCGACGTCGAGCCATTCATCCCCAACAGCGAGTTGCTAATGATGCGGTCTAGGCGTTGATCGTGGCCGACATGAATGGCCTTGAGATAGAAATCCCGCCATTCACAATGCGTCAAACCAACACGACTCCGGAATTCTTGTCTAAGTTCGCACTCGGCAAGGTCCCAACCTTTGAGGGCGCTGATGGCTTCTGCCTGAGTGAGAGCGTTGCCATTGCCACTTACATAGCGAAGTCTGGCCCGAAAGCAGGTCAACTCCTTGGCACAGGTATGATGTTTGCTGTTGCTTAGTGCTCAACGGGACTAAATTATCGGCTTCATAGATGCTAAGACACAGGCCCTGATTACACAGTGGGCATGCTTCGCCGAGGGCGAGTTGTTCAACAACGCGTTCATACCAATTGCTATGACAGTCAGTAAGTAATCCCTTTTTTTTTCATTAACGCTTATCGGGAAGCTTTGTGGCATCGAACTCTTTGATAATTCAAGTATTGACATACAACGAAATCAGTGAAAGTCTACACTATGGATGAGAAGCGCTTCAATGATCACGTCGCTGGCTTGAAGCGAGATGTCAAGTACCTTGAAGCTGTCCTACAGGGTGGAAAGAAGTACCTCGTTGGAGACCAACTGACGATGGCGGACCTAATGGTTACCGGCCTTCTGTATTACGGTTTCAAGCACTTGATAGATGCTGAGTTGCGCAAGGAGTTGCCAAACTTAGTCGCCTATATCAAAAACTTTGCTGATGCGCCGGAGCACAAGAAGTACTATGGCGAGCTGGAACTGTGCGAGAACAGCATTACAGCCAAGGACAGCTAAATGGGGCTGTAAGACTTACGGAATAGTGAGAAGGTTAGCAAAGTGAAAGAGCAAAGCTAGGTTCCAGTCAATAAAACTTTAGTCAGGGTACTACCACATTCTGATGTCCTGGTGTTGCAGCCGAAGTGTTGAACACCATGTTTATAGTCCCTAAGGAACCCGACAATCAAGAAAAGGTTGGCGAAGGTGGAATAAAGACCCGAGCCAATAGCCGGAAATAACATAAATTGAGTAAAAGTGCATTTGATCACGAATATGTCATATGGCTTGATAACCACACACTTGTCACCTGTTAATCGAATTGGATAGAGTAGAATAACGAAACCTTCAAATAGTCATACGCGTCTCGCCATCGCGGAAAGAACACTTCAGCTAAGCAGACTAATTACATTTCAGGCTAATGTTTCCCGTATATCCTATCAAGGTAACTATAATAGTGGTTCTAGATATATATCTGTGTGTTCTGGGACTCAATCAATGAGTCTATCGAGCCATAACTACTACATTTCTGACTGTATACGAGTCTACCTCTTGACCCTGTAACCAACGCTGCTAATGAAATAGAAGATAGTGAACAGACTGACCCAGCCAACTTCCAATTTTACAAGGTCGATGACCAATTATGACTTGCGTGCAAACGACACAAAATTTGAAAATTACTATTTCACGCTTAATCCAAGAAGCATGCTAAGACGATTTCCCCTATTATTAGGCCTTCCTAACGTTATCAAGCCGGACACCCACTGGTAGTAAGAGCGCTATAACGAATTTCTTAGTAGCGTGGTTGTAACATGCACCAAACGCCTCCGGTTCTCAGGTGACGGGAAACAATATACTCTTCTTTAGAATCTACTCAGATATTCGGCTGGCTTCTCAACCGATATTTGGAAACAATCACAAACACTACATCAAGCTTTAGGTGAGTAGTAGTTATTACTAGAAAGGTCTAACCTGGAGCTATCGCGTTAGATCTTTCCTGTTTTCTTTTCCCACATGAATCCAGAGCGTTGTCTCATGTCGTATGTCAGTCCCAAATCCTTCTCTTTATCAACATGGCTAAACAATTTACCATCCTACTCCAGAAATAGAGTGTTAGGCTCTTCCGTATTGAGCCAAATATTATTTCCTTCAGCACCAAACGGACCTACCACACTTCCAGACGCCAAATTTACTAATACTATAGGTCTAAGATAACCCGTCGGCACACACCTCTCTTCGGAGACACTAGAATCAGTGTTGGAAATGGAGCAAATTTGCCCAACTTTAGCGTTTCACCAAGCTTAGCTAATTCCATCAGTAGAGCATGATCGACGAACAGATTCTTCAACCAAGAACACACAACAAAGCCCGGTTATCTCAATCGGTAGAGCGTGAGACTCTTAATCTCAAGGTTGCGGGTGAGCGGCATCTTCAAATCAGTCATGTCTGAATTGTGACTAACAATATATTGTCAGCCCCCGCATCGGACTCAATTCCTGATGCCTACTGTGTTCACTAGGAGTAGCACACCCCTTTCTTTTTTCTTCTACCCCTTACCCTTCTTGCTATAGTCAGCCCTGTAGTATAATTAATGTCATTAATGCAGTTTATAGAATGCTCTTTGGATAATGCTGCTTTTTAACATGGGCGAAATAAAGTGACCCTGTTAGTTTAAAACATAGTAGATAATTAAGTGGGTAAAGTAAGTGAACTAGTTAACATTTCCCACACAAGAAAGAAACCACTAACCAGATAAAACCATGCCCACAACAAATTTCTTCTTGGCACCAACCCTAGCGCCTATCACCTTGCGACGGTACCTGGAACCGCTCGATACATGACTCCGTTCCGCAAGCAATATTTCACATTCGCATCATTTGCAGGCAACGTGGCTGAGTGGTTAAAGCGTATGACTAGAAATCATATCCCTTCGGGGTCACAGGTTCGAGTCCTGTCGTTGTCGTCGCAAGTCGCATTTGGTAACAAGTGCTTGCTTGCAAGGTCTGGTGGTCTAGTGGTATGATTCTCGCTTAGGGTACACCCTATGCTTAATATGCGAGAGGTCCCGGGTTCAATCCCCGGCCAGACCCTTATGTTTTTGTAAGGCTTAGTATGGGTAGTAAAATAGAATCTGATGATTGAAAAGAATGAGAGCCGACACAAACATATCTGGGTAGATATGTTTGTGCGCACTCTCGTGCGCCAGCTGTTGCCAGATGGCAACCCCTCCGGGGGTGCCACTGGCAACATCTATCTAATTGATGGACCCCTTGGGGCTCCCATCAGTTTTGCTGTTTCCTCATTTTATTCTAGTTCTTTTTCGATATCGGTATCAATTTTCTCTTGCTAGCTAGCCACATACAGTGGACAGCTTGAGCAAGTGTGTGCTAGACAAATAACAGCTTGTGGAGAATTTTGTAGTTCAACTCTCTTGGGTGGAGTTGGAGAAAACTTAGCTAAGTATTCTAAGGATAGTACGAATAACGCTTTACTGCTGACCACATGTAATAATGCTGCTAATGGGGAGAAAATGATGTACAGAATGCATGGACGTAAAACGAGATAAATGTTTAGTATACAGTGTTAGGAAATCACTTTTGTCACAAAGGACATTCGTGCATATAGCTCAGGGCAAGCCTATGAAGGTGATTTAGACCCCTTCGCGTAACAACAATAGTCTTTACCTACCCATATACTTAACCTTTATACAAGATCCTAATATGTACACTGTGCTAGACTCCGAGGTGATCTCTTCATTAGACATGTTGTCATCTTCATGGGCTGTCCCAGCTTCTTAACATGCGCTTGCTAGATGAATAATCATATTGATATTCGGCAAGCGAAGTGATGGGTTTACAGTAGTAGAAGCAACATTTATAAAGTGAAACATGGCGGAATGTTATAGTTATATGGTTCCCCTATCGATTATAAAGGGCACATGAGTAATAGTTGAAGCGGATACTAAGAATCAGAAGGCATTTTTACTCGCTACGACATAGTGCATTCAGATCTGATTTATAGATGGTGGCTGAAGCCAAGGATGCCAAGGATTCATAAAGAGTATGCGCCTCGAAAATATTATTTTATGAACTCGAAAAAAGGACAAGAACCTCCCGTGCGTAGAATGAAGCGCAAATCAAATATGTGTATATATATATTGATACAAGCGCATATACATCATTGGTTGCGCCGACCAGTTTCCAGGTGATCCCTTTGGAATGGGTTACTACAACGAAATCGAAGCATTATTATATTTTGGAGACACCTGTGAATGGAATATAGCCTGTCAAAAGCATACCTTCATTGTGACAAATAAGTCAGGTAAGTCATCGTATCATTTATGGCCTCGTTAAGTCCTAAAACTAGAGTGCAATTCAATTGGTAGTGGTATCGTGACCTCAAGTCGTCAATTGTAACAAGGGCTTGGAAGATTGTTCATATTGCAATAATCATCTAGGGCGTCAAGGGGGCCATGAATGTCTAGTCCTTCTCCTTGGGCCAGGCGGCGACCTTCGTCTCTATATGTAAAAGCCTCGCTTTCATTCCTCGCTCTCGTATAGCCTGTATAGGGTGCGATCATGTTATCGCGAGAACGCGCGGAACGGGTACGGGAACCAGCCTTATCGCTTATATAATTATATACATGATATAGGAGGTTTAGGCCCGAAGGGTTTGGGTGCCTGAGGTAGTCCCAATCCCTTGGGTCGTCCGTGTGACATCAATAGGGGGGAGTCGTATCAGTGACAGACCGGCGATGTGGAGACCTAGCCTCACTTCAGCGCCGTAATTGCGCCCTTCGATGACAGAGCTAATCACCGGTCCCGGAGTACGAGCATATTTTAGCAAATTTCACTGCAGTTGGACATGCGAAACAATCCTGCAAGACTCCAAATCATTTATATACAAATTCATGTGCGGCTAATTTAGCCACTAATAGCTCGCGCTAAGATGGCCGAATCACAGACCCATTGGATCATTGTCGGATTGGAGACGTTCTTCTGTCCGCTGCCCGACTTCAAACTCCCAGCGGGTCATACCTGTGAATTCCGGGACTATGACCGGACCAGACCGGACCAGATAGCGGAGCGGATTCACGATGCCGATATTGTAATAATGTCAATCCTACAGTTGACGGCGGAGGTCTTGAGTGCGGAAGTAGCCCCGCGCCTGAAGAGTACGATTGCCCAAGTCCTGTCCCCGTCGGCCCAATTGCGCCCATGCACTTCTAAAGCAATTCGGAACATTCATCGCATACTACAACAACTGACTATAAATATCGAATAGTGATATCTATAATTGCTTCAGGCACAGACACTGTGGATTTAGCAGCGTGCCGAGCACGAAGAATAGTTGTGGCCAACACTCCTCACTGCAACGTCACAACGGTCACTGAGCACGTGCTCGCGATTTATTTCGCAACACGCCGCTCTATCATGCTCACGAACTCACTCACACGCGCCGGCGACTGGGTCGCTAAGGGATCGCAGCAGGCCACCATGAGCGGACCCGATGGCAAACCGCCGAGGACATGTCGCGACGAGCTTGTGGGCATTATCGGTTACGGCGCAATCGGAAAAAATATCGAATCAACTGCTAGATTGCTAGGTATGAAGACCATTGTTGCCGGGCGCAAAGGTGCTCCCGCACCGGAGGGTCGCGTCCCATTCGACACAGTGATCCGCGAGTCCTCGGTCCTGATAGTATGTCTTCCGCGCTCACCAGAGACCCTCAATCTCATCTCCGGGGCGGAGTTTGATCAGATGAAGCCCTACGGGCTGCTGATCAACGTGTCGCGAGGTGGAATTGTGGACGAGAAGGCTCTTCTCTCTGCGCTGAGGGAAGGGAAGATCGCGGGAGCGGGTACGGATGTTTATTCTCAGGAACCAGCGGATTCTTCCAACAACGTTCTGCTTGCACCGGACACGGCGGACCTCAACTTAGTGACAACACCACACGTGGCTTGGTACGCGGAAGAAACGTTTGAGAACTACAGTCGGACTTGCAGAGTGAATATCGCCGGCTTTGTGACGACCCGGAAGCCTGAACACCAGGTTTGCTAGCGTTGCCGACGCTAGGGGGTGGTGAGGCGAACGCGGGCGTGAAGAAGATTTGGGATTCAACATATATGTGATGCGATAATATCGCTTGCTAAGCGCGTAGATCCCTACAGTGGCATGTATTGCGACCTAGACTTCAATTTGTCGCTTTTTGAACTGCGTCTCGATCTATCCACATCTCATTGAGATATATAGGTAACATGAGGACATGCTTATAAACTCTATTATGAAGAACTTCGTTCCAACTCTGACCAGCCTTGCTACTTGAGAGTTGGTTAATATGAAGTATGAGCAGCTTTCTTAGCTTCTGTGTGGTTATTTCTGTAGATGAATGAAAAACGTCTATAAATTTAGACCATAGCGCGATTCCTACCCGACTCTTTCTTATGCAATTATGCGGTTGCATAAGAATTGTTTGGATATTGCTATAATGCGAAGCGGCACATGCTACACAATGTGTTAAGTATGGCGCAGCAGCTGATGTGTGGGTTCAAGTTGTGGCTGGGTTTCGCCTATTTTAAGCGAACCATCAAGAGTCTGGACTACTGTAGCGGCCATGACATCTGACGTCTTTCAACTCGGAGATTTTGACCCGGTCGCTTTGGAAAACCAGATTTGGTATTGTTGTCGTCATTTTTCGATGGCTCTGTACCGTGAAGCCCAATCAAATCGTGCCATTCCAGACGGGCATTCCCAAAACGGCAATGAACGACCACCGGTAATGAAACAAGGTCAAGGGGCTGTCTCTTTGTCAATCCGGGGTAGACTCAATCCGAACGGGTGGTGTCCACTCCATGCTTGAGTATTCATCTATTAGGTAAGGTATGATGATGTAGTTGAGCCGGGGCCGCCCAGTTCATCCCCTGTTGCTTAAGGGTGTTTATCAACATGTACGGAGCAAATACGGAGTGCAGCCCAGCAAGCCTAGTTGGAGAACCCCTTGAACAAAACAAGGCTAGTATCGTGATTCGACTGTTGATCGTACATTAGACTGATGCCATAGTGCTACGGCAGGTTTGTGGCGACGCTTGATAATCTAACCCCGGCCAAGACCCTGCAATCATTGCATAGTATTACATAGAAAGTCTCGGGGTTCGCTGTGACTTCATGCTTTCCATGCCATCCCTTCCATCCCACCTTTGCATCGCGCAAAGTCTAAGAACCTGAATCATAAGAAATGATATATGCTTACTTGTACACTTGCGGCGAAAATTTATCGTTATGACCTCCCTACAAGCTCGTCATAGTATTTCAGATACAGGCGAACAGCGTCCAAACATCGAACGGCCGCGTTTTAATTCCCAAAATACCTCCGACAGGCTACAAGAGGGCTCGAGGTTCGTCGCGTTTCCCATGAGTGGCAAGATTCGGAAAGGGAGGAAGTCGGTATTCCGGGAAATTGGGCTGGGACTTGA
Organism: Xylaria castorea; assembly: GCA_022495115.1. Taxonomy (NCBI): domain Eukaryota; kingdom Fungi; phylum Ascomycota; class Sordariomycetes; order Xylariales; family Xylariaceae; genus Xylaria; species Xylaria castorea. The sequence continues at coordinate 725,642 of MU382630.1, read as the reverse complement.
TGAAGGGGGCGCTGAGGATTCAGCCGGTAGGCAGAGTTGTAAGGAGACACAATACAGTGAGACTGCAAGGCGGCCGCCAGAACCAACAACCCCAGCGTATGAACGCAGACATACAGTTGGGGAAAAGCCGTTACGGGAAAAAACTCGATGGCTCTGGAAGTTGATACCGGAAAGGCGACCGCAGATCAAAGCAGCTGCAACTGCACCTCCCACTTCAGTTACTGGGATACACAGAGTCACCTTGATCGCCTTGCTGGTTGCGGTAGTCCTTCCCGCCATAGGCTATAACAGTGGCCGTCGTAAGGTTGAAGTGAACGGCGCAGATGCAGGTGTGATTCGGGAACCCATAATCAGATCTGTGCTAGAAAAACGGGCAGACAGCCCTACAGATGTGTGCAAGAGGTGGGCTGCGCAAAGTAAGCATACCGGATACGATATATAAGGCAAGGCAGATGCTAATAACAACAGGCGCTGTTCTGAATGGGACGCTGTATTATTATGGTGGTCGAGCGAATATAACTGCTGATCAGACGGACAGTACATGGAGTACGTATCTGATCGGCTCTACGCTGCAAAAACTAGCACTGACAATGAGCAGACAACAACTTCATTACCGTGGATCTAACGAAGTCCTGGGATATCAGCTCCCCTTCCGTAAGCGGGCTGCCTCAACCCGACGGCCCGCCAGCCGTATCATTGGGATATCTCTGGAATGACTTCGAGCATCTGTTTCTGTATGGAGGCGAATTCGATTTTCCGTCAGTCAATCCATCGCCCGTCTCAACCTGGATGTACGACATAGCTTCGTCCAGCTGGACCGAATTAAAAAATCCGACAACGTCTCTTGGTCAGTACTCCGACGCAGGAGGTGCACCCGTGCAGCGTGCAGCAGAAGGAGCTGGAGTATCTGTACCCGAACTGGGTTTGAGTTGGTATTTTGGTGGTCATCTCGATTGGGGCACTACACCGGGATGGTCGAATCAAATTCCTCGCGTGTACCTAAAGAGTCTGCTCGAGTTCACACACCCCGGTTACGCGAACGTGCAGGTCGAATCCCTTCACAACTCCGGTGCACCAGACAGCGGCGCATACCGCAATATCACGTGGGCCGGAGAGCAGAACCAAGACGGATTCACGGAACGTGGGGATGGCGTTCTCGTCTATGTTCCCGGCTGGGGCCCAGGGGGGATTTTGCTGGGTCTAGGAGGTGGTGTCGTCGGCGACAACGATACGACGGACGCCTTCTCATCTATGACCACTATCGACGTATACGACATCGCGAGTAGCCAATGGTACCATCAAGAAACGTCCGGCGACGACAAACCCCAGGTGCGCGTAAACCCCTGCGCCGTTGTCTTCTCAGCACCCGACGCAAGCTCCTTCAACATTTATCTGTACGGTGGACAGAACCTTCTCCCGGTAGGCCAACAAATGCAGTACAGCGACTTGTGGATCTTGACGATTCCGTCATTTACATGGATCAAAGTCGACGCGTCGGGCAGTGAACCTCCCGCTCGCGCAGGGCACGCGTGTGCAGCGCGGGACGGACAATTTGTGGTTGTTGGTGGCTTCATCGACGAGGGCATCCAATGCGAACGCCCCGGTATTTACGCCTTCGACGCGTCGAAGCTCGCATGGCAGTCATCATTCAACGCGGCGGATCACCCTGCCGATGATAACGCAGACAACACGGTTCTTGCGGGCAGCTATGGGTATCAGGTTCCTGGCATCGTGCAATCCGTTATTGGTGGCTCTTCGGACGGCGGCGCAACAGCTACACAGCCAGCCTCGGGTCCCGCAACAGATGGCCCATTCAAGACAGGAGTTCCTCCAGTTTTTACGGTGACGGCGACTGGATCCACAGCAACTGTGACGAATCCTGGAAGTGCAAACCCAGGCCCTCCTCCAGGCGGTAGCAGCAATGCCAGTCCGGGCGGCACCATAGCCGCTGGCGTGATTGCCGGGCTCGCGGGCCTTCTGGCCATCTACTTGGGATTCTGCGCCTGGCTCTGGCGCCGCCAAGTGCGAGCCTACAAGAAGCACATGGCCATTGCCAACGGCTCGGCATATGGCGAAGAGGATTCCGAGTACGACGGCGCGGCGGCGGGGGCGGCGGGTGGCGAAAAGCTACATAAGAAAGACCTTAATCCTCGCATGTTCAACAGCGGGGGCGGCAGCGCCGAAGAGAATCGGGAGTACTTCGCATGGGTTGGACAGCTGCAACCCGGCGAGCATAGTTTCATGAGCAGTAGCGGTGAACCCAGTCCCGGATCTGGAGTCGGGTCCGCGCGCGGCGGACGGCCCCGTCCGAGCGAGGATAGAGCTTCGCTAGGAATCGGTAACGGGGGAGATATGGGCGGACGGGTTATGGGAGGCGGCATCGACAGATCCAAAAGCGATGCCACCCGGAGCACGATGAGTGGTGGAAGCGCAGAGGCTCTTCTCGACGGGCGGGAGCCCAACTTCTTCAATGTTGTACTTGGACCCAGGCGGGCGTTGCGCGTTGTTAACGGGTTGGAGGATGCATGATCTTACCACACTCGCTCTCAGATAGGGGCGCTGGTTTTGATTAGCAGCGGTAATTACGAATTATGAGAGCCTATGACCACTCAAATTTGAGAAGGATATGTCCAAAGGGGGGTGTTTGGATGATAAGAACATTTGGTTAGGATATATATATATTACCTTTTAGGTCGAATGTAAATTGAGACTCCTTTGTTACGATGGTCTCGGGACTTGTCCAAAACGTGTCCAAATCTAATAAGTTAAGAGATGAATTTCCCACTTGTGTCAAAAAGTATTTATTGATGTTAAAATGCTCACAGTATATGATATAACTACTGGACACTAGGATGCCCAAGATGTGATGGATATCTGCAACTGAACATGCTACATTCGAAACTAGATTTGCAATTTTCGAAACTGTATATGTACCTACTTTCTGAAATGTCCTCAACCCAAACGCCAACCCAATGCGGATATCATCATAATCATGCTATACCAAAACGCCAAGAAATGAGTTCATTACAGGAATCGTTCAAAGGCTCCTTTGAATTGGAATATTAGAATTTAAAGCATCTCCTATCTGTATGTTCAAAATCCCGAGATTGAGCCGTTCACAAATAGTGCTCTTTAGACGTTCTAACCAAGGCGCTTCGGCAACTTGGCCAGTTCGCTTCAGCCGCTCGGCGGCGTCCAATACCAGACATAAGACTCGTTGTTGAGCCCGTGGTTTCATGTTAGACACGTCTTCTACAATTTGCTGCCGGAGGCGAAGGTACTCAATTGCGGCTGAGTGAGTAGGGGTCGTCGGATGATGTAGGGCCAGATGTGCTAAATCGAGTGGAAGATCTAAAGGCTGCCCAATTTCCACGAAGTTCTCAAAAAGCGTAGCCGATGGCTTGGGGCGTTCTAGAGCATTGACAGTCGATGTCCATGACAGTTTAGCCCAATTGACCTTAACAGCAGCTGTAGCAGCTGGATTCTCACGAGGCAACATGCCGCTGGCCTTTGCCAACGCTGCAAAAGACCCATCCAAACTAATTGAAGACTGAGAGCCTGATTCGCTATTTTCCTTGACTATGGCGAACATGAGTCTGGACAAGGTTTGAGCATTGACCTTGCCGGGAGTTTTCTCGAACTCCAGTTGGGTGGCTCGAGTCGCTAGCTGTGCTAACCATGTCCATGCAACCTCTTGCAGGCTTTCAGCGTATAAGAATGATACCAAGAGCCTGAGCAGAGCAGGGTCGCCCAGAAAATTGAGATTATTTTCTTGTCCAGACGCCCGGAGCCATCGCAGAACGCGGAGCCCGGCCCCTGACGCACCCATTCGCTGGCGAAGATTGTCGGAAGATTCGGCCATGAGTTGTGATCGAATTGTAGCCAAGAAACCAGCGGCACGGCGAGGGGTCATGAGACCTTTCGCCACGGCCGAGTCGAAAATGTCGAAAGGTTTGCGTGAAGTAGTGTGTAGAGGCGTGTTGGCGTCGGCATCGCGTGGATGGGCGAAGAGAGGATTGGATAGAATTGCGCGGAGATGCCGATCAGTTGGGCGATGATTACTTGTCTGCGGTTGCCCCGCCGGATCTGATTTCGAGCTCGCCGAGGTACTCGTGAATATCTCGCCCGCCTCCCATGGATGCTCGCGATCTAGATTCTTGCGAAAGGAGCTCGTGATGGACTCGAGAAGTTGCCGAGATTCACGCGGATTAAGTGGCAGAGGGTGATGTATCTGCGGCAGGATGCCTTTCCTCAGCGAGCTAAGAGGCGGCGTGCGGACAACCATGGTGAACGCTACTCTGGCAATGACGAATATAGGCTCGTGTTCAAGTTGCCCAGGCGTTTAGAAGACGTCCGTGTAGTGCTCGGTGGAATCGCGCGACGTTGGCACCAATTAATGAGCCGTGATAACCACTCTAAGTCCTTATTGAGCGGAGAGACCCGGCTTCCGGTGTATGAACAGATGATGGAGTTGCCGTGTCTAGCATCGTTCGATTGATTACAGCATTAACCCACCTGGCGGCGCTGGGGATTAGGCCCCACTTGGGGAGAGGTGGTCACGTGACTCAAGAGCTTTGGTACCAATGGACCAGTGCACCCTGTTATCAGTATTTGATTCCTGATGCCTATAACTACAAGTACGTAAGATTCTGATACGTTGCACCTGGGGTCTGTGGCTAAGTTTGACATTCTCTGCTGCACATTACATACAATGATACTTAGCCAGACATACACCTACGTAGCTGTACACATATTGGAGTGGTTAGGTATATAAGTACGCGCCTACACTACTGACCCGGTACTGCATTGTACGTACAGTACCTAGTAACATCAACTTGTTAATGGACTCAAACAATATAAAGCCTGGGGCATGATTGCCCCCACTACAAGTTTGTGCCCTGCATGTTTGTATCGTAGAGCACGGGTCATTTCCCTCCAATCTCGGTACCTTACCTACGGTAACTATTGTAGTGCACGCACGTCCTCTTCAGGCGGGAACTACTACAGGCCATCTACTGTAGGTAAGCACGTTACTTACATCTTTAACACAAGCAACAAAGAGCTCGGGAGTTGCTAGGATCGAAGATAATCCATTCCGAAACTCTCTTCTCAATAAGGTGGGGCCAAGGTTACCCACGTACAACTGTCAGAAGCTGTCCGCCGGCCCCTACCAGCCCCGGCCAGCCCCAGATTTTGCAGTGCCTGCCCCCCCAGCGGGCCAGAGCCAGCCCTCCCCTGTCTAAGCCCACAGCCTCAGCAAACCGCCCCATTCCTCTTCGGTACCGCTTGCAGCAAAGCCTGAAGCCTCGACAGACACTGCGAGATTCTTACTGGTGAGCTCCTGCTACTCCTGCTACTCTTGCCCTGATGGTTCAACCTTGCCACCATCATTCCTCCACCTACACCACAACAACACCCAAAAAGAAGAACACTCACCATCGCCGTTGATCGTTGCGCCGCGTCGCTGAGGCCACTCCATACCCTCTGACAGCGTGTGATGACTGTTGCTTGCAGACAATTGGTTAATTCTGCAGTCATAGACTCGTCACGCCACGTCCTCGTAAAAGTCAGTAGCAATCCACCGTCCACCGTGCCGTGCTGACCTCACCCGCCACCCGGCCTTGTTCCCTTCCACTTCTCCGTCACCCTGGCCCGCTCTCGTCGAGTCTCGCTGCTAACGCCCGCGCCGCGCTCTCCAGCTATATTCTATTGACCGCGTCGCAGCGACGTCGTCTCTCTCCTCCGTCGATTCATCTCCTGCTGTGTGAATCCCAACCTGGTCCACGCCTGTGTATTGGTACTCCGATTTGCTACTGCCAACTATCATCCCCCTTCTTTCGAAGGGCTTCACCCATACATTTTCACATCTTCACCATCGAAATGGCTGAAGTACAAGCTAGAACCCAAAACCCAACCACCCGGGGTAGGGGTGGCGGCCGAGGCGGTAGAGGAGGCTTTGGCGGTCGCAACACATCTGCACGACGAGCTAATGGTGACAAGACCATCGCCGCCGAATCAGCTGCAGTCGATGACGATAACGACATTGCTCAGCTAAGAAAGCAGTACGGTGAAAAGCTTGGACTGATCAAGGAATTGTTCGAAGAGTGGTCGGATGCCGACATTCTCTACGCTCTCCAGGAAACTGACGGCGATGTCGAACTCACAGCTACCCGAATTGCTGACGGTGCGTCTCCCGCTACCTGCTTGTTGTTTTGCTTTTGTTGTCATTCTGTGTCATCATTTGAATTCATGTCCATTTCTGGTTGCCCTACTCATGCACCGTCAATTGATTTTTCAACTATACTGACATGAAGCCCAATCGTAGGCACAATCTCCCAATGGGGTGAGGTATCCAAGACCAAGAAGCCTGCCACACGACCTAAGACCAAACCTGATACTTCAACTGGAGCTGCTGAATCCTCCGGTACTAGCAGACCTGCTCGTGGCGGCCGCTCGGATGGTAGCCGTGGGCGCGGCGCTCGCGGCAACGACAGAGCTCGTGGAGGTGGTCGCGGTCGGGGCACTGCTCACGCGACCACAAATGGTCACCGTACCAAGGAAAACCAGTTGTCAATCCCGACTGAGGAAGCTTCCGCATGGAGTGGCGCTATCTCTACTGATGAAGCTCACTCGAATGAGTTGTCTAATTCAACTTCTACTGCTGTCGACTCTACTAATAATGCCACGCCCGCTCCCGTCTCTACCACTACCACTGAACCTGCTCCCAAGCCTACCACTACCCAAGCTGCTCCTAAGACCTGGGCAAGCATGCTTAGACAATCGACTGTCCCGAAGCCTGCTCCCAAACCGAAAGAAGCTCCTGTGCCCAAGCCTGCCGAAGTCCTCGAACCTCTACCTCCGGCTGAACCCGTTGCATCTGAGCCCGAACCAGAGCCAAAAATTGAAGAGACGCCGACACCCCCCGAGGCACCTGTCGAACCATCAGTTCCGACAGAGACTAAGATTGTTGAACCTGAAGTTGCTCTACCTCCGCCTGAAGATGATCTCACTAAGGTGAATCTCGACCTGCTTCCTGACGAGTCGCATCCTCCGACAACCGCAACTGCAGCCAGCACAACTGCTGACTCTTGGGATACTCGCCAACCCCCACAACCAAGCGCCGCCGTGACACCTCTCTCCGCATCACAGGCCCAGCATCAGGCTGCCCGATCGGCCGCTAGTGGTTATGTGGCTACTGCACTAAAGGCAACAGAGCGTCCTGCCGCCCGTATGCCTAGCTATCAGCGACGGCTTCTAGAACAAGAAGAGGCCGTTCGCATGCCTGGAAACCGCGAAGTTGATCGTGCTGCGGTACAGTTTGGTGCTTTCAGTCTCAACGGCGCCGAAGATGACATCGACGGCGACCGTGAGGATCCTGAAACCCGAACTCAGCCTCCAGCCGAGTCACCGGCAGCGCCTCGAGCCTCTCTGCCTCCCATTGCGCAACCCACATCGGTACCCGATTCATTCTCCTCTACCCAGAAACCTACAACGTCTCAGCCTCAGGCTCCTGCCGCAGCCGGTATTTTCCCCGTCCCATATTAGTACGATGTGGCCCAGCTAACTAGCATCAGCGACGCCTGTAGCGCCACCCACTGGCCCTGCCTCATCAACTGCTCAGCGTATGTCCATACACTCCCAAATAGCGCACGGAAACTAATCATTATGCAGCGCCTCAAGCGTCCTCAACTAATGCGCCTTACGGCCGATTTCCTCAGGCGAGTAGCCACGAGCCTACCGGCTTTTCTCAGAAACCCTACGATACCTTCACTCAACAACCAGTTTCTACCTCGGCTGGCTTCGACAGCTTCCCGGCTACTACGTCACAGGCTCCAGGACCTCAAACTGGCGGTGCCTTCAGCTCTGGACCAAACGATTATTCCTCTTACTACACTGCCGATCAACAGGGCCGAAACACGTACGGCGGATACTATGGGTATGGTCAGCAACAAGGTGGACAGAATCATGGTGAACCTAACGCCTCTAGTCGTTCATTCGGTGCTTACAATGCCTCTCAAACTGATAATCTGAACCAATATCCCCAAAGTGGCGCTCAGCAGTCTCGTTATCCTGGTGCTGCATCTGCCGATGCCCACAATAGCGGACACAACACCCCGAATCCGGTCGGCCAGAACCAGCAGCAGACGTCTGCTCAGGGCACTCAGCCCCAATCGAACATGCATCAGCAGCAGCAGCAGCAGCAGCAGCAGCCGTCTTATCCTTATCAGACACATCCTTACTACTCGAGCCCCTATTATGCTCAGTACATGAATCAGCCGTATGCCGGGTATGGACAAGGTGGATATGGCGGTGCTCCTTACGGCAAGGGTGGTGTTTATGGCCAAGGCCACCAGTATGGCATGTCTCCTCAAGGCCCTTTTGATCATGGATCTACCGCGGCTACCACTGGCTTCGGGCAATCTTCTGTCAGTAGTCGAGAGACTGGCTTGACTTCTGGCGTCAACGACTTCGGTCGTGGCGGCACTGCTCAACAATCAGGAGCCCCGGCCGCTCTTGGCGGCGGTGGATTTGGCGGTGTCCACGATTCTTATGGACGAGGCGCAGGCTTCGCCTCGCAAGGTGGGCAGGCGTTCAACGCTGCAAACGCACCCACTGCGACTCCTGGCAGTGGCAATGATGACCTGAAGCCTTATGGAGACTCGAAGGTTGCTGGCGGACCCAGCCCTTCTCTTGCCGCTGCGGCACGTCCTGGCTCCACAACTAACGCCACGCCTGCCACATCTGGTTTGCCGCCGCCTCAGTCTAACCAGCAGAGTATGGGTGGTTATGGAGGATACCCAAGCCATCTTACTCAGGGTCTTCACGGTGGCCAAACAGGCGCCAGTGGCTATGGACTTAGTGGTTCCAGCAGTCAAGGTCATGGAAATACTCCATACGGCGGTTATAACGCCAATCAGGGCTTTGGAAGCTACTATGGGGGACGGCAAGGCCATCAAGGTGGATGGGGCGGCAATTACCACTAGGTGTCTAACCTGTCGCCAAAACGCAGAGGTAACGTCCATGGGTGGAAACACAGGCGAGCACTTGGGAGATATCGCCAGGACGGTGGGTACTCTGCTCTCATGAATATCTAGGGCAAACGCGTGTATGATGCTCTTTGGTTGGCGGGTTTATGCATGGGAAAGGCAAAAGTTCTTGCTACTATTCCGGACGGTAAATCAAGTGTACTATTGTTTTCCTTAGGAGATGGCTTGCTCCTCAGATCCGGCTGAGCAACCCATTATTGGGAAATAGGGGCACTGAAAAAAGCACAGCTATTTTCACTTGGCTGAGCATGCCGTTTTATAGTGTAGAATTGTAGATTACAAACCCGTTTCCAACTCGGCACCTGCATGGAAAAGTTTGCATATCATTTAGTCATCCTGTGTGATACTTGCGGTAGAATGGAAAGTATATGAGCGTCCTATCGGCTACTTGACTACACGTCAGTGAGGTGGAAGACCTGTTTATATACATTGCCCTCGTACAGTGCATATGGTAACTCCTCGACTCAATACGTTTTCATCAAGTTAGTTCACAGCACTAAGTTCGGACCAACCGATGTTCAGCCCGCGCTGCTGGTCGTTCGTTTTCTTTCTTGATCTCGGTCAAATTCTTGCTATTCTCATCGGGGAGGAGTATACCTGTATCGATGTTTTAAAGAAGCTGATACAAGTAGGGATGTGCCGATGATTCAGAGCGAGCCCTTCCTTTCCGGTCTTGAATTCGTAAATTAATGCTGTTCCCTTTCGCAGATATCGCTGTTTGTCACATACTGAGAGCTTAGCCTTGAGAGTGAGTTTTATGTTAGCAATCTTGTACCGCCCTTGGCAATTCATTAAACATTATGTATATCCTTCACCGATGACCCAGTAGCCCATCACACCCTTTCATAAGGGAAATACATCTCCAGCCCGTTTGTTTGATTCCAGACTCTATATAGCTCTTCGAGACGGTCTGTCAAGTTCGAAGTCGTTTATGCACCCTTGTCGGGGTAACTTCGTTCTCTGAGATATCTTGGCCCTCCATCAAATCGTGCAGGTCCCGCTTGGTTCCGCTTTGGCTATTGATTAGGATCTCAATAACTGATGATCCAACACTGTTGGGGCTCCACGGACAGGTGTCGGCGATCTCCTCCTTGATGGGTTGAGGTGACGATGAGTAGTCGGATTCCGTTCCATGAATCGAGATGACTTCGTGGTCCTGCTCCGGAATCTCATAGGCCGTGCTTGATTCCTCTTTGATATCTGCGACGTGTTGCTCCGTCTTGTAGCCGACAACATTTCCTGATGCACGACTGGCGCAATCCTCTCGGGCAATTGCTGCACGATACCTCCGGCCTTGGTAGACACGAGCAGCGTCGTTCGTTCTGAGGACCTGAAGTAGAGGCTCTAAAAGTCCGTCACCCTTCTTTGCCGTGCGTTGGTCAATTCGCTTTTTGGGACTCAGTGTGTATCTTTTGAACTCTTCGAATTCATGCGGACCCCAAACCTTGATGGGCCGAGCGTTCCTCTTTGCATCGATATAGTCCACGATATTGACTAGCACGCTCTTGAGGTTCGATACGCAGCCGACGATCGTGTCAAGCGGCTCAAGGTCAACCTCCCGACACATGTTCTGGAAAACCTGAAGCTTTTCCTCTTCCGAGAGGCCTAGATCATATTCGTCCTCTTCCTTGATAACATCGGAGTCGACCTTTTGAGAATAATGAAATACCATTTCATCTGCATCAAAAGGCGAGTGAGCAATTGTTTCAGTTTTATTGCTTCACATCTCGCCATGTTAGCAATATGACTTACGGCGAATTGCATCTGTGCGCTTCTGTCGCCAAGCCTGAGAGCCGGGTGCTATATCCTGCGATGACGCAAAACGACCGAACTCATCGTCAAAGTCTGCCCTGTCATCGGGCTCAAAATTGGGGACTTGGGAGAAGTATGATTGTGATGCGTCGAAAGCCTCTACTTTGATACGCGGCTTCTCCTCTCTCTTCACAATGTTCGAGGAAGTACCTATAGTAGGTCGTTGAGTACGTTTCCATTCGGTGAACATTGCGCTACCATTATCTCCCTTGCGCGTTTGACCGGTCTCGACGTAGAATGCGGCTTCCTCGTAGGTATCGAAGCCGCGGTATTGGCTGGTGCATTTCTCTACCTGTGCCCTACAGCTGTTCCAGTCGTTGTACACTCCCCGAACCCGGCCTTCACGGACACCATAGTAATTCTTGCGCTTCTTCGCCATTTTAGATGATCACAGCAAACAATCCGTTGCTCGCAGCATGATAGAGAAGAAAGAAAATGTGACCTCTCCTAATAATTCGAGGCTAATTGGCCGAGGCCATTTGACGCGTGAAAGCGCGTTTGCAAGTTGGCCCAATGGGAGTTCAATTAAACCAAACCGAGATATCTTACATTATCTACGCAGTAGGTAGCAGGGATGGCCCGGACCGGTTCCTATTTCTCGATCAATAATACTTTGTTTTCTTTATTTCAGCTGTCGATTGGTTGCCTGAATAGGTGAATCTCAAAGCCTGCTCTCGTATATATGTTGACAGCCTGACATTCAAGGATATAAATGCTCGCATAGCTCTACATATGTAAGAAGAGGTGATTATCATTGGAACCGAGATTTGCTCCAAAACTGCGTTTTGAAAGGGTGGAGGGTTTTCACTTATACTCTCAATAGTACATCACGTAAAGCTTGCTAGCATCGTTTAATTGAAGTCTTTGTTCACATTATCCTCACGTTATGATGTATTGTAGTCTCTGGTGTGCCTATCAACGTGTGACCGCATCGTGGGACGGGAATTACCGAGGGACGCTAAACCGAGTTTCAATCCAAGATAGTGGAGACTACTATATTGAATGTTCTATAACCCGGTTTACCGCCGCTATACTAGTTGTCCTTTTATTCTTCATTCATAGGCCAACATCGTGATCCGTCGCCTATTTCTAAACGACTAAGCTTTTTTAATATGAGAGAACACGTATTATCTCTAATGAGAGTAAAGATATGCCTGAGTGATAGAGGGTCATCATGCAACAAGGCAAAGTGTGCAGCGCCGAGATGGGGGAAACATGGCCTCTTTCGTTGTTGGTTCCTTTCTGCATACCAGGAGCACAGCATACAGAGCCTTGTAACTGTGAGTACCTAACATAGGTTTACATGAGGCAAGAGAGGCATTATAGCAGTAGACAGACAGGGAACATTTTTATCACTTGGACAAAGCGGAATGAAATCGGACTTGTCATTAGAAGCCTCTACTCAAAATCTAAAAAGTAAACTAACTGGACTATTTTGGTCCTTTATAGGTAACGGTGAGTCGACTGTTCTGGCCCCCAAGTACTGCCTCTTTTAGTGTGAACCCCGTGAAGCTACACTAATTAAAACCTTGGCAGTAACATTGTGGCGCCCATGAAGCTTGGCATCGTCCTATCTTTAGGCAGAGAGGCAAAACTCATTTCCCTCCTTTCGGTCCATTGTTGTGTGAATTGTTCTCAGTCAACTTCATATCCCTAATAGCGATTTAAACGTCGCGTTGTCCTTCGTTCTTTCGGTATTCAATACCTAATCACCACACTCGCTTTTTGTTGTTTCTGTTTTTCAAGTTTTACACCTCACTAATACTTGTCTATTTTACGCATCAAGCGTTTTGTTCGTTCTGCTTTGAGTGCCGTGCAGAATAAGTAGAAGCGGGTTCGTGGTGGGCAAGAGATTTTTTCGATATCATGATGGCAACTCCCGAACAGAACTTGCCGACAACTGAGGAACATGGGGGTGAAGCCTCAAATACAAGTGGCGACTCTGCCACACAGCGAGGGAGCGAGTTAGGCCAAGCCAGCAATGCCAATGAAGTGCCGCCACTACCACAACGTCCTTCTACGCATCCCCAGGTTCTCCCGCAACCATTCTTCAGTCAGCAACCGCACGCATATGCCCCGTATACTGGACAACCAAATCAACAGTTTGCCTACGTGAATTCTGTTCGACCGCTGCCGAAACAATCCTCAGCCTACATTGCGACGAGACTTGGTCTTACCGCCCTCTCTTCGGTCTGGGGCATTATCATCATCGCGCTCACAAGTATACTCTTGAGCGATGGTGGAATTGTTGCGAGCGTGTCGCTCTATTCTTATGCCATTGTTGTTGCCTCTATTATATGGAATACGGCCGAGCTCATCACCTACTGCGTACGTCTGCGTAAGGAAACTCAAAGGGGAATTCACCCAGGCGCGCACGTGGGGCTGCATCTGATCTTTTGGCTGGCGGGCGCCTTCGCGATTCTACTGACAGTCAGTGTCTACCTTGGCGTTGCATACAATATTGAGTACTGCGGGCGCAAGGACGATGAATATTCTTCCTACAGTGGCTCCTACTGCAGCGACTATGAGCCTCTTAACTACTGGAAATGGAATGTTCTCCCGGTCATTCGCGCACACCTCGCCATCTTTGCGCTATGGACAATTAACCACTTTGTGCTTTTTGTCTTGGCCTGTATCGAGACGCATAAGCGCAATTCTATGAGGTCCACGGCCTATATTGTACCCGCGAACGCGATTCCTGCCCAGAGCATACAAGCCGGCGCCCAACCAATGCAGCCGCTGCAGTTTTATCCCTACCCAGTCGTGATGCCACAACCCCAGCCAGCACATTTGGCAGGCGCTGAGTCGCAAACCCCGGCCTCAAATGAGAAGCATCCCGCGCAAGTTCAACCAAACCTTGCTGGCTTTTACGCGCCTTCTCCGGGGTCCTAAGCAAAAGCGTCGTGAAACCCCGCCAGCGCGACCTCTTCGACACGACACCTTAACAGTCGCACCAAGGAACAAGAAGCTATTCGAAGAGTCGTTGCTGTGGTTTATAAACAAGGGATATTAGGAAATTAGTTTTGGTGTGTGTATTGGTTGGGGAGCGTGAGCGTTTGCGGCGTCGAATAATTCTAAAGGAAGGGAGTTTGAGTTGAAATCTTACCATGAGAAAACAGATACCTACTACGTCGGCATGAGTTACTAATAATAAATGAATAATACCCTCTGCAATCGCCGCCCTGTTATGATTAAATCTCAAGTTTCCAACGCCGGTACAGCGATCCGACAATAGCGCGTCTAGCCCAAGGCGTACGGTCATTCTTCACCCGTAATGCCGCCTTTCAAGCACACATACTGATTTCTGATACCATACCGATTTCCGTAGTCGCTGCCGCCCCCAAAATGCCCGAAATGCTTCATTATCAAATCAAGCCAATCCGGACATAGGTGCAGTAAAACGAAGCGGATGTGGTTGGTACGAGTTTATGAGATCGGATACGCCGAGTGGTCTACTCTTTGCTACACAATACTAGCACAGAGAAAGGAAACGGTCTACACATCCAGACACGCCTTTCCGGGTTTTGTCGTCGCACGATCCCTACAAATTGTTCACGTTCATGGGTACTATAGGTGTTAGAGCTCGATGACTATTTGTCCATCACCCGATTCTGGCGTCGTCAGGTGGTATTCACGAAAACAAAGGAAAGCCACGACACATTTTCCTCGTTGTGTGAGCAGCTGAAACTTGGTCCAGTCATCAGGTCTGCCGAAGCGGCTTGTGTGATATATCGGAAAGAGCATCCAGAAGCAGTCCTTGGGTCAGCCGACGGTATTTTTGGTCCATGCTCCACGACCATGCGGTACAAATCCCAAGGTAGCTCCCACCAGGGGCCATAGCTGATCGTGGGTTCCGTATTGCTGCTGCTCTATGAAGCCTCATGTTACACCTCTCTGAAAGCCGTAGCGGCTTCGACCATTCTGTCATGCTAGACAATAAGGAGCCTCGTTGATACTCAACCACGCGCGCCCAAAGCAAGCACTTAATTCTTCTATGATACCTATGACGAAGCTCTCGAATCTTCTAGGAGTGATTCAAGCTATTAAGCAAAGGCGATAGCACCCTCACCCAAGTATATGTCTACTAACCGTATGTCAACAACACTCCCCAGACGTACATGACCCCAGGGTCTTAGTTGAACGCAAGCTGCAAACCGATTGTCTGCGATCGAAAACCCGGTATCTAGAGCGGGAAGTAGGAAAGATATCAAGTTGAGTGCATTCTCCTGTCTATAGCTCAATAAGTGCCTCCAATTTGTGTGTTCTAACATCGCGGCTCCATTCCGCATCTACACCCGGGAAACCCGATGGGATAAAACATATGATACACGGGCTTACACGCGGGCTTTGTTGTATACCTAAGACAGGCACGTCTATGGGCTACAATATGCTTTTCCGATATGCGGAAGCACGCATCTCTCTAGTTGGCTCCGAAACGTCTGGGGGTATTATTTATATACTTTGTTGCACATGTCCCTTGCTCTTTGTCTGTGCCACAGGAGACAGGAGAATGCGTCGCATCTAGCTATCGTTAACCCTTGAAATGTTTCGCGGGGATCACTGTAAAACAGGTGCAGGTCGATTGCAGCACTGGGAATCTCCTGCACTAGATTAGGTAAACCGTCGGTATGTAGGCGAACTAGATACCTAAACCATTTGTAGATACCTGGGTTGCACAATGCCAAAGATAAGGATTCAGCGGATAGCGTAATACTGACATTAGATACCAGTAAAACTCAATTCAACTCCTGTTGTTCAACTAGTATCATCAACTCAATAGGTATTTCATGCGCGACAAAGAAGTAAGATGTTGGCTGGGTAGATTTCATTGTAGGCTGCCTCCTTCAAGTTTCTGTCATTGATGCACGAGCCACACCAGCCAATCTTTACCCCTCCTTCGACTAGCCTATCAGATCTCGGCCAGGTGGGAAATCTGATTAAGGTAGCGGGCAAAAGTGGGTTGGTTGGGTGACTGCCCGCTGCAAGACACAACAAACCCCGCCAGGACGCCTTATGGCCTTGGGATAGTTGGGGACTAAGAGACGAGACAGCCTGACAGCGCTCCTTTAGTGATTTCAGTCTGGTGCAAGTCCGGTAACGAGAGGCGCAGGAGCACAGTACCTACCTACCTCCAGCAGCATTCATTAGGTACCCAAAGACGCTGACTGACACACTGACGACATCCGACCCGTCTCCCCGTCTCCATTCAACCAACCCACATCTTCTTGTTCACCCTACCTCAACTTGCCTCTGCCTATCTCCAGAGTCATTTTCGGCTGCCGCATCCGCGCACCAGCTTCAGCTCAACCACCTGTTCCCAGCCCGCTACCTCGTTGCTAGTTGGCACCTCTGCTGGCTCCTCTACTACTTCTCTATTTCTCTTCCCTGGGCTGTTGCCGTGCCTAGTGTCTGCTGTCCAGCTTCTCTGCGGATTCACAAGAGCTTAGGCAGTGGTGTGTTTGTGGTTGTGTTGTGTTGTTGTGTGTGGGGCTTTGGAGAGAGTCTGTCGCGGGAGATGTGCCGGAGGCGACAGAAAGCCATAACAACAAGGAACCATTCGCCATTGCCATCGCCGTTGGAGCGCTTCCAGACCTCACTCACCCTGCGGTCTTACAGAACCTACCACCACTGCCGCTTCGCCCGTGCAGGCCACTTGATACCCACCTAGCTCGGGTATATCCTCGAAGTAACGAAGCCAATCTCTCTCCTCGGTCCCGCGCGTGACAACGCGTACCCCGCCGCCCATCATGAATAACGAGGACGAAGCCCAGAAGATCATCCAGGAGATCCAGAGCAAGATCGACCGCGAAAAGGTCTTTCTCAATGGTGCCAGCGACATGCGACGCCAGACCAACAATGACAGCGTGCGCTCTCGACTTGACGTCAAGATAGAAGAGTCCCAGAAGTTGATTGACTTTTTCGAGGGGAAGCTGCAGGAGATGTTGAAGAAGCGCGATGACTGGCAGATGCGACGCCTTGGGCACGGGGTCGATAACATGAGCATTAGCTCAGGCTCAACCGCCGTCGCTTCGATGCCGAGCTCGGATCTTCGAGGCGACGGCGAAGGACCACCACCGCCTCCCCCGAAAGATAGTAGTGGCTGGTCTGCGGACAGAGGTTCTTACGGCTCCATGCAGTACAGTCAGATCGGCGGCCATGGCGATATGATGCCTCCTCGGCACCCTTACGGACCCTCCGGGCCCGGCTCATCTGCCCCTCACCCACGACCCAACTTTACCAAACTAGGTCTGGCTACTAAGAGTTTCCAAGTTGCTATAATTCAGCCACTAACACCTACTCCTAGATTTGATCAAGTTCAATACTCCGCATCTTGGTCCTCGCATCCAGCTAATGCTTTCTCAAGTTCAGTTCAAACTGAATGTTGAGGAACAATATCTCAAGGGCGTTGAAAAGATGGTCCAGCTATATGGAATGGAAGGCGATCGGAAAAGTAAAGCAGATGCGGCTGCCAGGCGCGTTGAAAGCAAACAGAAAATTCATCTCCTGAGGCAGGCACTCAAGAGATATGAACAACTCCATATCGACGATCTGGATTCTCCCGACTCTCCTGATGGTGTGTATTCACCTTATGACACGAACTGAACAAGTACACTGACGGGCTTGTCATAGATGACAGTATTAACATGCCTAACTTGCGGAAGCCCTTATCTGGCCAACTTTCTATTAGGGTGCAGCAGATTCGGGACGTGGACCATGCCTCTACCGGCCGGTTTTCTAGAGGCCCCGAGACATTCATATCAATCAAAGTTGAGGATAACGTTGTGGCAAGAACACGGGCATCTAGGACTGACCGTTGGGAAAACGAGCACCACAGCGTTATGGTTGACAAGGCCAACGAGATCGAGTTGACCGTCTACGACAAACCGGGCGAACATGCGCTACCAATTGGAATGCTGTGGGTGCGGATATCTGATATCGTGGAGGACCTCCGGCGGAAAAGGATCGAGGCCGAAGTTAACAGCTCCGGCTGGGTATCTGCTGACAGGATGGGAGGTTCGAACGCTCCCCCTCCTCAATTTCCTATGAGTCCTCAACAACAACAATTTGGTGCTTCGCCTACTGCGACGGGCCTTGGCGGTACCCAATCTCAGTTTGGTGGCAACGTGGCACCCGTCGCTTTTTCTCAACCTATTGATGGATGGTTTAACCTAGAGCCCACTGGCGCCATACATCTCTCACTCAACTTTACCAAGGAAAACAAGGATCGCAGGCCAGTTGATCTCGGCTTAGGCCGAAAAGGCGCAATTCGACAGAAAAAGGAGGAAGTGCACGAAAAGTTTGGACACAAGTTTGTGCAGCACCAATTCTACAACATAATGCGTTGCGCATTGTGTGGTGATTTCCTCAAGTACTCTGCTGGTATGCAGTGTGAAGACTGCAAATATACCTGTCATACGAAATGTTATCCAAGTGTCGTCACTAAATGCATCAGTAAAACCAATGCCGAAACAGATCCTGACGAAGAGAAGATCAATCACCGCATCCCTCATCGTTTCACTCCGTTCTCGAACGTTACTGCTAATTGGTGCTGCCACTGTGGCTATATATTGCCCTTTGGAAAGAAGAACTGCCGGAAGTGTAACGGTATGCCTATCCACGACTACACTCTCGTGTGCTTTACTAACGCTTGACAGAATGTGGACTTACAGCCCACGCACACTGCGTCCACCTAGTTCCCGACTTCTGCGGTATGAGTATGGCCGTAGCCAATCAAATCCTGGAAGGTATCAGAGCGAATAAACAAAGGCAAAGCAAAGGTACCTCCCTAAGCGAAAAGACACTGAGGACGGGCAAGATGAGTCCTCCGGGTACATCAGGACCAACTTCGCCGTATAGCGCTCAGGGAACGTCCTCTTATCAACAGAGTATTGCTTCCCAAGAAGCAACTGATGCTGCTAAAGCCATGTATACGACTCAGACGTCGCCAACACGCCCAAGTCAGCCAGATCGAACCTCATCGAGTTCGACTGCTGCCGCCGCCGCTGCTTCAGCTGCTATGGGTGGAACCATGACTTCCCACGGTTCTCGACCTAGTCCTGCGTCTGATTATTCTAGCAGACCAGGTGGATATGGAGGTCCGATAGAATCCCCCGATGATGCATATACCAGTAGCCCACAACAATATAATATCCCTTCGCAGCCAAAATATAACCCTGCCGCATATGCCAACGTTAGCAACTACCCACCTCAGCCAACACTACAGACTCAGCAGTCCCGGCCGATTCCGCAACAAACTGTATCTTCACCGCAACAGGTTCAGCCTTCTATGTATCCTCAAAGCGCCCCAATCCCAAAACCGCAACCGACACAGGAAACACCCTCGCTCACAACAGGCTCTGGTCTGCCACCACCTGCAAGGAGGCCCTTACCCCAAGCAAACGACCCGGGCACTGGGCAGCGCATCGGATTGGATCACTTCAACTTCCTTGCTGTGCTTGGTAAGGGTAATTTCGGTAAAGTCATGTTGGCAGAAACCAAGAAAACTCGTCGTCTGTATGCGATCAAAGTTCTCAAGAAGGAGTTCATCATCGAAAATGATGAAGTTGAAAGTATACGGTCAGAAAAACGGGTGTTCTTGATTGCTAATCGAGAGCAACACCCCTTCCTGACTAACCTCCATGCATGTTTCCAAACAGAGACACGAGTTTATTTTGTCATGGAATACGTTAGCGGAGGTGACTTGATGCTTCACATTCAGCGGGGCCAATTCGGTACGAAGCGCGCACAGTAAGGCTGACCAACAACTCACGCTTTTGCTACGTTCATACTAACATACGCTAGGTTCTATGCCGCTGAAGTATGCCTAGCTCTGAAATATTTCCATGAGAACGGGGTCATCTATCGTGATCTCAAGCTTGATAACATTCTTCTTACTCTAGACGGCCATATCAAAATAGCAGACTATGGTTTGTGTAAAGAAGACATGTGGTATAGTTCGACAACAAGTACATTCTGCGGCACACCAGAGTTCATGGCCCCCGAAGTAAGTGGCAATGTCTATATTTGCTTTCATGAACTGGGTGCTAACGCTTGATAAAGATTCTGCTGGATAAGAAATACGGCAGGGCCGTAGATTGGTGGGCATTTGGTGTTCTGATATATCAAATGCTTCTTCAACAGTCGCCATTCCGTGGAGAAGACGAAGACGAAATCTACGACGCAATTTTAGCTGACGAGCCACTCTATCCAATTCACATGCCTAGAGATTCCGTATCAATCCTTCAAAAGCTCTTGACCAGAGAACCCGACCAGAGGCTTGGCAGCGGGCCAACCGATGCGCAGGAAGTCATGAGCCAACCGTTCTTCCGGAATATCGTGTGGGACGATATATATCATAAGAGGGTCGCGCCACCCTTCATGCCTACCATTAAGAATGCAACTGATACCAGCAACTTCGATTCCGAGTTTACAAGTGTCACGCCTGTACTCACGCCAGTACAATCAGGTAAGAATTTTATCAATATTGTCGTCGATCTCCGGCTAATGCATTGTATAGTTCTCTCCCAGGCTATGCAAGAGGAGTTCCGTGGATTCTCTTATACAGCCGACTTTGATTAAGGCCGGATTTCACGCCCGGGAATAAAATATGGGCTATCAAGCTTCTAGGTCGAATCAAGCAGGCCTTGCGATAGAATTAGAGCCGTGTAGGAACCGAGATGGTATCTAAATGGAGTTGAGTCCTATTAAAGATTGCAGATTGGATCACCTCACGTAAACACCAACCACCTAATATGCAACTGACGCGTGGAGGTTCTCCAAATCTTAAGGGTATGGAGACTGGTAGGCAATGCAACATGCTGGGAAAGTCTCGCATCAGTGTTCGTCTTTAGTCTAAGCCGAACAAGCGACCACAGGGGTGTGTAGCGGGAGACAAGCAAATACTCATGTAGGGTCATCTAGACGGGATCCTGCCTACTTCTTCCGAGAAGAACTGTATGTGGGCGACTGGTGAAGCAAGAATTTGTCAGTACGCAAATGGTGCGTTACTGGGTATAGATATCGTGAGACGCCCGGGGAACCGAAGCAAAAAGGTCTTAAGCTTTTCGTTCACTCACTTTGTTGATACCAGATAGCGTGCTGATTGGATCTAGAGAGCACTTAATGGGACGGATGTTACCTTCGTTTGTGTATTGTATTGATTGATGTATCATGTTGTGCTGCTAGCAGTGTGAACTACTTAGTCTAGCACCAGGTTTTTTACAATGCATTGATTTGTCGTTGATCTCGTTGTTTATATTCACACGAAATGTTTGTGTGTTCCACGGCTTAGGCTGATATCCACAGGACAATTTGCCGAGGATCGAGTAATAACAACGAAGATGTTCAGACGCGAGAGCTTCAAAAGATATATATTTTAAAAAGCGACGTGTCTTGGGTAATTCCATCCACAAGTCTGTATTCTCCACATCGCTAGAAGTATGCACGACGACGCTACATACAGGAACACGCAGAGGGAAATGTCTCCAAGCCAGTTTAACCTCTTAAGTGCCAGTCAATATGATATAGTAAGTATCACTGTAATTCTGGGCCTTCTTTTTTATGGTATTATACAATTCAGATTGAAGTTCATATGCTACATATGGTACAAATATCGACCATCTATCTGCTGATCGTACACGAGGTAATAGAGACAGACCATGGTCGGCCGTCTCTTCTGTAACTAGTTTGAATCGACTAATAGCCAAGACGTGCTTTCTTACACGTTTATTCTAGTTGTCTTTTTGCCCAAGCTCAGGGCGCCAGCCGGATTTTGTTTAATTGTTTGTTCTACTATACGCTTTTTGATCATTAGGCACGGCGGGACAGGAAAATAGCCACGGTCCCCGCGATAGCGGCACCCGTTACCAAGCCCTCGACGGCAATGAGCGATATGTCCCGCATGCGAAGCGCGATCTGCCTGTCGCTTATTAGATCCTCGAGGGCTGAGCGCCAGTAGCTCAGGTCTCTGAGTGCCTCGCGCCATGATACTCTAGGCACGTTACTGGAGGAAGATTCTATACTCGGCGACGGCGGCAGGATTATATCAGATTCCGGCACAGCGACGTCAGGCGCCGCAATGAAGACGGGTTCTTCCTCAATCTTAGTACTTGCCGCGCTCTCTTCGATATCCGCTGTTGGCGTAGTACTAGTAGTAGTAGCGGCGGCGATTGTGGCGAGAGCCACACGCTGGGCCTCTTCCCTATTCGCCCGCTCATCAGCAAGCGCTTCGCGTACCTTCTCCTCGAATCCCCGGACAAGTCGGTTGCGCCTCCAGGGCTCTGCGCCGAACTGGAAGAGTAAGAACAGGAGGACGTTTACGCCCATGAGACCCCAGGTGCCCCAGGTGCTCATGCGACGGATCTTGTCGCTCCAGATCTGCTCCTCGTGGTAGCGGGCGAGGATGCCGGCGCCAAGCTCGCGGGCCAGACGCTCGGCATCGCGCTCGGCCTGCTCGAGCTCGGTGGCCCGCTCCCCCACGGACGCCTCGAGCTCGTAGTCTTGCCGGTACAGCGTCGTGAAGCGCTCGAAGTCGACGGGCGTCCACGTCTTCTGGCGGGCCAGGAGCGTGGTCACCTCGCGCTGGGTGGAGGCGCGATCGGACACGGCGGTCTTGTAGGCGATGCGGGTGGCTGTCAGATGGGACTGCGCGGCGTGGAGATCGGACTCGAGGATCGAAATCTGGGATTTGAGGGATTCGATCGAGGAGTACCCTGTCAGGTCGTTGATCCGTTGCGAGGCGGAGAACAAGGTCGTCTGCGCACGGTCCATGAACGAGGAGAGGGATTGGTTCAGAGCTGAGCGCCGCGAGTTCAGGGTCGAGGGAAGGTCGGGATCCGGCGTGGATGGTGGCGGCTGCGGCGCTGATCCGTCTTGCGCTTGTTCTGGTCTATTTGGGTCTATCGAGGTTTCTCGAGGACCGGAATCCGCGCCATCTGTGGTGTCATCGGCGACATTGTTGGTTGTCGAATGGGAGGAAGGCGACTCGGAGGAGAAGGAGGAAGAAGAAGAAGAAGAGAACGGCGACTCGGGGTCACTCTTGTCGCCCTCATTTGGAGGCTTCGGCGACGAAGATGAGAAGCGTAGCTGTTTCCGACTCGAGGAATAGTCGTGCCGACACCTCCAACATATCGATAGCGGGGGTTGTGCTGGGGCTCTCGAGGCTGCGACAGCACTACTACTACAGAAGAGCTTCTTCGGTATTATCCTTGCGAGCGCTGTTGTCGCTGTTGTCGCTGCCGATCTCGGATTGAATTGGTCGACAACTAGCCTCGAGCCGACCCCAAAAAGGGGTCTGATTGCTCGGGGCGCCGACATTGACAGCTTGACAGCGAACTCTCAAGCTCGGGTCGTGAATTGCAGGCTGCAGTTACTTGACAACCCGAGGTCCAGAGACATGGAGCGCCCGGGTGCGGGTGGGAAGAGGAAGAATTGAGAATTGATGTCGAAGGAGCTCGGGCCAGCCGGAGAGCGGTGCCTGCCTACTCCGTACCAAGTGCATTGACATGTCAGGTAACCGGGGGGGGGGGGTGCTGATGTCAGTTGATCTAATTGCTCGATCATAAAAACATCGACCTGAAAAGGAAATCTGGAGAAAAAAAAGTGGACACGGTCGGGATCGAACCGACAACTCCGGGTGCCAGATAATGAGTCCCGGGCTGTTACCAGTTACACCACATGCCCCTTGAAGTGTTGTGAAAGTATTGTGAATTAGATAATAACATATATAACTAACGCACAGAGATCCCTTACACAACAGAGATTATAAAACAACTTAATTAATACTCTTAAGGTAGGCCGGGAAAACTACGGCATAGTGCCCCGCGCTATTGTGCACCAGGAACCTATCGTACTTTAGCAAATTCAAAGCATCACATCTACGAAGTCTACAGTGGACTGGAAAGCCGGTAAATCATCACATCACATCACATCGCATTTCACCATGGGTCGTCCCAAACGTGATGTCCGTGCAGCTGCCGAAGAGTCCACAACACCGCCCGACGAGTTGACCCCGTCTCAGTATGTGACCAGAGTCATCAAGGCAGAGGGGAACAGCCTTTACTGCTGCATATTGCCTAACCAGCAAACTGTTCTGGTCGAGCTCGCAGCTCGTTTCCGCAACACCATATGGATCAAGCGAGGTGGCTATGTGTTAGTGGACTTGACGCCTACCGATGAGAAGAAGAGCAGGGTGGAGGGTGAGATTGTAAATGTTGTCCGCGAGGAGAAGGAATGGCGCAAACAAAGCTACTGGTCAGTTCGTCAAATGTCACACTTCACGCAGGGCTGACATTGAATCCTAGGCCGAAAGAATTCGCTAAGGCAACTTATGATGACGATGAGGACGAGGAAGAGGAGTCGACCGTCGGCAAGATGCCACCGTCAGATTCTGAAGATGAAGACTGAAAGTCAAGCTATCGCAAGTGAATCATGCTACCTTTCTCTCGCGAGAGGTGTAGCTGGATGAAGTGCGTACTTGCTCTCTTCCAACGGACATCAGAGCCACCGTGGCAGCCAAGACACCTACTACAACTCCCGAGCTGACGTTTGTGCTCGGGAAGACGTTCCATGCCCACTCCTGAAGCGCCCAAAGCCCGTATTGAACGAGCGGGTGGGCTCCGCTGCGCCACAGAAGAAACGGGGTCGACCAGGCGAGATATGAATAGAATTGGTAATGCAATGAGCGTGCGAAGAGGAGCCCAATGACATTGGCTGAGAGCATGGTTGTCATCACATACTCTGGCGTAACTTGCGCTGATACCCGGGATTCCTCTTGAGGGCTAAACGGGGAGCTAAGCCTGAGCATTGGTGCAATAATGGCAGGCAAAGGCTTTCCCGCAATTTTCAACCACTTATTCACAATGAACCATAGGAGGACTAAGGCATGCAATGCCAGCAGACCCATCGCAAAAGGTCGACTTAGAAAAACATCTTCACCGACGAAGCGCCAGTTGACGGTCCATTTGAAGAAGAATTGACGAGATAGTTCAAATGCTCGAGACAAATAGCCTTGCGCGTTAGCGCGAAGGAAGGGAACGGCCAAGGTGAATTGGACTTGGGCGATGATGGCAGCCAGCTGAAGGCTACCAGTGAATCCTCTACCCAGAAGTAGAATCACCCCGACCGCTGGCAAAACCAGTAGCAATGACATCTTGGCGCCTAGACCCAAAGTATACGCAGCAGTGCCAAGTGTCCATGTCCGCCTTTGAAAGAAATAGATTGTGAGCCAGAGAAAAAAGACGGCGAAACAGTCGTTGAAACAACGTAGTACGAATATACTATGGAGACGCTTCGATAGGATCAACATTGGGAAAACGTATGGTGGCACCTGAACCTCTCGTCAGTCAGTGAGTGCAGTGTCGGGACTTGTAGATCCCTGCCACTTACCTTTGCTCTCCAGTAGCAGGTCATTACCAGGGCCAGTGTCGCCATGTACAAGATTGCAAACAATTGCTGAGCCAGAAATATATCCCGTCCCTTGTCGGTCACATAATACAGGACAGTGTACAAGTAAACATGTGCTGCCGGATAGACAAGCGGGCCTGTCCCGCCCTTGATGACGGTATAGTCGCGTTCGCCCGCGACGTATTGCTCGATCTGTTCCATGTACGCTTTCCAGTCGATTTCGGTGTCTGTCGGTAGGAGCATGGTCAGCAATGCCGTCAAGAAGATTTGGCCAACTGCGGGTGCACTTACATGGGACTTTCCATATGACAACCGCGCATAGCAGGGCGTCTAGAATAAAGAGGCAAGGTGGTATGAGCCACGACAGCGTGCGGTTACGGCCATTGGCGACATCAAAACCCATCTGGACCGCTTTCGCGATCAATCCAGGTTCCTTGTCGGCCATTGTAATCGCTGCCGTTCCTGTCTGCTTGATTAGCGACAATCTGGAAAGCTCTACGTTAGGTACCGTGATAATACGTGGAAGCTCGAGCTTGCTACTGAGGTACGGTACATGTATGGGGGAGTGACTTATCGATAAGATGTGAGTTTCTAGTAAGTGCATAAATCCCCTTTTACTAAATACCATTTCGCAGACAAGTGCTTCTAGACAACGATATGCACATATAAACTGTATCCATGTGACAGATGTTGCCTCAGGCACCAACATCCATACCTCTAGGTAGACACAAACAGATACATCGGCTTATTTTACTTATAACTCGTGAGATAGGTTGAAGAGAATATGTAAATTCTGTGCAATTACCTATTAGATCAGTAGAATTTCTCCAATAGGTATTATTATAACCTCGGTCGATCCAAGGCTTCACCAACAAGTGCTACTACATCCTCTGCACATCCATACGATCCTTGATATCCCCATCCAGCGTGTCCGTAGTTGTGAACCACCCAAAGATCCCCGATCTTCTCTTTCTCGATTCTGACACCGCCGTTTCTGTACGGACGAAGGCCGACAACATGGCGTATTATGTCGAAGCCTTTCACGCCCTGGCCGTTGGTGATTTCCGGCATCATCTCAATCACACGACGCATGATGCGCATAGCCTGGTTAGGATCGGGCTGACTCTCCCATTGACCTTTTGAGTACGTGCCTCCGAGGACCGTACCTCCGCCAGCGGCTCTAGTCATCACATAACAGACTTCGTCATCAGCATCGTCCGTGCCGGACTTGGTTAACATGTATGGAGCCTCGTTCCGCACCACCACAACCTGGCCACGTATCGGAATGACATTCTGGTCCATTACACCACCGAGTCTCGACGCCATTAAGCCGGTAGTGTTGATGACCACATCGACCTTGCCGCCGGCATGGCTCATGCGAGCCGCTTCGGTGATGTGTCCCAATATCCCACGTCGCAAGACGACACCATTCTTACGGCACTGGCCAACCAGCCAAGGCAGGTAAAGCATCACGTTAATGCACACCGAGCCGAACTCACAGCCTGATGCCATACCCTGAGGCAGTTCTTCTTTGGACAGCTCTCTGAAGTCGTCAAATAGAGATCGATACCATGGGTTCTCAAGGAACAAGCCGTCGAAGCTATACCCACCTTTCCTCAGCGTATCGAGGTCCTTCTCACGCCGATAGACCCTTGATTCTGCGAAAATCAATTCTGTGAAGTTACTAGTGTAAAGGGTCAATTCTTACTCTGTAGATGAATGCCCGCCTCGGGGACCTCTGTTGCTAGCCTCCTCAGTTCTTGCCATGTTCGGCGTTCCCAGCTACTGTTCTTCTCGGTTGCCATCCTACTCATGTTACCTACAATCCCAGCTCCAGCCATAGATGCTTCTCTTACGGTAAAACATTAGCTCCTGCTATCGGGGAAGCATATTCTATATCATAGTCGCCAGGCATATGCTTTGCTATGACGGTGACAACATTATCTTGCTGCTTCGACAGCAGGTAGGCACAAGTTAAGCCAGATACGCCGGCGCTGTAATTTTATTAACTTTCGTATGCGACAATCAAACGATTGAAGGTCCGCGCACCCAACGACAACAATATTTGGCATGTTTTCAATGCTGGAGATTTCAAAAGATGTTCGGATACCACTTGAAGCGATGCGCAGAAATAGGATACAGAGAAGCAAGCGTTCTCAAGAAGCAATGGTCTAATATAATATTCTTTACCTCTTGAATGATGAAGAATTGTTGACTCTTCGCCGTTGGAGTTGTGGTGTCATAATGCAGCCGATACTGGCCGATGCTAGGATTAAGCTATGTAGGCATTGCGGAACCACTCCGACGCCGGCTGTAGCTCAAATATTACGAGTCTTGACTTTTCAATTCACCAGCGTCGATTGTCGACATTATGGCCGCATCAGCCGATAACTTATAATACTAGATAGAATTATAGGATATTGTAGTCTACACTAATTTCGCTACACACATCTCCGTTCCAGGTAGCTACAATTATTAATGTAGTCGTCCTTTAATTCTTCAATATTAAAAGGCTAAAAATGCTTTCTTATCATACGTCTTTAAAGGCATCCTACAGCTATCCACGAATCATCGCGCCATGTCAGTTGAACAATTTGTACGGCCATCATATTCCATACACTAAACCCTATGTAGAACGTGTAATGATTTTGACCATTCTCATTGGTATCGACACATGCATTTTATGTTTACCGTTCAACGATTATCTTGTACGCCTTGGTACTGTGAATAGATATCTTGATCAATATATAAAATACTGAGGAGCTTTCTCCCTCTGGTTCCTCCTCCACCTATGATATAGAGATATTTGCAATTTGACAATGAATTTTACCCCTTCGATAGTCTCCAGCTAGTCGGCCAATAATGCAAGCCCTAATCTAACTATTGAACTATTCCGACAATTATCTACTTTAGCAGAACTCTATCTCTTTGTAGCCTTTTCTGATATAGGATACTCTTCTGTTTTGGACCTTTGTTCTTTGCTCTTAGTAGGGTAGTAAATGAGGTATTGAAATGTTTGTTGGTCCGCTAAGCGATATCAAGTCTCGGGGGTTAACAAGTGCATGACTCCTTAAATCAGGACAGATCTATCAGTAACTATAGACTATATCGAGAATTTGTGCCTCTCAGCTGCCTCTGGAGAAGTAACAAGAGCCGGGGCAACGGCTAAGACGCGAGCGATTCTCTCGCTATGGCGAGGATAATTTTATCGCTAAGTTGTTCTATGGGAAAATGGCAATATGCGGTAACTATGTATTAGAGGTGGAATCTCTTAAAGATCTGTAACTTACAAAACTGAGTCCGACTTATCAATAGAGCTCGAGCTTGTCAACTTTCAATAAAATCTCGAAGACTATCTCTTAAGCACTCGAAACGAATAAGGAAAGAGCAACTCAAGATACTGCTTAGTCCAAGTAGTACTGGGGGTTTGGCTACAGTCTTACGTCGCCCTCAATAGTTTACGTAAGCATATGATATCGGGATTTAAAGAGCGCTGGCTCTTAACTCAGAGCTAACAGATGCCTTTTACCAGTAAGAAATGTTGCGTGAAGAAGGGGTGTGAGAAGTGGAATGTGACACATAGTAATGCGGCTCTAAGGTACTTTAGACGCATCTGAGCTGGTGGGACGTCATCGAGATCCAGCAGTGTCTAAAATGCTATGGCTCGATGATATTCGATGCTGACGCCATATTATCTTCTTAACACCGCTTATCCTTCGCAGCCTCGGTTTTTGTAGGACCGAACACCCAATTACCATGCAGTTAACATCACTTATCCTGGTCTGTAGATTATGCGCAGCTCACGAGTGATAGATAGCACACTTCTTATTTACAGCTGGTAAATTTTATCACGGTAGTAGTTTCGTAGACCAACCCTTCACCACGCCATACTACGTATGTAGAACGGAACGTAAGCCACATGATCCAGCCAGCTGGTGATGTGTGCGACAACAACCCTCGCCTTGCATGCTGGCTGACCAACCAGATAATACGACGAAAGACATCAAAATGGTAGAGACCTGATCTCACCTCATCTACACACGATGTGCCAAGACATCTATTCCAATTGCTCACCCGCTTACCCGCGCGACGAACATTAAATCGGTCAACCAGATTTCGTCCGGATGCTTAGAAAGCTGACGGAGAGTCCCGGCCTATATCGTCCGTTCGTCCCCTTGTGAGGTGCTCATGGGGCTGGTTATTAACCCATGGATGGTGTTACACAAGTCGAGAGCCATCGGCAATATGGAACGTGGGTCGGTACCCCTAGTTGACATGAAGTATAGTGTTCCATATTTCACACTATGTTATACGAACATAGCCAAGACTTATCGATGAGGGTTCCGCCCTGGTATGCGCCATCTCACTGCCTTGACAACGTCGAGCTACGAACACATAGCCAAGCTTATATGAAGATCGGGCCAAGCTCTGGGGAAAAGAACACATACAGCTGATAAACAGGACAATGAACGATTACCCACAGAGACGGCAGACGCGCCGTCCCGTTCACCGCAGCCTTGGCAATGTAGGACGAGGCCAAGACGCGCGTGCGGTCCGGAGGATGCAACAAATTTGTTCAACAACATGGGATTCAGAGTTGAAGATGTATGCTTTTTGGGTATAGATGAGACTAGAAACGGCCAAAGCCATGCCAGGAATCATCGGACCGAAATGAAGAAGGATCCCCAAACGGTTTCTTGCTGCTCATCATTACACTAAGTACGAAGCCGAGGCAGGAGACGCTGTTGCTTGAGTTTTCCTGGCCTAGCCGGTTCTGTATACGCCATCACATGGAAAGGTTTGCTCGACAATCTAGCTAGGGATGATACAGCGAAGTATTTGTCTCATAAAGTCCACTATAGCCATATCTAGCTAAGGCTGGCTGGCCAGGTCCCTTGCTTTTTTCCCCCTTCACCGAGATACCTATACCTCACACCGAAGGAAGATGGGATAATTAGTAGTGTTCATAATTAGTGCCCTATGGACGGGCTCCTGCGATAATAAGCTTTGAATCCCGGGCTTGGAGATCACTGCCTGATTACGATAATAGGTGGCCTCACCCCTGGCCTTCGCCTATCTCTCTTTCGATATCGTCTCATCATCTAAGATCCAAGTCTAGCTCAACAGGGAGAGAGATTGCGAAGCGAGCCTTTTGAGGTAATCGCCGCGGAAAATAGCGCCTGGGATCGACCACCTCTATGACTCTTTGAAGAGTTCACGACTCTACACGATCGTAGTGTAGCTGTAATTAGATGCCTCCTAATGGCACGTGCTGACTAGTTCCCTTGTCCTCTGCACGCCGTTTTGAGCCTCATACTGTACAGTACATCACTTGAATGAAGCTTCGCACGCTCGGTTAAGGCCCTGAGCCCTCTCTAGGAATGTGGGTGGGTGAAAACCGGCAGTCGGAATATCGGGCTCTCAAAGCCACGGGATAGGAACGAACGACCGTATACTTCAGGCGCTGTTCAGGTCAGCTGGTTCTCCGATAAGTTGGAAAGACTATGCAAAGTGGCTGAGGCGGACACCGCGATGCCGTATAGAGACCATTAAGGATAGCGACGGTGCGAGCGCAGTGGCGTCTATTGCAACCACGATGTGAAACAGCCGCACGATAATCGCCGGGTCCTCGTCGCCGTATCAGGCCGTACACAGTAGTTAGTAATATGAGACTATTCACCATCATGTACCGATTCCCGAAGCCCCGATATCAGACCCTGGGACACGTGTTGCTGACACGCGGCAAGGCAGGGACTAATTAGTACGGTTCCTTTGAGGATCAGGCTCGCTATTTGTCCAAACCGGTCTGAGAGTGAACCCATTTTGAGACATTGGCTCATCTTGCTCACTCCATTAGGACGGTCATACCCCGGTGCAAATGTATTTTTCAGCAACGAGGGAGACCAGGCTCTGGGCCTATGTAAGCCAGGGTGTTTGGGTACTACTAGAGGATCCACACATAGTGCCCCCTCTTCGCTGACGCTCAGAGGGCGTCAAAACTGTGAATCAGGTCAATACTCTGAATCACTTAGCATTGGCAAATGGAGTAAATTATACTAAATTACACCAAAATAACCAAACTTTAAACGACAATAATAATTCAAATAAAAATCGGAAAAATAAACGGTTAAAAAAATAATGTTATTTATATATAAAAAAATTTATACTTAAATTTTTATTTAAAACAAATAAAAACTGCAGTTAAAATAATTTACACTAAATAATATATAATTTAATATTAAAAAAGCTATTTTTTACAACATGTTAAGTTTAGCTTATAATAAACATTGTTATATATTAAAAAATAAAGCATAAAAAGAAAAAAATAATGTACTTATGTTTTTTTTATAATAACTTATATTGCGTAAGTTATTTAGCTTTAAAGTTGGAAGAAAACAGGTAAATACGCACTCTGATTGGTCAATCACCTGATTCAGAGTATTGACCTGATTCACAGTTTTGACGCCCTCTGAGCGTAGCGAAGAGGGGGCCACTATGGGTGGATCCTCTAGTAATCTGGCCGGGCTGGACCGGCCTGGGTGTAGGGTACTAGTCAGGCAGATCATCAATCATGTACGAGATGATAATCTGAATTGTTAATGCACGAAGTTCTACTATGGGTATAGCCGTGCGAGGCTGACTGATGACAGGTATGCTCTCGTCTTAGCTTTGTCTAAAGGCTCAATAGCTTGGGTGTACTTTATGCACTTCAGTACAGACGTGCATAAATGAGCGACCCGACGGACTGGTAGCGGGGAGTGTACGGAGTACAGAACATGGAGTCATCATAGATCCGTATCAAGTAAAATCTCACGGACGAAATGCCAGAGTGCGATAGGAGTCATCTTTGGTGGCGTTCACACTTACCGTATTCTTGACCGCATCTTCATCATACCATGGTTTACAGGATGATTTGCAGCAAGAGCAGTGAGACCCTGACGATCAATAGCCCCTCATATTTAGAATAGTTAGCGGACTATTTTATTTTAATTTATCTAGACTCTTATACTGTACACTGATGAACTACAGTACTACGGATGCGGGGGTGGGATGGAGATGTACCGTAAGTTGAGACAGATGAGTAAGACGCAAGCCTCACCCATCTCACTGCCTGAGTCACTATTCATTGGTTTATTGTCGCTCAGCATGCAGGGATCGTAGGGGCCAAATTTTCGGGACTTCTGTCAAGTCTGTTCCAAAAGTTAAACACGTGTTTTTGGACCCAAGAGAACGTAGCCGCTAATAACAATCAAGTTGGACTGACACGTTACATCCCTCCGTAGCAAGACAGAAAAAAGACAAGATGTCTCAGCCGGCCGGCTTGACCAACCAAATTGAAAAGGTAGGGAGATAGAGGCGCAACAGCGGTGAAGACTGCAAGGACTAATCCAGCATTGTCATCATCCATTGGCTAACAACTAGCGACGCATACCAACAAGATCCTTCAAGCTGGTGCCGCGCTGTTGGGACTTCTAGCCAGGACTCCGGCAGATCGGGTGCCTGAGATGCTGCGAGTGTGTGGCATGGTTTGCCGCGTCATGGATGGGTTGGCAAAAAAAAAGCCAAATCCGGGAATCGGGATGAGACTGTTCTATTGGAAGACTGCATGTGATCTCGATCTTGTGGCTTTGTTGCATGGCTTGGATCACGAGTGGTGCGTCCTTGGGTACCACGAGGGAGAGACCCAAAAGCTAGGGATTCTGCGTTCCAGGTTCCTGGGAGAAGGAAGCGGAATGGCTTTTCGACGCCACGTTCGTAGTTTGCTTCCTTGTACCAAAGGTCTAGGCCTCCAATTCGTTGAAATTGGCGCTGTCAGAACCAGCTGCAACCTCTATTCTTGAGGCTGCTCCGCTAGCTCTCGCTTTAGTCTATTGTAGCTTCAGCCACAGTCTGCATTACTGCTACTTAGGCTGTTATTACTGTAGAGTCGGCTAAAAGACAGTAGTCTCAAGCCGCTGGTATGAGCTTTCAGCGCCATCGTGGCAAATAGATCCGCAGGGAGAGTTTAGATCATCTGGCACCCGACAGGAGAGACATTTGCTTCCCGGATTAAGCTCTGTCTTCGATCTGGGATTTATCCCAGAATCACGCAATGCTAGTGCTAGTGCGTCTGCATAGTATAACCCACGAATCTGTCTGCTTCTCTTTGGCGATGTTGGGTCAAACATCTGTGAGCGTAAATAACTAGCAGTATAGCTACTGGTACACGTTTTCGGATCTCAGCTATCTAGAAGACACACTGCCCAAGATTAGGTATTTAGGCGTTCGTAGAGTAATATACTTACTTTATTAGGGCCTCTAGTTTGAAGGTGCGACGTGAACCTATGCCCGACTGTGGTTAGCTTTCAAGGATTTATCGCATGCACATACCGTTTTCGTATTGGCGGAAAAATGACAACTATTTAGTAGATACCGGACAGAACATGGGTAGAACAACTGCGATACCAGATCAAGAACTTGAACCGTGACTAGTGTAATGCCGACAGAAGGAGGATGAATTGGGAGATTATCGTGAAGATTCCAAAATCCCGCACTGGGTTAGTCCATATTTGTTTCGTTAGTAAGCAGGCCACGTTCTGTACATATCGTTTTATCATCACCACAGTTTCGCATGTCTTCCATAGCCCTATTCTAACTCGCAAACGGAAACTAAATACTACATAGTTATGGTATACAGCGGGAGCACCCTATGCTAATCTTTCCACTAGGTATCCAGGCACAGAGTATGATACACCATGCCTATATGCATCACTCGACTGATAAACTACCTACTTACGAGACTATCTACAGCACACAGGGGTGTTCAAAGTTATGCCATGAAAAGCACCGAAGTATGGTATTGGCCCACGTTAGTTGCAGCCTTTAGCATATTCATAGCGAGCACAACATAAGATTTGTAAAGTCGCCTCGGTAATGGTAATTCCTACAACACTACTTTCGCGGACTAATGCCGAGTATGGCTTCGCCCGCATAGTTTCTTGGTCTACCACACCTACACTAAAACCCGTACGGAGACTTGCAGTATTGTATACTGGTATTTGCTGTTGGAGGGTGTACGCTGATTCCTCTACAGTACCTGGTCCTTGTACGCCCTCTCCCTATAGGCTATGGAATGCTAGCGTAATACTCGATCGGTGGATGCCTACATATTCTACGAAGTCAAGCATACTTAAGTCCTACAGAAAATCTACCGTGGACCGGGGTAATCGGGTAGCAAGAAGAACCAAGCAGGCTTCTGTTTACACGAATGTTTGAGGCTGTCAGCCAGTATACCGGTCAACTATCACCAAGTATGTCAAATTTGCGGACCGCCAGATATATAAACCTTATATACTCGATAGAGAAGACGTAGAGCTTGATAGATTAGCCCCCAAACCAGTTCGCTAGAAATGAACGTGGACCGTGTCACACAGCATACATGTGTACGCATAGGTATTTGCGCACCTATTTCTTCTTAAACCTACTTCAGGGGGTAGAATCAAGAAGTGAAAATATGCCTATGCATTCTTGATTCGCCTATCAACGACGCTGCTGGGACCAATGGATACATACTGCAACAAAGCATTGATAGCCTATTCCCGCTTGTTACTTTTCCATGCCAGCATCGGATTACCAGGAAGAATCGAGTAGCATAACGATTGGCTTCCCAGAGGCTTGGACTTGCAGGATATAGTCAGGTAGTGCTGCAGCAGTAGTATATGCAGTTTTTTCTACCATTCATTCAGACATGATTCCCGCAGGTCTGATGATTGGTGGCGCGCGGCATGTGGTGGGGATATTGCGACTGACTCGGCATGAAGCTGCAATAAGTAAAGTACATATGCAACTTTCCAAGTAATGTTAAGAACGCTGTACTAGATACTGTAGTGTACTGTACTATTACGTTGTTCGTCGTATGATTTCCCAAGATTTTGTAAGAGTCGTACAACAGCCGGGATTGTGAGGGCGCTCTAATGGGTTAAATACCGAGATGTCGGGTCGCTCCATATTATCATGTACGTAGAGGAAGTATGCTAATTAAGCTATATCATTGGTTCATTATAGGAATCAGTCTGCCCGGAACATGAGATGTCTGGAGATGGAACCAGACCTTCGGACCCTACCGGAGCAAATAGTGTACGGGATAGACCTTGGACATACGTATCTACTGCTATGATTATTCCACTTATTTCATTTTTATGCTTGCATTCACAACATCATAGTGTACAGGTATGATACTGCACTAGTATTCCCTGCTTCGTTACGCGGGTGTTTGTCGCTCCGTGGCGCCTAGCGCCAGTGCTTAATAGTTCTAGTAGAAGAAAAAAATGAAAAAGTTCCTTGAGTCTAGTCTTTCTCGAGATGCTAATCAGGTCCTCTACTGTAGATGATCTCCACAATGGCGGAGCAGCTTGTCCATAATAGCAACTCTATACCTCCCCTGGTTAGTCTGACTATAGCCCCACCCACTAGTCCTTCCCTGCCTCGAGTTCACTGTTCGACTGTCTCCTGCCCAGGTACATCCTGGACTTTCTGTCTCTGGTGCACCAAGCGGTCGGGCGCTGGGTCACTCGCCACCAATCGCTGGGACAGTTGTATAGGGTGCTTAGCGTTTTACTTAGCCTTCTCCACCACGCTCTGTTAGCGCTACCACGGGGGGTCCTACGCTGCCTCCGTCCAGGCCCCATCCCCCGAAGTACCACCCACACACCGTGTCCCATTCGCCTGTCAGGTGCTACAGACGTTGGCAAGCAACATAGTACAGACCCCGCGACCAGAATGTCGGTAGCATGTTCCAGTGTGGCAGTAACATGACGAACCAAATACCTACCTAGGTCGTAGTGTCTATGCATTCCATATCCCAGGACCCGAGCGCTTGTACCAACCCCATTCCTCCGGTGTCCACCCACCAACCCACCCACCTATCACTATCAGCCAGAACCCCGTCAATTGAGGGTTGGCCCTCGCCTGCATATCTCGCGCCAGTCTTGCTGTCTTGGTGACCTCGCGCCGGTACAGACTACTGCACCCTGCCATTTCCCACCCTTCCTCCTGGAATCCCTCGTACGTTTTATATACACCATTATTGTTTCCCTCCCTCCTCTCCTTCCCGTGGGCAATATTAGGCTTGTCGAAAGAATAACATTAAAAGTACTAAATTTGACGTACCTTGCTTCTGTTCTTATATCCACCGAGGCCTCTTCCCTGTTGCCTCACACTGATCAACAAGACGTATTGGAGCTGTTGGCCTTCACTACTGACAGAAAGGTGCCCTTCTTACTCAACCTTTTACCACAACTCCCGATACAAGGACCTAAACACTTCAGAACGTCATTTTTTGTGGACTTGGGTAAAAGAGCAAGAGATATGCTTGACCGGTTATAACAAGTCGCCCTACCTCACTTTTAACCTACCGCCTTATCCTTTGGAAATTGCTTGGAATGAATTATATATTGTTTATATAATATTGGAGAAAGGCCCCGCCGACATATTGCAATTATGAGTTCGTCAACACCGACACCTAGAGAGGGCAAGGAGAAGAAGGGCATGGACAGAGTACTGTATAGGGTGAAGACTGTTTTTCACAGGAAGGGGAGTAGTTCTCGGAAAGGACAGCCAAGCGCAGCACCAGTGGCAGCACCTGCACCAATCAGGTAAGGGTACTGCAGTTATGGCAACATACGTATAGCTAACAGCTGGCGAAGTCAACCATTTGTGCCTCCAGCGAGGAAGTTGCCGGAATATGAGGGAGCTACGAGGATACCGAGAATTCAGATCCATGAGGAACGCGCGAAAAAGCTCGGTGCCAGGTTTGGGTTGGAAATCAAGCCCAGTGAATGGCACAGTACCGAGGGAGAGGTCCTTCGAGTCGACAAGCCTGTTCGCATGCGAATCCACCGAGAATGTCATCGTTGTAAAGCACGCTTTGGTGCCGGCAATGTATGTCCGTCGTGCCAGCACACTCGATGCAAACAGTGTACCCGGTACCCAGACAAGCAGACCGATGCTGAACGGCAGGCCAACCGAGAGAAGAGGGAGGCACTTATCCAGAAACACAAGGACATGGCGCCTATAATTCCAAGCTACGACTATGCTCCGCAGATTGTTCTTACACGACCGAGAAAAACTGGAACCCAAGATCTGGTATACAAGGGCCGTCCCCGAATGCGTGTGAGGAGGTACTGCCACGTCTGCGAAACCCTTATCAGCTCTCACGCCAAACAAGCCAGGACTTGTGAGGAATGCGGCCACAAACGCTGCGCCGATTGCCCCCGGTACCCGTTAGTGTCAAATCTCCCACCAGTTCTCCCCGTTCTCTCGTTTCTAATATGTAGCAGGGACAATAAGAAGAGTTACCCCTACGGGTACCCCAATGATGAACCTGGTTCAACGTTTAAGGGGGTATTCGCCTGCCACGAGTGCAAGACCAAGTACGACCCACTGGCGGAAGACGGGACCCAGTGTTCAAAGTGTTCTCACGAGAAGTGTTCGCAATGCCCCCGCGTCAAACCGAGAAGAGTTGAACCGCAACCGGATCCCGATGTGCTGGAGAGTTTAAGACTTCGCATGGCTGCGCTACAGACGACGACTAGTTGACAGCCTTGCTAATCGATTTACACCCAAACCGTTTGCGAGAAGAGGAATTTTAAACCCAACGCGAGGAATTCAACCACATTTAGAGAGCAGGCCTAGTGCTTTTTATTCTAGATGTATTCGCATTCTACACCGCAAACATCGTCATTGTCAACGACGAAATCGATGGAGGAATTCAAAATAGAATATTCGTTTTAAGGAGTTCATTTCGGCGTGTTGGTATATGTTTCGCATTGCCCAAGCGGCACTATCTTTCAGCTCCGCGATAAACGACGTCACGAACAGCATTTTCTCTCGGTCAGCATGCAAGACATAGCATTTACAGCATATCTGGGCATCGTTTATGACACATTTTCCATATTGAATATCTTCTTGTATACACAATTTGTCAAGTCGTGGTTGGCGATCCGAAGGACGGAAGGAGCGGAGAGTTCTTCGCAGTTTAGATGGATCGCACTACGGTTCACCTTCTGGTTGCTTCAATACCAAAATGTATCTATGCCTGGAAATCTCTTCCAAGAAAAGACTAATTTGCTGAAATTGAACGATGCACACCCCCATTTCCACATGCCAAAGTAATATGACGACGCTGCAGATGAGGATTTTCTTGCATCATTGATTGTTCAAACGTCAGACCTGACCCGTTCCGAGGCTGGGCAGCTGGGCACGCCGCCTAGTTGGGACAAGCAGTTTTCATCTTCACTCATAGGTTTGTTGGTTCGTCTGCTCCACCATGCCCAATACTTAGCTCTGGGCGCTGTACATGAGAATCATTAACTACGCCATGCAGAGCACCGAAGGACGGGACGGGACAGGACAGGACAGGACAGGACAGGACAGGACAGGACTTGCCGAGCTAATCAAGCATCTCCCTGGGCCCCCAGCGTCACACTACATTTGGTCAGTCGAGTAACACCAGCAGACACGAACCCCTCAAGAGCCGTCAACTTGACGCAGTTATCCGCCCAGCTGGGACTCGCTCTTGTGCTTATCAGTTGATGCTACCACGATTACGCGCGTAGACGCTGGCAATAGGGGCTGTTTCGAAGGAGCAGCGGGATCACGCTCACGATTGCCAATCACGAACACTCGTCATGTATTGTGCTGCAATACAACCTCCGACTCTACTGATTATATCTACACCACCAGCTAGCTTTACGGTTATGCCCAGCAGTAGCAAAGAAGACAACAGTTTTCAAGACCATACGACATGTCTCATTCACATTTTTTTCATGCATCCCAGCGGGATTTTTCGGGGTGCGGACTGGCTCAGCGTTGTATCAGTATATGTTAGATACGTGTATATGTCAATCCTACGGCTCTAAGTAAATGCACAGGCTACATGGTTCCAATATTAGGCATGTTTTAGAATGTTGTGTACGTGCACATTGCTGTCAACAACATGTCGCTGGTAAGGTAGCTTCCCGGTCGAACACGTCTAACGACCGGAGATACATGTTTCAATAAAATGCGCTAGAGCGCAATCGTGTTATGACTGTCATCGCCCGGCCGTCGTTCCGTAGCTCTGGGCAGCCCCACCGTCCGTCCCTCCACCTCTCTGTATGTACTGTAACTCTCCAGTTGCGGGTTGGGTCCTGCCCATTGGAGAAAGATGGTTGGTTGGCAATACCCACCTGCTACCCACCCCAACTGGTCGGTAATTAGTCTTGGCATTTGGTGCGACGTTATTGTCGGTAATGGTGTCTCCCGCTTTAAAACAACTCGATCCCCTGCCTACAGTACATATACGTACATGTAAGTAGGCCGAAGAAGCATGGCACTTTGCTTGCTGCAAGTATGTAAAAAGAGGCAGGACTTTGCTTCTCGCTACCCTCCAGCACACACACATTGATTACACCAGTGAAAAGTCGCCGTGCAGCGATACAGCCCGTACCAAGACCAGACTAATGGTCATTCTTCATGCTACCTTACCCACACGATGTTAAGACAGCTGTCGCCTGATACCAACCCCCCTCATCGATGGCCGTCTCTTTTCCACACGGGATAAGCCGTCTGTAATAAAGCACACATTGTTTTTGGAGAACAGGCGCATCGCGGTTTGCTACATGCTTCTCTTTCGTATTGTTTTTTTTTGTTGCCGTGGGCTATCAAACCTACATACTTACAACAGGTTCCTCGCCTTTGAAATTTCGGTTAACTTGGAACACATACACTGCAGTCATGAATTCGGCTGAGCGCAGCAGTTAGGTAACCATAGGCGCCTGCGTACTCGGGTATCGGGTATTCTACTTGGACCAGGTATGCAGGACTGTCTGTCTGTCAAGATTGGACGCCAACGCGGCAGCGGCAGCGGCAGAGGCAGAGCTGGGTGACGTCGCTAGGAACATAAGTATGTACGGTACAAGC
Organism: Xylaria castorea; assembly: GCA_022495115.1. Taxonomy (NCBI): domain Eukaryota; kingdom Fungi; phylum Ascomycota; class Sordariomycetes; order Xylariales; family Xylariaceae; genus Xylaria; species Xylaria castorea. Next base: position 685,440 of record MU382630.1, on the reverse strand, counting down.
AAGAACTGCAGGAGAATCCTATCCAGAACTAATGTCTCATCCAGCTTGTGCGATTGGTCCGGCGACACCGCCACCGCCGTAGACGCAGACTTGCGCCGTAGCTTAACATGACCTACCATGAACTATTCAGGAAGGCGGGGTGGAAGGCGAGGAGCGGGAGTTACAGTACTTAAGGAGTTAGGTAAGTATGTATGTATGTATGTATGTGTGTGTGTGAATGTTGACTGGAACCCCCGAACTCGCAAACGTACAGTAGCCAACACAACCTAATGACGCAAGTCAGTTCCTACTCGGCATTCGCCTGTGTTTCAATCCCCCAACGCTCATGCAGGTTGCTTTCCAACAAATCATTCATGTAAATCATGATGAGAGCTAAAGGGCAGAGCCACAAATACCTAGGTTAGGTACATACCTACCGACATTAGCAGCATGCAGTTAACTATGACGTCTTTTACAGTTATAAGTAGGTAGCCAGGGAGTAGGTCGGGACGGCAATGGATCACGGGTGCTGTACCTCCGTACTCCGTACATTGACCCCCAACGTTGACCCCCGGTAGGTTTCCTCGTCTATTCTACGCAGTACTATATAAGGTAACTTTTCGCAGCACGGACCAGTGCTATATTTGTTACTATGATGGGCTTATTGACAAGGCATCCATATCAGTACCGTAGTTGCGTGAACAATTCCAGCAAACATCTCGGAAGCTAACCAACAGCGTATCGGAAGCTAACCCTAGGAGGGTTGAGAGTACTGTACACAAAACAATCCGTGTTAATCCGTGATAAGCGAGTTGGGCAAAAGTGCCATCACAAGACAAGAACCAGGTGATCGAGATAAAAAAGACAGCAGGGATAATTATGCCCCCTTTCTCTATGCATACTCACTGTACATGGGTCGGTAGACCGGAAGTGCAGAAAGGGTAGGTTATCCCAGGCACCTATCTTTCATCTGTAGCCCAATTAAATATTAAGTGAAGGGTTATATTCGAGCCCGAAACCTGCAAATATCGGTCCATGCCCCTGGTTAGTGGTGTGTAGGGTAGGGTAGGGTAGGTGTAGGGGAAATCGGTGTCTGTTTTTGGACATGCAGCACGCAACATCCAACACCGTCCGTCCGTCCCTCATCTAGCAGTCGAATGGTCGGCGATTGGCACGCTACTGATAAGGGTACGGTGTAATACCCCAGATCAGTTATTTTTGCATCTTTTTAACTGCTAATTAGCTTAGCATCGGCTCCATTAACTATATCGTATACATCCTATTACTATACACTACACAATTAAGTACTTGTGCGTAGTACTGCAACGTCGATCTGCCTTCGCTTCCCCGGCTCGGCAATGCTTGCATCAGTTTACCTTGTTCAATATGAAAATCATCCCTTGGGCGGTATTCCTGCCCGGCCATGCATTAACGTACAGTACCGTATGATACAGTTAGTTAGAGAAGCCCAGTCCCCATCATGTTGTCGATTTGGGGAAGCTAGAATTGTAGTCAATCTAGTTAGTGTATTATTCTATGATGTTCGACCCTCTTCAAGCCCCTACCGAGGAAAAAACTTGCACACTTACATAGTAATGTAACCGGCGGGGTTCACTAGGTAAGCCCGGAGAGCTTGCTTCCTCGCTGCGAAAAAGTTTCATTACGACGACCCGACAGCTTGGGCCCTAGGCGCTTATTCGCTGAGTTAAACCTCGGTGTAGCTTGGGTTTGAATCCTGAAGATGATAAATTACTTACTTAACGCTACACGGGCGTGTCCATTTGCCGCGTGCTCCGTAATTGACATGAGCCTCTTTACTAATTAGTACAGTCAGGTACCAGGCGTACGTACATACTGACTTAGATTATTGTGGGTTGGTTCAGTGGTTTTCTTTAATAATACCGATTTCGGCTTTATACGGTGCAGTAAGTAGGACGATCTCTAATCAACTTACAATATGATGGGGCATCCCAAAATTGTCTGTGACAGGCCCCGTGATTCGGTAGCCGGGACATTGCTAGAACCCGTCCCCATTGCTACATTAAATTCAAATTGTGCCGTACTGCACACACAGTTATGCAGGGGGGCCATCATTATACAGCCCGGGTCCCTCCTCCACTACGAGATCCATATGTACGTGAGCGGAGTGCATGTAAGTAAGTACTTAGGTAGACAGGCACCCAAGGACTGCTGTACCTACACTACTTGCACATAACCCACTGCGAGTAACGCACCCGGAGTTGCTTACCGGCCCCCTAGGGGTGCAGCTCCGAGACGCACGCGGTCCCCGTAAAGACCGTACACGTAGGTGCAAGCAAGCAGGGACGGTTGATAATGATCAGACGCGGAAGCAGTATTGCAATCCGATTCCAAGATTGGCTCAACTGTGGGTCAGCCAGCAATTATTATTACTTGACGAGATCCTGCTTCCTTCGAATGACAACGAGTGCTAACAAGGGGGAGGGCGGCTTTTATTTATTTTTATATTTTTGAATATTTTTATTTACAAATGAACTGCTTTGAGCTATATGATGAACAAAAGCCCGCAATGTCAGTGTGAGTTGCAGCTAGGAATATGGCCTAGACACACCATTTCTGACAAAGAGCTTTGGTGGATAATACGGTTGCTGAGGGCGTAAGTACGTAGATTCGATTCTGAACATCACTAGGTGGATATCTCTTCGCCTGACTCGCTTCGATTTGCTACACGTATCAACATGATGTTACAGACCTCCCATTTTACTAATTACGGACGATATAACACCTTTTGGCCCAGCTCGAGTTGCTGATATCCCGAGTAATGAGAGGGAGATGTAGTTTTGAACATCCAGCTTCATCCCTGTGTCAACCATTATCGACAGGGGCCATCGACCTCTACTGTATACTATGTAAGTTGGGCTCAATGAAGTGGAGAGAATATGCGTCACTAAGCATTATAGTTGCTGTGCACTACGATACCATGTGACATAACCATGGTAAGAACATCTAAAACCGGAGTAGCAAGTCGACAAGGCATTTTTGCAATGGTCACTAGGCCGTAATATATTTTAAAGACCAGGTGTCGAAACGAGCACGGTGCAAAGTTGCCACGTCAAATGGCGTGTGCTATTACCTTAGACTCAGATGTGATTCGACGAGGTATAGTAGACATAGGCACTGTCTTCCAGAGTGCAGGGGATTCATTTTCTATAGGTCTCTTGTCTAGCACAACCGAAAAGAATATGCGACTAGAAGCGTTGCTCTACGCTCTCTACGCTAGGGGCTAGAGTTAGGATACAGCATCCTCTAGGTGTTGCGGTTGAAATGTCTGCTTAATTTTCCATACGCGGCCAACATAATTCAAGCACGTGTCAAAAGGCATCAAGGTTTAAGAGGCATATTTGAATTCAGGAGTATCGACTTTAGCTAAGGCTTTCTTAGTATGGGCCACAGAGAGAAAATGCCTCTCTATGTATGCCGATCCTGGGCCTCCCCTGCTAATTCAAGATTGCATTACCTCTATGACATCAGGGCCTAGTGAGGCAGTCACAGGAACAGCACCGGCAACGGCCTGAGCCCTGTTGAGAACTCTTCCAACATGGGGACCAGTGGAATCTCCGCGGTTGTTGAGGAGAGTCTGGATATCGTCAATGTGTTGTTGATGAAGCATTTCTTGGAATTTAGCCGGATTAAGGATGGGCGTGAGCCGTCGAGTCTCGTAGAAACGGCCGCGGATGGCGGACTCGTTCACAGACATGCTTTGGTTCACTGGCATCCACTCAACGCGCCAGCCACGGCCCCGAAGGATGCCGTCTCGGAATTCTTTCTCTCCACGTAGGGACGCCGGTAGTAATGCTTGGTTGGGGGTCTGCAGCTGTTGGGTCAACGTAGCATGTTGCAGCTTCCAGAGACTTCCCTCGAACATCAATGTTCCTCCTTCTCTGCTGACCATAATTCTCTTTATGACCATGACTACGGGTATTCCCTTCTCCGCCACCTTATCTTGTTGCTCTGGTGGCAGCAAAATTCGGACGGCTTCTCCAACACAGATCTTCTCAGCGCCGAGAAAGACACCACCAAAGATGTTGTAATTCTGTGCTGACTCTGGGATGGGATTGAACGTGGAATAGCATTGATCCACACGAGTGGCTGCCAATTTGGTTGCCTCAATTGCAAGCCCTTCCCGTCTAGAGGCGTCAGCATGGGCACCGAACCTTTCCTGGAGAGCCTGCCAGTCAATTTGCGCTAAAGCTCGACCCTTGAACTCCTGCAACCCGTTGTTAATCTGGGGAATACTAAATGCCAGAAATGGTCGGATGTCCGCTTCTTCCTTGATGACTTCTTGTGTCCGGTATAGTGGGTGACCGAACGGAATGATCGACAGTGTGAGACCAGAAGTGAGAATCATGCCCACACGCCAAGAGTTGTTGTTCTTAAACCAGACAACTTCGCCAGCTCTGAATAAGGCACCGTGGTCGTGAGCAATCGGATATGGACTCTGAGAGACTCTAGTGGTTACCTCGGGAGCTTGGTAAGGGGTGACTGTTTGAGCCTCGTGTGACGCAGGTTGCTGAGGGACATTGGGTTGCGGAGGAATATTAGGTTGTTGAGTGATATTAAGCTGCTGGGCGGCCGTTGAAGGACGATTCATCAATTTCGGTTTACCACTCGTATTCGTGATTGTGTTCTTGGGCATCGATGGAGCAGTCATTGCAATGTTTGTTGATGCAGGGGGGGTTGAGCTAGCCGCAGCAGGCGGTGGTGCTTGTCCGGTAATTGATGCTAGCTTTGCCTTTGCTGATTTACTGGTAATCGGCTTTGATCCGGAGCAAAACTCACAAGCACAGTCGCCGCTATCTTGAGACTCACCTATGAGCCAGAGGAGATGAGGAAGGAAGTGGTTTGGGGACCGGTAATATTTGCGGGCTTTATTAGCACCGGGCTCTTCAGGATAGCCGAAGAGATAGTAGTGCTTTGCTTGATGTTTTTTCTTGTCCTCCTTGGCTATGGGGAGGGATTAGTGCGTGCGTATGACAGAGAACGCGGTCATACCTTGATACCATCTTAGATGGTAATGAGTCGGAAAGTTTTGGAGAAAATAGAGACTATCTGAAACTTGTTAGAATCGAGACCTATTTCCCCTGTGCAACCACTTACTCGCTCCCGGCATGAGTTCCAAGGCTAAAGCCTGGCCAAGTTTGTTCTGCCACTCGATTATCGGCTTGGCGCCTTCTTCGACCTTTTCGTATTGACTGTATTCTGATGGCATTTCGGTGCCATCGCTTCGCCAAACTTGAAGCGCGGTGGCATTCGAATACTGGAACTCGTTGTCCGTGGGCTTTGGATCTCTAGCTTTTCTGGACGCCATTGTTGTCTTCGGCCATTAAGCATACAACAAAGTAGATGCAGATACACCAAGTTGATTATATCGAAGCGGAGGTCATATGTATGAGCAACGTCTTCGCCCTCCACGCTTTTAACCTCAGGGTAGACAGGCTGCTTGGAGCCTATGAGAAAATGGGGCGATTTCCAGGCAGGAGAGATCTCCTCGAGCTTCTACGTGGTTGTAACCAGAGAAAGGGCAGCTGGGGGTCAGGTAAGGGCAATGGCTGGAGTTGTTCTCCGCGGGAGACTGGTTGGGACTTTGGCCGCGTGCCCTAGCCGCAAATGATAACACGAACCCCTCGTGGCTGTGAATCGCGGCTTGGCCACCAAATATTATGATTTCTATTTAAGTACTTCGAAGGCCATGCAAAGGAATGAGCATGTAGGACTGCAATGATCTGACGCTCATAGAAGGGAGCAGGACAGTCACAGTACCCCAGGGCACAGAACCAATTCTCATAAGAGAGACAGATAATGGAAGCAAGCACCGGAAGATACGATGAGAGACTAGTGAACAGGTAGTATAGCTTTTAGTGACCCGGGGTTCTCATCAGTTTAGATGCTGTGTTCAAGGAGTCATGGGTGTCAATGGGCGTCTGTGAAACTATGAGCAAAGGTGGTTACGGCTATGCCTTTGGCTACTGGAAAATTTGAACGCACTCATTGATGATTTCTGTTTCCTATGCTGTCGTTTGGATTAATGAGGTTAAGACGTGATCATGGCAATTGTTGAGCGCAATAGAAGTGTTCAAGAGGTGTGATTGGATGAGAATCTCAAAGAATCTCAGTCTTGGGTTGATTGCCCTTCCCTTGCAGTCGGAATCCAAGCTGCGCCACAGCCAGAATTGAAAGCCTGCACTGTGTGGCTGATACATAACTACCCTCGATGATAGTAATCTGTAGCGCAGAAATATTCAAAGCTAGGACAACAAATTCCCCCAACAAGTCAACATTGAAATTGCTGCTTAATAGGTCCATTTATAATGATTAGTTCCCGCGACAGACTTTGCATCAGAAAACTAGCATCGCTCGATTATTGCACCCATCTTACGCTTCTGGAGTAGTATTGTACCAGAGCAACTGAAATAAATCATCGCAGCCACGTGTAGCTGCTGTCTAAGCGCACTCTTGAAAATGCCTATGGCCGTGGGCTCGGTTCTCGGATCACGGGTTGGCAATTAAAGCATCTAAAATCAACCTAGAAGATGAATTGAGTCATGCAGCTTCCTCGTATTCTATGGACTTAACGGAGCTGGACACCGGCTTTGTCAGACATCGGCAGCTTACAACCTTGCGTGAATCGGGTGATAGTGACCCTTTAGAGATAACCCTGATAGAATGCTACTGCGGAATTCGCACTTATTTGGCCCCGTATAGTTGTTGTGTTACCCAAATTTCTCAATCGTCCTCATATAATACTGATGGACCTTCACGGGTTTAAGAAACATAGCTCCGACAGTTGCAGCATCGAAGTTTCGCGATGCGGTTTGTCGATGAAGGTGACGCCGATGGTGAGTAGGTGCAATTATTTAGCTCATTATAAAAGGATAGAGTTCGTCGAGGATGCCATGAGTACACACATCACTATCACCACGAGCACTAGCGATTAGAAACTCTTCCTACTGAAATCAGCAAAAACAACAATGGCGCCCTACAACCGAGAAACCGAAGGCCTGCAACTCGTTCACGAGTTTGCCGATCAGGTCAAGAACAGAGACTGTGAGTTCGGCAGTCAATCTACTTTGAATGACTTACAGGTTTCTAACGTCGATCAGTTCTCATAACGGGTCCAACACCTGGAGGTCTCGGTGCTGAGACGGCCATCTCCATCGCAGCTGAGCATCCAGCGATGATCATCCTCATTGGACGATCGCAAGCTAAGGCGCAGCCAACTATCGACGCGATCAAGGGTGTCAATGCAGACGTCAAGGTCAAGTTCATCGAGGCCGAACTCTCGTCTCTCAAGAGCGTCCGAGCAGCTGCGCAGACCATCCTCAACGACAAGGAGATCACCAAAATCGACGTGGTTATCAACAACGCCGCGGTTATGGCCTGCCCCCAGAGGAAGACAGAGGATGGGCTGGACTACCAATTCGCGATCAACCACCTTAGTCACTTCGTGCTTACCAATAAGATCATGCCCAAAATCCTCGCGGCTGGTCCAGGGGCTCGGATTGTCAGTGTTTCCAGCTCCGGGCATCGCTTCACCGGAATTCGGTTCAATGACCCTAATTTTGCTGAGCCCGGTTCATATAAGGAGTTTGCAAGCTACGGGCAAGCCAAGACGGCGAACATCTTGTACGCGGTGGAGCTCAACAAGCGACTCGCATCACGTGGCATCCATGCCTATGCGCCGACGCCTGGTTCTGTCGCCACTAACCTGCAAGTCCACATGAAGGCTCTTGGGGATAGAGTAACGGAGGTCCTCGACGAGGCGGCGTATAAGATCAATGGTATCTCGATCGCTGAGACACGTACCCGTGACCCGACGAAGACTTTGCAGCAGGGTAGCGCGTCGCTCATCCGTCCAGCTATTGATCCCAATCTTGTCAACGAGGAGGGTATCTTCATTGACGATGCCAATTTGACAACAGATCCAAAAGATATCAAATCGTGGGCAACGGATCCAGAACTCGCGGCGAAGTGCTGGAAGCTCAGCGAGGAACTAGTTGGCGAGAAGTTCGACATCTAAGTTTATCATATTGTGTTGTTCTGTCACTGAATAGGCCCTGAAGGAGCTTATAGTTGGGCGATATAATACAAGAAAAGAAAAGGAAAAATATCCAGTTAACGAAAGTAGTATATCTAGACATATTCCATTCACTTATGCTAATACATACATTGTAATGGAACCCTGCAAATGCATACCTACCGTGTAAATGTCTGCTAAGCCACACCCGACCATACCCACAGTACCTAGATACTGGGGTACCTAGCTACATCTGTAGCTGTAGCACCTTAGCACCGGACCCCTTAAACCCGACGGGTGGTTCTCGCGGCTTCATATGAAAGTAAGTCGAGCTGCACTCGTGGAGCCAAGCCGTTTAGTCACGCACGGCAACCACCAGACATAATGTTGTCTTTCATATTAATACAGAACCGGCAGTGAGTAGTAACACACAAGCACACATTGGCCTATCAGTCGAACTACAGCATTCGCTAACGCGAGTCCGATATACAGAGGCAAGACTCGGCTGGCGAAGTGGTACGTGCCATACACCGATGATGAGAAGATCAAACTAAAAGGCGAGGTACGACAATAACCTTCTCACCTTACCTTACCACTTGCATGGCCGAGCCATTGGCGACTCTCTTCTTCCATCCCTGCCAGTTCCCCCTCGCCCGTCGGATACGCTCCTCTCCTTGCCAGCAACCCGAAAACCCCGAGAGAACTCGACCGACTAACACCCCCGTCTCTCGTTCTTAGGTCCACCGCCTCGTAGCGCCCCGCGACCAGAAATACCAGTCGAACTTCGTCGAGTTCCGGAACCACAAGGTGGTGTACCGGCGGTACGCGGGCCTCTTCTTCTGCGCCTGCGTCGACACCAACGACAACGAGCTGGCGTATCTCGAGGCCATCCACTTCTTCGTCGAGGTCCTCGACGCCTTCTTCGGCAACGTGTGCGAGCTCGACCTCGTCTTCAACTTCTACAAGGTCTACGCCATCCTCGACGAGGTCTTCCTCGCCGGCGAGATCGAGGAGACCAGCAAGCAGGTCGTGCTCACGCGGCTCGAGCACCTGGACAAGCTTGAATGAGACACGGAGAGCGGGCAGTCGTGGTACTGGCCCGGCTAGGCGGGGCCGGACTGGAGGGAGAGAATTGTCATGTTTAACATGTATGAGATTGATTCATGAGAGCGGACTGGTGCTTCGGCTGGCGTTCGAGGCAACGGCGTTAGGAGTTCACATATAACCAAACAGGCATTGTTCACTGCTAGAAATTGTATGTCCAAACTAGTAGTTGAACAGAGTGTCGAGCGGCTATTACTCTTCGATATATAAGCAAAGTTGGTAACTTTACGAACTTATTTTTCTCTTTCCGGTCACTGTGTCACTATCTAAAGCGAAAATGCAGGCGTAATAGATGTTATACCTATTAGCAGATCGATTCCTCTTCGAATTTCCTGCTGCCTTTTGCCAAAGCTGATAATCTTCTCGTCTACTACTTTGACTTGTGCGTTTATCTAATTAATAGCGTCCTCTAGTACATTCAACAGTTTTGGGGACGAAGATGTCAGGGAAATCCACACGAGGATAGGTTCATCCTTCGCCAAGCCCACCGCCACCAATTCTATCTTTCGCAAGCAAGCGTAAACAGCAGTGCAGAGCGATGTGCTACATATGTGGTAGCGTTTAAGTATGTCGCGACCCAACTTTCTACGGGTTTATCGGAACAAAGTTTCAGCTGTGTTCCTCCCCATATGCTACCCCCTTATTCGCCAAAGTACAAGGGAGGGAGGTATGGACGGTAGCAGTCCTGTGGACCTGCTCACTGTGACGTGTCTGGAAAATCTCAGATCTTTCCATCATTTGGCAGGCGTTTTTGCGGTTGGCTCTGCTGTTGATAATAGGATTCTCTCGAGCATTAAAAAGAGACACGATCTCAGGGCAGAACGGAGGACATTGAACTAATCGGTGTGTAGGACTAGGAGATGTCGGCACAGCAGGCCACTTAGATTCGATAGCCGTATCAGAGCAATTGCTATCTTCCATACAATCCTCCATAGCGTGGTCGCCGTTGAACTCCGACTCATTCTCATAGGCGTTCACTTCCATAGATCGAGTGAATTTCTCGTCTTTTAACATAATTTCGGCGGCCAGAACGCGTAGAAAGTCATCGACGTTCATTTCGATCTGGTCGGGGTCGTCTGGAACTATCGCCATCGGAGATAGCGCAGACAAAACTACCTCTTCTCCGCCGATTGAGCCAACAGTCATGCGCCGTCGAGGACTGGCTATAAGCGAACATGGGGATGATTTAGGTCCGACCTCACTCTCGTCATCGTACGCGAGCCTGCCTTCGTCGGGTTTCTTCACCTTGTCCAGGTCTCTATGTCCTCGCCGCCTTTTCTTTACAAAAAGAGAGCGGTAACAATGTAGAGGTGGAGGTGTAGTAGAACGACGTTCGAAGTGAAAGGGGTCATCCCACGATCGGGATGAAGACTCACTCTCCTTGATATTGTCTGAGGTCATATGAAACTCTCGAGTGAGACGAACACGTGCTGTATATGGTGATACGTCTGATTCATCTCTGTGTCGTCGTCGGCTCCTATCATCTCCATTTCGAGTTTGAGGGTCGCAGTCATCAGTTTCACCTCGATGCGAACGACGGTATTCCGGAGTGCGAGATCGATAGCGACTCCGAGCGCGTTGTTCCGGGCTATGAGATTGATACTGGTCCTGAAGTCGTGTTGCTGGTGGCTCTTGGTGTTGGTAGTGGTGCCGACTGCTTCTGGTTGGTGTTCGAAACTCACGAGTTTCGGCTACGGCATGCTCACGTTGTTTCGCCAAAGATCCTTCGTGAGGGTTCTTCGAGCATAAAGTCGCAAAATGATCACCTTTCTTACCACAAAAGTTACACCGATAATCGTGAGCTGGCACTTGATCATAACGAGGATCAAGATTTGTAGGACAGTACTGAATCCAATGTCCTACGAGACAGATTAATCAAGGAATTCATATCTTCCGCTGCAGCTATCCTACCTGGCTCATGACACCGTCTGCAGATATAGTTCTTTGGCGGAGTGGAGAGTTCCAGGTCATCATGAACTTTGTACTTGCGACCTCGACAGTCAGCTCGCGTCACTGTTCGCCGCATTTTTACGTCTGGAGAAGAGTCTATTACGATGGTCTCTCGGAACGTCGTGATCGTAACATCTGCGTCCGGTTCTTGAGAGTGAGTATCATTCGGATGCTGAGAGAGAATAGTGTCCTTGTTTGGAAGTTCGTTAGAAGGACCAGGCTTGTCGACGTTAATGATCTCAGCCTTTGCTGGAAATTTAGAATGCTGGGCAGCGTGTGGAGGCGTGCCATGACCTATATGCTGTCGTAAGTTAGTGTTCTCCTTCTCAGCTTTTACATCGTTATCTTGCTCGCATGAAAGAGCTGGAGAATGGCTCTCCACCCCACCTTGTTGGCGATCAAACAGAGAGGGCGCTGCTAAGTCCTGAAATTGTCTCGTTTCTTTGGAAAATAGAAGGTGTACATCTTGCTGCGTGATAAGGTACCTGCGCCTATACGCCGGGTTCTGAACGGCGTCTTCTTCAAGCCACCTATCAAACACTTCATCTACTTGTGTCAAATTGAAAGGCTCAGTCTCTGCATGACTGTGCATATGCAGTAGCTTAACAAAGTCCTGTAAAAGGTGTTGACTTTGAGTAACGATGTCCTGTTTGATCTGCTCATTGAACCAGCTCATGAGGAGGTCGAAGAGTTTAGACCGGGAGACGTTGGCCAAGGCTCCCTCGTTAATCTTGGCCTCAAGCTCCTTCAGTGACATGCCCAGGAGAATCTTGTCGTTCAGGGCTTCGAGACTGTAGCCTGACTCCATCTTAAGACCAAATAGAAGATTGTGCGAGCAGATCAGCTAGACTCTTGAAGCGTCCAATATGGATGTAGAAGTTGGGTACTCGTTCTGATACGGTCTACAAAAATAAGACGGAGAACCAGACATGAGAGGCGTGTTCGATGGTTGACGGTGATCAGGTTTGTATACTCCGTTTGCTCTTGCTCTAAGTTAGCATCTGGGCTACCACTACACGACCGGCTATTGATGAAGCCGTTTTGCTCGCGATGGTAGCCTATTCGAGCCGTGATTCTCTATATGACCGGGCTGTGAGGATATTATACTAACGGAACGGGTATGCAAACGTTTTCGCAAGGTGGCCAGAGGCGTAGTAGAAAGTTTGGCCTGGCAGTTTGGTAGGTTGACACAAGATGCAGGTCCACGGAAGAGAATAACTACATTCCTTATGTAGCCGAAGATTCGCTTCAATTTCAATTTGTGCAAATATGCGTAAAAAGGCAATGATATGTGATGATAGCACTTAAAAATTTGTTAGAGGAAAGACGTGCATCGGGACTCAGTCGTGCGCATGCAAGGTAGTTTATTACTACGAGAGAGTGATCTGCGTAAACTTCCAAGTTGTTTAAAGCTGCTTGCACAGAGGTGCCTAACTGGCAGGTAAGTCGCGGAAGGCACGTAGGAGGTACCTTCCTCGGAGACTCGAGGTCCCTAGAATAGTCTCACACCTGGCACTTAAATGATACTTACTACGTTACATATAAGGCAACTACCCTCAAGTTGGTACCTACATGTAGGTATATAGAGTATTTACATGGCATCGTATGTACAAAGTGAATATGAGGTGGCTATATATATGTAAGGTTCTGGTCATGGAATGGCCTAAAGGCATAGTTTCTATTATGCCTAGGTATCTACTTAGGTAAAGGTAGTAAAATACCATTCGTAAGTGCATATAATTATAGATTCGTCAGTAAGTAAATAAGTAGCTGTGTAATAGCTCTATGCTATACGTGTACGCGACAACTTATTGTAACTCTTTAAATGGCCTGGGTAAAATATATTCGCTTGAGTTGCCGAGTCTACCCAATTTTTCTATGGCCTTCATGTCACGATATCTCTTCTCCTCCTACTAGCCGTCCGTGGTGACCGAATAAACAAGTTGGGTTTTGGGGCTCTAGTAGGTATTGCTGTATACTGACCATCAATAAGGTCCGACTCCGTAGACCCTCTCATGCAATAACTCGCGAGCGAGACGAAGATGTTACTCTAGGTGAATCGATAGTAATAAACGAGATTATGCTGTGACCCAAAAAGGAAGCAGATAAATATTCGCTGAATGAAGAATTTATTTGCCATCATGCCTAAGTTGGCCAACATATACGCCTGACCCATTCGTACCGGGGGGATTAAACGCATCCATTGCCTCAAATGAGCCCATAATATTCCAGTTACTACTTAAAAAGTTTGTAAAAGATGAGGCTCGAGACAAACTGAGAAAGATAAGGCTAAGCCGAATTATCGTTTCAAGGCAGCAAATCGTGCGGCTAATTCGTTGACATCGGGTATGCCATTGCCCTTCCCCTCTTCACGAGGCTTCGCTATACCGGATTCAACCATTTTCTTATTCGGCTTAAGCTCCATCGAGTTCAGTGTCACTTTAGGACGAGGATTTTCCGTTGAAGGACTTGAGGGGTTTACATGCAATGGATTACTTGATCCAAGTGTTCGTGGTGGTGTAGCCCGACTCAGATCTTCCCTCTCCTGCGCCGCTTTGCTATCAGCCGGTAAATCTGTGCTGGAGATCTTTTGCGCTTGGCCACCACCAGGACCCTCACTATGATCATTGTTGTTGAGTTCTTCATCTATAAGCTCAGGCGGTTGCCCAAGCTCTCTCGTCCCTTTGGGCCAGTCGACTCCGTATGCCTTCGCAATCTCTTCGAGGTATCCCTGCACTAGTTCTGGCTTTGGAGGAGTCACGCTCAACTTCTTGACTACCTTTTCGGACACAGAGCCGTCTGAGTTTTCTATAGCAGCCAACACGAACTCTTTCCCGAACCTCTCTCCGAGGAGTGCACGAACCTGCTGCAGTTCCTTTATTTCTGTTCTGGGTGCAGCGTAGATTATACTCTTTACAGCTTCTTCAAGACCTGGGTCACATGTTGGGCTTTCGAGGAGGGCAGCTCGAGCGAGAAGAAGTTCACAGTATAACTCGAGGATCTCATGGAGTTCGGTGTTAATATCTGATCGGATAATGTTCTCCGTTCTTATTCTCGCGGAATCGATCTTGCCAACTTCTAAGAGCTGAGACACTACGGCACTCGTGGTTAGCAATCGCGCTGCTGAGAGGAGTCTATAAACATTTGAGTGTGCGAATAGCTTCCAAGACAGATCCTGGGTTAGTGGTGCTAGGGCCTTTGTGGCTCTCGACATAACCAGAGTAAGAAAGGAACGACGCAAAAAACAACGTACTGGCTCTCCTTTGTGCCCTTCCCATGGACTCATCACGCTGTTGGACCATACGAAGACGGGCAATAGATAATTTGAGCTGTACCTTAAGCTTCGCCTAAATAGCCGAGCATCTTAGTGGTGGTGCGTCGAGGTACTAGTGTGAAAGCCGAGTGACCACAGCTTTGAAATGGAGTCAATACTCACAACTATTGTTATAGGGGGCGGCATTTTGAATGCGCTAGAGACTGGAGGCCAGTTTCGTCCTGTGAAGCAACGTGGATACTGGAGTAGATAGTCAAAAAGAGAAGGTTGACGTTGGATTCGGTACGAAATGCGACACAGATGCTCCAGGCAACGAACCCCGCCAAAATGTAGCTGTCGTCACAGCTGAAAGCGTGTTGCTTAGGTACATTCAACTACCTTGATACAGGTACCTCTTAGAAAGTGGATCATCGAAGGCGAACTAGACGCCCATTGGCTAGTAGCAAGACGGTACTAGCAGCCATGGAGGGGTAGCAAACAGATCGCCTACACTAGCGCCTGTCACATGGGTAACTACTTACCTCATACTGCAGAAGTCCATCTGCAAGACAACCCTTTTACAAAAGAAGATCTCGCGAGCTCCTAATACCAGATGAAGATTCCTCTACTTCCCTGTAGCATTGACCTTCAAATTTCCTATGTTTGCTCATTGAAGCCACACATCCGGTATCAACAAATCTTTAGTGGTGTCATCTGATTGCTGTTGGCTGCTTCTCGCCAACTTTTCTTTCAAGCCCTCTTATACACGTTACTTACCCTATATTCTCGGTTGACCAACCACTGCGTAACACCTTCGGTGATAATCTCGCCGGTGGGACCCGGCTTTCAGAGCCATGACTCGGCCTAAGTCTTATTGAGTTTGACCCTTCAGATAAAAAAGGCTTCATCTCAACTGTACTGAGAGGGGAAAATGTCTGGAAACCAGTGGAAATATCGCCTTCTACAAGCCTGCCAACAATGGCTCGGCAACGTGGCCGCAAACCTGCGTAAGCCCAGCGTTTGGCAGCCGTTAATGAAGAATGTTCTTAGCACAACTATCACTATTATAATTGGCGTGATCCCCGCCATCGTAAGAGTCTATGGAACATCAACGGCATGTACAAAGCCCTCTGTCATCTAACCCCTTAGTCTCCTTGTTTCGTATGATTTAGCAATTTCTATAATGTGGGACTGGAATATCTCGACTAACGTGTTTTTATGCGTGCAGTATCTCGGCGCGATGGCTTCAATATTTGGCCAAGCAGGACAACGTTTCGGGACGAGTAAGTCAGGCTATGAAACTATTTTAAGCTTATTTCTTCGTTCCGTGTGTCTTTTGGCTTTGCCCGGGAAATATGGTAGTCATTGTTTTTCGCGCTACATGCTAGATGGTGCGATCTAATAGCATGAATGCTAATTAGAAGTGTGGCAGTGGTAGAAACTCTTTCCTTGATAGCTCTCGGCACACTCTTTGGTCTTGGTTGGAGCAATCTTGGTCTTTATTTGTCTGATCTGGTCCACGACGACAATATTAATGCTGCGTGGGCAATTCGGGCTATTTTCTTCGCCTTGGCAGTCATTCTCCATGGTGTGTTGCGCTCATTGGCACCGAGGTTGTTTCAACTCGTCCTCTTCTTCATACTGGTCAATCTTAGCATATTAACCAGTTCTACAAGGGCTGTAACTCTGTCAGCATTCAAGACAGTGGTTTACCCTATATTCACAGCTATTGGCGTGGTCATAGTAGTCAATGTCGCCGTCTTCCCACAGTTTTCAAGTGTATTTTTAGGCACGAGCACGATAGAGACCTTATCGGAGGCTATCGACTCTTTTCAAGCGGCCGGGGTTTGGTTTATGACCAAAACTGAAGATAGTGGTGAGGACGAAACGTCACCGAAGGCAATGCGCACAAGACTTGCCGCTTTGAGTAACAAGAAAGCGAAGTTGCGAGCTCACCTTCGCAGCTGCAAATCAGTCCAGGCTGAATGCAATTTCGAGTTGGTGCTTGCAGTTCTACCGCCTCGATCGCTGAAGCCGATAAGTGTCCCCATGATGACTCGTCTTATCCAAGTTACGACGAGTCTCATCAATGCTTGCGAAAGTAAGTTTGCTCTAGCAGCGTATGATGAGAAGGAATATGTATCGGATGAACCGAAAGATGAGAAGGCGAATGGTAGCCAGTTCGAATCGGATTCAAGTTCTGACGAAAGGACGATAGAACATCAACACAATATAGCTCTCATCAAACCTATCCGTGAGATTGAATCCGGCGACATTGACGTTTTGGAACGCATTATGTCGCAAATCCGGCACCCAGCTAAAGCAATGCAGGATCAAATTCAAGATGCTGTGCATCTGATCACATCCGCATTAGCTTACTGTTATGACGTTTCCCAACTGCCTTCTGGATCCCCAAAACCTGATGGAATTCTCCTTGAAGAGATGGATATTCGGATGGAGATTTTCACTAAAGCCTTGGCCAAGTTTGATATTGACTCAGTTGTGGCTCTCGAAAGTGCTGCTATTGCGACAGATGACTATGATTCAATGGTAGGCTTTATTTTATATGATTGGAATATCGCAATTAATACATGTTACGTACTTACAGTCGCTTACGAACGTCATTTATAGAACGACATCGCGCCTCGCATGGAAAACCACCTGGTTTCTTCTTTTCTCATCAGCATTAGCCAAGCAGCTAGGCAAGTGCTCGAAATGCTAAAACATACCAGAACGCTAGTCGAGCGAAGACAAACGAGAAACGGGCGCCGGAAGCTATACTGGCCTCACATCAGCTGGAAGAAGTGGCTTGTTTCCGGAGGCGAGCGGGATGGCAACGTGCTACCTGAGAGTGCCAGAAAAGAAGCAAGGACTGGGCGCGGATCGGTAGAAGACAGCAGAAATGATGACGAAGAGAATACTTATAATGGTACTGGCGTACCTGTCCGGCCAGCAACAGATGAAGAAACGGGTGCTAGTCTTAAAGAGACTCTACCTCAGAACCGGAAAGGACAACGTCGAAAACGCCCACAGGCGTCACAAAGTAAAAATATCCTCTGGATACGCGGTCTCGCTGCCGATACCGTTGAGTTCTTTCAGGGCTCAGATGATCTCGCCTTCGCGCTCAAAATGACTATCGCAGCTTTATTGGTTACATGGCCCGCATTTGTACCATCGTTGAATGCTTGGTATGGATCAGTTCGAGGAACATGGGCTACTCTGCAATTGATTCTTGTCTTCGAAGTATCTATAGGGACAACGTTTCTAGGATTTTTCCTAAGAGCATTTGGTACCACGTTCGGTTGCTCAGTCGGTCTCATTGCTTGGGAGGTCGGGCAAGGAAATCGAGTAGTCTTGGTGATTATCCTTGCCATTGGGCTTTTACCTGCAAGTTACATTCATTTGGCAACACCGGTAAGCTATTCTCGAAGCCATTCAGTTCATGTTATTGTAGTTTCCGATAGCGTCAAGGCTCCCACTCCGGCTAGATTCATGCCTCAGCAGCCTTTCACACTTCTGGGAAACTTACAGACCTTGCTCAAGAGAAGTATTACTGACCTCGGACGTCGCAGTATGTTAAAGCTGGTATAATATCTATGGTAAGCATGTCGGTAGTCGGCCTCGGTACGTGTATCCTCCCCGTAAGAGGTAAAGCTGTTTACTGACAGGCAGATAGCAACTGTAGTTCGGGTGAACGATGATGCCCCCTGGCAGGTTTACATTAAACGACTTGTCTGTTTCCTTGTCGGTGGTACAGTAGCAATCGCGGTTGAGACGTTCCTATTCCCGGTACGTGCAAGAGACAGATTAGTTGAATCTTTAGTATCGAGTATATCACAAATTTCCATTATGGAATCTTCTGTGGCTGTGGGAGTCGACTCACCTAGTGCCGTCGACACTAGATCACAGGCCCTCAATACGAACTTCAAGCGTGCCAAGGAGAAATCTGAGCAGGCACTCGATGCTGCTCGAACATTCTTACCATTTTGCCTAACTGAACCACGAATTAAGGGCAACTTCAAAGGGCAGGCATTAGTTTACGGTGAAATGATCTGGGTTCTCTTCCAGATCATCGAACGTATGGACAATATGTTGCATATACGAAAGCTGTTCGGGAGCGACGTTCTCGAAGAGCTACACGACGAAATATTGCCATACCGGAGGAATGTTGCTGGCTGCGTTACTCTAACTCTATTTGTAGTTCAAGAGGCCTTGACGACTAGACTACCGCTACCGCAGTTTCTACCCTCCAGTCGAGTAGCTCAACTTCGGAATGAAGCGCGCGTCGGAGAACTGTTGCGTGCACGTGATCAAGGTACCTCGGCAGAAATTGACGATAAGGCCCAAGTCATGACAATGTCGCAACAAGGCCCTTCTACTGCTGTCGAGGGCGCAACTCCGAAATTAATGACACGGCAGGCCTTCCTAGCCTGGAAAGCCTCATCTGCTGGTATGATGGAGATCATTGAATATCTCGAAGAACTTGTTGACCTTGCAAAACTACTCGTGGGCGTCAACGCCTTCCGTAGCGGTTTGCTCGAGCGTCCTAAATTTCATGAGTTTGATGCCAAGATAGGGGCGTCCAAGGCGGAAGCTGGGACCACAAACCTCAACATGATGAAGAGTGAGAAGGTTAAGAGCACTGAAGGGGGAGGTAAGAGGCGCCGTCTTGCGTCATTTGGGAGGCGACCTTCAGTCGCCCAACGCGAACCATCCGATACTGGCTTGCGACGACGTCAGACGGCTGGTGCCAGCATCGCGACCGCTGACGACTGTCCTTTGGACCACGACCACCTCGTCGAAGAGCATGATGATATTTCCTGGAGTCTTCAACGCGTCATGACAAAGAGAATGGAAGAGACTAGGTTGAAGAGGAGAAACTCTGAAGATCCGAAAGGGAAATACGCGCTTCGCAGCGTTCAGACGTGGACAGGATAGCATTAAGAGTATGGGGCTGTGACAAACAAATAGGCTGTCTGGCCCAGAGTTATAGCATTTACACGAGTGGCGTTCAATAACGGTTGCAATAAGAGGATAGGAGAGCCGTCTTTAGTTGAGATGTCGAAGGCGATGCTAAGATAGTTCATCTTCGGTGCACACTCAATATGCTTTATTATATTCTTATATAAGCAGAATCACACGAAGTAACTACAAATACAATCAAACTACTTGCTAAAAGAGAGAAAACTATCTAAAATGGAAATTGCCGCGCGCATGTCTCAAAACTCTTACTCTGTCATGGTGATGCAGATAATACCGACGCTGTTATACCGCTTCGAGTATTGTCGTGACCAGGTTTGATGCGAATCTCTCCCAGGGTAGCAGCCAGACAGCGGTTGCAACTCGGATATTTAGGGCGGTGGTCACTTCTACTATAATAGTGGTCGCTCTCAGAACCATAAGTTCTCTTTCGTGTTATTATACACTCGCGTATTCACTGGATAGCAGTTCTTTCTAGCACTTAGAATACACACTCTAACTTTGATTATGCCCAATCGCACACGGACAGCTGATACCTAGCTCATATGTAAAGTAAGTATTAGGACGAGAAAATCGGTATGTCAACGGTTACAGTGGGAAACTTTTCACGAGACCGGGGAGATCTAGAGAGGTTCATGTTTGTGAAAATAGGATATAAAAGCCAGACGTTTCGATGTCGGGAAAGAGAAAGTCCTTGGGATTTAGTCGCTACTAATAGAAGCATCCTGGTTTAATTTTCTATTACACCACTCTGTGGCACTATACAGGTTTATGAAGTTTTCTTTGCCCCTTGTTCGGTGGCTGTAGTCCATGATCCTATGAATTTAACCGTTGACGATGACGCCACCGTTGCAGTGAATCGTCTGTCCGCTAATGGATGAGCTGTCCTTGGCCGCGAGGAAGACAACACACGTAGCGATCTCACTAGGCTGTGAAGGGCGCCCAATAGGACTCGTGAATGACTTCTGCGCCTCATCGTTCATTGTCGAGGGGATGAGAGGCGTCCAGACCGGCCCTGGTGCTATGGCGTTGACCCGGATTCCCTTTGAGCAGAACTGGTTGCTCAAACCACGGGTAAAGGAAATGATGGCGCCTTTCGTCGACGTATAGTCCAGAAGGTCTGGTCGACCAATGTACGCGTTGATGCTCGCATTATTGATGATTGTGTCGCCGGGCTTCATCTGCGGCAGAACGTACTTTGCAAGATAGAAGTAAGGGTGAATGTTGGTGTTGAAGGTGTGTACCCATTGATCTCTGGAAACGGAGTGTTAGTCTACTTATACTTCCACTAAATCTTCTTTCAATGTAATTTTTCATTCGTATCCTAAAGGTGATACTCACTCGCTGAGATCATTAATGTCGTTGACCATCATTTGGTACGCCGCATTGTTAAAAAGAATGTTGACTCTGCCCATGGCCTGAATAGCTTCATCAACGACCTTCTTGCAGTTGTCCTTGCTAGTCAAATCTGTGGCGTGTAGATGGCATTTCCTGCCGTTGGATTCGACCAATCTTTTTGTCTCTTGAGCATCCTTCTCTTCTTCGGGTAAGTAAGCTATGAAAGAGTCGGCACCCTCCATGGCGAAGAGAATTGCCGTGGCTCGGCCAATTCCCGAATCACCACCGGTGATGAGAGCCTTCTTGCCTTCCAGCTTGCCGGCTGGGCGGTACTTTTGATAACCGCCTTCATCGGTGGGCAGAGTATCGTATTGAGCCTCGAGGGGCATCTTGTGTTCCTTGCCAGGGAAGTCCTGGTGAGTCACCGGGATAGAGTGACCTTCATCGAGAATTTGTAAGCGATAACACTGAAGACCATTTTCAAGTGACACAACCTACCCTCTTTGAACTGGGAATCAGACATCTTGACTTATAAGATCTGGGGAGTGAATGTTCTTGATACTAATCCGTCTCAATTTTTCTCAGCTGTAGATAGTTTGCTAGTTAATTATATCTGTCTGTATCTGAGGTCGAGTTTGACGGGATATGTGATGAATAGAGTTCAGTCAAGTTCGTGAAAGCTGTCAATACCTTCTTGCAGGCGTGTTTATACTTTACTATGAGATATCTGAATGAACATAATGGGTCATGACATCATTGTTACCGTCATGATCTTAACATCGATCCCAGAGCCGCTTTTGTGGAAGCCAAGCAGTATGATGGTATACTGGAGCAAACTCTCCGCAAGCCATACTAAGTGTAAGCGGTGATTTTATATTGAGTAAAACCCATAATTCCCTATATCGAACACTGGGTCGTTTCGTCTCTTTGGCATTAATACGTACTTATATGAGGGACATGGTCGTAACAATTATATCTGCTGGGATCTCCGTTAGGTATAGTACGAGTTAGGTGGTCATTACCCTGTAGATGGGTACTATAACCCACTACGGCATATAGACCCCACCTATAGTTCGGTACCTAAGTATGTACATATAGGTAGTTCCCTCTGTACGCATAGACATCTATACCTAAGGTATGTATGCCTTTAGCATTAATACGAGCAATTGCCATTATAGAGGAAGTGTCAACATTTCAAGGAATCAACTGCGTGCTACCGACAGCAATAACTACACGTATATCTATCTCATATACACTAGTAGCCAGGTGGCGCCTGAAACATGTTGCCTCCCGTCTCGTTAGATGGTCAAGGTAGGATATCACATGATAGTGATCTTTAAAAAAATGCCGGTAGGTATCATCTGCACACCAGCTCCTCGTCGCAAAACAACAATAATAAAATACCCCGCATACATACTGGCTGGAGGGGAGGGGGATTGGGGTTTCATTGATTGGGTTTTATATCAACTGCTTGCACTGTCAAGAAGAAAAACAAAAACTTGCTACACGACTAACCTAGTCAACTAACCACGATGGCAACAACGCGTTTCCGACTAATTTTTCACGTGCCACCATTCGCCGCTGCTAAATGCAAGTCCGCAATCTTCTCCGCAGGTGCTGGCCGACAGGGCAACTATAGCGAGTGCTGCTTCACAACAACGGGCATGGGTCAATTCCGTCCAACTGAGGGGGCAAATCCAGCAATCGGAAAAGTCGGGGCTCTGGAAGAGGTGGAGGAGGTTTGTGTTGAAACATTATGTGTGGGGGAAGAAACGACCAGAAAAGTTGTAGCAGCCCTGAAAAGTAAGTCACGCATTTCCCCCCCTCTGAGGCAAGCGAAATCGATGATATATATTTATACTGACATCCTGCTGGAAGCGGCCCATCCCTACGAGGAAGTCTCATATATGATCCAGAAGTTGGAGGATTTCTGAAGGAATGGCCATGTGTCTCCGAAGGTCGCACTGCGTCAGTAGCGGAGGAGCATCAGTGCGGGTTCGGGTGCTCATCACGCTGAAGGAGCCCGGTGGCGTGCCGATTGGGGCAGCTTAAGAAAGTCAGGCCAGATCAGTTCATCCGGGGGGAACGTTTGGTAGAGGTTTCCATTGAGGTATCCCA
The DNA here is from genome assembly GCA_022495115.1 of Xylaria castorea. Classification (NCBI taxonomy): domain Eukaryota; kingdom Fungi; phylum Ascomycota; class Sordariomycetes; order Xylariales; family Xylariaceae; genus Xylaria; species Xylaria castorea. The sequence continues at coordinate 662,665 of MU382630.1, read as the reverse complement.
ATGTTTCAAGCGAGGGGGCTGATCGGTTGAAACGTAAACGTTGTCAACGACTCTTTAAATACATGGGGTACAGTAAGCCAATAATAACTGGTGATTCTGACTTTACCTCAACGCTTTCCGCCCCTTGTTCAGGTTGTGTCCCGCTTGGCACCTCAGTTAAGACGACCCAACTCATCACTTCGATGCAGCATGGGGTCTAAAATGTACGCTTCAATAAATCCAAGCGTTCTCCTTTAAAAGATACCCATCAATTACTTTGACCGTACGGATTACGTCCATAGCCTGTCGCGCATGGGCTTCTGCAAGTCATTCTTCAGCTGTCAATGAACAAGACCGATGTAACGCTGAGGATAAATTGGGAGACAGCCCCCTCCTGCATGTTACATTTTGCAGTTCGGGGGAACAGTATGATGACAAGCACCACCAATAGGATTCTGGAACGCTGCTCAGCCTTCATACAAGTTGTACCTATTCCTTTCCATCCTCGTGTTCACCAACCTTGCATATGAAAGTCGATTTAGCACAAACCTGGAGCAGCAATGAGTTGAGAGCTGCGGGGCACATCAAGGGAGTGCATATGGATCGACACAAAAATTGCTTTCGGGTCCGTAGCCGAGAAAACCTCGACCTCAAAACTTGGGCCAACGCATGTTCGCCTAAGGTCAGCTAGGTATGTGCTCATAGTGAAGGCCGCCGGCCTGTGAGGGGCACATACTACCACACGGTTCCCGAAATAGGCATCACGAAGATCGTGGCGTCGGTTTGATGCCGGTCAGCAGCTAACGGCAGCAATGTGGTCGCCGTCTGGACCACAGGCCCGAGAGTTATCTGGGGCGATAAGGGGGCCATCATGCTCTTGAGTCGCCAAACAGATCGGTCGGCTTGAAACGGCTCTGGGGGGCAAGGCACTTTTGCTACCTTCGCTGTACCCTATGAAGCACTCTCCTGTTTTGTCGCAGCCTAGGAGGTGTTGAAGGGACCTAGAGCAACCACACCACAGCTCCGATGGATTCGTATGCAAAGTGTACGAGGCACAGTTGCATTAGGCAAACTTGGGTATTTATTTAGACGTCCAGTTCCCAGTACGACCATACATAGATGGATATTGCAGACATGATTGGGTGACGCAAATTCACCCCCATTACCCTTCAAGTCCTGCTGTTCATGGACATATTCTTCAGCTTGAAGTCTACCACATTCGATCATAACCTGCGCCTCAACTCCAGCGAAAATTTTAAGAGCTTCCGCTATGCTATCGAGCCGAGCCACGAATCTATCCAATCTGCTGTTCACTTGGGGATGGTACATCTGAACACCAACAGACCATTGCGCAGGACATATTACTAAGCGCAAAAGGAAATCACGACGAGAAATACATTCACTGCATTCCTATTTAGGTGAAAAATCAGTGTACACATACGGCTTTAGAGAAGTCTAAATTCACCAATCCTGCTATGATGCCCGAAAGAAATTTAGGTTTCGACGTGAATGCGCCGGGGACGAGTCTGTTCATTATCCAGCTGGTCTTCCTCATCTTGGCCTGGGCCACTTCGTTCATGCGTGCGTTCGTAAAGATTGTACTATTGAGAAAGGCCACCATAGACGACTATATCATGCTACTAGCGTTGGTACGAAACATGGGAAAATACCTAGTCCAGAGCCTCATAAGCTGACCTCCCCGGTGAACAGCTCAGCTATACAGCCACTGGGTATTTCGTTTTGAGTGCGATCATAGACGGCGGTCTAGGCAGGCCCGATACAGATCTCAGCCGAGAGAGCCTCGAGATCTCGCTCAGGAGCTGGTTTGGCAACATGGCGCTCGCGGGCCCGGTATCAGGCTTAGCACGAATCTCCATTGCCTTATTCCTAATGCGAATTGCAGTGAGAAAATGGCAGAGGCTGGTTTTGCACCTTATAATTGGTGCCACGGCAGTTATGACTGTCGTATATTTCTTCATCGTGGTGTTTCAATGCTCGCCTCCGTCCTACTTTTGGCAGAGGATGAGAGAAGGGGCATTAGGGTCCTGTAACCATGCTGTGGCGGTTGAGGCTGCGACCCTGGTTTGGGGCTCGTTCGCTGCGGCAATGGACTGGATGCTTGGTCTACTTCCTATCGCCAGTAAGTGACATCAAGAGTCGATTTCTCCGCATACTCGGACGAGGCCAGAAAAAATAGCCCCCCCCGTTCCAATCCAGGGCTAGAAGTATCTAGGGTTCTACACACGTCTCAGATGCCCAAAGTCTTTAGCATAACTTGCTGACTCATAGTGTTGAAGTACTGTGGCACGTTCGGATAAACCGACAGTCGAAAGTCGGTATCGCAGCTATACTGAGTTTCGGAATAATGTAAGTGCTTTCACGACGCCTTTGACTAAAGGAGTTAACTGTGCTGACACCCTTAGCGCTGGTATTGCTCTCATCGTTCGCTTGATATATATCATGCAAACCGGGCCAGCGTCGCACGGGGTATATGGGACATTGTAAGTCTGCCGCACATGTATAACTACCAGCCGACATTAACGCGTCGCCGCCCAGAGCCGTATCAATCAGCGCGGTTGTTGAGCTCGCGTTGGGTATTATAGCCGGGTGTATTGCTACGTTACCGCCGCTCTTTAAGAGGATGGGGCTACAGTTCGGCTCTAGTTCCAAGCGCGGAGCCTTAACAGACACGATCCCGTGGCAGAGGTCATTTGCAGGGCCGGAGCCACGGCACCAAGGGGCAGAAAATATCATCATGATGTCGCCACGACGATTAGAGATGGTGCAAGACGCGGAGGACATCGATATCGGAACGAGACGCCCACGAACGGCCAGTCCGTCGGCGAAACGAGTGCTATCGTCATCGAACTGGGACATTGAAATTGATGCCGGCAGAGCGGCGGGTGACTATCTGACGCCGCCGCCTTCGGGGAAGGGTATTCAGGTTCGCACATTCATCCGTGTCGATTCACAGCTGTCCAGCAGTAACGGTAGCACTATCGACTTCACGGACAAGCCTCTTCCCCCACCGCCGCCCAGACCGCGAACAAGGGATCGATCCATATCAAGGTCACGACCCGTTACTCCTATTCTGTTTTGATAATGCACTTTTAATCCCACACACAAATGTATATATAACGTGTTAATGAACGGTTGTCCAGAGGTATTGGGGCACTTCGCTACGGGTCTGGATTCTGTGAACGATGGTTGGCAGGGAGGTTAATTTGGCAGAACCGGCTACAGGGTGTTGTCTGATTTGCAGGCCCATCATCTCATTAGCGAAAAGCATACAATCTAATCTGTTCCTTTGGATTTTAATGCACTGCTTGTCCGGAGTAGCTATTTCTTACGTTCGCGCGAGTAAATACCAAAAGATAGAAGGGCGCAAAGAGCCACGAGGATGCGTACAGGACATGAGTGCCATTTCCTTGGCCGAACAATACTACGGTGAGCAATGTACAAAAGCGGTTGTTTAGCATCAGGAATTTTAAGAGATGAGAATTGATAGGCCAATCCAGTGAGACATTTCCAGAATCGCTTTCAGCATAGGCAAAAGAAAAAAAATTGAAGGGACCCTGGAAATTTCTTGCTAGCTGTATGATTTATTGAAGTCATCGACTGTGATGAAAGCAGAAATGACATGCCACCACTTGTCGGATTTGTGCTTACATTCCTTGCCGTAAGTCACTCAGTAGGGTGCTGTTTTTGTTGTTTCAATGTAGTCTGGTCGTTCTGGTCCTGGTCTAGCATCTTATGGTCCTAGAAACGCAGACGAGCTTTTGCCGGCGCAGGGCCGTAAGGTTAAAATTTCCTTACACCTCAGAGTCTTGCCCAGTGTGATGTATTATTGTATTAGTTACAGGTAGCGTGTTCAGTGTACTGTAGAGATAGGTTGGTCTGCGCGTTCCAATGCTCCCTCTTTTAGGCACATGCAGGATTTATGGGGATTCTCCACCATCTGGCCTATCAAGCTTAATTAACCCCTACAGTACTGAGTACTAGTCTAGATTAGATGACTTATGGCGTAAGGTAGCTTAAGGAGAGCCTGTGCCTGGAATTCGTCAACCTCAGCACTACCTACTGTATATATACCAGATACACCCAAAGTTAACGACGACGAGGCCAAGCGACGAAACGAGCGTCGTGGTCTGTTTGCGCCTTTACTTCCATTCAAGAAAGATCCCAAGATTGAGGTGCAGCGTCTGCTGACCACCAAACCGCTACCATGAAGCCCGTTGTTGGGGCGATGCAAGCATGGTCTTGGTATGTCTAGCTGCCTCCCACTGTCGTCACTTATCTACAGCAGATAGAGCCCATCATCTATTCGGAAGAAGATATCAGTCATGCTCATAAGACCTTAAGCTAATCAATTTCCTCCCAGCGTTGTCATCTCCATCTTCGCCATCGTCGTTCTCTCCGCCATCGGCGGCCTGTATCGCAGCAAGCATCACGAGTTCGTAGGCGGCGTCGGCGATCCCGATAACACCGGCGAGGTCTCGAGCACGATATTTGCGACTGTAATTGTATATGTGGTATGTTCTCCGGCAAGCGATATTACCCGGTTGCCTCGCTTTGTGATTACGCGATGCGGAGGGATGATTTCAATTACCCTTTGTATGTTGTTTACGAGAAGGCCGGTGGCTAACGTCCGCGTGTCTTCCATAGGTTTTCCTAGTGTGCTGTGGTTTCCAGGGTGTGCTCCATATGCGAGAGAATCGACGCGGCGCTATAGCGCTATGACGAACGATCGATGCGATTCCGTTCGATATAATGTATATGTATAGCCGGGATTATGGCGTATCACAACGGGCAGCATCACATCTGAAGGTTGCATTAACAAAGCCCCGGCCGGCTTCGAAGAACGGACAAGGCCCACACAGGACATCCTCCTGGATAGCTCCCTCATCGATTATAACAGACTGTTCTTGGCGACGAGGTTCGGAGCTCCGGACGGGTAATACATAGTCAAAGAGGATGCAAGCTGGGGATCATCCGGGGCTTTGATGCTGACCTTTCGGTCGCAGCTGGCGATGGCCGTTAAATATCCGATGCTTGCTCCGTAGAAGCGGCGCCAACTATAATACTACACAGCTTTCGAAATCATCATAGAACCCTGTGCAATAGCTATATTTCGTTCAGGGAAGCGTGCATGTTATCGCATCAAGTATACCGCGGAATCTATAGTCCAATTATCCAACAGGCGTCGAAACTCTATCATTTTAGCAGTGTTCTTTACTCTTCATGGCAAATGTCGGTACCGTAACTGCTCAGTCCCGCCGTGGTCCTAGTATACTCCCCCATCGCTCGGTATAAACGTGGGGATTATATGTATATGATTGGCAAGACATTGGTAGAGGTATCTTAGGAACGTTTCGGTTCCAGATATAGAAGACGTAACACAAAAGGGGCAAGCCAATCCGTGGCATAATCCGAATGCTGAACTGTTGTCGCTAAGGTTGACGACAGACGACCTTGCAGCGCTAACTTTTTCTCTCTGTAAATTTGATACAATTAGGTCTAACGCGCGTATGCTAACCACTCAGAAGCAAATGATCTCGCAAGGGTATGGTTCTAGTGGTGAAAACGGCTTCTTACGTGTAGGTGAAGCGAGGGATAACCTCAACCAATCATCTGCTATAGGATGATCATGAATCATCAATATGCAGGGTCCCTTTCACGCCTGGGGATACGCCAACGTTCAATCTTCATATCGGTGAGACAGCGGGATGATCCACGCTTGCTCCCTTCAATATGCCACTGGTTAGACTTGTACCCATTGACCACGAGCTGATACGGCTGGCTTTGTGCCTGTTCCGAAGGCGGCGAGATACAAATACAGGGTTTAGTTGTGGTTGTCATGTCTTTTGAGCCAGAGTTTGAATAATGCTGCTGTGTAGCAGCTATGACGACTTTTATGATGTTCGAAGGGTCCTCCCTTTGTTTGTCTCATTTGCCTCGTGGGTGGCCTGCTGCTGTTCGTTCTTAGTGATTCATGGCTGGTTTCTCATTACAGCATCGGCCTGAATTTGATTCGCTGTTCCGGCAGCTGGCCATCTATCTAGACCCATTCCAATCTAAATGGGTTGGTTGTCTTGCTAAGTTACGCGCCCTTTATCTTCGCAGTAATACGAGTTCCCGTGAACTAAAAATACTGTAGGTCAGGGAGGTGCGGTATTCATTACCAATCGGTATGTCCGGTTCCGCGGTGTTATTGGGGAACTTCAATTTGCAACCCAGCACCAGTCAATGTGTCGTGTCGCTAGTAGACTCCCCCCTCATAAGGTATGACGTATATGAGCTGTGCTACGTGCGCGTAAAGAAACATCATAGATCAGTTCTCTTTGTTGGTTCTTCTTTCCTCTCTAGCATTGACACTGCCCCGTGCTAGCACAGTAGAGTGTTTGTTTGTTGAGCCGCAGCTGCGCTTGCCTTGTGTTGGCTGGCTCTTGTACAACCTGCATCCCGTTATTCATATCTTACCTCCCGTCGTAAATTCTATTTCATCTTCTGTCCACCTTGTCGCATCTCAGACCTGACACTACTTGAAACCCTCTCCTACCAACCTTATGTATTGTCTGCCTGAATAACTAGCCAAGAAGGAATACTACCCAGTTACATAATTAGGTAGACGACACAGCCTAGCGGCGAACTCTCGATACAAGAACCCGCCAACCACCACCGCATCTAAGTCAACCAGCTCGTAGACAATGCGTCAGTTCAACGTCTTCTCTCTCTTCGCCGCGGGCGCTTGTGTCTTCGCACAGAACGGCACGACAGGGGTAGGTGATAATACGGCTCATAAACATCACTGTGCTGAAGTCACGCCCTTCGCTAACTCTCACTTATAGAAACTAGGAGATGCAATCGCAGTGACGAATAATCCTGTGGGAAAAGAAGCCATGGCCGTGCTCCCAGACAAGCCTTTCTTCACTGCAGGTTCTCTTAATGGCAATGTCAAGGGGGCCGTGAAAGCCGCTGCCGGGGCGAACGGTAACGGTGTTGACTTCGAGGTTACATTTTCCAATCTGCCCAAAGAGGGCGGACCATTCAGTATGTACTTTTGAGAGCTGCCAACTCGATAATATTTCCGCTAACATGTAGGCAGTCTACCACCTTCACGTCGATCCAGTTGATGCTTCTGGCAACTGCACCAACACCCTGGCTCAGTACGTATTCTTGAGCCTCTTATTGCCGGTTTTAGCCAATCCCCTCACTTCCCCCTGCTCCTGCATGACCCCGGCACCTCCAAGGATAAGTCATATCCTTGCCATGAGCCGTCATTTCTAACTCCTGCACTCCCATAGTCTCGACCCCTTCATCCGCGGCGAGGATCCGGTCTGCGACTCCTCTCGGCCGGCATCCTGCCAAGTCGGCGATCTCAGCGGCAAGTACGGCAAGATCACTTCGGACCCCTTTACGGCAAAATTCCACGACAACTTTACCGCGCTGAGCGAAGGCCCCGGCTCCTACTTTCTCAACCGCAGTCTTGTCGTCCACTTCGCCAATAAGACGCGCATCACCTGTGCTAACTTCGCGGTGCTGGACTGTCCGGCTAACGGTACAGCTTCTACCGCCAGTAGCTCATGCCAATACTCTTCGACGCCAACGCCAATAAGTACAGCTGGAGCGGTTAGAACGTTGACTGTCAAGGGTTTAGCCGCCCTTCCCATAGTAGCTATGCTCTTCGCTTTTTGAGTGTCGCTTCCACATAGGACTTTACGTTATCATCTAAGGATTGCGTAACGGTGAATGGTGAATATGCCTCCACTTCGGTAATTTTCGGTAATTTTCGGCGTCTGGGTGCTTGAGTCCGGCCGGAGAAAGTGCCGGTTGCAGAGCTATGGTAATCGGGCTAATCTAATGAGACCTATGGGGGTTACATGAATGACTGTAACCTTGGCGAGTTGCACCCACATGTGAAGGTTGCATCTAATAGGAAAGAGGCGCTGTGGTTTCATAGATTTTGCTTGCGCATGCAGAAAAGATTGACGAAACTATAAGAGATTAGGGGTCCCATGGTTTCACCTGAGAAATGGAACATATTGATTAAAAATCTCCGCACCACGGATATGAATTCGTACAAACGTGAATAGTGAATATCATCAAAGATTTAGAATAAGGTTTTGCCACGCTTAGACGAACCTTTGAGGCGGGAATCGATAATCGAATCCTTGTCGTACCCGGTCCCGGGCGGAACGGGACGAGGGGTTCATCGGTGACACGGAAATGGAATTTCCCACCCCTATCTAGCACATGTCGCATTGACAGATGCCCATGTGGTCATAAGCAGTTAGGTTAAGCTCCCGATAAGGCGCACGGGTGTCTATGAGATCAGGTTCCACTACGGGCATTAAACCAAACAAACAATCTGGGAACCTGCATCAAACTGCCGGATGCTTCCTTGCTTCAACACGACTCCAATGATTTCATCGTGACCACCGTCACGACTCACCACCAATTGTTGGTAATTTCACCCGCGTTATTGCCAATAGTCACAGGTTTCTCTCCAAGAGCCAAGGCCTCCACCTTACGACGTTGGTCAACTACTGGTAGAATACACCGTTTCTACTGCAGGGGATCAGGTATGCTGTACAGACTGGCACGATGATCATTCCCAGTCGTGATCTCTGCTCCACGTAGCATCTCCTACACAAAACAGGCCATGGCAGTACCGAGGACGTTCTCAAGTCGCCGACATGCTCCACCACCAGACTCCGCCGCGAGTGTGAAATGTGGCCTTCACGTGTCATTAGACCACCGTGGGCCGTCAATAAGGCACATGATAAACCCACCCGTGAAGCTCCATCTGCAGGACGAGGACCAGGAGGGCATGTCCAACCCCAACTTGGAACAAATGCAATGCTTACGGCCTAGCCAGGGCATCCACTTTCCCGAACGGTCCAGATGATGAGCTTAGGTAGCCAAAGCAGGTCAACTCAGACCGAGATAAGACACGATAGAGCGATCCCGCTATACTCCATCGTCAGCACCATTTCTTTTGTTCAGTACTATCGAACGATTCTTACACTACAACATTTGGCCTTTTGCGTCAGTCCCCCCGCAAGACCGGGGCTCGACATGTCCATAACGGGCATGGTTCATCACTCGACCACCTTCTATCGATTGACATCACCCAGCCAGGCGAGCCAGGGGTGACAATGGGAGCGGATTACAATGTGATTGGCGCAATCTTATTAACACTGATCCTTCACCAGTCAAGGGACTATTCCGCCATTCGGCAGATCAACATCGGCCGATCCTCCCATCAAGATATGGGATTCACGGGTGACGCGCTCTAGTCTACACTATCTAAATCTTTCGCACAGCGAATGGTGTAAGGTACCCATCTACTTACCTGCTGTACGTGCCGTGCCTGGCCCTGTCTAGCGCACGCACGTTACAACCTCATCGAAGCCAAGGGCGAGGTCGACCTGGATGTAACCCACCATGCATAACAAATGCGAGGGCCAACTTCCGAGATCCTCTCACGTCGCCGCATGCTTCTCGGCTCACCTGAATCGACCAGGGACAAGTTCATATTTGCCCTACCGATTTGAATGAGATTAGTCCACGTCAGTCCAAGGCAGTCGTGCCATGCGGGGACCTGCATTCAATGGAACCTGCGGGGTCTATGTATCGCTGTTCACGAGCCAGGGATTGTCAGGCGAGGCAGACGGTAGTTACTAGCATCAGCTTGTCAGGGTATAGTGTATGTACATCGTACTGCTGTACCAATAAATGTCCAGATCCAATTGGCCCCAGAACTAACAGAAACCGGATCTGCTATGACCAGGGACATTGCATTATACAGTTTCTCAACGGCACTGGTCTGGTTAATGGGCCTTGTGAGGGCTCCTCGCTGTCCAATGGTCAGCCGTAGAGAAGATGCGCTGGGGGCCTCCCAACTTAAGTCCGTACGCCCTGGCTACGATGCTAGCAATATCACTGCACCAACCTTGTGAGGATCTGGGGTTGGAGCAGCAATAGGACGTCTTCTATACAGCTACCGTTGCCTTGGGATCTGTCTCGCGGCCTGGCCACTTGTTTAACGCTTCCTCATACTCAACGCGGCAAGAGTGATATGAAGCCACAAGACCTTTTTTCTTTCCCTCCTAGAAAATCACTTCCTTAAGCTATACATACACACAGCCTTTTACCACTTTTTTTTTCCTAGCAAGAGGGACTATCCGTCGTTAGCCTTGGCCTGCCTGTGGCTTGAAAGAGCTAGTAACGGCGCCAATTGCCACATCACACCAATCACGAGGAACTCATCAGGTGTCGAACCCTCCAACTATAAGCATGAAAGCGTGGCCATTCAGCCCGATAGAGAAGCGTTACCCTACGATCTTTCCTTGAAACGGAAAATGGCATCTTGATCAAGCTTGGCCCTGTCTGCTGCGGACAACCAAGGTTGTATTTGCGTTCAAGAAATGCTGCAAGACTGTGCAACCAACCTTAGACGAACCACTCAAGGTGGTGTCTAGGCTCGTGACGCATGCGAACCAATCGTTAGTCTTGAACGTAAGCGGGCCCTATCGTCATACGAAGTCACATCACTTACTTGGAGGCTCTCGAATGCGCCCTTGGGCCAAGCCGCATCACTTTGGAGGTACCTTACCGTGTTGGTAGGAAAGGTCGTCCAGATTCTATGCGCTGGATTGGTGTACAACCCTTTAACAGTCACTTAACCTACCAACGAGAGAGTCTGTGCCACTTGGCGTTGCCTCAAAATACAACGACACCTCGATTCAATCAACTACCTTGCTATGCATTCTGATGTGGTCGGTGGCCTCAGTTGCACACGTTCATGGTTCAACGGCCCCTAGCTCCGCATCAGCCAGCTATTGGGTCCGCAAGCATAGCTTATCCAGAAGCTCATGGACATCCTAGAGGGAAAGAAGAAAAAGCATTTTCTTGGGAGCTTCTCTTTTGGACATCATGGTCGTCGGCTAACGTCCACATGCTCAACGATATTCACGACACTAGCTCATCTTGACCCCTACTCAATATTTCCATCAGCGTCAGAATATGGATAGACACTTAGTCTCGGTCAACTCTTATCAACCGGTTAAGGCTACACCCACTCGGAAGAGATCCTGACAACAAGGTGGTGACCAATAGCCTGGTGGACTTCAGACACTCTGCTTAGAGTAGGGTGGGATGACGATACTCCGCCTTGTCCGAGGTCCTGTCAGCTTCACACCTAAAGGAACACCGGGAACTAATGGGGCTAGTGGCCAAGTTGTGTGGATGTTGGCTGCGATCATCTTCCGCGTGTCCCTCTGTTACTCGAACCGTGCTTTCCGCGTCATCCTCCAACAAATGAGATGCTGACATTATCTGTTAGATAGCTTGGAAAGGATTCATTGTACCCCGAACTGCCGTAGACCGGTTGTGATAGTCGACCAGGTCGGTCTAGAAACAGTAGTTCTCGAACATGCATGGTAGTCCACCACTTTGAAGTGATATCTAGCGATAGATATCCCTGTGTAGCATATTAGCACAGAGGTAGTCAAGGGGCTCATAGCTGAATAATGATTAGGTCCGAAGACTGTATCTACCGTGTAGAGATTGGGGAACATGCCGCCTGGTTTCAATACTAGCTGTTCCTGATTTGGTTAAATAGTTCAGTTAATCCACTGTCCCATGCCTACTTGTTTTCGCAATCCTGTTACCCATCATAAGGCTGAACACAGAAGCGCATCTATGCCATAGGCCTACTCGCGTACTAGAGTCTACTGAATGCGGAGAAGTCAGGTATTGATATAAGTCGCCTCCCTTCTTTGTGCTCCCTTGTCTTCTCATTTTACTATTATTTTCATCTGCGTCAGAGAATTCCCCATCTTTTAAGACACTCCATAGCCCCGTGTGGCTATCAACCTCTTTCTCCCTTCCTTATCTTGATAAGATAATTAGTAGCCTCGTGTGCCTATCATTTCCTTTTCCACGACGTTCTGAAAATGCCGTCCGCTGCATCGAATGGATACAGCTCTGACTTAGAGGCTATACGAAAGGTTGGTGTTTCTCTGTTGTCTCTCGTTGTCTGTTAGGATAGCCCAACACAAAAATTGCATATCGCTGCTACACTATCATTGTCTACTCATGAATTTAACTTCTCGAGGAATAAGCTAATTATAGAACAGAAAGAGTATCCTCACATGAGCAATGGTAAGCTTCGGCACCTAATAAAGTCTGGAGTCTATATTCTGACCCGAGCTAGGCGTTTATCTCGATCATGGCGGTGCCACAATTTACGCAAGATCCACCGTAGAGGCATTTGCATCAAAGATGATCACAGGCTTATACGGCAACCCACACTCGGAGAATTCCCCCGCGGCACTTTCCGGCCATATGGTTGACCAAGTTCGTGAGAAAATGCTCAATTTCTTCGGAGCCAGTTCGAAAGATTTCGATCTCATATTTGTCGCAAATGCCACTGCGGGAGTGAAGCTTGTGGCAGACTGTTTCAGAGACCTTGCTGAGAAGAGTAGAGATCGTACATTCTGGTATGGTTATCACAAAGATGCCCACACCAGCATTGTCGGTGTGAGGGAGTTCACATACGGACAATCATATTGTTTCGAAAACGACCAAGAAGTCGAAGAATGGCTGCAATACCCAGAGAGTGTATCCGTTAATCGATCCAATCCAAACGGGCTCGGCTTGTTCGCGTATCCTGGTCAGTCTAACATGACTGGTCGGAGGTTACCGCTGTCGTGGTCATGGCGAGCGCGTCACTCAGAGTCTCTACAGACTACCTACACACTACTGGATGCTGCTGCGCTTGCCATGACATACCCAATGGAAAATATCTTCCAGGATCCTGATCGCGCCCCCGATTTTACTTGCTTCTCCTTGTATAAGATATTCGGCTTTCCCGACGTAGGGGCATTAGTTGTTCGAAAAGAGTCAGGTCATATCCTCACCCTCCGCAAATATTTTGGTGGGGGAACAGTCTCCATGGTCTCTAGCTTTGGGGATACCCCATGGCACCGGTCCAAAGGCCTTCAAGCCCCCACGTACAAGCTCCACGAGGGCCTTGAGGATGGGACGCTACCGTTCCACAGCATACTAGCCCTTGGCGAGGCGATCGACGTACATCTGCGACTATATGGATCTATGAGAAACATATCTGCGCACACCTCTCGCCTTATGGAACAGCTGCATCGTGGCATGGCTGGACTACGCCACATGAACGGCCGACCTGCATGTCATATCTATTCTGAGAACAAAGACTTCAAAAACCCGAACAAACAAGGCTCGGCCATCGCCTTCAACATGATGCTATCGAACGGGGGCTACGTCTCATACACAGATGTGGAACGTATAGCCAACGACGCGGGTTTCTATATCAGATCTGGAGGTATTAACCAACCCCCACTAGTGTAAGGTGATCTACGCACATGGCTTATATCAGCATAGGTGTCTGCAATCCTGGAGGGATCTTCTCCCTGCTAGGCTACGAACCGTGGATGACGGACCGCGCGCTCTCCGCCGGCCACCATTGTGGCTCGAACGGGATTTCTGTCCTCAATGGTCTCCCCACAGGGTAAGTCGGCTCTACCTCTCCGCATCGTTATAGAAAGCCGAGTACCTAACACCCAGTCTTCATGTAGTATCGCCCGCGTGAGCCTCGGCGCGATGTCCACGAGGCAAGACGTCGACTTATTCCTCGACTTCTTGCGCTCCACCTTCGTCGACGCCGACAAGGAGAGTAACCTTAGTGCGCTATCCGCGACTTCGACCCTGCGCTCCATCCCGTCCGACGCCACACTCGAACAGACGATCGCTGCTGAGCCCGTCGCTGATACTATTTCCGAATATCGGAAGAAGCCCCGGACCAGACACATACCTTTCCTATCACACCTCAGGCGGAAGCCGGTGGCGAGGTCGCCCTCTCTCCCAGCAATGAATCTTACAAGTGGATTGTCTACCATCAGATGACTATGTACTTATCCCCAATCCAGCAAAGCTGTCTCTCTCCTAGGTCGGTCAGATTCCACGGATGTCTAGGTCGGTGGTATATGTCTTTTACATAGGTGGTATATATATGTAGGTATGTATGTATGGCTGCTGGAACATATTCTACCAAAGGTCTGGGAAAGGAGGCGGTATTAGTCGATTTATTCCTTAATTCAACATGTTCACCACAACCGGTATCTCGTTTAGTGAAAGACGCCAACTTACCTCGTTAGAGTGTCTTAGAGGCACAACATGTTATCATCATGCAAACCGGCAAAACTACCTCAAATGGCCGAGAGTCCGGATCGATAGTCTTAGGCCATTAGGTGGTCAGACGGGAGGCGTATAGTTGGAGGTTAAGCGAGCAACGCTATTGTAAGTGGCGCACCTAATAAGGCGTTTGGTTTCTATTGCTGGGCCGGCCCCAGTCCCAAACCCTGCATGTCATCGCCCAGTCGGGCTGTAGGACTTACTATAGAAATCTAGTTAGCTAATACTAGGGTCGTGCCTAGCTACACTAGTCTGCTCGGTTGGTATGCCTATTCGCCTATCTTTTTGGATCGTGAAACCTGTATAGAATCTCGTAGTTCCAGTCAAACTCGTCCGAATAAAGCTAAGACGAACCCACCCGTAAGACACTTTTTTAAGGGACAGACACCTAGTCCGGAGTATGTTTTCCAAGACCGAGGTCAGCAAGCAATGGAGTAAGCAATCGGTGGCGTGTGCTAGGTGTAGTGCTGTCGGGTCCGGGTTGTGCCGTGAGATTCCTGCCCGTTTTTGGATCACGGACAAGTAATCTGATTAGAAGTCGCACAGTTTACTGTCTTGCAGGCGCATTGTCATAACATGGACCGGTTACAATTTGGTTCGTATTCTCAGAGTCCTGAATCTCGCGAACAATCTAGCTTGTAGTGTAGGGGCATATCAGTTGAAGAAAAGTTTAGTCTTTATCTAGCGGGCTTGATTTTCCCGAAGAGGGTGCATAAGAATCATGTAATCAACGTGGCGTATGATTCCGGGGAATGTATTACATGGCTGAGACCAGATACGGTAGTAAAATAGGTTAAGCTCTTCTTCGGGGCTTCAACGCGTTTCTCTTCATAGCATTTTACCACGAACGAACCAGTGCCGTGAAATACATAATTATCCATAGTAGAATACGAATTTACACCATGCATTAGAGCCACATATTCCTTAATGCAGCCTAAGTCGCATCCTCGCTGCAATATTATTAAGCTGCCAGTGAAGTAAAAACTGTGCCGATATTGTTGGCGTATACCTTGGGTTTTGGTTTTTGTATTCACACATGAAAGGTGGGAGGGAATACGCTCAGATGTATGCATCATCAGGTGGCTATTTCTATATCATGTATCTACTTGACGCGAGCAGATCACTGTGGCAAACAAAGATACTAATCATTCCCAAAGGATCCCGGTTTCTCGGTACCCAGATAAATGAGCGCGAAGCATCCTAGGCTGAAAGCAGGAACGGTCAAAACAACATACCCGGATTAATAAAATATTTCAAGAGTGTTTCGGCGATATCACTAATATGTAACATACGTGTAGTTTAGAAGATTGCTGTCGAGCCGCACGGTGATGGTAGCATCTATGTGAAGCTTCGATAAGAATAATGAGTTGTTTTATAAATAATGTTTTAGATGAATTTTATAATCCTTGGTATATAGATTTTAGGACCAGTGCTCCATCAAAGTAAAGCATGGTAGCCTCGCCGAAACAGATTGCTAAACAATGCGGTTAAAGAGGGACGTGATCTACCCCTGAATATGTTCGTCTCAGGATACGTGGCCGGGGACATTCGAAAAGGACTACATGTGTCAACGGAAACTCGGGGAGGTACTGACCAGGAACTTCAGTAAATAACCACGTGTAGGCGCCTAGTTCTTAGCCGTCTATCGACATATCCCTGAACCAACTTCGTACCGGGCTAATATCCATATACGACTTGGTCGTGCTCACTTTATGATATAAGGAGTAATTAATATTTATCTCGTGGCAATACGGATGATGCGCACTGCTAGAACGAAACAAAATAAACTCGGAGAGTCCAATAGGCTAGAAGGGTCGTCGGCTCCTGGAATGATGGGCTTAGAGAAAGTAGTCCTTGGCTCTTGTTATATTCGCGATCGTGGCTTCAACCACGGCCTGTCGACCCGCGTTCCGATAATCAAATTCCAGACTATGAACTGAATAGAATATAGGAAAGCTTGATAAAGTCATATCGCTACAAAGGGTAGCACATAGTGGAGGGGGGTCGATGAACAGGCAGTGTCTTGTTCTATAACCTCAAGGACGTTACTTAGGTACTCTGTATTACATTATTATGCCCAACAACGAACGAACGTGGAAAACACTTAAAAATACGAAATATGTGCTCACTTCTCGGTATTTCACAGCGTCGAGTCCCCGGTAATTCGCTCGGACACTGCAGTGGCCGGTGCACGGTTCGACATATCCGTCCGGCTCCCGTTCTCCTCAAGTCGAGCTCTACCAAGTAGCTATATAGGGCTATATTTGAGCACTATAAAGCCAGCGTAATCGACAAGATCTGAGGATCTTTGCATTAGAAGCTATGAAGATCATTCAACAGCCTCAAGGATCGTGTGCAATCTTCAGACGAGAACACTCCTTCAGGGTCCACCTCATGTGGCTATTTACTCAACGTTTTTTTGCCGCGTTTGAAAATGCTCATCGCTGAATAAAGATTTCAAGCATAGACAAAATCGTATATTTTCATTTACGCAAGCGATGCTATGCATGTCCAACATTCTGATGCTAGTCTTGTACTCTACCTAATACGTACAACCTACCTTAATTATTTACTATAGGTAATCCGCGGCTATACCCACTACTGGTGTTGGCAACTCTACCTTGGTATTCGCATTTTTGCGTACAGTTTAAAGGTCTCGGTCTTTATATCTGTGGAAGCAATGCCCTACAGCATAATCGTGACCATGTGCGCTTTCAGACTCCTTCAATTTACCGAACACACCTCAAAAATGGATGCATGGAATAAATCGCTTGTAGTCTAATGCGCGCCACAGTTATGCCGATCGCCTTTGCCGCAAAAGTTCCTGGTTCCGGTTTAGATTTTTAAAATGCCGTTTTCACGTCTCCTCATAGACTGTATAATAGAAGATCAATTCTTTCCTATATTTTCAACTAGGGTAGGGGTAATGTTCTCGTTCCGGAAAATCATTGCACATGGTTCGAGTAAAAGGGCGAGCGACTGATAAATAGGCTTTCGCGCACTTGCTTCGTCTTGCTGTTGAAAGTTCTACTTATGTTGCTATCAAGGGAGAAATATTTCTGTATGATGAACAAACCAAGAGTTCAAGGTACATCTTGCATTCGATTGTTAGGACTTGATTGTGATGGGGTCCCCAGGACTATGTTATTTTGCGAATTTGCAGCACAATTCAACGCCTCGAAGCCGATTTGTAATACAATAAGACCATGGCACTCAATATATAATCGATTCTCTGTAATGTGTGCTGGTTCCAAAATCGTCAAGTTTCGGTTCGGGCAGCCGAACAGGGGAGGGTATCTGTACCGAAAATTAATTGCTTAACGCCGCGCATTGATTAAATCTGGCCAAGACCCGGGCCACCGACCGCCGTTCCAGAAATTTGGTTCCTCATCCTAGTAAGTCCATACTTAGTAGGAGCTGCTGCCTCTTACAGTAATTCTGGCTAAAAGGGAGATCAAACAGCAACAGTCCAAATATGCGCCGAACGAGGCGCCGGCCAAGTCTTGGTATGCTTTATGCGAGTTTGGTCTGAGCTTCCATCGGATGAGGCTCTCCGATATGTAAAGCACTGTATGAGAAAGCTCAAGTCATTGGTGGGATTTATTGAAAATGATGGACTACTGGTCGGCTAGCCCTACTCTGCTTCCTGTATACTTTGGGGATCGAGGGCATTGATAAGATGTTAGGCATTTTATTTAGTGTTCCCGAACCTAAGTAACTGAAGAACAACTACTGGCAGAATAGAATTCGGAAATCTCTCTTATTCGTAATCAGTCTTGATGGGGGGCCTTGGCATCGACCCCCGCTAGGGTAACTCACCAAATCTTTAATATGATCTCCTTGTACATCTTTGGAAATGGGACGAAAGTTATGTTATAATTCAACTAGTTAGAGATCTAAATAATGTCCCCGTTAGATGAATAGAAATAGGACAGCGTCACGTGTAAACGGAGAATGCCTGTAATCAAGGCGGAATGCAGCTGGGTCGATCTTGTATTACTGACCGGGACAGTGACAATAATGCTGCATACAGTGTACGCATGAGGCTATGCGATTGAAAGAGGTCCTTCGTGTTATTGGGAAAATATCTGATGTGGTTATCATTGAATGATGGAAGGGAGGAGAGCGATGCGATAACAACGCCGCGTACGGACGCTGGCGTTACGCTGCGACAAATTCCAGTTTGGGGGTTTGATCGTCGAAAAAATGCATTTACGCTTGTTGGATAGATGAAGTTCCAGATAACTCTACACGACTCTGAAGCCTGTCGCGTGTTGGTGGAGTTGTTCACCGGCTGAAGAGAACCGTATCCGTAAGGCGTACGTAACGTCATTTCTGATCGGCGCTGGGGTCTTTGGACCCAAAGCAGATATTAACTTAAAGAACGCACAGACTTTGCCCGGCCTTGCATGACATTGAAAAGATCTAGTTCATCCTATGTCATCCCGGGAGGACAACGCGACGGCATCATGTAACATCGCGTCTACGGCGAGCGCTGCAAATCACACCAGCATCCAGTAACGACAGCCATGCTTACTTAGTATGTAACTTAGTATGTACATGCGTTGTGCTTTGAACGGTAGACCATGGCATGTCAATGTGGCCAACCAGGGTTGGAGTTGCACGATGCAGGTCAAAGTAAAGAAGCCCTGGCATCAGCTTCAGGTACCGACGTGGCGGATCCAACGGTGCCATATGTCGTGGGCCATTGCATGCATACTTCATCGTCAAGGTTCCTCATTTCACGCGCCGAGGCAATGGTACCAGTTGGAAGGGAAACGAAAGCACCATGGGGTTTCCGGTGAGATTTAGCGAGGTCATATCACCACAACGCGACTAAAAGATAAGGTGATGAGCGTGATGGGTTCGATCACTTCACAAATCGCTCTACTTCAGCGTGGTCTAGACATCTTGAGAAACTGAGGGCTGGAACTGCCAAGTGTTCTCTTTTCATCGATGTGGCTTTGCCCCCAAACAGAGTCTGACGTGAAGGGGAACGGCCCGAGCCAGGTATCGAAGCAGAGGCACATGAACGAAAGAAGCCGGCCAATGTTCTTCCCACTATCCGGTTCAGCCTATTCTGGCGTGTGCCTTTCCTAGCATTTTTACCCTTTCCTTAACAACAGCTTGTCAGTCCCGGATTTCAATTTGTTCTGCAGCAGTGCAATGGCACAAACCCCAACTAGTGTATACCAGGCCATCACATTGGTCGTTGCTGTAACAAGGGTTTATGGCTCTTTGCCCCATGTACATGCCCTGGCGCTTGCTTGATGCCGGGATCGACAGGCTGGCTGCAGGGATTCGAGTTCCCATCGATCAAATCCTGCACACCCGCAGCGACAGATGCAACCAGCCTGCGCGTAGAGTGCCGGACGTAAAGTGACATCTGGAAAAATGAGAAAAGCCAAATGAGTGATATGTTTGGCGAGAGCTGGAAAAGTTAGCCCTTCCTATCTGACCCTGAGCCCCTGATCGATGCAGCTGTATCTCGCCAAGTTCCGAATGGCCGGTCTAGCTGTTCCATTGGAATGACTGCATCCATGATCGTTTTTTCGTCTGAACCATCCACTTTCATGCAAGATCCCGGGCGCATCGCGAGCTCTGGAGTTCGGATCGGTCAGGCATCTTAGGAAGCGCTAGCTTCCGGGCAGCCATACTAGCATATCATGGGAGCTTTGGCGCTCTGAGCATAAGGTCCGACAAAGTTCTAATCCTTCACTGCTTCTTACCATCTTGGTGACGTAGTCATCGCACATGTGTGCACCGATCAATGTGGAGAAATTCATTATGGAACAGTAGTCGAGATCGTCCAAGGGGTCCAAGGGTATAGTCACGTAACTTGTCACTCTATATCTCCTAAATGGAGTTGGTCGAACTGACATGAACAAGGGCCTGTTGAAGCAGATAGCCGATGCAAGCCCTGTTCATAGTAGTAGACCATGTCTGTCTCGAAATCTTGATATTGAGGCAAAATGATCTCGGGCTCATGGTTTCATATCGGATAATTCTTTTGCCAGAATGGCATAGCCAAAGAGACAACGAGTCCCTGCTGGTTACGGTTGAGGCTCGCCGCACGAGCTCCTGGCTATCCTTATCCGTCATTACTTTGCTGTTTCTCATCATAGTGCGCTGGATATTACTCTATCTGTAGAGATTAAGTATATCAAGAGAGAAATATCTAGATAATTCGCTGCGGTCTTTGAACACAACTGCTCCAAGCCTTAGGCTCAACCTATCCCTCCTCATCACCAACTCGTAAGTTTACATATCTTCTACGCCTTTCCCCAGTTGATATAAAGACGATGTAATAAATAGCCCCAATTTCTTTTTATGCGTTCCTTAAATCTTAGATCCCTCTTACCGTTAAAACTGCTGTTCTGGTGGCCAAGTGATGAGGAACGGCGGCAATCTTTGCAGCCGATCTTCTGGTTACTGGACTAGGGCAACGCACCCCTTCAAAATCCTCAGTGTCATCCAGATCCCTGAGCCTGCCATCTTGTTAATGGTGGCGTCGATATACTATAGACTTCGACTACCGGGGCCCATCAAGGATTCTATCAAGCGAGATCCCGCTGGTAACGCTCCTGCTTGTAACAACGGCGAGTAGTCTCTTATGTCAGGTTCCACCCAAGTTACTCCCTTCTTGAATATGATATATCCAGTACAGTATTGGAGCTCTGAATTTTGGCCCTCTGTCCTTAGTTTCAGAACTGTTATTCCCATAGGCACGAGCGCTGAACCAAAGACTCATACTTGCTAGGCTTCGTTAATATTCCTCGATCCGTGCGATCGTCCGTGGTTCAGCATATTGGCAGAAGCTCAACAATAGGAGGCTATTAACTTGTGGATAGCGCCAGCTTGATCGCATCTGACTAACGATCCTTGCCGCTGCAGTTCTCGAATGAGACCTAAGGCAGCTTTGCGGTTACGGCTACCTCAGTATCGTTTAAAAGTCCATTGGTCCGCTTTGACTCCTCTCCACCAGCTTTCACTCCCTGTTCCCGAGCATTATAATGGTCTTATGATCTCGGTTACTAGAGCCGGTGCTTGCCTAACGGAGACCGGAAGCCTCACGGAAGATCCAGTCATCAACCGAAGACATCAATGGTCAAGCGACGAAGTATCGGCGCGCCTTCACCAACAGAGCTATTTGTCTATGCAAATTCTTTATATACCCAGAGACAGAACCTATTCAACGACAGCTTGTCAACGTAGCAACCTGATTTAGGTATCGCAGATCGAACCAACATTACTGGTAGATTCTTCCGCACCTCTCTTAGAACCTAACCGCTGCATGCAAGTTACGATGTCCTACCACTATTCGCCGTCGTCGCACAGCAACGCCGTGATGGACATGTCACACTCGAACTACATGTCTAGCTATCCGCCATCGACGAACTCCACAATGGAGGTAAGACCTCTCCAGCAACCACCAGTCCCTTCAGCATCATATCATCCAACCCAGCTTCCAGCTCCTCTTCTTCCACTATCAGCATACCCACCCCCGGCCACCCACAGTCCCCTCGCCAAACGACGAGGATCTCTGTCCAAAGTCTTGAAACTCAGAAGATCCTACTCGACCCCTAACGTGAGGCCACAGGGGATGCACGAACCCGACACAGAGTCCCTTGGTCTCTCCGGAGATAAGAAAAGGAACAGGCTTGGGTATGCAAGAACAAATATGGCGTGTGGTAGGTGGTATCTAGGTGTATCCGAATAGAATAAGAGCTCGGACGGTGCTAAATGACTTGGCAGGGAACTGTCGAAAACGGAAGATTAGATGCCAGCCAGTGAAGGATGATGGGCGCTGTAGCCAGTGTATAAGACTCAAGAAGGACTGTCAATTCTTTGCGGTGGACCAGCAACCACCGCCCTCCATGGTAAGGGCTGGATCGAGACCGCTCCCTAAGACGATGCTGGCTTCAGCGGCTACATCACCTCCGATTGCACCGGGCTATCCTGGTGATACGCAAACACACCAGTCCTACCACGGTAGGACAATGGCAGTGAGCCATGATATGAGACCGCCAGGTATGAGGCCAGACGCTTATCTCGACGACCCTAAGCGTAGGTTCTGCCCAAGCTTGCTGTTAACCTTTACACGTCGCTAAGTGTTTCTCAGTCGGTTCAGGGGCACCAGCCGCCAGACCATATGCTTACGGCCAAAGCGTGGAAAGCTGGGCGTCGACGGCTACGAGTCCCACAGCGAAACAGAGTGACATGAGCACGTCGTGGAGGGGCTACCCACCTGAATCCCCCGTAGCCCCTGGTTACGCACCCTACTCAGTAACGGCAGCACAGACCTCCACGACATGGACAACGTCACCCCTAGAAGCGACAGTAGGGCCAGAGGGTCCAGCTAGATCTGAAGATGCGTGGTCTTCGTACCCGCAGCCAACGAGATCAATGTCGTTTAGTGGAGAGCACTCTGTGCAATACGCGGCGAGAACGTACGATAGGAAATCCTCAGTCGCATCGGACATCTACCAACCAACAACTGTTGAGACCGTCCCCTCGACCTCCTACACGACGTGGCAGCAGCCGTATCAACCGTGGTATGCGGAAGGAGGAGGACAACAGAATCCTTCTCAGATCGACGGGATGTATTACGGGAGATGATTATATTGTCGAGTCTTCTGCCTTTCGGATGGCCGGCCGTTGCTATGTGCTATCAGATTAGTAGTACATTAGCCACTGCTATACGAATTCACCATCGGACAACCTTCTAACTTAGCAGGAGGCGGAGATCGCAACCCAGCAAAAAAAGGGGGGGGAAAGGGAAAACGAATACGAGCTTTGAAAGACAATAGAGGCAGAAGAGGGATTTAAAACCTACGTTTACCCCGTGAACACATCAAAGAAATTTAGCGCGCCGTCTCACAGTAAATCAGACGAAAAGACCGATTAGGGACGCCTAACCAAGAGATTCCGGTGACTCCAAGACGAGGGAGCACTCCTTATACATATATTCTGACACGCGCAGCGAAAAGAGTTCGATACATCTATTCATATCTTACGCACGGGTGGCACGTCCTTCATTGGCAGGCTGTACTCCAATATTGATCATACGCAACTTATCAATCCCGCGAGTGTGTGCCTCTTCCCTTTCCCGTGCCGTCCCGTCTCGTTCTGTCCCGCTCCGCCTGCTTAGTTCTGTTCCCCATGCCGCGGGCCGCCCTTGGTGGCCATGGTGGTCAGCAAAGATGGCGGCCGCCCAGACCAAACACAATACGACAATAGGTCACTTGGCACTAGACTAGTCGAGGGGACAGAAAGGCACGGCCCGGAAATATCCCCCGCGGTCAATACAGATACGCACGGCGATGAATGGCTCTACTACGTTTATTATTATTCCGGCTCTTATGCTGGAGCCTCACAGTTACCTGCACATTCTCCTATTTCATCGTCTTCCGGTTAGTGTGTACTTCGATTTTCGGTTCAAGTTGGAGAGACACGGGCGGCGGAGGGCTTGGGTTACAAAAGTTTTGCTGTTTTATGATTTAATCGAGTGTGCAATACATGAGGCAAATTACGCAGGCCTGTTTTGTCTGATTTTCATATAGAAAGTATCGCAGGACGTGTATTAAATTGGATAAGTGTTGTGTGCAGTATCTTTCTCCGCCCCATCCATACCCATTACTAGTATAGTCTGTGCGGTATGCTAGGCGACGCGGTATTCGCTGGCAAAATGGCGATCGGAGGGACCATCCCATGCTTTGCCTTAATGCATAGTACAACTTTAGTGTTCACTTGAGTGAATCCCTTTCGGCTTCCTTTCCGAGACTATTTTCCGGATTGCTAACTCCTCTTGAAACCCCAACCAAATGTATGGTAAAAACCTGGGACGATTCACTGGGTGGCAGCTACTCCCTTTTGAATAAGCTCCCTCTTTCTCTTTCTCTTTTTTAGAAAGCTTTCTATACCCAGACTTCACAGTCGTGACCTGTTGGTAGTTAGACGCCTTCGGAGAGGTAGAGTATACTGGGTTCTCGGTGTTCACTCTTTGACAGACCGACCCGTATATCTCAAACAGGTTGAATTCATAAAATCCTTAGCAAAGTTTCAAGCCGCCAAATTCCAGGTCAGTATGAGCAAACCGATATAGGCGCCGAGGCTTAATACGGTGAGGAGTAAGACACTATTATTACAAGTACGAAACTTGCTCATGACCTTCCCTTCGTTGTCTGTAGTACTGAAGAATTGTCTGTTGCCTTCGTAACGTCGGTACATGGCGCACAACGTGACGGTCACCCCGTAAATGGCGAAGAGCGCGCCGATGGCATAGAACTCAGAGGTGAAGATCTTGAGAATAATCAGGGCAAAGCTAAACTGTGAGAGGGCGGTACGCGTATAAGCTCCCTCGAAAGTTCTCTGTGCTGCCCGGATCTCAACGAGTCTACGGTAGAAGCGTAAGCGTTACTTCGTCCCTGGACGGAGAGCATAAGACGCTGTACGGAATGGCTAGATCCCAGGCGTCCTCGTTCGCATTTAGGAAGATACGAAAAGGCCTGGGATGCTTACTCCTGGGCCGTTAAGGCCACCGACCGAGCACGGTGCAGACGCAGATGGAGGCGGTCTTCGGGGTGTGGCTAGTATTACATCAGTCAGCTGTCCGGTATTAATATCAGTGGACGCTGGGTGCGGACAGCGTGCGTGCAGGTCAGATGGGCGTTTCTCCGGGCCAAGGGTTGTGCCACTGCTCCGGACGGGGCTGAGCAACGTAGAAGCCTCTCAAGCTACACTACAGACATCCATTTTCCAACACGAGAGTCCTTTTTTGGTAAGGGAAGCATAACGAACCTGAAACATGTCTAAATGAGCTTCAGTTTGACGGTATGCAAGTCTGGTATCTTGGTGGGACGTCGAATAACAAGCGTCGATGACGTGTGGCCCATCTACTGTAACTACTACAGTAGGTATAGTATGTACGGCCTAACTCTAGATAAGTAAATGAATGTTGGGAGGGAGAGGTATCATAACGGTCACATAAGTGCCTACCTCCTAGTCTGAGTCGTGTGCTACAGCTGGTGGCGTCTAGTTAGACATGAGCCCCGCGCGGGAAGAAAGCCGAGATGGCGGGTGAGCCAGGAACCTAAGTACATACCTAAATAAGTACCCTGCTTGATTACTTACTTAGTGTAGTGTACCTGATTACTTCATGGACTGTGTACCTAAGCTAGACAGGTATCTAGGTACATATGTAGACGATAGAGAGCGTAAGTACTTCAGACCGATCTACATTTACTTATTCAACAACTAAGTAAATAGAGTATCTGCCTTAGGTATCTGTAATACTATGTATAAATAAGTACACATTCAGCGCGGCCCCCAATGCTACTTGGGAATTCTGGAGAAAGGATGGGGACGGGTAGCCAATCATAGAAACTCGAAGCGACTGGGGTCAGTTAGTGGAAGGTACCTATGTATGAGTAAGTACTGTAGATACCTAGTGTATAATAGACGCTGAACCCGATAATAATACTACCTAAACTTAGAAGCTGACTTTGGTTGGTTTCTTATTATACATCCATCCACAGCCTCTCGTTGTAACTGACATCGCGTCTTGCCGATCCAGCCCATGGCCTGGGGTGTTATCCACGGGCTATCGCCGTGCGCAGTCGCGGGTTGTAGTGTACCTTAAGTTGGAGAAGGATCATACATTAAATGACGTGCTGATTCTAGTACAGCACCTGTCACATCTCCAGTGCCTACACGATGTATGCGTTTCTCGTCGGTGAAGGAACTAGCGCTCGCGCTTTACTAAATCCCACCGAATAGGGATACCTAATAGATACTATCTATTCTACTGTTCCCCTTATTCTAGCGACTCACGGTCAAATTAATGGTTCAAACCCGCAATGGGCCTGTAGTTGACGCACGAGGAACAAGGTACGTTCCTGAGACACCACTGCAGTTGGCAATTGGCGCAGCTGACTTTTGGAGTCGCTCGAAGCGGTGGTTCAGCAGTGGTTCAGCTCATGCAACGGCATTATCTAACCTGCCTTTCTGTCATCTGGTTTTGGAACTGCCTAGCCAACAATGGTTTGTGTGTAGGGCAAAACGTCTAACGAGACGTGCGCAGTTCCCGATTCATCCCAACTCCTTCTACACCAACATACTCAACCATTCACTACTTGATCATGATGTCGCTAGAGGTCTCTCCAGTTCTCCCAGACAGGATCTTCGAGTACTGCCACGAGAAGAGCTTGTTCCCATGTAATATCTGCGGTGGATGACCAAGTATGGACGGCTGCCCCGTCCTTCTAGCCTGCCATATACCTCGGTGTACCTCTTGTATCGCAGTATGGACGTATTCAGACGTTTATGGTATGTTCCCGAGTGGGAATTCGGTTCTCCCGGGGCTGAGCAAGAAGTACCACATAAGTAGAAGAATGCCTAACAACCCCTGGTCGGAACCCTGGCTTCTGTGTGGGCAAAGCCTTGGTGTGGGCGATCACAACGATTGGCGATGCCCCAGCGGAACCAATCGACACCGGGCCTTGGGTGCTCTATCCCAAGATCCCAAGGCCATCGTGGTGCGCGAACCAGTGCTGCCCATGCCATGTCGACGCCGCCAAGTAAATACGCCTAGCCTGTGTTGGTTTCTAATTCGTGTCTGCCTCTCAGAACACCTCGCTCAAGCCTCCTCGTCTCTGCCACATCTTGTGCCTTCTCTCACCATCGCCCGTCGAATGAAAAAGAGTGGCCCAGCATTCTACTGCGTCAACCGGTCACACTTCCAACTTCCATAGCGACGTATCCTGCACGGCCTCGTTTCCCGTCTCTACTATTTGGTCTTGTCCGTCAGTGCGGAGACTGGCGCATGCCTTTCGAGTATTTCCACATTCAGCCCGCGAACCGAATCAATCACTCCACTCTGCCAGTAAGCGCCAGGGCATGATCCAACTTGACCGCAGCCCCCCCCATTTTCACCTTCGGAATTAGATCATTTCAGCTTCATACACATCAGTCGGCCGACGTCTTTCGACGACCGATTGAGACCAGGACCTATGCTTCAGAATTTACAAGCACACAAGATATTCTATACTCAACGACGCGAAATCAACTTCTTGTATTCATCTCCTAAATCTGCTCGTGATAGCCGTGTCGCGCGCTTTGCCGTTACCTTCCCTGTGCCGCTCCACGGCCTGGACTATGATCTTCCCTTGACCACAACCAGAGGACCGAGGCGATCATAGTGCCATCCGACTCAATAGCTATATCTGGCAATCATTCACCCCACTAAGAGCCTCAGCCATGTCTTCTTCCATGTATACCATATCTCCCGCGTCGCTTCACGACTTGAGTGACCGCTCCAACAATTGCATCCAACCCCCCCGCCATATTGACAGCCAACCTAAACACATTCACAACGGTCCCGTCACCCCCGAGTCCAGTTTGTTGTCGCCTTACTCTTCGCATGCTCATAGCAACTCAGCCTCACCAAATCTAAATTCAAACACGCCGGCTGACACTATCTCGACGGCCGAATACTACCAGCCTAGTGAGATCTTTGCTAGTGGCGAGCTCGCCGATGACCCATTCCTCGGCGCCGACTTTGGCGTCGTCGATGAAGACTGGCTCGTCGCTGTTCAGGCGCCAGACGACATCAACCGCCACACTGCCTACCCCTTGAGTCCCCATCCGACGCCCTCTATCCCGGCTCATCAAACTTTTGGGCCAAGCAAACAGACCGCGATAGGCATACAAAACTCCAGCTTAAACAAGGATTGCCTACCGCAGCAAGAACCCTCGATTGACTCGGTCGATTCCAGCCAATCGGATCCTCAACTAACGCCAGATACAAACCGTGGTAGCTGGTCAAGCAACGAAAGCCCGGCACAGGCCGCGTTGGCGATGGCGACTCAGAGTCCCCGAGTGACGGTCTCCATGTGGGGTAAAGAAGACGATCCCCCGGTTCAAGGTGTGGAGAGGTCATTCACGGGTGCGGAGAGTCCTCGCACGGTGCGCCCTTCTCACAGTATTGCCGGCGACCTAGCTGGTGGGCAACCCTACGAAAGCCCGGCTCATGTAGCTCGTGATGCCCATGGGGGGTGGATGGCCAATGACAGCACTGGACACCGCGGTCTTGCCCCTGGAGAACGATCGTCGGAAGAAATTACTAGCCCCAACCAGCAAGCGGCGAGGCGTGAACGAGAGGAGAAAAACCGCGAGGTCGATGCCTGGATATCCCAATCTGCTGGGAACATTGGTGAAACGCCCGGCATCGGCGGTCAAGGGTTGGCCCCAAAATTTGCAAATGTGCCAGAAGACGGCCATGATAATATCCCAGCTGGCGAGGTTCCACTTGGCGACTCAACAGAGAATCGACATATAGAAGGACAGACTTACTTTGTGGTCGACGGTCCGGGGGGGCCTATCACTGAGACAGACTTCGATCTCATGCGACATCTCCGAACCTGGGGTGATGCGCCAACTATCCATGCTATCCAGTCTGAAAGTAAACGCTATCAACCAGAGACCTCACAAGCTGCCATCGAGAGGTTCTATCGTCAATGCCAAGACAATGCCTCGATTGTTTCTAAGGCAGCTACCTGGGGAACACGTCGACGAAGCCTGCCTAGTGTCGTCGATATGGAAGGGATAACTAGCGGGAATTTTCTCAAGAAACTCTCCATTGGAGGCCACTCACGCAGGCCAAGCCTCCTCCAGAGAGTGACCAGCATGAGCCGAAAAACCAGCATTGGTGGATATCGCAAGCGCAAGGGGAGTAGCGCAAGTGAGCTACCACCAGAAGAGTTTGGCGATCCAGTTGATCGACGAGAATCCAAGGACAGCCTTGCCCCCCCATCTCGCACATCTAGCTGGGGGCTTGGTAAAAAGCCTACTCCCAGTCTAAATACTGCCCTGGTAGGGATGGCCACGAGTGCCGCGGCAATTGGTACTCAACATGCACGTAGCGGCTCGATCAGCGCGACACCCATCACCTCACCGAAAAGTCCATTCGGCTCCTTGGCTGTTCCCCATAGCCTGCGGAGACAGCGAAGCAAAACAGAGCTTCCAAAGCCTTCTAGCGCTGGAAACTCACACCCCAATCTGGTGGGAATGTTGAGAAAACAGGGTGGCCCGCCAGTGGCGCGACTGGCTCAATCGCAGCCCCAGCTAGACCCAGAGGACGACGATGATGACGATGATGATGGCATGGATGAAATTGACTTGAAAGTTGAGCAAGGGAAGAAAAAGGTCATTGAACCAACGCTTAACGGTTTCAGGGCTCACATCCTAGACACAAACCCTTGTCTTGCAACTACTAACGGAATCGACAATCTAAATGGCTATCTAGTCGACCGGATCGCGTATCAGTTAAACAATCGCTACAAGCAACTTTTGACGGCAAAACAAAAACACATGAGCCAGATCAATCAACGAGATTGCACTTCCGGGCCTTTTTGTCGATCTCTTGGCGGTACCGTGAGGTACCTGGACAACCGTGGTGGTGATCGGGGAGTTGATCAATTGTCGGCTAGGGCGCTTTCATCGGATGAAGAAATAGCACCGCTTGAAGGGGGTATTAACGCAGAGAGTTTCCCCCCCGGCATTAATCAACCTCCGGCGATATCCCTTCCGGCAGAATTTGAATGCCCGATATGTTTCACCGTTAGAAAGTTCCAAAAACCATCCGATTGGACCAAGCACGTGCACGAAGATGTACAGCCATTCACTTGTACTTGGGACCGATGCCGTGATCCCAAGATGTTCAAGCGAAAGGCAGACTGGGTCCGCCACGAGAATGAGGGTCACCGTCATCTCGAGTGGTGGACGTGTGATGTGGAAGACTGTCGCCACGTTTGCTACAGAAGGGACAATTTTCTGCAGCATCTGGTTCGCGAGCACAAGTTCACGGAGCCTAAGGTCAAGACCAAAGCCGCCATAAAGAAGGCGGGCGGTGTTGACCGCACCTGGGCAAAGGTTGAACAGTGCCATGAGGAGACAAAAAAGAAACCAACCGAAGAGCCATGCCGGTTCTGTGGAAAGATATTTCCCACTTGGAAGAAACTCACAGTTCACCTTGCCAAACACATGGAGCAGATCAGCCTCCCTATAGTAGATCTTGTTAGAGCTAAGGAGCTCGACCCCGACACCATTATCAGCCCTGTCCAGGACCCACCACCACGCCATTTCGGTATCCCTCCACCTCCAACAACGCCCCCAATCAAAGCAGATCCCCAAGAGCTCAGCCCACAGGTGCCGCAAGTCAATCTCAACATGAATAACTATTGCGCTACCAATACGTTAGGGTTTTCTCCCATACCGCAAGCATCCATAAGGAGCACATATTATACCCAACAGCAGACGAGGCAACCGTACCATGACATGTCCCCTCAAGCAAGTGGTATGATGATGCAATCACAATACAACGCCCAGCAACATTACCATGGGTTGCCAGCAACCACAACTACGTTTGGACAACCTGGTGCTTCCTACGCCTTGGGCATACCAGTGTCGGAAACTGAACCGTTCCCGGCATTCGACTCCCTTGGTATTCAAGACACGACTGGAGGCATAGGCTATCAAAACTTAGGGCACCCTACCCTTCACAGCGAGCAGTATGGCAGCCATCAGGGATCAGCATCACCCTACTCTCACTCGCCTCATCAAGGCCATAATGGCCAGTTCTACAACCCATGAAATGCCAGGGTCTTGAATTAAATGTTGATGTTGCTGTTTTGAAATATATATTACACGTCTACTGTCCTACCGATACCCTAGAGCTGGGGTTTGGAAGGCGCATCACTGCATTGATTGGTCACAACAAACAAGCAACAAGAGAGCCTGGCAGTGCATATAGCTAGGCCGGTCGCTGATTCTGGCTGTATGGCCCTATATGCAATTATAAGTTTATTTCGCGGCATCACGCGCATGGCTTGAATGTCCTGCGTTGCCTTGGTTTTTATAGAAGCCTGGAGTATTGGAGAGGACCAGACGACTGACGGATAAATTGAAGGCATTGAGCAAATGTATTATGCACATTTTCTCTTCTATTCGTGGCATCTCGCTTAAAATACTAGCAGCTACTGCCACATGCCCTTGGAGATTGCATGTATGGAAGCGTGCATTTTGGGTACATATAGCTCCCGCTTGGGATAATGGCTCACGAAGTTTCTTTTTCAGTGGTGTTTTACTTGGTCGGCGAACCCTCCCGTGATCTTGATTGCGAGGGACATAAACAAACTGATGGTTCTGGGCGGAAACAGGGGTTCAGCAGGTGGATGTGACAGAACATGGCAGGAAAGGATTGTTCGCAAGGTGCTCAGGGAGTTCAATTGGGTTTGTCTGCTGTTTGCGAGTACAAGCGTCCATTAATAGCAACTTTTTCTCGTTTCCATATCATTGTTTATGTTATGCTATGTTATATGCACTCAGCGGGCTTCTACGAGCTGATCGAAAGAATTATCTCGGCCAACTTACCACCAAAATACCTTCTGTGCTCGGGTTCGCTACACAATCGTGTAGATAGGAGGCTAGAGAGGAAGAGCATTCCGCTAGATAATAGCAGCGGACTGGCAGCATGTGACTTTTTGAAGTGCCTCCCCAGATAAAAGATTTAGATGAAGGCAAAGGACAACTCAAGGAACTATATAACACATACATATGACTTTCCCATCCACTAACGGCCGGTTGAGATAATAATGAATGGTTTGATGCCGTGTACAGTAGTGTCAGTTCAATCGTTACCACGTAATGTGCGAGTAGGTCACCCCGTGTTTCATGTGCATTTCGCTATTACACAGCCAGCACATCGCGGGCCGTCTTGGACGTTTCAGTCGGCTTGGTCTTTTGATAATTCGCTTAATTGGGTTACACCAGGTGTATTTGAGAGCATCAAGGCGTCGATGGTGAAAACCTAAGAGAGAGAGAGAGAGAGAGAGAGAGAGGGGTTCCGGAGGTAGTGGCACGATAACAGACTTATTTTGAGGACTGCCGCGGTAGCAGATAGAGAGCGAAGACCTCAATGCCTTGACTTCGTAGTAATGAAAGCATAATGATCTTAGGGAGATCTGGGTAGTGAACACGCGGGCCATTACATGATTCGCTGATAATATATAAAAGAACGACCTGAGTGAATGACAGTCATAGCAAGTCGTGGCAGGCGGCAGCCTTCGCCAATGCAGTAGCTTAGCTAGATTACCCTGACGGCATGCTTGACTGAACCCGAATGCATGGCTCGTATTACTAATCGAGATACCGTACGGAACAGGTACAGTAGTAATGCAGGCCGTCGAATAATCTACATATCAATCTGTGGCATTTCTGCTGAGACTTTATGGCTGCTGCCTCTGTCTACCTAGGTACAGTACATAGTACCTAGTTAATCTGAGGGCGCTTGATAGCAGGTAAGGTAAGTAGGTATCTGCTCCCTGCCATTCATGTTTCAGAAGTCTGAGCTCCACCGAATATGCTGTACGGCGGCTGGCCCGATACCAGGGGATGGTTCAAAGAGCCACTGAGAGCCAATCATCTTGCAGGGGTCTGTTACTGGCGGGTTTCGTGTTAGACAAAGGCACTTATAATGGAATTTGATAGGGCCATCAAACTTTAGATTTACGACACCAGCCCATCCCAACCAAGATCGTCATGGACAAGGCATGGGGGTCCTTTTACACTAGCTCGAATAGTTCAAGCAATGGCTATTAGGAGCAAGTGGCTGATACTCAGTTTGCCGTGTAGATTGTCAACTCTGCTTCTCCTCCAACCGATTCTTCAGATGCTTCCCTCTGGCTGGGACCGCACTCTCGTTTTCACCCTTCACTGGATTGCCTGGCGCAAGGTCCTTCTCTTCTTCCCGCTGTGCCTATTATACCTACAGTAGTTGCTGCTTCGCCCGACTTTGACGTACTTATCTACTCGTTTCATGTTATGCGCTGACGCTAACCTGCCGACTGCTACATCGTCAACCTCCTCATTCATTCTAGCGCTAGCTCGTGGAGGATGAACCCTATGTAGACATTTGGTCATAATAGCCATATTGGAAACATGTGTTATTGTTCTTGTCTTTGATTCTTGTCTCTTGTTATTCATTGTTTCTTTCATCCGGCAACGTCTGCTGGCTTTCGTTCTTTCCAGGTTGATCCTCGGCCCGTTTTCTTTTCTTTTTTGAATCTACGATTAGACACGTCTTTCTTGAGGACTGTCTTCTTGTCGCCTCCTTCAACTCTTTGTGTATTGCGATACCTCTCTTATTTATCTAAGACGATAGACCCCATCGATATCCCGCTAGACGAACAGAAATCTATTTACACGCGAAATACGTACGACACCATATCATATTTATTTGGTTTCACAAAGCTTGCGAGACGGGTGTGTTCCGACTGATATATACGACGAACCCAGAGGCTTGACTGTGTCATTCATTCGCGGCTATTCTCAGGATACCTACTCCCGGATTTGAAGTAAAAGGACCATTTTCCTGTTTGAGAATTGGGGAACGAGGTTAAGGTCAGCAAGAAAATGGTGGTATCAGACTCGTGGTCAGTACGAAAGGCTGCGATATGGGCGATAGCATTCGTAGCTACTGGAGTACTTGGTGACGATATTCTGGTTACAAGCGGATTTAACAACTGCAACAACAATAGCGACATCACGGTGGACAATGTCGATATCAAGTACAACAACGCTGATAAGACGGTTACGTTTAACGTTGCTGGCACGAGTGCCAGAGAACAGAATGTTACTGCGAAGTTGACGGTAACGGCACTCGGCCAAAATCTTTTCACAAAAGAGTTCAATCCCTGCCTCCCGGCCACATTTGTCCAACAACTATGTCCCGGTATGTAACTCTATCAAATATTACACAATTCTCTAATTAGATATTTTTCTAATGCTTTCATAGTTCCACCGGGTCACTTCGGTGCGAATGGAACACAAGCGATCCCACTGGATTTTGCCAAGCAGATCCCTGCAATCGCCTTCCAGCTTCCCGACGTTGCAGCCCAAGCCAAACTCGAGCTGAAATCTCTGGATGATAATTCTACGATCGGTTGCGTCCAATCTGAAGTAACAAACGGCAAGACAGTTGACATACCGGCTGTCTCTTATATTGCGGCTGGACTAGCCGCGGGTGCCCTGGTGCTAGGGGGTGCTTCAGCCATAAGTGCTGCATTGTCCGGAGCGGGGGCCGGAGCAGGATCAAGCGTAGGAGGAGTAGGGACAATAAGCCCAACCTTTGGCGAAGTTTTTGGCGTTTTTCATGGGTTTGCCCTGAACGGCATGATGTCGGCACAGTTGCCGCAGGTTTATCGGAGCTTCTCGAAGAATTTTGCCTTCTCGACTGGTCTCATTCCCTGGAGAGAGATGCAAATCGGGATCGACAACTTCCGCTCGAAGACCGGTGGCAACCTCACAAGAGATAGCGTAGAGCTTCTCCAGAAGACGACGCTTGTCTTTCCGGACGGCTCAACGTCAAGCGCTAATGGTTCATTGTTCAGACGCGCAGTCGAAGACGTCGCGTTTCTTTCACTCCGAGACATAGATGCCCAAATTGGCTCAACAAGTACGGGCGGTGATGGTGCTAGTGCAGCAGAATCAGCGATTCGTACCGCCGTCTCAGGAATCCAGGGCTTCGTTAATACGCTTGCGGTCCCCGAGTCGAATACATTTATGACGGTTCTCGAGATCGTCGCCATAGTTATCGGCATTATTATCGTAGGGATTCTGTTGGTAAAAG
Source organism: Xylaria castorea (assembly GCA_022495115.1). Classification (NCBI taxonomy): domain Eukaryota; kingdom Fungi; phylum Ascomycota; class Sordariomycetes; order Xylariales; family Xylariaceae; genus Xylaria; species Xylaria castorea. The sequence goes on along the minus strand of MU382630.1, from coordinate 627,768 downwards.
TCATCCTGGAGGCCTGGGCCCTTTTTGGACGCTTTCCAGAGTCCCTGTCCGACTTTCGTAAACATTACTGGGGTTCTATCGCGCGAGCTGTCACGTCTTTGATCCTTCTGCTCTACGGTGTTTGGGTTCTCTACTGCGTTTTCCAATTCACCAACGGTGACTCGTGGGCGGCAAAAGTTCTGGCTGGTGTTACCCTCGCACTTTTTACTGGCATTCTCGCCTTCTTCTCGTGGAAAATATGGAGCACAGCGCGAAAACTCAAGAATTCAGAAGGAGACACCGCCAGTCTATATGAGGACAAGCTATACTGGCGGAAATATTCTCTCTTTTACGAGTCGTATAAAAAAGGATACTGGTGGGTGTTTATGCCGGTTATCATCTACCTGTTTGCCAAGGGTACGGTTATAGCGGTAACAGACGGGCACGGGATGGTTCAGAGTATTGCATCGCTGATCGTCGAGGGGCTCTTCCTCATCCTCCTCCTGTGGAGCCGTCCCTACGAACGCAAGTCTGGGAATATTATCAACATCGCGATCCAGGTAGTTCGGGTACTTTCTGCAATATTGATCCTGGTATTCGTACAGGAGTTCGGGATCGCGCAGACAACACAAACGATTGCAGGGGTTGCGCTCATTGGGGTGCAGTCCGCCCTCGCCGTCGCACTTGCGATTCTAATCCTATGGAATACTATCATCTCTCTCTGTAAAAAGAACCCCCATCAGAAGAGGAGAAAGGAAATGGGTAAGTTATGCCAATGAATGAAAACGGCAGCGTCTTCACTTCCTCGGAATTACAATGAAGCCAAAGACTGACTAGCATCATTTACAGAAAGCATGCAACGCGACACTTTAACGCCGCTGGACGCTCACAACTCGCTGCTCAAGGTGGATTGGACTAAGTCTGATGAGAGCAATACGTTCTCATTTGCTAAACTGGCCACTGTCGGTGACAGCAAGGAGTCTACTGGTGATATATCCAACCTCGGCCCTTCGCCTGAGCGGTACTCAAACACTTCTACCGGACGTGGAGGCTCTGGTTACTTGCAAGCACCGATCCAGAGCAGACCCCTCACGCCTGCCACGCCGTTCGGCGCTAACCAAAGCCGCGAGAATCTCATCGGCCATGCGGCCTCCATAGATCGAGAGCCGACAATACCGAACCTGGGGGATTTTGGAGGTAGCCGGCCGTACCAGGGGAGGTACGGCCCCGGGGTTTACTCAACGTACCGAGGTCCTGGCGGGATTTGATCTTTTGCATCACTGCATCGTAACAGTTTGCTTAGAGAGAGAGGCATTAATAATAAAGATAATACCAGATTTGGAAAGCACAATATAGCATGCGATTGTCTTCTCATTTATCATGATTTGCCTATGACGCTCTTGTACATACGCCACTCATCTATATCCTGTCGAGAAAAGGCATTTATTTACCCTTATCAAAGACTGATAGCCTTGAATAAGTACACATATTCATGTTTGCAACTTTCAAGAGAACTTCTCGATTCTATCTATCTACAAAGCCAGCGAGCATCACACATATTTGTAGGCATGATCATACCTATCTACTTTACACGCGTATCTAACTAACTACCGTAGTTGATACCTACATATATAGGTATAGGGGGTAGTTCAGATGTACGAGTAATGCAATTATAGGAGAAATGTAACTTAATTATATAATCGTGCGCTACCTAGGTACATATATGGAGGGCCATAAGCGCCACTTCCGCCAAACCTCCGCACTGAGGAGATAAAACTTAAGAAATAAAACTTATTTCGCTTATTCTTTTTTATGTAAATAATTTTACACTGTAAATAGAATTATGTAAGTTATTAGAAAAAGCTGTACAGACCTACGCGTACGGACTGGCAAGGGCTGTATAGACCTAGCCGTACAGACCCAGCCGTACGGACCCAGTCGTACAGATCCAGTCGTACAGATCCAGCTGTACAGACCTAGCTGTCAGATATAAGCAGTCATATAGAATCAATCAAATAAGCAATATTGCAGCCAATCTTTTAGTTATTTGGTCTAGTGGTTAATTCTGACACTAGCCGTACAGGACTAGCCGTACAGACCAAGCTATATAGACCTACCTGCGTAGCTGAGTTTGCGTAGCTATGTCTGTACGGCTGGTTTATGTTTAAAATGATATGCTTGGAGCGGCGCCGCTTGTATGGCTGACATACTTATACGAGCAAAACGCAGTTGATAAGCGAGTGGGCCACTTACATATACTAATGCGACCGTTCAGCTTCTATCTTGCGATGAAGGCTCCAGCGATGCTACCAGCTTGCCCCAACGTTCGCACGACTAGCTAGCAGTAGACCATCATTTGCGAAGCCGCCGCGAAGAGGCGATAAGGAGGAAGAAGCGAAGCTCTTCCGAGACTGACTTAGTTAAAGAGACGAGACCGATGACCTGGTAATTTACTCGGACGGTTCGCAAATCAAAGAACAAGGTGCCACTCGTACAGGCTGGGGATACACGGCCAGAAAAGGCGGGATCACACAAGAGGTGTGCCGAGGAAAAGGCAGACTACTATACGCCGAAGCATACGGCGCGCTGATAGGGCTGGCAGCAGCAAGGGCTATGAGGTGGGATAAGCGACTATACGTTTGCCTAGACGACACATCAGTCGTTAACGGGGTGGACGGGACACCGCCGGAATCACCAAAACATATATTTACACGCTTCAGGGAACTAGCGGAAGAACACGGGCCAGGCGTTGCCGTTAAATGGATGCCCAGCCACAAAGACATCGAGGGCAACGAAGCTGCCGACAGGCTCGCAAAAGATGGTGCTATAATACCCTGTGTTAGCAAGAGCTATGCATAGAGCTAAGCCGAGAATGTATATATAGTAGAATACTACAACTCGTTGTGCTTGATCTCTTTTTTCTTCAGAGACAGCGCGCTCTTACTGTGATCTGCTTTTCTATATGGCTCTAGGTGGAAGGAAGAAGGCTATGAATGCCAAATCGCCAGATCGTACTCAGAATGGCCAAAGAGGCTCAGAAGCCTTGGAATACTAGCGCACAACATACTAAGCAAATCAATAATGTAAGAAAGATGAGTTTGATGTGGGATGAGAGACTTACAAAGTTAGTCCCTATTGACCCTACCTTATAAGCCCCTGTCATAACCACACTCCATTCTCCTAGTCATCATTTTGACCATGGGCTGAGAAAGGTGCTAGACGCCCTGCAATTTGATGCCACGACTCTGTGCCGTCAACTAGATTCTTCACTGCCTGCAAAATTTCATCCTCGGAACCGCGGACTTGGGATGTAGTGTCTCGTTCTCTCAGGGTGATAGATCCATTCGCCACCGTGTCGAAGTCCACCGTGATACCGAACGGCGTGCCGAGTTCATCGTTTCTTGCGTACCTTTTGCCGATCGAGGCACCGGAAGAATCGACATTATTTGCTATACCGAACGCACGGAGCCGAGAAGACAGTTTGCGCGTAATGGGTTTGAACTGAACTTGTGCTGAGATTGGCACGATGAGAACCTTGGTTGGCGCGACGGCAAGAGGCAGTGATAGAACCTAAAAGTCATCACTTAGTTACTATCACATGAAAGGGGGGACTTCTTCAACTCACAGCCCTTGCGACATCCTGCGGCCGATGCCAGTACACTTGCTCAAGTAAACAATACAATATACGGCCGATGCCAAAAGAAGGCTCGATGACATTGGGGGTATATTCCCGGACAGTCTGAAGCCGGGTCACCTTTTGAATCGTCAGGAGATCTCGCGAAAGCTCCACGGATGAGCTGCCATCTGCTAGAGGGGTGGCGGTGTCAACGATCACGGATCCCGTTGCGTTCAGCTCTGTAGCCAACCTCTCGAGAAGGGGCTGATCTAAGGCCTCCACACTCGCTTGCACGGTCTTGGCATCCCGCTTGAATCTAGAACCCACGAGTTTTTTGTCCAAAGAAGCCTGCCAACACTCCACCTTGACCGGCCCTGTGCGAAGAGCTTCCTTGACCACCAGTGGGGTTCCCGTAAACTTGGAATGGACGGTTAGATCATATGCGCTTCGATCAGCGCACCCAACACATTCAATCCACCCGTAGCTTGTGAGAAGCTCTGCATCCCAGCAATCGCAGGCGTAGTGGGCCATCTCATTGTCGAGATGCTGTCTGAATCGTATTTTTGAAGGGTCCACGCCGATCTTAAGGAGGAAGAGCATTATCCTTCCAAGGAAGTATCCGAGAGTCTCATTGTCAATGGTCCCAGACTTGACTGCATCCTCTATCGACACGTTTCGAGGCGTAGTTTGACCAGCTAGCTGGGTTTTTTTGTCGAGGAGGGGCAATCCAAGGTGGGTGACTTCGGCGAAACGTTCATGCTCCTTCTGTTCGGGGTCGACATAGTGCTCTATCTCGGCCATCAGAAATTCTCTAACTCGAAGGAGACCAGATCTCGGTGATATCTCGTTTCGGTAGGATTTGCCGATGCTCGCAGAAGCAAAAGGCATTGCGCCTTGGTTGAAATCGAGGAGTTTTCGAAAGTTCAAGAACTGGCCTTGGGCCGTCTCGGGACGCAAGTACACGGGAGCGGCTGCGCTGGGCCCCACGGTGGACTTGAACATGAGGTTGAAGGGCATCGGGGGCAGGACCTTACCGTTGCCGTCTGGGTTCCGGATGTCGAATTTTGTAATCAGGTCACCGAGCTCAGGGCCATCGTAATTATCGATCTGCAGAATAGGCAGCGTTAGAGTCAGGGGCCTAGCGTGAAAAGGGACAAAACAGGGTCCGGGATGGTAAAGAAGCAGCAGCAGCGACCTTAGCCAAAATGTTCTGGTATTCGGCAGCCGTTGCCTCGTCCAGCTTCGGGCTATTCTTGGAGGGGCCATTGACACCTCGGGCCAGGCGAGACGCCAGCACGTTCTCGACGAGGTGATCGGCTCGGAGGTGTTCGCCTCGTGCGGGGTCCTTGCACATCCAATCTGCAAACTTGTCGACATGGCCGCTCGTCTTCAGAACGGGCTCGGGGGTGATGACGGTGCAGTCCAATTCCAGCATGTTCTCCTCGAGAACGAAGTGCTTCCGCCACAGGTCAACGATGTTGGCCTGCAAGGCACAGCCGGGCGGACCATAATCGTAGAGACCACGGTTGTCTCCTTGGAAGTTGGGTGCAACCCGGTATATCTCAAACGACTCAGTAAAGAAGAAGCGACGCTTCGTAACCGACTCGAAAAAAGTACGATCAAAAGGATCGCCTTTCAGCGTAGTCATGGGAGCCATGGCAGACGGCGGGTAGCAGATGGCAATCTACTGTTGTCTCGCGATAACTTGCGATTACACTCGACAAAAGAAGCCAGAAAGGAATAAGGCTCAGGCATGAACTTTGTTAGTGCAGGTCCTAGTTTATTTAGTTAGTGTGAGTCACAGTTATGCCACCTTTGATGGGTGGTTAGAGACTGCAACCCCTTGCCCCTCTCCCCATTTACGACCCCTCCGCCCATCTATGGCTTCCCCACAGTGGGGACTACCCAACTAGGCAAGCATTCTATCTTATCTTATCTCATCTTATCTTACTTAAACCGGTACCGCCATCCCTTTGACTGCCCCGACTGCTAACTCGGCACCAGTACATAAAGAAGGGAATTACGGGTCTATGTATATAACCAGGTGAGCAAATCAAAATGGATCTATTTACTTAAATAAAAGCCTTATTTATGCATTTGGCTATATACTTACGCAGTACATAGACCCGTAAATTTACTTTTTATGTACTGGTGCCGAGTTAGCAGTCGGGGCAGTCAAAGGGATAGACCGCAGGCTTGGATCAGTAGTGGGTCCCCAGACCGGTGCAAGCTTGGACCAGCACAGGTTCAAGCTACGGACTTGATTGACGCGTGAGACCAGCTGCCTGCCCTGCCGCCCTGCCTGCCTTAGGAGGAGAGCTCCAAGCCCGCATCATCTTCAACCTCGTCTATTCCTGATTCCCATTCACCACGATAGTCACCGCCCATCATTCTTGTATAATAAAAGAAGCTCACGACTCGTCCCTACAGCGCAATTCGAGAGATCATTAGCACCATCGTCATCGCATCCATCTTGGCCTTCTGGTTTCCCTCAGCCTTCTTCCGATTCCGTTCGAGATGGACAGTCTCGTCGCCCGATATAGCCGTCCCGCGGCCTTTCAGAATGAAACACTTGCAGAGGACCAATACGACGATTTCCAAAATGATGCTACTCCTGGCTTGTCCCTCAAGTTTGCCATGCCTCCAGTAGCACAGGTAAGTTCAATGAGCTGTTTGGTCTTGGTCGGATCTGCATGCATTCAGGCGTTGCGTCGACCGTCTCCCGCTACTTCTCCTGGTTACAATGTGTTATGTGCCATGTAGCCCCTGGTGACTTATAGAGCTTTGGCTAACTTAATTTCTCCTATATCAGCCCTCTGCCTGGCTCCGTGCTGCTACAGACGACCGGTCGAACCCCAACTGCCCAATCAAGATCGCTCACGGTACGACGACATTAGCATTCCGCTTCCAGGGCGGCATCATTGTAGCGACAGACTCGCGTGCCACGGCAGGCAACTGGATCGCCTCGCAAACGGTGAAGAAGGTTATCGAGATTAACAGCTGTCTGCTGGGCACCATGGCCGGAGGCGCCGCCGATTGCCAGTACTGGCTGGCCTGGCTGGGGATGCAGTGCCGGCTACACGAGCTACGGCACAAACGGCGCATCAGCGTCGCTGCGGCATCCAAGATCCTCGCCAACCTCGTGTACCAATACAAGGGAATGGGTCTGTCGATGGGCACCATGTGCGCGGGTGTGACGCCCGAGGAAGGGCCTGCGCTCTATTACATCGACTCGGACGGCACGCGCCTCTCCGGCAATCTGTTCTGCGTCGGTTCCGGTCAGACATTCGCCTACGGTGTCCTCGATGCCGAGTATAACTATGATCTCTCCGTTGAGGATGCTCTCGAGCTCGGCCGCCGCTCTATCCTTGCTGCCACCCACCGCGATGCTTACTCAGGTGGCTATATCAACTTGTACCATGTCAAGGAGGAGGGCTGGGTCAAGCATGGGTTCAACGACACGAACCCCATCTTCTGGAAGACGAAGCTCGAGAAAGGCGAATTCACCAACGTCACCAGTTCGTTGGATTAAAGTGCGGGCTCTCACTTAACCTATCCTTGCTATTCAATTAGGCCAGATAGCTCGTCTATCCAAGGTGTAGATCCACCGGTCCTGTGAGCCTTCCTAGATATCAGAAGCAGGCAGATGCTCCAGGCGGTAGGAGAACGAAAGATGACGAGACATGATAGACTGTGTCAGTAGGCATATATGCATGAGCTTAGGATGATTCGCTATACACATGTACAATCCCCAAAGCATGAATGAATGAGAGTTTTCCCTCTCTGGCCCCGAGAACTCAATAATGTTTGTTTTCGTACTCGGTGTTCGTCTTCCTGCAGCTCAGCTTAAACGTAATAATGCCATCCAGTCCCGTGTATCGTAACGTCCCTCATCAAATACAGAGTGTTATACATATATCTACATATGTCCAGATTGATTTACATCTATTCCTATACTAATGCCGGGAAATCTGTTGTTCAGCCATCGGCTCTATACCAACCCTGAGCGCCGAGGATACCTCCGCCTTCGGCCTTGGGGTCAAGTGGCCACTTTCGCATGGCCAGGATATCAAGATCACTTCGCCACCCCTTCTCATACATCTCCATTCCGGCCCATGCAATCATCGCCGCGTTATCAGTGCACAGAGCCACCGGCGGCGCCAGTATCTCTACATGCCCGTAACCGCGGACGTGAAGCACCTGGTGCACAACATGTCGCAGGAACTTGTTACTCGCAACACCCCCAGAAAGGACGACGGTCTTGATTCTACTCTGTTCTTTGGTACGTTCGTTGCTTTGTAGGGCGAACACGAGACGGCTTGCTAAGTGTTCAAAGACAAGTGTCATAGTCGCTTGTGCTAAGACTCTACGTATACTGACATCCATATCTGGACGCTCGAGCATTAACTTCAGAACTTGTCCGTTTAAACCTGCAAAGTCGAATTCAGATGCGGCCGCCTTGCCCTTGTTCGCTAGCGGCGGTGTCAAGGTCCAGTCGTGTCCTGAATCAAAAGATTTGATCTCGTCTGCGCGACGAATCGGAGCTATGTAGTTGTAATCGTAGCTCGTAGATTCTTTGGAGCCTGGGAACGCGAATTCTTCGAGTATGGGACCGTACATGCTAGAGTCAGGGCCGCGAGCGGAGAGAACCTCTGGTGGTATGACGATGCGCGCACACTTATCTAGCATATCACCAACCGCGATATTCAATGCATTCGCAAGGAGGGTGTGGTCATTAAGGGAATTTGAGCGCACTAGATTACTCGGTGTCAGCGTTTAGAGCGTGACTCAGGAGTGCTTCGGAAGCTTGGAGGCACGATCCCGGTATGAGAGGGGGATTTTACACTCTAAAATCCATCGGGATAAGAGAATGAGCCCGAGAATTCCCTACCTAGCATCGTGTGCCCACCGGAGACAAGAAGGGAGAGGAATGGAAACTGAGGACCCCGCAGCCCCCCATCCCCTGCTTCTTCGTTCGCCAGATCCGGAGCCTGATCCGTTTTCGTATGCTGAAGTGCGCCGACGAGCTGCGGCGTCAGCGCATGCGCCTGCATGTGATTGACCGCAAGCAAGGGCACGTCCCACGCGATCGCCAACCCTTTGGCGACGTTGAGTCCTGTCGCGAGATTAGACATCATGCCTGGCCCGCGCGTGACCGAGACAAAGTCGGGTCTCACCCGCAGACATCCGTCGACTGAGAGGCTTTTGCCATTGCCGCCCTCTTGGGTCGAGTCGATGCTGGCCACCTTGGGCAGCGCTCCCAGAGCTTTTCGGACCAACGGTGCTAGATTCTCGGTGTGCGAGATCACTGCAGTGACCGGGTGGACGCCGTTGAAGGCTCGGTTATCCGACGTGATCTTCTCATTGAAATGGAGGTGCGCGACGCCGGCGCTGTTTTTCTCTAGAATGGCCACGCAGGTATCGTCGCAGGAGGTCTCGATCGCTAGCGTCACAAGTTGTCGTCGGGTTTGCTGCGACGGACAACAAGGTCGCAGGGGCGTCGAGGAGGATAACAGTCGTAATTGTCGGGTTGTGGAAGAGGGCTGTTGCAGGACCAGGCTACCCCCGGACAGGCATTGCCGCGAAGACTTCCAAAGTTTGCTCATGTGAATGAGTGTTTGGAGCACCGTGGGAGGCTGTCTGTACAAGCTTCGCGTGCTGACGCTTCTGGTGGTGAGATCGACCGAGATGGCAATTCAGACCCTACCTAAGACTTGACGTTTGCCTTTTTGGGACCCATCTTATCTGTAGCACGCCCATTCGGGCTAGTACCTAACTAGTAGGCATCGTGGAAGCTATCGTACACTAGTACACTAGTATACATACAGTGATTTGTTGCTTTAATATTATAGGGGTGCTGGCTCATGCTGCGAGTACTCAATGTGTCAAAGTTTTCGGTGCTTGCGGAAACTCTTACGACTCCCACAGCTTCCTGTTATTACGTTGGTCACTTAGGTCTCTTGAGTAGCCCATGAACTAGAATATCCTGTTGCAGAGTACTCCGTAGATAAGTAGTCATAAGCATTTGAAGCGACAACAGTGGAGTACGACACTGCTAGCCGGCAACGGCACTTGGCGAGACAAAAGCGGCAAGACCCCTGTTGCACCAACATGTCGGTCGGTAAAGCGGTGTGTCAGATGTGGGGGAAGCCCTAGTTAGCAGCTCTATCTGTTTACGTTGAAGGACCTTGCAGTCTCCACCGCGTCAACTAGCCGGTCCCTGTCCACAGCCAATCATGGCGGTCCACCAGGCCAACCCCTGAACTACAGCTCCCCGCCTCCTTCTGCATGTACAGAGCATACTGTGCCTCCCCTCATATCTACGCATTGAGATAGTGGCAGCCAGCTGTCTAGTGTGCACTTACACGTCCAATGATTCAACTCCACACACGAAAAGAACAACCCACCAGGCTGCACAGCACCACACACCTCCTTTTGTTCATTCCCTAATACTGTACCTACCTAGACTAGGTAACCAGTCTAGCCTGAGGCGCTGTGCGCATTCCTCCGACAACCTACGTCTCTCCTCCGACCTCAACTTCCTCTGCATTTCTTCTCCCGTTTCCTTATACCTAATTGTGACTTCACCTGCCATTGCGGTGCACACCACTTACAATGAAGGGCGAGGTGAGTAGTCACGCCAGACCTCCTTGAATACTCTATTCTTGCCGCCGGAAATCAGCAGTGCCAGTATGCCAGAGCGCTGTTAAGAGCATCCCAGGTGTTCGTGATACTAGAGCCACCAAAACCACAATTGGCTCTTGGTCGATGAGTTGAGACTGACACTCGCTCTTGCCACAGATCCTACATCTTCACCTAGGCCAGGCTGGTACCCAGCTCGGTAACAGCGCTTGGGAGCTGTAAGTGTTACACCGCCTCGCCTAATCGCCTGCAATGCAACGCTTACCAACAACCTCCTCCAGGTACCTTCTAGAGCATGGTCTAGGACTTGATGGTCGCCCTGACCCCAATGTAAAGGATGGTGTCGACGGCGGCTCTTACGAAACCTTCTTCACCGAGACCAGCGGTGGCAAATACGTCCCCCGTTCCCTCTTTGTAGACTTGGATCCCTCACCCATCGACGAGATCCGAACCGGCAGTTACCGTCAGCTATTCCACCCTGAGCTTCTGATCAGCGGCAAGGAAGATGCCGCCAACAACTACGCCCGTGGTCACTACACCATTGGCAAGGAGATGGTTGACAGCACCTTGGATCGAATTCGTCGCGTTATTGGTGAGGATGATATTTTTGCATGACAATTGATTGATTGCCTTTTTATCTGCTTACTGACATTCTATAATAGATAACTGCAACTCGCTCCAAGGTTTCTTGATTTTCCACTCTTTCGGTGGTGGCACTGGTTCCGGTTTTGGTGCTCTCCTGCTCGAACGTCTGTCTACCGAGTACGGCAAGAAGTGCAAGCTTGAGTTTGCCGTGTACCCGGCTCCACGAGTCTCGACTGCTGTTGTAGAGCCCTACAACGCTGTTCTGTCCACTCACAGCACCATCGAGAACTCGGACTGCACGTTCCTAGTTGATAATGAGGCCGTTTACGATATCTGCCGACGCAATCTGGATATCCCCCGTCCTAGCTTTGAGCACCTGAACCGTCTAATTGCCCAGGTCGTCAGCTCTATCACCTCGTCTCTGCGCTTCGACGGTGCTCTCAACGTTGATCTCAACGAGTTCCAGACCAACCTGGTACCCTACCCGCGTATCCACTATCCGCTGATCAGCTATGCCCCTGTTGTCTCAGCCGCCAAGAGTGCACACGAGAGCTTCAAGGTTCATGATCTTACTTTCCAATGTGAGTTTGTTTTCAGGGTAATACTTGATCTTTATCTTTCTAACCTACTCTACAGGCTTCGAGCCCAACAACCAGATGGTGGTTTGCGATCCCCGAAACGGAAAGTACATGGCCGTTGCTCTTCTGTACCGCGGCGATGTTGTTCCTCGTGACTGCAACGCTGCTATTGCCGCTCTTAAAGCCAAGTCCTCTTTCAACCTTGTCGAGTGGTGCCCGACGGGTTTCAAGCTTGGCATCAACTACCAGAAGCCCATGAGTGTCCCAACAGCCTCCCCCAGTGACGGTGGTCTTGCCTCAGTCGACCGCTCAGTCTCCATGCTGTCCAACACGACGGCCATCGCTGAAGCTTGGTCTCGCTTGGACTACAAGTTCGACCTTATGTACAGCAAGCGAGCTTTCGTTCACTGGTATGTCGGCGAAGGTATGGAGGAAGGCGAGTTCTCCGAGGCTCGCGAGGACCTTGCTGCCCTTGAGAAGGATTACGAGGAGGTTGCGGCCGACAGCTTCGAGCCGGATGAGACCGAGGCTGAGTACTGATCGACGTATAATACCCACCTAGGATTGGATGTGCAATACCTAGCAGTTCTCGCTTTGGCTTCTTGATCTCACGCTTAACTCAAGATATCATTGCCCGTTGGAGTCGGGTTACTTACAAAATCGGCTGGGAATTGTGTTTCGCTTGCTTGCCTGGCATAAATTGGTTGGACAAGGTCGGTAGTCATAGCCACCTTGAACAATGAAGTGCCAGAGCTTGATTAGAAGAGGACGTCACTGCGTCAGAATGACACACAGCAATAGACAGATGCATGTACAGGAAATTAGATTTTCCTATCATTTTCTTTGTCTCGTGAGCATTTGCATATTCACATAAACGATGACTTAGTTTTCTCCCTAAATGGACTCTCTACTATCCAAACACCGCCCATCACGTCATGAAAACAAAACTCGTTCCGATTTCGTTAGAAGTTCATGGTGCTGAGAGACGCCCACGGTATTAGACTGGCTAATGTGACATGTTGGTGATGGCGGACGGATAAAACTGAGCCTGGGTCTTGATCTGGGTATGCGATACTTGGTGTTGGTTGTCGTCGGGGCGCTCCTGAGTAGAGAACCTAACGTATTAGTACGTCTGGACGTTTTTTGTTGCTTGAGAATTTACGTATCTAAAGTGTTCTTTCTGCCTTAGAGTAAGTAGCTAGTTTACTAAGACGTGAGAGAAAGGTTTGGAGGGCACTTACAAGTAAGTCCTCGTATGTACCAGTTTTCGTTTGTTCCTAGTAACATAGCATGTAAGCATGTGTCTAGAGCGGGTGGTAGCAGTGAGATGAGATCATTAGATGTAAAAACTGAGAGTGGAAGGGGGATTATGACTAATGTGGTAACTCCCCCCCTTCCCCCTTTTCCACTGGCAAAAATTACAGTACAGCCGCTTCGGTACCACTTCCGATTATTTCCAGTTCATAATGTGAACAAGGCCTTGATATATGGCAGATAAAAAGATTTGAAAGCCGTCTTATGCCATTAGAGTAGCTGGTATTCTTCGATTATTTGCGGAGATGTTCGATGCGCTTTTCCGCGTGAGTCCTTGCGCACGATCGGAGGAGTCTAGAGCAAGCCGGATGCAAAATGGTGACCTGTATGACTACAAAGATAAGAGCTATTCACTGCCCTACTTCGGGCTGTGCATCCCGAGTCGGGGATTGCAATTAGACTGCGTAACGCGGCGATGTATATCACAAATGCTAAAAATAATCTTTTAATGTCCTATTAATTGGTACTGCTTCGTGTTGGCTTGAGTTGGATGTGTAGTCGTCGTGCCATCTTGAACATTTAGATTGTACTTAAGAGCCATAAGCACGTCGCGGTTCCACCTATTAATTCGCCAGGCATATTCCTAAAGAGTTGCAGGCATGCAAAACCTCGCGACCTGAAGTGATTTCCGAGTGTATATTTACTAGCGAGACAAGAAGCAGACTATACGACATTCCATCAGTAAGGTATATGCCTTTCTCTGCTCATGGGAAATGCTAGGGCCAAAACACGGCTGCTGTTCAGAACTAGATATCAATAGCACTTGCCAAGCCCGTCTATTCGAGTGATGCTGACTTGTATTCAGAAATCCAGAGCCCCTCTCGAAGTTTGACGAAACATGCATACGGAAGCCATTCAACCCATATGGGATTGGGTTTTGGTATAGTTCGGGGTGACAGATATCTCCGTTGGCAGATTAACCTGCATTTCACGTCGTCAAGAAATATGGCAGCACCGTTACATGTGATGCAATGCTGGGCTTGAGCATGGTAGCGGTAACCTCCAGGTGGCACCGAAATGCTGCATCTGGCATCAGGAATTCCACGTTGGACTATTAAACTTCGCCCAGTAAAACCCTGGTCTATCTTGAAGAGGGTTTGTCAGCTGTCACATGTCATGGTTGCGGTCGGTCGTCTAAATGCTACTCTGGTCGCGAGTCACAGCAGCGTTCCTTACAACGAACAGCTCGGTACCAAGCATCTTGGCCACGCAATTGACAACGGCCAACTCATTATTAGTAGTAGCATACTTTATACCGGGCGCTTTCCGACATCACAATAGCTGTCCTGTTATCAGTCCAGAATCACGGGTTTCATCTCTCTTTTCTAAGGCAGGAAGGAGAGCAACATGACCATGAACGCAATCAAACTCAGAAACAAAAACCGAGGGAGACTTGATGTCGCATAGTCTCCTGTTGCTATCGTCTACTTAATTGGTGCAGAGCTGGCTGAAAGAACCCCTCATTCCAAAGGCCGCCACTTCACGAAACGAAGTAACCAGGACTCAAAGATAAACAGGTAGCATCCGCCGCATTCGTGATGTAGAAAAGCCTGCACTTCTCGTTAGCGTTCAATATTGGTTGGCCAAGGGTAAACACCTGTGGTAACGTCGCCTTGCCAGCTAAAGCTGTCGGTGCATGAGGTACATAGAATGTGAGCGAGAATGCCATGTTCGTATAGAGTAAGATACAAGGACCTTCAACTTCTTATTCTAGGCATTATTATAACCAGTTAACTGACCAGCGAGTAAATTGCCGCATTTTCTTTGCACAGCGTTTGGATTATGGTGTGGTGGTCATGCTTCAATAAGAAGTCTAAACTAGACTTGCTCTATTGATGATAAAGTGCCTCCTAAAGTGCGACCTATGACGCATATTCTAGCTGGCATGGTTAGGCTCGCCCGGGTCCGTGGTTCGATGGGAGACGGGGTCCAGGGCCAAGAAGAGAGCTCACGTGCGATTGGAAAGGTAACATTGGATATTCTTCATTCCCTGCATTTAACAGCGAGAAACGACATGGTAGCAAGGGGACAACTGCCGCCCCGACAATTTGGGGATACAGTAGTTCGAGATCGTGCAAAGGACGTATAGCTTCCGTTGAATATTCGGATTTTGCCATGCTTAGACGGGTCAAATTCGATAAGAGGTGATAAAACCTTTTTTTCGTTTTTTTCCGTCTAGAGATAGGTCTCATCGGCGTTTCTAGATACTGTAGGTTTTGGGCGTGGCGTTTTTAGTGACACATAGATTGCCGATGACTCTCTTATGTAGCTCTTGGAGAGAATATCCACGTCCTCATCCACCACGGCAACTATAAACCTGTACTACGAGAAAGTTGGCATTATTCAGGGTCGATGTCAAACACGCAATTCGGAATGTTAGTACACAAAAGCTAGCTTCACAACAACATGTACGTTGTGTTTCTCGTACCACGCGGAACAACGAAGAGTCCCTTTGGTCCCAACGAAAGGTCGGAGTGGGCCTTGTTACCGGGTCCTGCGTAAGGGCTGCAGGCATCGCTTTGCGATAAAGAAGAGACATATTCTACAATACGATCTGCTTTCATCCTATGTCTCATTTATTGTGGTATCGTATGGGTCATTTTTCAAATATGAAGAAATGGGTAAAAGAAGGGCTGAATTTCTCTTGATTTTGCTTGGAATTTTAGTCACATTTGGCTCCCCTTGGCTGTAATGGCTTCAAAATATTCCAATCGGTTCAACAGGTTCCGAACCGTAGTAGCTCGGTCCTTGATACGGAAACTCCTCCCTCAGTGGTGGGTTCAGTGGGTTGGGGAAATACCAGCAACATCAATCGTCGTGTGGAGTGAGGTGTCGTTGAACACACCTGATCATCAATGTCTCCAGAACGGTGTCTTGACGATCACTGCATCTCTCGTCCAGATATAATGGCGGCTAATAAGAGTCGCCTGACCCGCCTATCTCATGCTTGGCGAGCCGTATCGCACAAACCGCACTCCCGTGATAGGACTAAAGAAACGCAAACGTCCCGTCAAGAAGATAACTCAACGGCGACAAATCATAGACACTATTGAATCCGTGAACTCCCAAGTCAGACGTCTTCACATTGAGACTATCACGACAAGCCCCCCTGCTTGCAGCTGGCTTGAGGGGAACCTGGCACCTTGGCATCATTAAACAGGGCTATACAGTTGCTCCATGCAGCTCTCCACACAACTTGGCCGAACGGGGGCTTCAAATGATGCTATACCGTACATAGCATCAATTTCGTTGCTGCAATGTCGGCAGTGGCCAGAATTTCGTGCAGTGCCACCGTGACAAATACACCAGGTTGTTGTCTCCCAGATACCTGGCAGACGCTCGGCTCGTGAGTGGACAAATGGCTTTCTTGTATCGGCTAATTGGCATATCCCGAGAGCAGGACATGCTGGTTGTGGAGACCCGACGTGATTGCGATAACAAGGGATTTCAGCCTAGCTCAATGACGAGAGGAACAGCCAGGTCATAGCTTGCGATGTTTAAGAGAAAAGATTTTCCCTCGTCTGGCGATTGTGATGGAGAGTCAGGGCCACCGGTACTCTTCAACCTCACCCATTCATCCCGAGTCAAGTCCCCAGCTACTACCTAAGCCAGGATGAGGTTATTCAGTCTGTTTCTCGCTGCTCCCTTGGTCCTAGCGGCCCCTCTACTTGAGACAAAGGGGAAGGCAATTCCTGGAAAATGGATTGTAGTGATGAAGGAAAACTACGAGGCCAATGTTGCCTCTGGCCAAAAAAGGAGTGCTTCGGTTAAGACAATCGCCACTCCGAAGCACACATACAGCATGGGTAACTTCAAAGCCTACGCCATGGATGCCTCAGATGAAACGATAAATAGAATTGCCGAGTTGGACAGTGTGAGTTCGGTTCCATATAAGGAGAGCTACTTAGCTGGAAGTTATGATGAAGACTGACTTTTATAGGTTGCTTATATCGAGCCCGATACTATAGTAGAGATTGCCACTACGGCATTTGAAAGCGACTCTCCTTGGGGACTTGCCAGGATCTCGAGTAGAACACCAAATGCTAGCACCTACTTCTACGACGACATTGCGGGCGAAGGGACATA
The DNA here is from genome assembly GCA_022495115.1 of Xylaria castorea. NCBI lineage: Eukaryota > Fungi > Ascomycota > Sordariomycetes > Xylariales > Xylariaceae > Xylaria > Xylaria castorea. The sequence goes on along the minus strand of MU382630.1, from coordinate 610,968 downwards.
CACATATATCATCGATTCGGGGATATATACTGACCACCCAGAGTTTGAGGGTCGCGCAACTTGGGGTAATAGCTTTGTTGCAGACGATCAGAAACCTATGGTTGACGAAAACGGACACGGCACGCACGTTGCTGGTATTGCTGGGTCAAAAACGTACGGTGTAGCCAAGAAAACCAACCTCATCGCCGTGAAGGTGTTGAATGCCGCAGGCTCGGGCCCTATCAGTCAGATCATCGCGGGTATACAATGGGTAGTAGATGATGCTAAGTCAAAAAACCGTAAGTCGAGTATATTTATATATCATAGTCGTTATGGAAATAGCGCCGCGCTAACACCATTCCCAGGCCTCAACAAGTCTGTCGCAAACATATCGCTCGGTGCCATCGCTATCGGGAACTCCAGCATGAGTCTTGCCGCAGGCGCCGCCGTGGAGGAAGGCCTTTTCATTGCCGCTGCTGCCGGCAACTCTCAGACCCCGGTGGAATTTTTCTCCCCTGCCCAATACCCAACAGTGTGCTCGATAGCAGCGAGTGCGCCGGACGACGCACGGGCGTACTTCTCCAACTACGGTAATGGTATCGACCTTTTTGCCCCCGGTGTTGATGTGATCTCGACATATGCGAATGGGTCCACTGCCATTTTATCAGGCACATCAATGGCCGCGCCACACATCACAGGTCTTGGCGCTTACCTGTTGAGTCTCGAGGGAGACCGCGATCCTATTGCTCTGTGTGAGCGCTTGCAGGAGCTTGCTACCAAGGACATCGTCACAGACTCTATGTCTCCGAATAATATGTTGGCCTTTAACGGCGCGTTGTCTCTGAAAGCGTACGTAGAGAACCTATTTGAAAAGCTGGGCCCAGAATAGAGGCTGGCAACCTTTTGCATCATTCTTGGCGATAATGAGAGCGGCAGGATCTTTACGACCCGGGACGTTACTATAAAGCGTTATATGTTATGTAATCAATCTTGGATTTTAAGCGATGGAGCCCAAGACTCGATATTCGTGAACAGTACATTGAGCGGATTCGTCGGCATCTCATTATTACTTAGCTTGATGTTCGCCCTCAGGCACCATCATCCCATGCATGCCTCGGTATGGCGATGGCTCGGCGGGCTTCCAGCCGCCTCTCTTTAGTAGACCCATATCTTGGAGGCGGAAGACTTCGACCTTAAGCGGCCGGCAACACTTCACCATTTCCTTCTCGCTGGCAGCACCGAAGCCCCAGAGTGACAGATCACCTCCCGGGCACGTACCTGCGTAAAATGACACGGCTCTTCGTCAGCGCGTCTGGTCTTAACAATGCATGAAACTCAAGTAGGACAACCAGCTGAGTAATGTTCATGATTCTGAGTAATTTTTGGAAGAAAAGAGAAGGGGGCACGACATACTCAGGGCCATGAGCACGTCTTGCTCTGCAAAAAACTCGATGTAGTCGCCTGAGCTGGCGGGGCAAGGGTTCATGAAGTAACGACCCTTTTATTACGCTGGAGTCAGTATTGACCGCTTATAATCAAGGGGTCTGAGAGTGTCTAGAGCTTGTAGGAAAAGTCTGAGCAGATTATACTAGCTTATTGCTCCCTAGGACATGCTGAAAGGGGCAATGAAAGATTCCGGAGACCAACCTCTTCATCAAGGCCAGTAACTTGAAATAGGTTGATAACATCGTGGATATCGTATTCGGTCAGGCCGTAGGGTAGCACAGCACGAGCAAGGTTCGACTTGCAGTGGAAGTCATAGTGCTTGTCGGGCTCCCCGTTGTCCTCGTTGCTTGATGTAAGCACGGCGTTGATGTAAGGGTCACACCCAGTGCCGAGAAGGTCGTGAACGCGCCCGCCGTGTTCATCTACCCCGTACCACGAAAGCGTGTCCGAAAGGACGGTCACAAGCGGCCGCATCCTGCGCGCATAGGAATATGTTAGTCGAGATCTGTAAGTCTCACATCGTAGAACTTGCTAGATCATACGAAACAAGGAGAGTGAGGTTTTCAGGCACGGGAGGTTTCTATACACACCACGGCGTGATCGACCACAGACGGTCCCCTACTGATACATGGGATGCATGGAGCTGCTTCGTTCGCGACGCCCAGAAGCGCTCTCGTGGATTGTGCGCGTTCCAAATATTGAGATCGCCTTTTGGAGAATTTCTCACGTCAGTAAGAATCATACTCAATTACGTCTTTCCTGGAGCTTCCTGACTCGAACCGAGTTCGTGACGCAGTAGTCGAAGTATCATGAGATGAGCGCACGTAGAAATAGCCATTGTGATTAACGCAAGTATCACGAACTCGTCGTCTTTGAAAAGAACGTGAGGGAGTAGTGAGCAATGAAATCAATATACCAACTTGGGGTCCTTCAGGGGTACTGATACGAACAATACACCCGGCATCCACCTTCCATGCTCGTCCGGACCTAATAGGGACCACGAACTCATCGCTCTTCAATCGTGGGGTGTCTCGAATTTTCTCATAAAGGTTCTCGTTCGCGGTTAAAGGCGACCCGGCGGTTGGGAGGTAGGCCGGCTTTGGCTTGGGAATAGGCTTTCGAGCCTGTCGGCGAGCGTCTGCTTCTTCCTGGCTCAAAGACATGGCTTCGCGTCAAATTATCTTGTTGTTATCTCAATCCCGTATTCCTTAGTTTCATATAAATCCCGCCTTCTTTGACCTCAATCTCCTCTTGAGTAACTCTAAATATACGTGATCCGATGTGATTGAGGTACACAGGTGACCTGTCCTCAACTGTAGAGAAACAGGACGTCAAAAATATATGTATAATATATGGAGAGAGAGGCGAAGGTGCCGAGTAGCATTCAGAAGCCGGAAATGCAGTTCCATATCCAATTCGTACTAACGTTAGTTACTATATCCACAACTGTTACCATACGTACCTTTCCCGCTACTAACCGTATGATTCGCCGATAGCGGGTTCTTGATACAGCGTAGCAAATGAAGCTTGTATTTGACAATTATTAATAATTTTTACACTAACACCCCTTTCCCCGCATCGCCGCAGTCTAGCAATAAACTTCATTGATTGCCTCACATCGATAAAATTCATGTGATGAGCATTTCTAAGTGCGCTAATGAATTAGCTAGAAAGTTATTAATATTGCCGAGAAGTCTGGAAACCCTCTCATGGTGAGCTAGGATTGCAGGGTATACGGGCGGGCATATCGTTATGAACTGGTCGTGTACGTTTCGGTATACTTCTAAGCTACCTCGGCTGTTTAATACAATACTTCTTGATAGGGTTTCGTCGAACTTAAAGATTTGCGATGTGTTCTTATTACTATTCCGAGGCCGTTCCTTCGTCTTCTCACCCGAGACAAAGTGTCTCACAAGACGAGCTCGATTGTGCCTTCTTCCGTCATATATTGTGCCACCCCGTATCGTTTGGCACGTAAACTGGCAAATATAGAATCAGCTTACTACAACCTAAAACAAAGAAGCAACCCGGCAGTCATTTGTCTTACCTCCACTCGAGATTTCCGGTGTTGACTGTTCGCATCAGGTCTATAACTTGCGCTATCGCATCAAGCTCACAGGCATCAAACACGTCGGTCGACGACAATATGTTGTCAACTGTACGGTCGAAAAGAGCCACCAGTTGTCTGGTGTGGTCTAGGGACATCTCTACAGCAACGTCGAGGTCATTGTATTGGTGGAAGAGAATGGCGACTGAGTTGATGACGCTCTGTGCTTCCTAAAATAGGGGTAAGTAAAAAAAAAAAAACGAAAATCTGCTACGCTCGGAGCGAGTAGGGGAGAAAGTGTCTGTACCATCTCTTTCTTCAAGGACAGTAGGTCGTTTACACTTAGTTATGTCAGTACTGGTCCGATAAGGCGTACTACCGTCTTGTAACATACATGGAGTTTATTACAACTGCTGTGACCCACAGTGTGCTGTATGCCTCGGACTGCACGAAGCTGGGGGGGAGTTGTACTTGGAGTGCATACCTGCGAACTCTAACATTAGCACTGTGTTACTGCGGCTTAATATAGAACGTTTGTTCACGCTTACTCAGAGAGACAAAGTAATGTGCCCATCCCACTCGTCAGGATCCTCATTTCCCAATATTCTTTCAGGCCAGGGATATCGCTGCTTCGCTCAGCTTCGGCTTCTAACCTCGTCGCGTCGATATACTGATCAAAGTGGCCGAGTAAAGTCCTTCGTTGATCTGTTCGCGTCTTGAGTCAGTAACTTCTGTTTCTTCTGTAAGATTTTAGACGCTGTGGTAAGAGTACAACGTACCCTGATTGTAGAAGGAGCAAGCTTCGGCTGCGATTGGCTGAAAACTATATACCAGAGGATTCGCTGTTGAGGCGACTTCGTTGTCCTCGGCGAGGCCGAATGTTGCCCGAATAAAGCCCTTAGTCGATACTCGTAAGCTCTCAGCTGCGGCCGTATCGTCTGCCAACTTCTCAATCACGTCGTCCCACAAACCAAACCATATCACCAGGTCTGTCATAACACGATATGATTTTGTTGATACAGTAGGCCACCATCTTGTATTACATGTTAATTACCAGGCGCTCTGAGCATATAAAAAGGAGTTTTATTTGTCTGTCAGTTCATACCTGGCGGCTAGGAGTGCCGGATCAGCATCGGCAATAGCTTTTTGGTTCTTGTATCTTTTAGTGGTGTCTTGAGCACTCCCCATGAAGTACAGGGCAAAACGCTTGTCAACTGCCTCTTTTACAACTTCATAGTCCTCGTGTTTTCCGCAGGGCCAATGTGACATTATAGGCCGCATATCTGGGATAACGAGGGTCTGGCCCGACAACCTCCGGGCTAGTAGCATTCTCTGGTCGACTGTGTGCATTTTGAGGTGAAAAGAACTCGGGGAAGCTGAGATAAAAATATGGGTGGTAAGGTTTAAGTGTCCGTGAGCGAGGAGAATCCGATAAGAATGAAACCACTGTCACTGAAACATCAAGGTCTTATATAAAACCCAGCACGTATAGTCGATTCCCTGCCCACCTGGCGTAGGCACGAACTGCACACGCACTCGACTGTCGTGTAGTTGCAACATGTAACAACTGCCGATGGCGCGCCGGCCCCATTTTCTGTAATACCCATCGCAGCATATGGATGGTATCGGCGCGACCGAATCTTCAGCCCTGTAAGACAGTGACGCTTCAGCGAATAAGCCTTGCACAGAAAGCTAGCTTTGAGTATGTTGAGCTGAATTCATGTGCACCTCAAAGTTTGATTGGACTCTTTCAGGTTTCTGGCGCTTAAAAGGGTAATATGAAATATCGTTAGTTCGGGAGAAGGATAATCTTGGGTCAGCCCTGTATGTTGGAAGAGTACGAAGTATACTCCTGCCTTTACCGTAAGTGATTGGTCTAGGACATGTCTGGATAGTAACGACGACTATTCTAGAAGACTGCACACTGCCACACTTACGCTTACTGGCGTTAATTCCGATGTACAAGGTTGGATGCTGTCGACGGATTAGGCACGTTAGTAATTTTCAGCTCGACTCAAGTCGTTGGGCTACCTCAAAGGGGCGATCCGTAGTCTAAATCCAGAAGCTGCCAAGATACATCGTTGCCAGTGTATAGGAACTCAGCATTGCATTGTTGGATGTCAGTGACCAATGAACCCCCGGGTAGGCGAGTGCGTACCACGGCCAACCCTCGTTGTTTTCCCACATTTAACGCTACCTATAGGCTTCTCATACGTGTACAGCACCTTATCGACATTACCCCGCCATAATAAGGTAGTACTGCTGGAAGTAGCATTACTATGGTACTTCCGTGGAACCATGTAGCCTTGCTTCACATTCCCATTCGCTTTTGGAGAAGTTGACGTGTCACAGACTTGGAACATCCGTCTAGGGAAATGGCGTTTATGGTCCAGCCTTACGCATAATCCTTTCATGTTGGTTTGCCAATTCTCAAACTTCTAAAAGGCTCAAAGAACCCTACTCTACCTTTATTATGTGACCCTCGGAACGCTCCTTGTACAGTCATTATGCGTTGGTTGGTTTAAACATGGTATTAAATCACTACCCTAATGGTAGGGGTTGACGGATGACTTGGCAATGGCAAACTCCTTTCTGTACCATCATCTTATGGCCTGTTTCGCGGGATATTACAAATCTTCCTAGGATAGAAGAGCTAAGCGCCCGCCGCAACCGCATGTTCGCTGTTGTGCAAGTAAAAATATCATGCCTGGCTTGTGAGTTGCTGATGTGATTTCTTCCATCGTATTTGCACACCTGGAACATTGCCTCCAAGGAAATTGTGCTGGTTGGCCGATTTCGATACGTCTAAACATATCTACCCTCGTACCCCTTTTCTTCCGATCAGCCAAAGCCTCAGGAGTATCGATGATCTCGAGGAGATGGTAATCTGCAAAATACAGCTTCGCAATATCCACGTTCTTACGGAAGTTCGTGAGATCTTGGCTGAACAGCTTTGTAATTACAGCCAAGAAGGAAGGTGGTGGTGGATGCACCAAGAGCATGTTCAGCTCACAGTGCTGGCGAGCTTCTTTAACGCGGTCTGGCGGTTTAGGAGCACCGGGATTTTGGTTTGGTGTTGGTGGATTTTTCGCTGCTTTCTGGGCCTCTCTTTCCGCCAGCGGGCTAAGAGACGTCCCGTATGCAGATCGTATGTCTACAGCTAGGGTCGCAAGGAATTTATCAAATTCATCAGCTTTAATAAGCGCCGATGAAGTACATCGGTGAACCTTTCGGTAAGCAGCATGCAGCGCTGCGTGACGCGGACTATTTGCATCTGGAATCTCCCCTCGACCGGAGTACCAGGCAAGTGCGCGACTCGCATAGCTATCAAGAAGGCCCACGCGACGGCAAACCGCGGAGATGAGGTTTCGTGTAGAGGAGCAGAGTATGAGATGCAATGCAATTTCATGCTTCGTATGCAGGTATCTAGTCATATTAACTAGTTGCTGGGATTGGTTGGCCTGGGTAAGAAAACTCATGAATTTGGCATCATCCAGGAGACGGAAGAGCGCGTCGCAAAGCCAACCCAAGAAATCGGTTGACCATCTGGCGCAGCCGGCCAAAGAATTCACCACCTCTATCAAATGGTATTAGACAATTTACTTCGAATAGTCACAAACGGGCTAGAATTGAACTTGCCGGGCTCGTCAAGAGGACTCGACGCTGCTCTGACTGCACTTGGGGCACTACTAGCGAGACTGACAAGTATGACGGTATTGCGAAGAGTTAGAGCTAATGTGGATAGTTTACTTCGGAAGTGACGCGCGTTGAATTCTCCGTTCCAGCCAAGATGGTTGAATATGCTGAAGCACAGCTGCAAATGCTGATTTCTTATGAGGTGATCATGGGGAACGTCTTCCGAGTAGTCGACAGTTATCCGCATAATCTGCACCAAGTCTGTTACCCACTTGACAGGGAATTCTGCGACTCAAGTCAGCCAGCATCGTTGACAGAAAAGAATGCACTGAGGACAAGCTCACGATCTTTATGGGGAAATTTCCTAGCCACGGCAAGGATGTCGTCAAAATTGCTATTATTCGTCATAGCAGCAGCGGTTGACATAGCGCAACTAGCAATGACAGCACTCAGATGACCTACACATTTGTTATTTGGGGTGAGACAACCGAAAGCTTGAGGACTAGGAGCTACCAACCATCAGAGATTGACGTAGGGTCCTCTATGTATTCGAGATTATGCCATTTGATCTGCCAGTCTTCATATATCTGCACGAGGGAAAAGTTGGCCGGGGAAAAGGCCATTTGTAAGCCTGCGAAGCCACTGTTAGCTAAGAGGATATCCCATGACCAACTTACTCACAAGAAGGCTGTCCGCTCTGACTGAAGCCTGCTTCCAGGATCGAGTGTATGCGACCGAGATTTTCCTCTCGGTATAGCTCGTGCATGGTAAATCGGTCTCGGTATTCCACGGTCCCGTCGTTGTAATAAAAGGATACAACCTTTCCGAATGAAATCACGTTGACGCCCAGGACAATCTTATTAACAATGATTGAGTCAAGCTTCTTCAGCCTTGCTGTAGCCTATGACACACTAAGCACACAGTCCCACAAAGGTTTCTAATCAGTACGTACTGGAGGTGCAGATCCAACGCTGTTTCTCCTGGCCCCAAGGCGCTCGAAAGCAGGATGGACTGTCTGTTTTTGGTCTGTGAGAAGCTCCCACCTGTCAATGATGCTTTGCACCTCCTGATGGTAAGGCGAGTTTACTTCCGGTATGAATGACCGCACGGTGATAACGACGATAGGTGACCATGACTTGCTCTGGAAGTCGAAAAAGGCTGGAAGCATCTCTATATGAGAAATCTTTGACATTGATGCATCCAGGGGTGACTCGCACATCCCTGTTTGGAACCAACTCGTCACTGCAACATGCCTCTTTCCGAGAGAGGGGCTGAGAACAGATCCTCCCTGGGGCACGTTCTGTGAGTTCTCTGGTTTGGGCGTGTTGAAGGTGATGGCGACTTGGACGACTCTGAGTTGCTTGGAAGTTGTGGCCATAGCGATGTAGATAGACCGGGCTATTCGATAAGTTTAGGAATGTTGATCAATACATACAAGGGGATAGGCAGGAAGCTCGCACTTTTATCAGAACACGCAGCTGCATGTGTGATGAGGTCGTCAGCGGAAGTGGCACTTTCTAATTCAAGAGTTGTCTCTTCGATCTTGTTACTATTTTGACACCAAAACATCTTAAGGAGGCCATTGGTTGTAACGCAAATGAAGGCAGACTTGGTCGGATTAGGATGATTTGGTCCCATAGTTGGAACTCCCGAATTTTCAAACGTATAATCAGTCCCCTTTGCGTTTTTCACGGCGGGGGAATATGTAGGATAGAACTAGGAGTTTTCGTTAGGGCTAAATGATGTAGATCAAGCAGAGAGAACCAAACCCTGGTATTCGCTGGGAGCTGATTGAGCCAATAGGTCCCGACAATCGTATGGGAGTCATCAACGGGATCTGTATCCCAACGCCGGGAGACCACCGAGCGGTTCAAGTCGGAACTGAAGTTCAAGAGGAGAACTCTACCAACAGCATCGACGGCGGCAAGTTCAGAGCTCGCCGGACCCCATGACAAGTGAACGATAGGGCCGCCATTGAGATTTGGCCAGGGCGCGATGATCTTCGGCTCGCTTAGCTCCCAATTTGCATCTTTTGGATTAGCCCGTAAGTATCTGAGCTCCAAGGATTGACCGTCCGGTGTGATGGAAGCAATGGTGCCCCCCTTGGACCAGGCTATGCCTCTAACAGATAGTTAGACAATGGCCGAAGATATCGAAAATGGAGATCTGCAAAGGTGAGGAGTGGCTTACTGGCAGCAACCCCGACCACGTAACTCATCGAGTCTTCGTCGAAGGCGCCTACTCGGCGGGCGTGAAGGAAGAGAGAGGGGATCGGTATCTCCAAAGAGATCGTCGACACCATTCAAATCTACTTGCATTGGGGGCTCATCCATTCCCGACATAGCGCCGTCCAGGAGGAGAGGCATGCTGCTTTCCGTCATCTGTGCAAGCTCCTACCGCAATGGACACCGGGGCGAAAACCCAAAAGAAAGGCTGACGGCTGTACACTTTCGGACCTCGTATCAAGCAAACGCAGGGCAGCTGAGACGGGCCATACCACGCCACGGGAGGACCTCCAAGACTCTGTGAGTAATCAGATAAAGTAAAGGCTGTCGCTAGATCAACAACTTTAAAAAAAACTATAGTAATTCAAATATTGCGAATGAAACTGCGCCAGCGATAGTTATATCATAATAGTGTGAGACGTTGGCGAGACTTGATAAGAGAATAAAGGTCTTATACCTATCTAAGTACCTAACCTAAACTTCCCTACCTAAACTTGGTAGGTTTGATTAAGTACGACATACCGCATACCTTAGGTATGTAGCACTCCAGTTTAAGTCGCATTGCTAATGTGGCTTGTACACCTAAGTAACTCCAGCGCCATCGCCTTTTGTGGCTTGACACACGACTACCTACTGTAGACTAAGCCTAAGCCCGGCGGTGGTCCTCCCCATCGGCGCACATGAAGATGGAATGAACCCTGAACCCCGTCTTACTGGCGCCCTATGCAACGGCTAAGCAACGAGATACACAAGTACCCATCGACTTTTCTTTTAGTCAAAACAGTACCCAAGTGTGCTCGGAACTGGATATATCTAATGACAACCACAACCTGTTCATCGGAAAAATCTAGAGCCACTGCTTTCAACCTAATAGCTAAGAATTATTGCCGGCTTCTGGAGTTCCAAGGCTGCGGTGTATGTAGGTAAGGTACTTGAGGTAGTGATATCATATGTGGTATAAGGCACGGCGCAGATACATGGTTCGTCAGTTCCGGGGTTGCTGGTCTAGACTAGTGCTGTTTGTTTAGACTAATTAGGCGATTGCCATCTGCAGCCGTCCGCCCCGATCCAGTTCCCTCACGATTTCTCGCATCCCTCTAGTAGAGCCAGTCCCGGGCCCCGTGCCATTCACCACCTCGCATTTGCACAACAATATACTTAAGTACACACGGCTGTAAGGCACAACCTGAACCAACCAACCAACCAACCAACCAACCGTATGTAATGTGCACACCTGCTCTCTCTCTCCCTCAAACACGCCGTTCCGACCCTGATTGTTGCCCCGTAGAGTACGTCGGGTACTTGGGGCAGCAACAAAATAGCCGTAGCCGGTCGACTCTCTCGCATCACTTGTCACCTCGTTATATATATCTTAAAAAGGTTAATAACTGGACGCCTTTCTTCTCGCACCCTACTGCTGCACGAACTGCGTCCGCACCCGACAACAGACACAATGGACACATCCTCCTTGTCGTCAGCACCTGACCTCTCCGACCCGCCGTCTACCAATCCTCCTTCCTCTCCCCTGTCCGTTCTCACTAGGTCGCCGACCGTCTCGCCGCGAGCGTCCATGTCCTGCCAGTCCCAATCAAGTCGCCTGCCCTCTCCGCCTCCCTCCACCATATACTCGGGCAGCGCATCGCCTATGAAGTCCTCCGACCCTGTCGAGAGCGAGATCCTCGTCAACCCTGATGGCGCCCCTCCGCCCAAGCGTCGTCGCGTGGAGCGCAAGCCGAGGACCACCGAATACTTAGATCTCAGTGCTGCTGCTTCCGAGCAGAGCGAGAGGGATGACGAGCTATTGGAGCAGCTGACACATGCTCTGCGCAAGAAGAAGAAGATCGTCGTCATTGCAGGCGCTGGAATATCGGTATCTGCGGGGAGTATGTGTATTACCCGGTATTTGCGTATGATACAAACTAACGCGCACCAGTCCCCGACTTCCGATCGTCCTCGGGCCTCTTTGCCACGTTACCTAAAGAACACGGCCTGAAAGGTTCCGGTAAACATCTCTTCGATGCTTCCGTCTACAAGCACGACTCAACTACTTCGTCCTTCCACACCATGGTCCGCGACTTGTCGCTGCTTGTCAAGAATGCGAAACCCACATCGTTCCATCATTTGCTCGCCTCGCTTTCGAAGGAAGGCCGTCTCCTACGACTCTACACCCAAAACGTCGACGGTCTCGAGACGTCCATGGAGCCTCTCAGCACCGTCGTACCTCTACAGCCCAAGGGACCCTGGCCCAAAACGATACAACTTCATGGAGGCCTCGAGAAGATGGTGTGTTCTAAGTGCAACGAGATCAGCCAGTTTGACGCCTCCCTTTTTGAAGGACCCCAAGCCCCTCTGTGTAAAGGATGCGAAGAGACAGACAATGTGCGCACGTCTCATGCGGGCAAGCGAAGCCACGGAATTGGGAGGCTTCGGCCGAGGATGGTGCTGTATAACGAATACAACCCCGACGAAGAGGCTATTGCCAACGTTTTCCGCGCTGATCTACGGGCCCGACCCGATGCCGTCATCGTGGTAGGTACGAGTATGAAGATTCCCGGAGTACGGCATATGGTGAAAGACATGTGCAAAGTGACCAGAGACCGTCGAGATGGTATCACCGCATGGATCAATCTTGATCCTGAACCCAGTGGCACCGACCTAAAGAACTGCTGGGACCTGGTTGTCCGTGGCAAGTGTGACGACGTTGCTTCGCTTGTTCACCTACCCCGTTTCGATGAAAGTATTGGACAAGGAGTAGAGACCATAGTTGATGATGCCAAGTATGAGAGCGATGTTCGCCGTGTTAAACTTGAGGTAGAGATTCGGAGTCATCTTCCGCGAGACTTAACTGCTCCCAAGAACGGGACGCCTGATATTTCGCCTATTGAGGCTAAGCTGCAATCTCTCGGGCGTGTTCAGGGTATCCCAACCCCTTCTGCTAGTCCAAAAATACGGACTGCCCTCCCAACCAAACCAGCGCCAAAAGCAACCCAAACAAAACTTACCTTCTCTTCAAATACCGGCAAAGCTGCTTCTACGTCATCAGCTAAAGCTCCCAAGAAGGCGATTCAACGGAAACCAAAGCAAACTAAAAAGCCTGAGCCGAAGCCCAAGGCAACCATTAACGCGGCATTCAAGGCTACTAAGTCGAATGTGGTGGCTCCTTCAAAGATCCCCGCAAAACGTGGGCTCGAGATTAAGCCTTCGCCCGTGGACGAAGCTAGAAGTGTACTACTGGCAGATTTCTCTCTTCGCCCTAGAGGAAACAAACATACTGCTGAATCTTTTGCATCACAAAAAAATACTCGGCCCCAAGCACAGCAACCAGATCGTACTAGCTTACGCCCATGTACTCCCGAGCAGCCCTCTCTATCACAAGATACTGTTTCTCCGCCTTCAAAACCTCGAGGCATGGGAACGCTGATCGACTAAATTGTTAAGACCTGGTGATCCATAGATCTCAACACGTTTTGGTAACATAGAGCTGTTGTGAGAGGAGCAAGTTGATATCGTTACATACACAAAAGGACAATAATCTTAATTCTCGAACTTATGTACACAATTTCTTGAACATAACTTCAACACTTTGCGAAAAAAAGGTTTACGAAACGCTCCCGAGAACGTTTTTATGGATGGCAGTTTGGTCGTTCATTGGTTCTTCACACAATGCCACATCGGATTGAATATACAATTCCGCGGGTGTGAACAGCCCGGCCGACCTGAGGGCAGAAAACAAAACTGGCGCCTTGGAATGGTCCTGGCATTATTATATTTGTATATACGACGGGGTTATACCCTCAGAGGGACAGAACCAAGCGAAATAGGATATTGGCGATGGCCGAGCACACAATCCACATGCACAAATCATTACATGGAAGTTAAGACAAGAAGAGAAGGATTCCGCTTGTTGGTTTATGTATTAGAACGGGGTACTGAGGATATACTTAGACGAAAATTGGTTTCACTGTCAAGCCCCTATTGATAGAGGTAGAGATAAAACATTGTGGGGGGTGGAGGCCTCTTAATATATTTGTTGATGAGAGAACATTAAACGCGAGTTGTTTTCTGTAGTGCGAGACATGCGGCAAGTATGGTGTTCGGCCACTAGTTGAGATAGGCATGCTCAATAGGCTGCATGGTTGGAATAACTAGTTAGTTGGTGAGTGTTGGTAGATAAAATAAGCAACACAAAAAAATGATACAGGTGTCTAACCTACCCCTACTTTGCATGGTTTTCATGGGCTTACACAATGAGATGGTATGCCAGTAATGGCCAGTTTAGATTCAATAGACTCATTTTCCAGACCTGAACAGGCATCGAAATGAAGTTCTGGCATCTGTATTCCTAGCCTCTGTCCAATGTCCTATTCGTTTACTCATATGCTCTAACAAATCACGTGGTTTGCGATGGCGAGCAACACTCACAAGAGATTCACACATCTACTCAGACATAGATGAAATGACAAAGATTACTTTTTAATGTTTATTTCATTGACAGTCGACGGACACAAACTAGCGAATCAAGTGACAGACTGTTAGCAGCAGAAGCAACAGTCGTCCCCTGTTGAGTGCAGTGCCTCCCTCTGCACGAGCCATGGGTCCAGTGTCCTGACAATAACATATCAACATCAACCGCCTTGTTCCAACTCTCAAAACAAACCCAGCCCCAGCACGTCGAAGCAACGCAGTAGAAATGACGGGGTAACAAGCCGGTGTTCACGACCGTTTTTGTGTTCCGTACCATGAATAACCACACCCTGGGCCTCTTTCCCCGTCCCAGTACAAGGTATTCTGCAGATGCTTAAGACAGGACCCATGTATATGAAACAAATCGCTGATGAATCATGTTCGCTGTGCGTTCCCATTCCTCCTGCCAGTCTACTCGATATCTGGGCTGTAGTTGCTATAAACGAGTCCGAAATGCTCGGCATCCGACCGCACGAACGCCAAGCCTATAACGTAGAATGCTTTTGCTGGGTATGATTCATGATCCGAGACCATCGAGACATCTCGCAGTCTATGATGCCATTCCGTAACGCCGTTCCATGCAATATAAAAAAGACACCAATGTGAGAAATGGCCCTTCGTCTTCCGTGAGCGTGTATAGAAAGATCACGAAAGAGCCGGCTTCGATGACTGCCCGTGAGAGAGACCACCATTAACAATTGTAGAACCCGAACTCTTCGTCTTCGAGTTATCTCCGTTCTTGCCCTCGTCAGCTTGTTGTTTCAACTGTTGGTATAGAGCAGCTAGCCGTGGGCCGGTCATGCCACCCGATGATGTAGGCTTCTCTGAGGGGGATTTATCTCTCCCCTTTTCCGACTTGCCAGAGGATTGTTTCTCAGAGGCAGGGATTCTCTTGGAAATGAATTTCCTGCGAGGTGTTAACTTCGAGAACGAAGAGGACATAATAATGACTTACCATAGCTTTGGCTTGAGCTCCTCCCACTGCCTTTCAGGCAAACCCGAAGTTCTCTTAAGACCTTCGATAAAATCACCGATAGCAGTGACCTCTGACTTCAAAACCTTGGCTCTTGTTTTGGCGATGGGTATGTTCGCCTTCGTACACGACTCTACTCTCTCGACATGACCCCAAACAGGCTGCATCAGCGTCTTGATAACAGGGGCATCCCTCTTCTCTTCGTCGTCATCCTCGTCGCCATCCTCATGGCGACTGACATCACTCCGTCGATGTTCATTCGCATCGCTTCGTCGATGTTCCTCTACACGGCGGTGCTTGAAATGACGGCGCTCTTCTATTTCCCCACTATGTTTCCTCTTAGTATCTGGTCGTAAAGTGCCCTCGCCCATACTGCTTCGTGAGCGGTGGTGATCACGTGAGTAAGAGGAATCATGATCCCGCTCTCGGTCACGATGAGACAACTTCTTAGACAGTTGAGGGGCTGGGGAAGCCGAGACGGAGCTTCCCTTTTCTGGGCGCCGATGGCCATTCATTCCAAGTGAAGCTTTCTTGTTGTTACGATGGTGGTTCTCGACAATCTTCTGGGCGTTTGCATCGTCTGAATGAACTGACATGAGGACCGATAGCAAATATTCGGCACGACGAACTAAATGGACAGCTCCAGGGGCTTTAGCACCCTTGGTCTCAGTATGTTCTCGCTCTTGTTTCTTTTCAATACGATGTTCTTCCAAGAAGAACTTATCTTGCATGCCCAACTCTCGATCCTCGCGAATTTGAGTCCAAGCACCGAAACCATACCGATCGATACCGATAAGGAGCATCCCATCTTCTTGAGAACCCCACTCACAGCTGTAATGTGCCGTCTTTGTAGCTTCAGGCAGATGGAAGGTTCGGAAGTCTGGTTGTTCCTTGATGATTTTCCGAAGGAGTCGCAACTGTGGAGGGCGATCGAGAATAGTCTCGGCATTAATTTTTTTGACCTCTCCAAAATCAAACATGACAGCTTTGATATCTTTCTTAGTCATCTTCTTGTTGGCTTGGCGTTCTTGCGTGCGAATATCGTCGTTGTTCCGTTCCATCGCATCGCGGGCTGTGAATATAAGTTCGTCAAGTACCCCATTGACAAAATCTCTATCTCGGTCGCTCAAACGTGCGTCTCGCAACAATTCGTCCGGTCGGTCCTCCATATAGCCGTAACGCATAAAGGCTCTAATGAGGTTGCGCTTTTCCTTTTCATTAAGAGGTCTTCGCGGATCAGAAAGTAGAGCCCTTTGTTCCTCCAGGCGGTCCTGCTTTAGTTGTTCTCGTTCCCGCTTCTTCGCAATCCGCTCGGCCCTCTCAGAGTCACCATTCCCCCTTGAGTTCTTTAGCGCAGCACGGCGAGGTGCGTTGGCTTCCAACTCCTGTGCAAGGTAGTCATCTGTCTGTTTCTTCTCTTCTTCAGATTTTATAGCGGCGAGTTGCTCTGCGGGTATGATCTGATCCCAGTCTAGATTGAGGTCGTCAACCTTGACATCTGTGTACTGCATGAAGTTATCCCAATCGATGCCACCAGTACTTAGGTTCATTTTATCATCAACCTTAGTCTTGGTAACCTCAGCATTCTCGAGAATAGAATCAATATCCAGCTGTTCCAGCCTCTGTTGGTTGCCGGACTGTTCGAACATTTTTTGAGAACGCATCTTCAAGACCCACTGTATGTCGTCGGCTGATTTTGCTTCGTCTAATCTAAGGCCCTTTTGTCTAAATTCTTCCTTGAAAGCCTTACCATCATCGGTGACACCAGCTTGAATCGCGAGATACTCGAGCAGAAGCTTGTTGCGAGCACGCTCAAGTACTTCCTCTTCGATTGTTTCTTTCGAAACAAGGCGATAGACAGTGACTGCCTTCTTTTGTCCAATTCTGTGGGCTCGCGCCATTGCTTGCAGATCCGCTTGTGGGTTCCAATCAGAATCAAATATGATGACAGTATCAGCAGTCATCAAATTGATACCCAAACCTCCGGCCCGGGTTGAGAGAAGAAAACAGAAGTCTTGGCTATCTTCAGCGTTGAAGTGGTTGATGGCAAGTCGTCTAGGGCCAGCTCCAATAGTTCCGTCGAGTCGTTGAAATTGGTACCCGCGGAGGCGCAGGTAGTCACCTAGAATGTCTAGTACTTTGACCATTTGGCTGAAAATCAAAACGCGATGATTGTCCTTCTTCAGCTTGGCCAATAACTGGTCAAGAAGCATCATCTTGCCGCTACTAGCAATAAGACCTTTGATTTGATCTTCACGGCGTGTACTTCCGGCCAAGACCTTTTCTTCCGCACCCGGAAACATGTATGGATGGTTGCTGACCTTCTTAAGCTCCATGACGATGTTTAGCAGAGACGATTTCTGGCCCGTGTTATGTGCGTTTAGTGCTGCGTAATTTCTTGTGAGGATATTCTTATAGTACTCGAGTTGAACATCAGAGAGTTCGACTCGAATGATTTTCTCCGTCTTTGGTGGTATGTCAGACTCGACCGTTTCTTTGGTCCGCCGTAGGATGAATGGAGCAATTGCTGCATGAAGGTCTTGAAGCTTTGACTGGGCATCTGCAGCTGCCAGGGTATCCAAATCTTCATCAATGCGCACCTTCCCGGGATTGAGAAAATCAAGAAGGGAGGACAGTTCAGCCAGGTTGTTCTGTATCGGAGTACCCGTAATTAAGACCCGAGCTGGGGCACCAAAGCTCATTAGCTCTGCATAGAGCTTGGCCTCTTTATTCTTAAGTCGGTGAGCCTCATCAACAGCAAGCGCCTGCCATTTGATAGTCCTCAAGAACTCTGCTTCCATCAAAATGTATTCGTACGAGGTGACCAAAACATTGAATTTGTGCTTCTTAGGGTTCCCATTGAACATAAGTTCATGTTCTCGGATCGTGCTACGCGCCTCAGCATTGCCCAAGTAGACGACGTAATTCAAATCCGGGGTCCACAAGTTAAATGTATCACACCAAGCAGGTATCACACTCAAGGGTGCGACCACGAGGAATGGTCCTTCCTGTTTACGCTCGTTGCGCAACCAACTGAGGAAGGAGACGGTCTGGACTGTCTTTCCTAAGCCCATTTCGTCGGCCAGGATAACGTTGTTAGCTCGACACCAGTTCAGAGCCAGGAAGTTTAATCCGGTCAGTTGGAAGTTCCGAAGCTCTCCATTCTGAATGTAATGAGGCTGCTTCTCGAGCTTAAGAAATTTAGACCTTGTTGTGGGATTCGTTTCACTCTTCTCCGAGGTCCACGATCGCGATTGCCTGTTGAGGAATTGGTCGATTCGATCTTGGGCAAGCGGCCTTATTGTTGAGGCAAGTTCCCATGTGCAATGTTCATATGTCAAGCCTTTCCACTTGATGAAGAATTCGCGGCCCTCTTCGCCACTTCGCTGTGCAACGACGCGTTCAACTTTCGTGTAGTCTTCCAAAGCATCCTGATCGCGTTCTTTGTCGAGCATATACTGCTCGCGAGTTTCTGGTGGTATCTCGTCACCAGCAAACTTAAGATCCATTTCATACTCCACGGTCCGTTTGTAGTAGTTTTCCAGCTTCCGGACACCACGGTATCCGCGAAGTGTTTCAAGCGTATCCCACGAATTATGGAGATATGACTTTCCCTGCCACTTGATGTTATATTCATAATCATCTCTAGTAGCATCAGGTGTCAATTCACCGCCGTCTTTGAGTCTATGGCGAACTACTTTCTCAATGTATTCGGTGTCTTCAGGGAAATCCCCGCCAGCCCAATAGTTAGGTGTGAGCTCTGAATCGTCATCGTCGTCGATGTCGCTTTCTTCGTAGGTCTGGACCGTTTGCGCAGCTCGACGGTTGGACCATCGCTTCTCAGCATACAGGTGTGCTGATTGAGGCTGGCTTTGCTGGCGACGAGCCTTCTTGATCAATGATCGGGCTTTGGCACCTCCATATGTGTCTGAGTCGGAGTCTTGGGCTGGAGTTTGACGCGCCGGAGTGCCTCGCTTAGATGCTAGTTCAAAATATTCAGTTGAGGATGGTTTCTTCGGGCGGCGGGCTTTGATACATACACTGTCGCGAAACCTGCTCGGTTCGCAGCTTCTTGGTCCGCCTGTTGGTTGGAACGATATCCGAATCTGAGTCTTCGTCTTCATCAGACTCAATCTTAAGGGAGACGTTAGAGCAACATAAACGATAAACGTGGTTAAGGGGGGAGGCAACGACGACTTACAATTCTTGGCTGTTTTGTTGGTCGAGACTGGGAACTCGCGTTAGTAAAGGAGGGGAAAACTTTTTCATAAGCGATCTGGGTAGCATACACTTCTTCTGAGCCCATATAGTTCTGGGTTTTCCCGAATGTAATCATCCTCTTCTGCAACAGCTTTTCGTTTTGGCGCACGACGAGATTCGCGAGATGTGGAGCGGTCGTCACGGTGTTCGTCACTCTGGGAGGCAGCTGCGCTCTCTTCTACATCATAGTCGGCGTCGTCGGAAGCCTGCGCTTCGTCCTCGCTGGACTCGACCGTGTTGTTTAAGTCAAGTTCTGCCTCCGCATCTTCGGAGGATTCGTGGTGGGTCGGAGACAGTGAAGGTGATGTAGGGTTACGGATGGGTAGAGGAACGGTTTCGTTGACTTCTGATAGATCGCTTTCGCTTCGGCGATCATCCGGTACTACGCCGGCACGGTCGAGAGCTACCGGTGAGGAGTCCGGGCCGGCAGAGGCCGACTCGGGGGAGCTCGACATATTGACACTTGATACAACAACCACCTAGGACATGTCAGTAGGGAACCAGTGCATGTATAGCCACATGAATCAGATAGACGAGTAGCGCGGGGATTAGCGATCAAGATAGAGGCAATATCAAACAAAAACCATGGAGCTTAAGTTCACAAATACATCTGGCGCATATTAGATGATGCTTCGATGGACGCAAGGCTGATGGGTGATGAACAAGCATTGACATCGGAGTGCTGGAGATAAGACGTGTTGCGTAGTTTTGACGCGTCTGGAGCATCGAAAACAAGCAGTTCCATCTATCATTAAACGTCCGAAAAAGCTAGATACAGGATACAAGGAGATGGCAGGGTCACATGTGAGCATCAAGTGGATGGATTGAAGGTCTAGGACGCGACAGTAACAAGCGGCCAGCCTTGTGTAAACAACGCAGAAGAGGGTATTTGCAGATCAACAGAAGCACTTACGAGTCATCAACTATGCCGAGCGAGACAAAGAGGTGCAAGAAAGTATACGTCTTGTTAAGACGATGGTATTGTGGGTGATGGACCCTGGTGGTGCGTAGACGGGGTGTAGTAGTTGGTGGTGCAGGTTTGAGAATGCTGTGTGGAATAATTGATGGAGTGGAAGTGCGGAAGGGACAGCTGGGAGTGGTCATGCTGAGAGAACCCCTCCGAATAGGTTTAGCGCCGGACCATACACAAACCATTCACTACCTTATTTGCTCCACCACCAACTGGGGCTTATCAGCTTATCACTAGGTGTGCTACAGTGTACCTACCTAGGTAGGTAGGTTTGTAGTAAGGAATGGCCTATAACCTACTATAGAGATACATACCTAGGTAGGTTTTAGCATCCTGCAAGGCTGTACCTACAGCAACCCGCTTTCAACAGAGCCATTGACCTTCATCTCCAGTTAGGTCGAGCTGCTCTCCCTTCTCAAACTAGCATATAACCTCGAAACTCAACATTAACATTAAACATTTTGTGAAAATTTGCACCACATCGTGATAAGGTTTTTTCTAGGTAGGCACTCTACTATCCCCCTAAATTGTTAAAAGATTACATATACACCCGTGGAAATCTGTTGGCAAAGCCCAAGTAGAGCATGTGTCCCAATGTCAGTAACAAGATTGTACCAATTGAGAGTGAGAGAGTATTGGCCCACCCTATGTACATCAGGTGCCTACACTTAGACACCTTAAGAACTTGGAACCTTGTTAACCAGCACCTAGATGCTCACTCTCATCGTTATCCAGGGGACTCTAGCTACTACATACACATTTATGCCTACAGTATGAAGCACTTGCTGTTGAGTACTACCTAGTACTTAGTAGGTAGTTAAAACAGTACTAGGTAGAAGTAACCTACCCCGTCTGTAAAATCACTTATCCATAGACCGATACATCATGATGTAATTAGAGGTACACCGAGAGCATTTCTATTACCACCCTTCTTCCCGAGCCAAGCTTGTCTAGACTTGTACTAGCTCAATAGCAGCTGAACCAATCAACAGTTTGATGATTGTTCAGGACGCTCCATCGTTCTCTTCCCATTTGCCGCACAACCTTGGAACTACCTAATCCAATGCGCAGCCCCTCCATACTGTGACTTATCTGGCTCTACCCCTCTATGCGAAATTCCATCGTCAATATTACAACTACCACCAGACCCCCAATATCCCCACCGCGCCGACTTTTGACGAGATACTTTCTTGCTCGACGCTCTCCACTGGTCATTCGCGTAGTTTTCTCTTATTACTGCGCCCTTCTCCGAAGTTTATCTCTCGACAGCTCGTTTTGTTTCCTTGCGTCCTATTTTTCTTTGCTGCGCCAGCCTCGTAGCCATGGCTTCTAAACTCACCCGGTAAATAATTCATTCCTTGCCACACCACACCATGTGGAATGCTGATTATATTGGTTTAGTGTCGCAATCGTCAGTGAAGATAAGGTGCGAATCTACCAAATCCACCCTGGACAACTTCCTATCCTCTAACAGATGTTCCTTAATTCCAGTGCAAGCCCAAAAGTACGAATAGTCATCGAGGCCGAGTCCACATCCGCTATTTCAGCTAACAACAAACTTACGTAGAGTGTCGTCAGGAATGCAAGAAGTCTTGTCCGGTGCGTACTGCCCCAATCCTTTCCCTAACATAGGCCTGTCACTGACCAGAAATATAATAGGTGGTGCGCACCGGAAAGCTCTGTATCGAGGTCGCGCCTGACTCCCGGCTCGCTTTCATTTCCGAGACCCTCTGTATAGGTTGCGGTATCTGCCCTAAAAAATGTCCTTTTAGCGCCATTACCATTATCAACCTTCCCACGAACCTTGAGAGCCAGGTCACTCACCGATACTCCGCCAACAGCTTTAAGGTCCATCGCCTGCCCACGCCCCGTCCAGGCCAGGTGCTCGGTCTTGTCGGCACAAACGGTATTGGCAAAAGTACCGCTTTGAAGATCCTCAGTGGGAAGCTCAAGCCAAATCTTGGCAGATTCGATAACCCTCCTGACTGGGAAGATGTCATCAAATATTTCCGTGGCTCGGAACTACAGAGCAAGATCCCCCCAGACTCTCCATGCCGGCTTCATCTAATCTCGGTTTCTTCTAGACTACTTTACCAAACTCCTCGAAGATGACCTTAAGGCTGTTGTCAAACCCCAGTTAGTCCACCCCCTCGCGTGAGTTGGTTCTCGCAGCTAATCCGCCAAGATATGTGGATCAGCTGCCACGTGCTGTGAAAACATCGGATAAGTCCGTTCGTCATCTCCTCGAGCGAGGGTCTGCAAAGGACAATAGTGAGATGCTTCACACAAACACCCAAATATGTGGTTATTGACTCGAATCATAGTGGATGAGGTCCTGAATACGTTGGAACTTCGTCACCTTCTGGATCGTTGGTCTACCCTACGACCATGCGATTTGCTAGCTAGTTGCTGATGGACGGTATAGGAGATGTGAATCTGCTGTCAGGTGGCGAGTTGCAAGTCAGTTTCCTCCATCCCAAGAATGTTTTGTCAAAGCGTGTTTTTCTTTTCTTCTATTCTCTTTTCCCCTTTCACAATTCACATACTCCCGAAATCCTTGGGAAATTTATTTCGAACGGTAGTAGCTAACTCTGTTTGACGAACAGCGATTTGCGATAGGTACCGTTTGCGTACAGAATGCGGACGTGTAAGTTATCAACAGCCGTCTATAATCGGTAGAACTGCTTTTAGCCTTGAACCCTCCATTAGTCCATTGCCCCTGCACATTCCTGAAAATATTTCAGAACTCGTCGAAGAGGCTGACATCTAATTTCATCTTAGTTATATGTTCGATGAGCCTAGTTCATATCTGGATGTAAGTCTCGAGGCCTCTGCATATTTGGCCTGTAAAAATCATTGACACTTTTTCTTTAAAGGTCAAGCAGCGTTTGTCAGCCGGTCGTATGATTCGCTCTCTCCTGGATGTAAAGAACTACGTCATCGTGGTGGAACACGACTTATCAGTTCTTGACTATCTATCCGACTACATATGTGTACTCTATGGAAAGCCCGCCGTTTATGGTGTTGTCACGCTCCCATATTCTGTGCGCGAAGGTATCAATATCTTCCTAGACGGCCATATCCCCACAGAGAATCTTCGGTTCCGAGACGAATCATTAACCTTCCGTATCTCGGAGGGTGTGGACGAATTCCAGGCAGACAAAGCCCGTGGGTTTACATATCCTAAGGTATGTAATTTGGTGCCTCGAATCGCCGCCTTTAGAATGGCTTCAAAGAAAGAGTAGCTCATTGGGGTGACTTATTCTCTCGTTGATCCACCCGTACTTGCTTCGAATTTCTTAGACAATTTCCTCGAAATAAGACTGCAACTAACTCTTGAGCGCTGTAGATGGAGAAAACCCTAGGAAATTTCAAGCTACGTATTGACGCAGGAGATTTCACCGATTCTGAAATTCTCGTCATGATGGGCGAGAGTATGTGATAAGAGTCCTTTATCGCCTTTCTAGCAGATTTTATAGCGATATTTGCCTGGTCAGGTGCATTTGCTCCTGTTTAGCCCTGACAGCTCCTTCAAGACTGAAATAGGTGATGTTGGAGATGGTTGCTAACTTCTGGATACTTAAAGATGGAACCGGGAAAACGAGTTTCTGCCGACTGCTTGCTGGTGCCTTAAAACCCGATAGCGCGAAGAAGGTACCGGATATGAGAGTCAGTTTGAAGCCCCAGACCATCACGCCCAAGTTTGAAGGTGAGAGAGACCCCTTGCCACTTTTGTTCGTTCCGAAAGTCTACTATTCTATCTAGTTATATGTCTCTAGAGATTTTCAGGCATCTACTAACTCGTTGAAGGAACCGTCCGTCAATTATTCTTCAAACGTATCAAGCAAGCCTTCTTGTCACCCCAGTTTCAGACCGACGTGGTCAAGCCCTTGAAGCTAGAAGACTTCATTGACCAGGTATGTGACTGGTTTAAACATCTGATTTTCGATTTCGCTAGTCTTTGCTGGTTATCATTGCGACTGTTTTGGTGGCAAATCTGCTGCTCTTCCGGGAAGTTCCTGTAGCAGTGCCTATACTTTCTTGAACGGTGCCTATCGAGGACTACTCGTCTCGTTTTGATCGAGCAAACTGTTCGTGGCAATATATATGCTGTTTGTTGGGCGTTCTCGGTGCAAGGGTAGTCGGAAGTGGGGGAATAGCTGCTCCTCTTATCTATCCTATCTGGTGCCTTATTTGTTACACTTGCTAACTGGTCTATAGGAAGTCAAGAATTTATCCGGGTACTATACTTTCAGTGCTTCAAAGGTGTTTCAATGCTAATATAGAAACAACAGTGGTGAATTACAACGTGTTGCTATCGTCATGGCTCTCGGACTTCCGGCCGATATATACTTGATTGACGAGCCCAGCGCCTATCTTGATTCAGAACGTGAGCGACTACTAGCGAACGTAAAATACAGCATAGACTGACTATATTGCTGCAGAGCGTATCATTGCCGCTCGTGTTATCAAACGGTTCATCGTAAGCAATCGCCCCATACCAATCACTGCTTGCATACTCCGAATATTCTTGCTGATACACGAGGTAGATGTCGGTGAAGAAGACAGCATTTATCGTCGAACACGATTTCCTCATGGCCAGTAAGACATTTTACACCTATCTAACGGAGCAGTCCTTGTCAACTAACCATGCTCAACTTGACTAGCCTACCTAGCAGATCGTGTCATTGTTTTCGATGGCCAGCCGGGTCTAGATGCTCATGCGAACACGCCCGAATCCTTGCTCACCGGCTGCAATAAGTTTCTCAAGAACCTAGACGTCACCTTCCGACGTGACCCTACAAACTATAGACCTCGCATCAACAAACTGAACAGTCAGCTAGACCAAGAGCAAAAGCTGAGCGGGAACTATGTGAGTTCATTTTTAAATTTGCCGGATGATTAGTCATTAACAATCACGATAGTTCTTCCTTGAAGAAGATAGCTTATGAAAAGGGCACTCCCAATCGTCACGACCGTAGGAACGGTCGTAAAAATAAGCACCATCGACGTTTGCTTCAAGCGTCAATCAACGGCGTTCTAGGTGTTCAAAAGCGAAACGGTAAATGCCGGAATGGTGGGATTCATGAAATGTCAGGTACTGAAGATGACGGTGGTGAGGACAGCGAGGAGCCCGATGACTAAGATTGGAGGCGGCAGTCTATCCCCTGTTATGCCTGGTCCTGCGGAGATTCCAGCACTATCCATACGAGGATCTTCTTCCTCAATGGTCAACACCTAAGCGGGCCGAGAGAGCCGTCGGCGCCGTTGATTGGTTTCGTGAGTAGCTAGATTCTACAGATTGAGGGGTAGATGGGTCAAGTGGATGACTGTCGTCAGATTCGTGTAGGTAATTTAAACCTATAGGATCCTATATCTAAGTAAAGTACTCGTAAGCTTAAAGTTGTGGTTGGCTTGTGTATGTAAGTAGGCTAGACTTGCACTATATCTGTTGTTGAAATAAAGGCTTTTGGCCATTATTATGACTCTAAGGAAGTCTTTAAGAGGTGCTGCTTATTAGCATGAGTGTTTGACTATGACGATCAGTAAAACTAAAACAACATTTTCTTTTCCTCTTCTTTTGTTTCCATTACCTAGTCCGTTTGACTATAGAATAGTGCCTAAACAGGTAGAAGCAGACCTTGCTCGACTGAATCTTGTTCATTCACACAAATTTTGCCAGCCCACATACGTCGGGCCAACAAATAAGGAACCAGCCATTATTGAGTTGTAATAAGGGCATGCAGACATATTTATTATATTTATAGCTAAATCCTATATGTGGATATGATAGAAGGAAATACTAGTCCTCCCAGCGGTAAAGAAAGTAAGGAGGGAGGGTTGATACACACCAAAGATTGCGATTCCCGAAAAGCATCTTGACTGCCACTAGTATCGCCAGCGGTTCTTGGATGTTCGCGGAAGTATGGAAAAGAAACCTATAGAGGTCCACGAGTTTCCTGCAAAAGAGTGAGACGACTCATTCTTGTGGAGGTGAATGCGCGACGTTCTAGACGTACGGAAATGGTCCATAGCTATCAATTCCTTGGGATGCTACGGACGAGGTACGGTGTCTGATCTGTGGCAACTAGAATAGAGCGCCAAACTGCCTTGCAGAAGCCAAGTCATCAAATTCCCAAGTGCTAAGGAGCGCTTTTAGATCACGCACGTACTTGCAATGAGGCAGACTTGCCCGTCGAGCGAACCAGATATTGAAGCCGGCCGATACAATCGTCTCGAGATGATCGCTCAAGTAACGGTATATCCCACGAACAAGACGACGCAAACGAGTATGAGATGGCCGCGAGGGGAACCTGGCATGTGACTCGGAATCTACATTCTTGATGGGTACTCGGTAGGCATTCGGTCCTGAACGTACAAATCGGTTTATCGACGACTAGATTGTCTAGTCTTCCTCAATTTCGCCTTCTTCGCTACCGGAGTGCACGCCCGGATCCTCTTTTGGAGGCGCTCGAGGTGCAGGAGGTGTTTTGGTCTTGTGACGAACTTCACGATGGGGAGAGCGCTCACGAGGGGTTTTCTCTCTTCTCAATCTCTGTGAACGATGTCAGTTGGCAACTTAGATATTGGACAATTAGGTAGTCTAACCTTAGAATCTCTCGAATCTCGGCGGTCGGTATCATCCTCATCATCAGCTCGCCGGCGTCTAGATGAAGTTGGTCGCTCATCCCCGTAGGGTAGCTCCTCTACGGGGCCTCTTTCAACACGGCGACGATACATCCTCTCACGCTCCTCCTCACGGTCCCGCCTTTCCCGATCGTAGTAACTGGGAGGATCGTCACGTCTCGGCCGAGGTGCGTACTCTCTGTCCCGGTCCCGTTCACGTTCGCGTTCGCGTTCGCGTTCCCGGTCTCGGTCTCTCTCGCGGTCTCGGTCTCTTTCACGGTCTCGGTCTCCTCTCTCGCGATCCCGGTCCCTGTCACGATCGCGATCACGTTCACGATCACGTTCTCGGAGGTCTCGGTCTCGATGTGAATCCAATGGGCGACGGTCAGACAGCAAGCTCTCAGCCATGCTTGACTTACGATAATTCTTCTCACGTTCCGCGATGGCTTTACGGCGATCGGCCTCATATGCGTCGGGCTCTGGACTTCGACTATGGCGGGGGGGTCGTGCGCGATCACTGCGGTGAGATCGGTCTCCTTTATCTCTGTCACGATACGTACCACGATCAGGCGATCGATCTCGACGCTTATGACGATCACGATCTTCCTCTTCTCGGTCTTTAATCCGGCGGAGCACTTTCTCAAAAGCTCCCCTACGAGCTTCTTCTAATGTGACAGCCTGAAACTCGGTGGCGCGAACAAGGCGAGGTCGGACCTTTTCCCAAGTATCATCCACTACGATTGGGGGGTCTAGGTGTTTGATATATGAGCGAAGGTCATCGATGGCTCTGCGCTGCTGGCGCTCCGAATGCTTGTCCTCGTCTGATCGCTTCGACTTCTTCTCTTGGAGCTATGCCACTGGTCAGCACGATGCATATACTTTACAAGTCTCAAATATGCGCACCCGTTCGAAGATCAGCTTCAAGATGTCGTGATCAATGTTAGCACTGCGTGGATCGTTCTTCAAGGCTGCAGCAAAGTCTTCGAAAGTAGTCTTGGGGGTGAACTCAAAACGTTTGTCCTTCGGACGTGTCAGTGAGGGCGTCAGCGATAGTTGCATTAGTGGACTCACATCCATAATATCAAGGATATCGTTCCGGGTGCCACGCAGAGCACGCTCCTCTTCCTCGACTACGTCCCAGAATAGGTCGAGTGGGGTCGAGCCAGGTTGTCCGCAAACGGCTCTGAACCGCTCATCATTCTCAATCATGGGGAAAATCTGGCTCCATTTTGTGCCAGCTTTGATATTGCCGGCTTTGCGAAGCTCCTGTAGCAGCTCAACAAAGGCATCACGGTTCTTCCGCTCAACGCGAAACCTTTTGTTTCTCTGCGCCTGTCGAGTTTCATTGAAAGTCCGCTCCAAAGATTTAATATGGTTTTGGAACACGGTTAGGATCTCAGAGTCAGAAAGGGTCTTATACTTCTCATCATTCTGGAAAGGGGCAGTCGACTTGAGAAGACCCTGGGCTTCGGACCAACGGGTGTAAGGCTCCAGATTCAGCTTTGGTAACAAATCAATCAGTCCATCCATGGCGCTTTTCCGAAGACTAGCTTGGCTTTCGACATGGGTCTTTTTCAAGTCTTCAACATAGTCTTCAAAGAGCCGTCGTCGCTCTTCTTCTTCATTAGTAGAGCGAAAGATGGTCTCACCCTCAATGATAGGACGAGCCGTCTTCCATCGTGCATAGTGTTTTATCTCGGGATGGCTCTTCAGCATCGTCGCAAAATCGGCGCGCAACTTCGCCAGCCTATCCTTCGCACGTTCTTTGTCCTGGACAATCATATCGTGGCAGTAGTTCTCAAAGGCAGCTTTCCTATCCTTGGGGTCCTTGATAGCGCGAAACTGGGGATCCTTAATCATTGTTCGCATAGCTTGTTCCCAAGTCCAGTCAGGCTGTACACCACTGCGACGGAGCAGTTTCGTGAACGCAGCCTCGGCCTCCTCAGCCGTGGTATATTCAGGCTCATTGCTTGCGGGTGTAAAAGCTTGGGTGCGGGGATCGTTGCCGTACGTGATTTGACGTGATTCGGGATAGCTGTCGCGGTGGTCGCGGTGGTCGCGGTGGTCGCGGTGGTCACGATAATCGCGATGATCACGGTGATCGCGGTGGTCGCGGTGATCGCGGGGATTGTCGTACCCAGAAGCCGGAAAGGAGCCTCCAGGACCATTGAAGGGCGTAGAGGGGCTGGCAAGTTAGTCAAAGGCTCTATTCTCCTCAGAGAAGCTTGGCGATCTACTCACGCGGGCGTCGACGGTGTGGCGTCGTATCCTAGTGCTTTCCGGTAGGCGTCGGGCATCTCCCAAGAGCTCTGCTTCGTCTCCGTGTTGGACCAGTACTTGCGACCGCCTTCCGCGGTATATTCCTTCCAAGGTTGGTTCGCGAGGGCGCGCTGCGCACATGGCAGTTAGCATTGACGGCACCCGATCTGACGGGGAGAACATACCTCGGCCGGCGTCATCATCTCCTCTGGCTTCGTCCATTGTGTAACTTTGGTGATGGGATTGTAGTAATAGACGCGTCCATCGGGGCTCTTAAACTCCTGCCACGGACTCGGCTGGCCGTAGTGGCCGTTGACTCCATTCATGGTGACGTCTTGCGTTGCCCCGCCGAAGCTACAGTCTATCGCGGAAGAGGCGATGTTGCCAATGGGTAAGCAGATATAACGAGGTACCTCCTGGAACTCGTCTCGGTTAGGTAGTTGGTCTGTAGCAATGCGACAGCATTCCGAGGCGATTTTTCAGATAACAGGCCGATTGAACACGGCCACAATAGGTGGGCCACGGTGTGGCGTTTTCTGTGGCGTAAGCCCAGCCCCACCTACCCTCATATTACCATACCAAGACCTGCTGGGTCCAGTAAACTGTTGGAAAATAGTTTGAAAATTTATAATAGTGAATTAATGGTTTATGTATTTAAACGTTTGAATCTTTTAACGTTGATGAATTTAAACAGTTTATTCGACTTAAACGTTTGCGTTGATCAAGCGTTTATCAAGCGTTTGAAATCTCCCAAACGTTTGAAAGTTCCAAACGTTGAAAACCACTACAGCCCACAGCCCACAGCCCATACAGCCCACAACCCGCGCAGTCTACAGCCCTTGCAGCTCTCGCGCGCACGCATACACACACGGAAGTCGCGATAGCTTCACCTATTTCAATTAAAACAATGCTGCAGATTCTACTTCAATAGAATAGTCAAGTCGTATAAGTAGCTAGAATTTAATACAGTTCAATTCTACTCTACACCGTAATTTTCAAACAATCGTACAATAGTAAAAACAACCGTACAGTAGTAGTAAAACAACCGCAGTAAAAGAACAACCGCAGTAGAAAAACAACCGCAGTAAAAAAACAACCGCAGTAGTAGAACTACTAGGTAAAAGTTGTAAGCTATTTGTTTTAGTGGAGGTATAACGGCTTCAAACGTTTTTAGCGGTCGCAAACGTTTTTAGCGGTCGCAAACGTTTTAGCGGGCGCAAACGTTTGAAATTTCAAACGCAATAAAAGTTTCAAACGTTTAAACGCAATAAATGGTTTAAATAAGCCATTAGTTTTTCACGTAATTAAATTATTCAACGCGTTAAATATTTCAAACTATTCATTTACTGTGGATTCATAGTTTACTCAACCCGGCAGGGATTGGTACGGTACCTATCAGTAGATACCTAGCGAGTACCTCCTACCTACCTAGGTAGGTACCTAGGAGTAGGTACTGTAGTCGGTAGCCTTGTTCCTTCCCGCGGCCTCACCTGCAGGTTCCGACAATACCATGTATACCACCTCGTTAGTTTCTCAGGTTTTTCGTAAATACAGCTAGAAAGAAGCCGTTGCGCTTCCAGATAAAGATCAAGCTCGGTCGCAATGAGCGACCAATCGTCCCACATCAAGCCTCAACCTGATCACGACATCGCCGACAAGCCGAGCCTTAACTATTTCATTCCTCGCGCCACTGATTTCGAAACCAACCAAGTCTCCCGAGATGGTTGTCTGCCCGTCGAGCAGCTTCTCGACTCGATAGAGAAACGCGAGTCATTATTTTTTGGTGAGCCGTCCCCAGACCTCCGTGTTGTCGCATTCTCACCGTGCTCATATACAGACCCCAGATGAATCCGTTGATGTCGTGCTCGTGCTCAGGATCCCACACAGTGAAGACAATGGCCCCCAGGCCACGTTAGAGAGCCTTACCATCTCTCTAGAGGCGCAGGTTGTGAACGGACATACCTCTGACCGCGACGGCTCGCCCGCTTCCGAAGTTATATACAACGGCACTATAGATGGCTCCTTAGACCCCGCCATCATCATTCACAACTCTGTCGATAGCGATGCAAGTAGCGACGAGGATCCTGTGAGCTATAACTACGCAGTATGGAAGAAGTCTGTGTTCCTTAGTCGTCCCAGGATTCGCCTGCAGAGCCCCTCGGCCGTTTTTGTTGCAACGGCGAGCTTGAGATCCGCCACAAGCCCTTTCTCTAATGAACCGCAGGATGACTACATGCCAAGTAGTATAACTTCCAGCCTCAACCTACTAGAATCATTTGGCAGCGATCCGGCTCTGAACGGGATAATGCCGCGGCTCTCCGCTCTACGGGTGTCTCGTGTGGCCCCTCTCACACAACAGGCTAACGGCCTCGTACGTCCCATCAAGTCGTTATCAAGGCTTTCACTACGGGTATATCCAGCCGTACATGCGCGCATAAAGTTCACACATCCAAATACTGCCCCAGCCACAGCTACTGTAATTGCTATGCTTGAGGTTGATTTTACTCCCTTTTTCGATTGCGAGATCATTCTCAATAGCATTGCACTCGCGGTTCCAGAGGCTGTAGTGGAAGATCTTACAGGTCAGGCTGGTCTCTCTTTGCCACTATCCTGTGTCTCGCATGATCATATCACCTTCATATATCGGATTGTCCCAGCCAACACGGATGTTGTCTCGCAAAGTCTAGTACGAGACTTGGATATCGCAATTACAGCCACCGCGTTTGTAAGCCCTCACACTAAGCCTTGTCTTAGAATGACTTGGACGGCAGTGGTTGATTTCACAGTTCCCGTAAATCCCGGGTATGGGCCTACGATGCAGCCAATTCAACGCGCGCACCGACCAAGCCAGCTATCCATTGGGGGCGAGAGCACTACATCATTTACAGCGCCGTCTATTGCAAGGCCAGATGCTCTACCCTCTCTCGAAGCATCGACCACACAGACAGAGACGGTAGTACCAGAACTAGGAATTACAGTGACATTCACCGCACCTCCGCCCACTCGGAAGATCTTAGTGGGAGAGGAATTTTCTTGGGGCGTTTTCGTTGTCAATCAATCGCCGAACCAGTCAGCTGCAGCTCGGAAACTCGCCATGGTAGTTATCCCTCGGCGCAGACGCAACGAATCACGGGTGACCAGACCACCATCTATGTCTCGGCCGCCAGACGGCCCACAAAGACATTCCAAATTATCTCGCGATAGAAGCGTAGCAGAGGCTATACTAGACGACAATGTAGTTCATGCCATGCAAAGTAGTAGCGTTGTTGATGATGCTGAACTTATATGTCTGAGCACGGATGTTAGGATCGGGCCCTTAGTACCCGGGACGTGCCACGCAGCCGAGCTCAAATTTCTAGCTCTAAAGGAGGGAATTGTCGGCTTAGATGCCGTTCGAATCATTGATCTTAGTAATAATGAGCACGTGGATATACGGGAGCTTCCCAGTGTCACAGTTGAGAACAAGTAGAAGTACCATAAGCAGGGCATCTCTGACTGTCTAATAATAAGAAAAAGAATAACTCTGATCTGTATTTCGTCTTGGCCTCCATAGATGGTTCTTGTGCAATATGTGTGCAAATCTCCCAAAATATGATGAGGGATAGCTTTAGTTAATGAGACCTCCGAATAAAGTTCGGTCTATCGGGTCTACTCTCTCTTGGGTATTAAACTGTCCTGACCTCAACTTTGAGAAACTAAAGCACAATAATATGGTGATTCACTTTTCGGATGTGGTGCGTGCTAGATAGGTGATGTGTGACGAGATACAGTATTGAGGGGCAATTACTGAGCAGTTTGTTTCTCGGAGATCTGCACTGTACGTACCATGAAACACTACAGAAGGGATCAGCATAGCAATTCCCAAGGGGACGGATGCGGAATTTTACAGAGGTGATCAGCTTTTAGATCAATCACGATGCATGCACGTCAGAAAAACCAGACAACCCCCCGGCATCACCTAAATACTGCTTATTACCACTCCCGCTCACCAAAGCTCAAGGTTTAAGGGACATTGATAATTATGTGGCGATATATAACGAAGGGCAGCGATTCTCATGATGTAAGTTTTATATAAAGGCTATTTTTCGTTATTTTTATATCGGGGACCTGAACAAAGACATTTTTTGAAGAGCAAATATCCGCGGATCTGTCTCTGGGATGGGTGGTACCAGGCGCTGGCTTCAGCGCAGTATATAGCATTGTCGATCATGCCTATATCAAGTATTTAACCTCTACTCACAACATGTTCGAGCTCCAACAAGATAGGTCCGAGGTTATTCTCCGCAAGATACGGCCATTCCGTTCTCCCGAAAATCGGACAAAAAGTCAGAAGCTTTTACGAGAGGGGAACGAACATATGCTTCTGATATACAGGTGTGCTTCCAACATACGAAAAAACGAGTCATTACAGGTGTATTGCGCATGCGCTTTGGTCGATATCATATGTATGGGTTAGGTCCGGTTACACATTCCGTATCAGTGCATAGTTCTATCATCTATTTGGTACCGAAATGATATAAGAACCGACCCACGGCTACTAACTAATGATGACGACTACTGTAGCACCCACAACACTACGTAGGTACACTGGCCCAGCAGCATTTCTACTCTTAGTTCTATTTAACTAGTGCCTCGACTTTGAACATGACATGTGGGGCGGGGTTCGTCATCCAATAACGAATAATAACAAGAGGTGTTCTCACAGACGAGCGATCTTGTGGCGACATCGTGACTACTGTAAGGCACAACCCTTTTTACTAATGTGCATCACATACAGTACAAGCTCGTATTAGCATAGCGCTTGGATGATGGGGGCTCAAGTACGTTATGCCTCGTCTTCCAAGAATCTTCTCATTTCAGTTGCGGAATTTCATCTTCTACGGTCTACTGGTATGATGTGTTCTTTTTCTATTTAACGAGCAGTATACCATATTATGTAGAAAGCAAGAGCATTGCCAACCTTTGCACAGGCCCTTCAATGCAACATTGCCACGTTACATGTAACGATTACGAGAACGTACGCTCCCATTCGGCTCATCGTATTTATACACCTTTTAACTGTTGATAGCTCCAACTGTAGTTGTCTCACAAGCTCTTTTCGAGAGACAATAAGCTCCCAGCAGGATCCTCATTGATGCGAGCTCCCACTCATAGGATTCTAGAAGCCTAGGCGACTTGACTTCTCATGCTACCACATACACACGTAATAGGTAACATCAGGGTCAATATCAGTCAAGTAATATAGTTCGTCGTTGGGTAACCACACTCTACGGTACACTAACATAGCAAAATGCTACTGTAACAGCCGACCAAGCGATGTCGTACATTGTTTTATTCTAAGACCTTCCATTCCGATACTAAATCCTATCCCTGTGTATTTGACGCATAGAATTTTCGCCTGAGAATCAGACCATACTTTTTGGGTGACCCAACCCACCCGGGAGTGGCTCATGTGCAGGTGCTTAGTGCCCGCGGAACTTTTGCCGGAGCGGCAATGGTTGTGCTATTGTGCATTGACATGAGCTAGGGTAGGGGTAGTGTGATGTATGGCAAGGGGAGGCCCCGGCGAATTCCGGCTCCAAGGACGATTAGCGGACGAGGCCTCGAGACAGACGAGCAGACTCGACAGACCCCCTCCTCTCCTACTGAGTAAATCATGTTTACCTTGGAGATCAAGGACTGCTGTTGCGTTAGAGCAAGGATCGGCGAGACTAAAGTTCTTGGCTTCTGTTCATCTTGCCCACCCCGGGAAAGAAACATCACTGGCCTATTTGAAAAGCGTCGGTTGATCCGTTTAGCACCTATCCAAATCATCCGTGCACCACTTGTTCCCTCAGCCCAATCTCCACTTAGTTTGATTGTCTTCTGCAACCTCCGCGGACATGTGCAGGTAGCCATATTCAATACTCTTCTGTAGTGAAGGTAAAACTACTGTCCACTTCATGCCTACGTACTATATTGTATGCCTAAAGCTAGCGTACAGTACGCCAGCAAATGTAGTTGTGTCAGAGAAGCGACGGGATATGAAGGAAATAATTACTATTTAATCTACACTAGTAACTAGTTGCCTCACGGTACGGTAGTACCTTTATTTCGACTTACGTATAACTATGCATCGTTACATTGCCATACTACTAAGTATGACTCGAGGTCAACATGTATTGAACGCTTGATTCAGGTTAGGCCCCGGGTAAATAAGTGTGCTGTAAGTAAGGCGGTTTCAGACCAGGTACGGGTTTGTACGGGGGGCCCTTGCCGGTGCAGAAGTGCTACACCAGCTGGTCCAGATGGGCTAGGTTTGCAGAGTCTTGAAGCGAGGAAGAAAGAACCCTTGAGGGGTTTCTATAACGCACGCTATGCTATAACTGTCGGTCATTTTGTTCTCGTTGGGTTCGAGGAAGTCAACCCCAGCCCTCGATATGCAGACTAAAAGTCTTGGTTCTAATTGTATGCATAGTGTACTTCAGTACGAGTTTTTCCAGCAACAAGGAGGGCGAGAACGATTAGCGTAGAATATAGACCCGTAATGTAATATATTTCCTGCATCTCCCTGTGGAGGTCTGGGTCGTGATGCATTGCGTGCTTATACTATATTCACTGTTCAAGGTCTCGCCTTTTGTGCCAGAGTTTGTGTCGGCTTGGGAGCCACCTCGATGAACAATCAAACCCGGGAACCAAATTTCACGAGGGCGGTCGATCGGCGACAATGGCATCGTATTTCGGAGTTGTGTTGAATGCCGTCAACTGGACGTTAACTGCCCTGGCGGCGGTGTTCTTGGGTTTACGAGTATACTGCAAACTCTATCGTGGTCGAGGTCTGTGGTGGGATGACTACATCTTAATATCGGCTTTTGTAAGTGAAGAAGAGCATTGAGCTCACTTCCACATTGCTAACCGTACATGTCACCACAACAGATCAGTAATCTTATTGCTGTCGCCTTCATTAGTGCCAGCATAGTGCTCGGGTTCGCCAATCCGGATGCTGTTATCGGTGCAACAGTCGCAAAACAACTACAAATTCATGGAGGTGTTCAGAACGTCTTCTACTCTCTGGCGAGCGATTTAAGCAAGACATCGTTCGGATTGACGCTGCTACGAGTGACCGAGGGCCGGATGAAACAGCTCGTCATTCTCCTGATTGTTTCCCTTAATGTCGTATATTTTTTGACGATCATATTTACGTTTTTTAAGTGTGAGCCGGCCGTTTATTCGTGGCTACCGGCAGCCACTTGCTGGAGCACCTGGACCTATATCAAATTCGCGATATTCGGCGGTGGTATGTGTTGTCATATCGATAGCTCTTGATGCAGACCTCGCTAACCTCCATGTAGCTTACTCTGCCTTCGTCGATTTTGTCTTTGCCGCCGTACCATGGCTCCTGGTAAAGGACTTGAATATGAAGAAGGCCGAGAAACTCGGTGTGGCTATCGCCATGAGTTTTGGTGTCATGTAAGAACTTAATATTTGCGCCGCAGGCTCTTAGTAACGATCGCTGATTATATTGTAGAGCCGGAATTACTGCAGTCGTCCGAACTGTTTTCTTGCCATCTCTAGCCTCGCCCGACTTTTCCAGTAAGTTTAATATGCGGCTTACGTCCAAAGTATCCAAACAGTCAAATGCTCACCGTTCGCTTAGCCAAAGCCACAACCCTTGTCATATGGTACACCGCCGAAGCTGCTATTACAATTATCGCCGCTTCGATTCCCGTCTTACGAGCTCTCATCAAAGATTTCAAGTCATCAGGCGGTCGGTATTTCAGCGGCGAGAAGTATGCCTCAGGTCGTATTGATGCGCCTGGGGCAAAGGGCACGGGGCGAAGCCAGCCGAAGGGGTCAAAGAAGAGCGACTCGATATTTACGAGCAGAGTAGTGACGACAGTTACTTGCCCCGGCAATAAATATCCATGCGATGGAGATACGGGAAGCGACAAGAGCATTCTCGAGACATCTGCCGAGCCGGGCAAAATCATGCAGACCCAGGAAGTTCGGTTGAGTTATCACGACAGAAGTGACAACGACAGTATGGGTTACGAAATGGACATCATGGGTCGACGATCGAGTTAATGCCTGTGTTTAACACGAGAGATATACAAGCAACACTATTCGGACGAATCGAGGGTCAGCCCGATAATGAGGCCCATGCTACGACACGCAACAACGAATATGGGCGTTATTAGAACTAATATTAAAACGCGAATCATGTACATACACTCTGGAGTCTGGCGTTCTAGGCTAAAAGGACATATTAGGTACTTTCGTCGCCCTAGGCAACTTGGCTTGTCAAACTAGCCACTAGACATCGAAAATGATACCCCTTTGAATTCAATCTTCTTTCCCAGATCTCGAGTTCGGCGAGATTTCACGAGTTACATTTTTGACACATTGCTGATGCATTTCTTGTTGCTCTAGAGATACATTTCTCTATGCTTAACTAGCGCCTTGGCTTAATTACTCTGCGCTCCTCACCAACTTATTTGGGTTGTTAATGTCAGGATTGACACATCGAAACAGTAAATAGCATAGTTTCAGCCAGTCAGAAAGGGAAGGCAGCAACATCAGGATACTGTTCAACTATGAAACATGCATTCAGCTGGCCACACACATGAAGCAGCGCAGACTAACTACAACATGCTTATTTTATAGTTTCGCCCATCTCTTTTATCTGATAGGTTAGAACAAACTATCAATGCAATCGGTGCCAATCTGCTGTGGAAAGCCTCTCTTCATGGCCATTGCTAAAGCTTTGCAACGGCTACCTGTTACAGTCACAATGGCAGAGCTGAGCTGATGTGACTGTGCCTACCTGGTAGGTATGCAATAGTTCCAGAGATGTTTACTAGTACACTCCACCCCTGCTGCTGCTGGCTGGTTGGTAAGCGTGCCAAGTTGAGGATACGAAGACAGTGTCAGATTTGCTCTCTAGTAACAATAAAGTTGTATTATAACGACCTGATAAGTTATATGTCTGAAGAGAGAAGCTGCCCGGGTGTCCAAGCTCTTTAATGAACTTCCTTACTTATTCACGTCATATTGTACTTTTGTTCAGTGATATGAATTATCCCAGCTCGTTATAGAGCCCACACTAACCCGATGAATAACTATGAAATAGCGAAAGAATGATGGGGTGTTACTCGGACGCTAGTAGCAAAATTCAATACTCTATTTATACTCCCACTCAGTCGGTACAGTATTCTTTACATACGCACATGATATCAGAAGACAACAAGATAATATTCTATTTCAATTACAGAGCACCATCCTCATGCTATCGTTCCAGCTGACTCTGAAACCCTGTTTTCTCGTAACTCCAATCTGTCCAAATCCAATGTTTTATCCTTCATGTCCTTCTGCAAAATCGCGTCCGAAATAGTTCTACAGTGAATACTCGTCCATCTGATTCATCGACCAGCTTGTTGTCTAGCCCATCTGCTGCCCGCATGGGTTGTAAAGGCTAAACCTATGGTCGAGCTCCGCACATGCGTGGTTCGCCGGAATGCATACTAAGCCCGTCATCACTAGGATTTCGGAACAAAGCCCATGATCCCGCTTCGCCTGTGTCGGGATCTCCTAGGTATATGCGTAGACTACTGACAGTACTGTATTGTTGTTGCGCGAGGGGTTCCAAACCACCTTCGTAGGCTAGTTCTTGGCTATATATACATGTGTCCTCTGCTCCAGGCGAGGTATCACAACAGCCTGAAAGACGTTGGTCCTGCTCGATATCGAAATCGAAGCGACCCTGGCCCAGATGGTTCTGCGTTTAGTTGTGATGTTTGACGTTTGATGTTTGTCAGCTCACCCCATATAGATCGATCGATTACACCACTCGGGGACTTGAGGAGTCTAGAACAAGCACTGAATGTTCGGGTAAACTGAGATCCGAGATCCTTTCATTAGGGACTCTGGAGGATTTAAACTTAACAGTATCAGCCTGCATGGCGAGTCAGTCAAGGTCAGTACCGGCGGACGAATAACCTAATACATACCTTTCGCCCCAAAATGGCTGAGCCTGCATGTGGTTTGGGCGTCGCTGTGCAGGGAGTACAGTAACTATCCATCTAGACTAGCTAACAATTGGTATTACAAATCTTTCGCCACAAAAGCACCCTAGTACATAAATCGGGATATGAGTACACTATGACAAGGATATGTCTTTAAGCAAAAGCCGACAAAGTGTTAACCCCTTATGAGACTATCATATATATGTGTACTCCATAAGTAATGGCCATTGTTGTTTCGCAAAGGGTGCCAACACATTTTTGTTAGCTGAATATTAGCTACAACCACATTGTTCTATTGATCTCGCATTGCATTCAAAGTAAGCTCATACAAGATTCATTGTAATTTATTTTCAGAAGTATATTCCCCTCGTTCCTATCCTATCTGATTTGTCTGCTGCTCGTTAGGGCTTTAAGAAATATAGACTTAATTAGTTAGCTATTATGTAAGAAGAACACATCCGCTCAGGAGCAGTACAGTACTTGCATAGGAAGGGAGGTTTCTTGCCTCTGTAAACACCTTCTCTAGCGCGAGTGTCTCATAAAACACGTCCCTTACCCCGTAGTATACACTAGTCAGTTGATCATGTCTATTAGCCTGCATCACCAAGTTTCTTATATTAGAACGACCTTCGACTAGCAAAGGGGTCTGCCGTTGTGCGAAGGGTTCCGAAACGCCTCTGTAGGCTGGATCAGTCCACATATAGAATACTCATTGTTTTATGTTACTGTGACTTCCATTTATCCTATTTTCTCCTATTTTATTCGGAGCTATTCGAACCTGCTTGCAACGTACGCCTGAGACCTACACCTAAATATCATGTATATAGTCGTGCGAGTGCAAGACTCTGCGAGGGTCTGTACGAGGTTTCAGATTTTAGCGAACCCAGATTCACCCGATCTCATAGAGTACACGGAATCAGCGAATACAAGAGCGAGACTGGGTCCGAAATAGACAGAGAGAAGCGAGGCTATTTAGACATACAATCCGGAGATCTCCTATCCGGTCGAATGTGGTTTGAGTCTTTTATGGCCCCTATCACGTTTTGAAAGATCATTGCGATTTGAATCTCCTTCCAAGCTCTTGTTTGCAAGCCCTTGTTACACTGTTCGAAGCGAGGTTGATATATGATGGTCGTTTCGGGAGCGTCGTACGAAGTCTGTGCTTCTCGTGCTAGAATCATTCAACTTCTCATTGGAAGTCACTTCCTCTACGCCATGCTACACTGAAATCTAGTGCTATGTATAAATTAAATACTTGACAAAATCATTTTTCTCGTCCCGTATAAGCCTATATGGTAACAGAAAGTCTCGACATGTTACTGCTAACATTTTCGACTTGATACGCTTTTCACAACTTAGATAGTCAATCACGATGAGTAGGGAAGAACTTCTCTAACAATCCTGACCGCCCATATTTACTACGTTAAACTCTACCTACTTCCTGACTCTAGTAGAAGCTTGCCTGCCGGCTGTTTAATCAGGTGACTGCCACGACCACGCGAAGGATGAAGGGGCATGTCATTTTATTCCACTATTACTGCTGTCACAAGGCACACTGACAAAGAGACTACCGTCTATAGCCAGATAGCGTCAATGGAGGTGTTTTAGAGTTCTTCGCGCAACAACAAACGTCTATTGCCCACCTCGAGTACGGTGCCCCTGGCAACGATAGGGATAACTAGAGTCAGGAAATATTCCCTACGCGGCATCATTTCTACGGCGCGCCACTCGCTTTCACAGAGACAATTTCAAAAGCTCCTGAACACGTTACGGGTACGTTACGATGCGTACGCAGTCTCCTGAATAGTTAGTGCAAACTTATTCAGCTGCATCATCGTATTGAAATTATACAATTGGACTTTAAAGAGCTGAGGGTTTGAGATAGGACCTAATTGCGCCTGGGCTTACGGCAACGAGCAGCCACGAACAGTCATATTACAGGCGCGTAGGTATGTTTAGTACCTGTGTTATGTTTAAGTACGTCCAGTATAGCTGTACCAGACTAAAGACTCGCGAACAGAACAGGTGAGGCTAGGAGCTGAGTTCAGGCGTAACAAGGGCTTGGAATGATGTTGGCATTGCTAATAATTTTTCATGGGATCAAGGGGGCTTTGAAGGTGTTAACTCCTTTCTAGTCCACGTGGGAGATCTATGGTTTTATACGCGAGTAATCTAGCTTCGCATTGCCTGCCTCGATTTTTTACGACTGTCTCGAGAGGCTATAGGAGACCAGGAGACCAAGGAAGAGGTGAAAGGCCTCATACAACTATATTCATGGCTTCGCCTCAAGACCATGTGACATCCACTCGAAGTAACTAAGGACACGGGGTTCTCAACCTCGCCCGATACTTAGCACGATGATATACATGACACGCAGAATCGAACCATGGGCCGCCAATCTATCACTATCTATAAAAATGTTCGTTATCGTTGATAATAATGGATTTGCCTCTCTGTCTCTCTCCTTTTCTCTCCTTTCATGTATAGACATGTCATGGAGCTGCAGAGTCCTATATACCGTTATTGCTAACTTGGCGATAGCGGCGTCGTTTTCCGTCAGAAGATAGTAAACCATTCAGATTATTATGAATATTATATAGAACCCAGTAGTTGCTCGCTCGCGTCGTGCACAGCCGGGCACGATAGCACAACATCGGAGAATTCGCGGAATGTGCCAGAGAAACGGTAAAGCAGTATATATGTGGAAACAAGACCTTACTGTACCGATATCTTTCTTGGACCGGTTCGCTATACTGAATTTCATTATGAACATAAACGT
The DNA here is from genome assembly GCA_022495115.1 of Xylaria castorea. Lineage (NCBI taxonomy): Eukaryota > Fungi > Ascomycota > Sordariomycetes > Xylariales > Xylariaceae > Xylaria > Xylaria castorea. The sequence continues at coordinate 569,302 of MU382630.1, read as the reverse complement.
CGTTAAACGTCTTTAGATGGAATTGGCTATCAGAATTAAGTCGAGTCAGTCGGTACAGATGATGTAATCAGTCCATGACTACGATAAACTCATGGCCTCAGCCGCATCAGAAGAGGAAAAGCTTTATCATTCTCCGATGGTGTTACGATGCGGTGTGCTTAAAGATCATGACGTGGGTTAAGTATGCGTTGCTAGTTTTGAGCCGCAACGCCGATCATGCTTTGACGTGCGACAAGAGAATGCCGACATCGGGCTAACACTTGGCATATTCATACCCAGCATAGATAGGAATCGCTCATTCCATGAGATAAGATAACAAGAGGACGATTAAACGATGTTCTCATTCAAGTGAGTGTAGTGGTGTGTCGATTACATCACCGGGTATCTAGATCTATAGAATGGCTTGATTGTTGATCAGATGTGGCTCTACGGGGTAGAGGGACTTAAAAAGTGTAGATAGCGCATCCAATAGTTTCGCCGATCAATTGGCAAATCCATCATGTTAGGAGGGGGGATGCGGCTAAAAAGATCGACGAGCGGATCTCTATCAGGTAGCGAAACGCTATCTGTCTACCTAACAGAACTTGCAGTTACAGCAGTTTGCACCACCAAATCTGAGCGAGTAATGGTGGAAGCCCGCTGGCGTTGTGAAGGGTCATCCCGCGCGCGCCATCTACGTAAACATCCCACAGTGTGGGCTTATGCCATTGGCTGCCGAAGTTGCCTAACGGTCCAGCCGCAGTCCGTCCTACAAAGTGGAGGTCAGGGAGCGTCTTGGTAACACGGTCGGGTTTTAAGGTGCTGCAGCGTGAGCGAATCGTTTCCGCGCTATCAACCTTAGACGACTCGAAACAAGCCAAGACAGCCCCATCCGACGACGATGGTGCCGCGCGCAAAAAAAGGGCGAGCTCTCTCTGGCCGCCCAAGGGCTCACAATTGGGACGTTTATCGCCAATTAATCGCGGTGCACACACGCCAACCGACCGGATTCCTCGGTATGACAAGTCGTCCTAACTAGATCCCTAGGCTTATTTTCGGACACTGATTCCAAAACAAAACGCAAGGCGCCCCGGATCACTCGGATGACGTATAAGTCATTAGGGCAGAACAGCCCGCCCTGGCCGTATAAGTTTCGTAGGTGCGCAGGTCTTTGTTCTCGGTGAAGTGAAGATTGTTCGTCTAGGAAAAGTTTAGAAAGTGTGTAAGGTGTGAGCAGGTTCTCTCTCTTTCTCTTAGGTTTCAAACGTCGTCGTGGAAGCGCCCGTGACCACTATAGTAGCAGCTTTTTCGCAGTTGCTCTTCGATTATTGCTGGGAAGTCGACACATCGGGATAACCAATCTTCGCTCCACAATCAACAGACGCCCTAAGATATATCACAAACATCAAACCCAGAAAAGAAAAGAAAAAAACACAATGTCCAGCTTCGAAAGCACTCTCGTCACCGCAATTGTTGCGGCCATCGTCTCCGTTTTGGGATTCCTTGGGATTACCATCGTCATCGCCCTATACTGGTCTAGCATTGCTCGCCGTATAGCTCCCAACCGCTTCGCCGAACCTGTGAGCGAGAAGTCGTGGCCCTCATCGCGAAGCTCGATCGAGGCCCATTCGGCTATGATGTCTTCGCCGGGGTCCTCGCCAGCACCTTCACCGAGGTCATCAAGAATATCCAATGAACAGGTTCTTCCGAGGGCTATCCTGAGGTGATAACCATCTACGACATCACACACACTATGGACTCAATCACAATTGGTCCAGCTTAATACGCAACAACGCAAGAGGATACATGACTTGTTTTTTGTTTATCTGGGGTACGACTTATATGATTTGGATTGCATAGCAGGCGTTTAGGATTTTTTTGCATATCGAGCATTTGCACATTTGCGCTAGTCATGTACAGGCGTTTGGGATACGGTGGTGCATACACACTTATAGATATGAAGGTTCACACCTTCACAGACGAGAATAGAGTACGAGGGGAGGTACGGGTGTCATGCATACTGGGGTCTAGCGTTTTTACATCAAGATACCCAATTCATTCATTAGCATTAGAGTATGGGCTAGACAGGCATTTCCAAAACAGTTAATACTTGTACCGTATGTTCAATTTGCCGTTTTGACAACGTGCTACAGTAACAAGTAGATGGTGATACTATCCTTTGGCGTTCGTCGTATGCGCAACGTGAACAAGCTAATGAATCATTAACTTCGAATAAGTACAAAACTCGCAGTTTACACTAGCTAATATTATAACAACGAGACTAAGGAAGATCTTGTCTAAAAAATAATATTCGGGAAACCGGGTATTTCGGCCACTATTCGGTATTGGCGGGATGATGTATCCTCCACGTCAGCTGCCACAAAAAATGTATTCCATAGTGCCTAATCCATGCCTCCTCAGTCGAGGTGACTAGACTACCAGGATAGATAGATAGTGTGTGTGGACGCACATTTTCTCGGATATTTGTTGACGCGGCGCGAAAGGCTATCAACGCTTTCGTGGGTCTAACCTGGGCTTCGCACATACAATTCTTTGCTGAGTGAACAGTTTTACATGTTAAGCAGTTAGAGCTGGAAGACCTGTAAAAAATTATAATGCGACAAAAAGTACCAAATATGCAAGAGCATGGATGATGTTGAAATAATCCAATTTGCTATTCATTAATAGCTATTAAGTCGTCGATACTGCTTGTAGTGGCAATTTCAATCTTTGCACGCTCCGCTGCTCTATTTAGCCCATTTCTCCAAGGTATTCATGCATAATAATCATAACCCAGTCTTCCAAACCAGATGGTCTTCGAAAACATAAAAATTGCGCCCCGGAGCCCATCATGATAAACCCATTATAATATCCCTTTACGCCCTATGCCGTCTCTCGTGTTCTACAACAAGACGATGGCACCAAGAAGTCCGGCGACAGCGGCGGCGCCTCCGAGGACGGCAGTGGGCACGGCAGCAGCACCCGTCGAGACCGGGGTCGTGGCACCACTACCACTACCGCTGCTAGCACCGGTGGTGGACGACGGCGTGGGCGTGCCCGTCGTGACGGTGATGGTGCCGTTGGAGGTACCGTTGGGCACGCCGGTGGCCTGGCACAGCGGACCCGTCTGCGCGCCGAAGGAGTTGACGAGCGACGTGTAGCTCGCGGCCTCGGTGCCGGTGGCCAGGCAGTTCGTGATGACGGCGTCGATGGCGGAGCTCGACGCGCTCACGTAGCTGATGACCTGCGTGACGTAGGCGTCGAACTCGCTCCGCAGCGACGAGGGTAGGTCTGACGAGAACTCGCACACCTGGGTCACGATGGCCACGGGGTTCGCGACCTCTACGATGGCGCTCTCGACGACGCCGTTGGCATAGCTCGTGATGGCCGAGGCGAGCTGCCCGTCGGGTGTCGGGGCGCCCGCGAGAAGACTGACGTAGGATTGTGTACATTGCGCATCGTCTCCTCTGCTGCTGCTGCTGGTCTGCGCTACGGACGCTCCCGTAAGTAGCGCCGCGGACAGAAGGGCTTTGCTGTTGTACATCATTTTTAATAAAGTAGTCCGAAGGCTCGTTTATTTACTGTGTTGGTGATTCGACTTATGGTACGTTCAAGCGTGTATTCGAGTTTGACGAGAGAAGTACGGTGTGTTCTATAGAATACGCACATGCAAGGGAGAATTTGACACAGAGGGAGATTCATTATATATACTACCTACTTCGAAAGGAACTCGGAGGCAACATTGACGTCCTGTTTGTCTTCCTGATGGATGATTACCCACGACGTAAAACCTCTGTGCTCAGCCCCAATTCCTTCCTTCACCGGCTATACAGTCCTGTTCCAGGCAAAACGAACTGCCAATATCATCCTCTGATTCGTTCGATTTCAAGTGGAGAGCTAACGTGGCTTGCTTATATGGGACCTTTCGCAACCATTCTGACGTGCCCCTAAGCGGATCCAGACCAAACCGATACAACTCACCGTTCAATTCATACCTGAGACCATGATATTCCCATGCGAGACTGTGACATTTGAAACACATTCCTTTGTCTAACCCACTAATTTAGTCGTTCGCATCTACTCTATGTTGATTCACTATTCAAGTCAAGAACTTTGAATACCCAACAAATAGCTATAAATAGGATGATGTCAACAGCCGCTTTCCATCGATTAGGCATATCCACCAAGATCATGGCTTAGTTTGTAGGTCCTAAGAGGTATGACGGATGTAACTATAAGATCGGCCTAGGTCTCTAGGCGCATCGTCTTATTTTTGGCACAGCCGCTGAAGTATTCGGCTGGTCGGCACGTAGGATCCACAGTACCTAGCCGGCGGTACACTTCAATACGCAAGCGGCACCATGGTTTGCCAACGATACCTAACCTAGTGGCTGAGGCTGAGACAGCGCCATGTTGCTAGCTCTTTGCCTCGTTGAACAATAACTATGACGTTTACCTTATTTATTAGGATAGTCCTGTACATAATAGTGGGCAATGGCCCCCGATTTATCTTTTTCCCAACGTGAAACTCCGAGGCGCTTTTCATCATCCATGGATCGATCGTATCTCTGATGGCACCATGTACTGTGCCATCCATAGCTGACGCGTCCCTCGTTTGGAGTGGTGCAGCTGGGGGCCTCTTGGTGAGCATGAGATTCTGCAGCTATCCCATGGCGCAATAATATCTGGAAACAACCAGAAAATTGAAAGAAGCATCTACGGCCGAGGTGTGTAGAATTTTTGTGGTGCCTCAGACTGCACTATCTTGTAATAACCCCTTTTAGAACATCGATTTCTAACATCTTGTTTTACCTCTTGTGCGATGGTGCATCAGAACTGGCAAGACGCTTCATTGACGTATCAGGTTTATTTTAATAAGAGTATTAGGGCCGGGATAAGGGCAATCCACCGTACCTATCATATGGGCTCCTAAGCGTGTCCCAAAGACCTCCAAATGTTACCCTAGGGCTATGTTCCTCCCGCCGTACCAAGATCCGACGGCTCTTTTCAACAAGCAAGGTGACAGTCGTTCGGTTATGGTTTCCGAATAGTACCGAGGTCTATCTCTTTGAGGTCTTATTCGGCGTCGTGACTTAAAAGGGACCGTACGCACAGCTAGATACACCCAATAAAAGAATAAAAGAAATGCTCGGATAAGTGACAACGCCGAATGGGCCCTCAAAGGGATATCTGTCTGTCTAAATCTAGGAATGAGGTTAGACACGAGGCATAACTTGCCGGTCATAGCTCCTGCATCAACCCATTTAACGTTAACCTATTAGGTATATTGCTGCTGACCAGATAGGAAATGAGTATTCTTCCTAGGCAATGGATAATGAATTATACAGGTGGCATGACGGCCTTGTTTTGGTGCTTGGCTTGGTCGTATGACATAAATTCCAGACTTCCTTCTAATAGTGATCATCGTCGTCTCCAGTAATTGCGCTGTAGACCTTCCTCTGCCACCGTTCTAAATTGATGATAGGACGACTTCGTTTCTATATTCCTGTCTGCAGTGCTTGACTTACCTATCAATAGACCCAGGCAAGTTAATTATTGGGTATAGGGTCACGCATGTCATCGGCTAGATCACAGAGCCAGCCAGTCTAACAATGCATAGATCTGGTCGTCGGAATAATAGTTATACACATCCTTTTCATTTCACTAACCTAGTAGTATACTTCTGCAAAATGTCTTCATTGACACACCATCGCCTTACACACCGATATACACTCTTCTCTTATCCTCTCCTTTTGGTGTCAACCTTCATCATTCTGCCAGCCCCAATATAGGTACAAATAAGTAATAAGGTGTAAAACATTATGCATACAAGTTCGAATAAAATCTCCATGCCATGATTCAAGACAATATACAAGAATGGCGATGGAGTACGGCCAAGGCACTGATATACCAAGCCGGGTACTAATCCAGAGACTGTGTCTGTTGTAAGCCCAAACTAGAAGGACGCCGTCCCACGCTCGTAAATGCTTAATAAATATACTAAATTATGCGCCGTCCATGATGGTTTCATTGCGACTCAATCACGATTGGAGAGTCTTGAACCGGTTCTCGAAGGCGTTGAATTTTTCCGCTTCCAGTGCCCTTTCGAGTTTCCGTGTCTGGTTTATAGCAGCTTCGCGCTCCTCTTGCAGCTGGAGGACTTCTATTTGGGCAGTGTTCATGCGCCCAACCACCTGCTGCATCACGGCATCAGCATCCAGTAGCGCGTTCTCTAGCTCCGCCACACGCAGCTTGAGGTTGTCGACCTGAGTCTCCTCGGACACGTTCATCGCCGGCCCAGAACGCGTAATACTAAGGCGCGGTGATAACGCACCTGGGGCTGTGAATAAAGGCGATAGGGGAGACTTGGCTGGGAAAGTGCGTGGCGAGCGAAGGCCACTACGGAGCCTAGTAAGCTGTGCGTTTTGGCTTTCGTTAAGAGCTGACACTTCTTCCTCGTGATGAGCTACTCTGTCTTCTGACGCGGCTTGTGCTGTTTCCAACTTCTCCTCCAAGTAACGTAGATGCGCCTGCAAAGATGTAATCTTCTCTGCGTTGGCCTTCTGGCTAGCGTCTCCTCGTGTCACAGTATCCGCTATCCGTTGGCGTAGTTGCTGGTTCGTCGAAAGTTGTTGTCGAACCTGGATAGCGAGTTCTTCCACGCGGCGTGCTGACTCCTGAAGTTCGTCCGCCAACGCCTTTTCTGATGCAAGGTAGGCCTGTTCACCAGCCTTGAGGGAGGCAAGTTGCTCTTTGTAGGATTCGACCTCATGTTGAGCAGAATCACGCTCCGAAACAACCGAAGACAGAGCAATCTCTAATTTTTGCATGGCCGCCTGGGTCTTCCCATCACTCATAGCGCCATCTTCCAAGCTTTTGATACGTTGAACCGAGTCCGCATAAGCCTTCCGGAGGTCATGATACGCAGCCATCAGAGATTCCGACGTGACAGGTGCGGCAAATTGGTCGCTACCGCTGCTCAAACGCGCAAATGCTGGAGGGATGAGAATGTCTTTATCCTCGAGAAGCTTGCGTAAGTACTGAACTTCTTGCTCCGCTTTGTCAAGGTCCATTTTCAGCCCAGCCAGGCCTTTCTCAACCTGCCACTTCTGATCCAAAGCCTCTTCGGCTCTACGGCGCAACACGGTGATTTCAGCCCGAAGATTACCGATTTCTCTTTGAAAGCCGGCCTTGTCTGGTGAGGTCAAGAGCCGATCACGTTCCATTTCAAGGGAGCGAATCTTCTTCTGGTTCTCGCGATCTTGGTGCTCCTGTCTTTCGAGTAGGTTTTTGAGCGCACGATGGAGGGCATCACGCTGTTCTTCAACGTCCTTCAGGCGTTCCGAAAGTTGATCACGAGATTCTGAAGTCTTCACCGTCTTCGATCTTGTGAGGCCTGACGGTGGTCGCTGAATCCTAAACGACGAACGTGAACCTGGACCACCAACAGAATTAGAACGAGAAAGCGGCGCACTCGTGGTTCCACCTTCTTCGGAAATGCTTTCCATTTGGACCTGCTTCAAGTTGGTGTTTTCGCTTCTCAAATTGTTGAGTTCTTGCTGCATCTTAGTAGACTCGTATGTCATCTTCTCAAGCTCGGAAGCCTGACCCTCGAGACCCTCTACACGAGCCCGAAGCTGTGGGACAACCTCGTCCCGTAGATTATCTCGCTCATTGGAGGCATCCTGGAGCTCTCCTTTGAGCGCAGAAAACAAGTCCTCGAAGTTATCCTTGACTTGTCGTTCTTCGGAAAGCTTTCGTCGTAGAGTTTCGCAGGTCGTCTCCAGCTCTTTCAGGCGGTCGCTAGTATCGGCGCTATTAATCGTATTGAGATCAATCTGCGATGCCTTGATTGATAAATCTCTAATTTGCTCATCCATCTGCTGCCTTCTCAACCGCTCATCCTGAAGTTTGGTCGTGAGTTCAAGTCTGAGCTGGGCCTTTTCCTGCTCTGATCTCCGTTGAATCTTCTCAATTTCCTCCCGAGATTGGTCATATTCACTAAATTTAGCGGAGCTGTACCCTGAGTCAGAGAAGTAGTCACTAGTCCTCTTATTTCCAGTGGTCAACGAGTTTTCCTTTTCTGCTTGTAGCCTGTCCACCATATCTTCTAAATCCATCTCGCGGCGAATAGATGCCGCTAGCTCGGCCGAGATGGCCTTCAACTCATCTTCCATTTCGTCGATTTCAGCAGGGTCCAGTGACCCAGCAGATGGGATGGCCAGGTAAGACTCGCGATACTCTCGAGAGTTACGGCTGTCGAGTTGCGCCTTGCCGGCTTCAAATGATGATTGTGGTCCAATTGTGGTGATTGGGGATACATCTGGTTGGCTACCGGACTTGGAGAAGTTGAAGGGAGAGGGCAGGGGAGAGTACGCTTTCTCCGAAGACTCAGTAGTAGGTGACGGTGTCCAACCAAAGAATGTGCCAAGTCTGGAGGAGCCTGGGGATTTAGGTAGCGGTTTGTCTGTATTGGGTGTCTTGATCTCGTTACTATTTGTTCGAATTAGAGTCGTTTTCAGAGACGCTTCGTCCGATTTGAGCGTCAAGTGTTTTGGTAAGGTCTTCCGTGAGACGTGCAGAGACATAGTATGGTTGACGGTCCTAGGGCTGATGTTGCTTGACGAGTCGGAGTTATAGCCATCCAAAATGTTATCATTCAGGGGATCTTCGTCTGCATCGGCCAATAGATCGTCATACAGCGTCTGCTCGTCGGATTGCGACGATGTTTGATCAAGAGCTGCAGGGAGACTGTCCCGGAGACCTGGTCGTTTGACTTCAGCCGCTATGGCAGCCAGGTCGGTGTTTCCTGAAACGGAAACAACAGGGTGCTGATTTTTGGGAGATTTCCTGGTTAAAATGGGATATATTAGCATCGCGCTTCTCCCGGGTCTCGTGGCCGAGCCGCGTTGGATCGCAGACTAATGAGACATTGACTCACTGTTTGTCGAGGTGCAGCGACGCGCTGTCACCTGCACCTAACGCGGGCTTTGTGACGGGTTGCCAGCGGGCGGGAGGGGGCCGAGACACAGATTGGACTTGGGCCTGAGGGAACTCGTAGACGGTAGGACTGTCCACAGAGTAGGAGCGGTCGTATCTCTGCTCAGGGCGCGGCAGGATCTTCACGACACTGGCCAAGTGCTCACCCGACGAATAGCGCGTGGCAAGGGACGAGGCCGTCGACGACAAAGGCTTGCGTCGAATCGGCTGGGATGCCGGGCTGGAGTTACGACCGTTGAGGACAAGGCCCTTTGTGTTCCTGGAACTCGAAACAGGTGATGATGCCGACGCGCGGGAATCCAGGGGTAGCGGCTTGTCTGCGTAGGCGTAGGACGGGAACGGGAACGAGGGAAACGAGGAAACAGGAGTTGAGGCACTGGAAGTCTCAGAAAGAGCAGACAACGACGGGTGGTGTTGGTGGGTGGTGGCTACCGCGGCCATGAGGGGCGGTTGCTGGGAGGGTATAATAATATTGGCAGACATGTCTCCTTGTCTCCCGTCTCGGGGCCTGTGTCCCTTGTCTACTATACGCGCATAACTAACCGCTTTTCTGAGTTTGGAACTTGGAATGTGAATAGTAGGTACGTCCGTAGTCTGATTACCTACTTAGGCACCCGGACCGTAGTGTGTACTCGAAGCCAAGGGATTGTATCAGGACTAAGTTCCAGGAACAGCAGGGACTTGAAATGAATTGAAATGAGATAACTCACGGCCACCACCAACTACGACGGCATGAACTCTCAGAAAGGAGAAGAAAGATCGGGAGACGCTACGAGAGCTCGCCGTGACCGTGGCAAAAGTGCACACAATCCACAAAAAAGGGGGGGGCCACCAGCGTCGACAGCGTTACAATCGGCCAATTAGCGAATTAGTGAAGATTATAACCAACCAATTGCCCCGTGCGGGTAGTTGGTGGCTTTCTCCAAGAAGCCTTAGCGAGCATGTCGTCCAAACTCTCCCCGGTTTTTTCCCCTGGCTTGGCTTGCATCGGTCATTGCTAGTGGCTGTTCGCCAAGAGACCCTTCATAACTTCTGGTCGAAACAGATTTAGTTAATAGTATAGGCCCTGTTCACTACCCTGTTCATTGCCCCATTTATGACCGCTTTCGTCCATTCGTAATCTTACTCTTATCGCCGGCTTTATGGCTCCCTGTACCACAAGCCTCAAGGGTAATTTTGTCCAATCATGTCATTTGTCTTGCCCCTGTAGTATGCAGGTACATACGCTACTGTATGCGCGTGCCGTTGCACTCGAGCGTCAATGGGGAATTGATCCTCGATCTGGATTAAGTACACTACTTGTAAGCTACTGTACTATGTAGATACACTATAAGTAGGTAGAGGAAGTAGTAGAAACCACCATTCCTTCATGCTGTCATTTGAAGAGATTCCTTCGATTCAAGATCGTCAAGCTGAGTTGCCTCCACGGGTCCAAATGGATTACTGTATGCTGCTTTTCCTGGCAGTGTTATCTGGGATTAGACTATGGCGGTAGGTTTCTGTGATTAATACCGATAAGGGCTACTAGATAGATGGTACAATATGAGGTCGAAGTCAGACACTTAATAGTGCCGCCAGTGCATTTTGTACAGATGATAGATCCCTTTTTTCCCCTACATACATATCATATTTCAATGGGCGTACGGAGTACAAAAGCGTCAGTTACTTGGAACTACCTTAGCTCCGGTCACGATGGCAGACGGGATGGCGCGCGGCTAGCTAGCCAAGACTTTGGCATGGCTAATCGTCACCCTTGCAGAACGCGTCGTGAAGCAGACGTGGCGGCATCTAGCGGCGACTCAAACTATAAAAAAGCCCATGCGCGCACTAAATATTAATGGATTTGTAAGCGCCTACTGATAGTAAATATACCAATAGACCGCGATATGTAAGGCGTGCATACAGCTAGCCGCAACACCAGCACCCAAATTTTGTATCAATATGTGCACGCGAACGAAGAATGCTAGGAACCCTCTGCATGAGGTAGGCAATGGACACCTATTGCACGAATGTCTCTAAGACCACCTTCATGGAGTTAATCTGACTATATATAGTAGTCATCTTGTTGTGCATGCGCTTTATGATAGTAGGTGACTTCCCTACTTTCCCACCCTGACCGCTTCAATGCCTTGCCTGGTCGGTACACGACTCGCTTTGCGCAACCAACCAAAGGGATAATTCTGAGTGCGTACTCCGTATTTACTAGAAGATTTTCAACGAAGGGAACCGAGTAGGTGAATCAATTTGTTGATTGGTCTCACTAGGCAATTCCCGCTCCCTTCGTACGTATTTGTTCACGATTGTGCTCGGAGCGCGCCCTTGCTTCATTAACATAGCCCGAATCTCTACTGTACGTTGGTAGGTCACGTTGACATGCAGTGCTGCGGAACACAGTAGTACGGTAGTTAAGCGCCGCCTGAGAGCATCCCCAGTCAACCAAGGGCGATTTGCCGACAGAGCCGCACCTGCATCTTCCTAAGAGGTACAGTATGCTGTGCACCTACAGTAGTGAAACTAGGGCCAAGAAAATGAGCCAAGTTTAAGCGCCCACTCGCTTAGACCCAGTCAGTCATACGGTCAGCGCCAGATAGCCAACCAACCATGGTGCTGATACTTGGACCCCGAAGTGTAAGTGCTCCACGCAAATCGGTAACCACACCCGTTCGCTCACCGAGACTTACTTAGAGACATTCCCAGCTTAGTCTAGTATGATAAAAACCGGGAGTGGTTCACTAATACCATCTATATCACTGAAGTTTGGGAATGAACAGTCGCTGGAGACTAAGCATCCTATTCGATTTCTCAGCTCGATTCTTAGTTATTATCTAAAGGCAAGTTGCCTATTAGCGTCGATTCGTATATTTAAAACGTTTCTGTATAAAAGATATCACAGCGCTTTTACCGAGCGAAACCCTCAGAATGTCGGAGACACACTGATTGTTCTGCAGCACGGCTATTATACCGAAATCCAGTAGCCTATCTACGTATGATGATGACGTCCAGGGTCGCCGTAGGTGAGTAGGAGGCTTTGATTTCTATCGTGTTTCTTCCAAGGGAGAAACATACCTCGCTCTCCGAGTACGCTTGGTTTTGCCACCTCCGTCAAAATAGGGGGGCCACAAGTCGTATCTTGTCCTGGGCTCTATTCGAAACCCGTATGTCCTTAATGTAGTCTATAAAACTGGCCTCTAATCTTCCTGGCAGATAATGCTATTGCGGACCATCTATCACTCTTGGCCGATTCAGAATAATGTCGAGGCACAGACCTTACAAACCCTATATTACTCCAATCCTGCGCTTATCTAACGTAGTGATAGGAATGCTACAAACTACAAGCAGGTGGACTAGTGAGAACGATCATTATGGAAGCTTGGGGCCCTGAAGGACCAGGAAACCTCGGTCGCTATAACCTGGATTTATTTCAGGCTGGAGTTTTGTAATAATCAATATAAATCAAACCAGCATATTCGAGAGATATATAGGCAATTAGGATCACGAACAGTTTGTTTAGCCGATATCCAAGAGGAGTTTGCCATTTATCAGCCTCCGATATGCACAAAAAGGGAGAGTGAGAGAGAGGCCAGGCTTCTATACACCACCCTCTCAGCTTATCAGAGGGTTGGGCTCCAGAGTGAAGATGGGTCACCGAAAGATCACTACCAGGTCGAAGTGCCGTTAGTTCTCATATAACTAGATTTGGCAATACAACCACCCCAGGTGTTACCAGCTACCCTAGGTAATTCGAATTAAGCGGCTACCAAACATATAGCGCTACTATTCTATATCATGTAACCGTTGCTGTCATACAAGACATTTCTTCACATTGTATGGAATTGGTAAACTCATTTAAGGAGGAAGGATAACCCTTTACACAGCAAGATCCGGTATCATGATGTCTCACCTATGAGACGAAAAACACAACCTATGTATGTACAGAGCGAGCCAATTGAGGTATTCCTGATTCCCCTACGCAGTAACATCGTTGTTCGTTCATACCCCCAGTCGGCTCTTCAACGAGATCCAGACAGTCTAGTTCCGCAACCTATCCCTCCAATCCGGTAGTTATCCTATCCCTACATGCACAGTTTTAGGCTTGATTATTCGCGGAATCATTAGATAATAGAAGCCGATGTTGTATAGACAAGTATCTAGATAGCTGTAGTCAACCGTACCTTCCACAACAATAAGCAGGCACTGCCAGATAAAAATAAATCAGTATGTGTCCACTCAAAAACCAGCTAACAACTTATCCGTTAATGTAGCACAGAAATTTATATACATATACTCTATTAGACTTTACAATATTACCTATTATACATACATTTATGCTTCAGCCTGGAATTAGGCTCATCAAACATCAGTACTATTCAATATAGGCTTCATTTAGGTGTTGATAATCATTTTAACGCTTTCTTTGTCTGTATATTATACCAATGGACACCTATATTCCAGTGTAGACTTTAAAGATCTATCTTGAACATTTGTCGTTGTGGAAGAAATCCAAAAATACTTTCATGAGCTAGACCTTTCATAGCTATATTACTCTTCATTCTATAGCGTTATGACAACTCGCAGGGCACGTATTTAACAACCATAACAAGTGCATAGAGAGATACTGGAACTGAAATAATCTTTAGGGCTTCAAGGGGGGCCATGGAGGACTTCACCTCTATTCGGCCAGTTGGGAGATCTACAGATTATATGTCAAAGTAGTCTCGCTTCTCTCTGCTTATTTCGAACTTGGCTTTGCTATAATATAGCCGGCTATCTCGGTGTCACACGGACGACCCAAGGGATTAGGACTGCCTTAGGCACCCGAAACCCTTCGGGCCAAAAACTCCAATATTATATTTATAATTATATGAGTGGCATGGCTGGTTCCCGTACTTTTCTGTACCTGTTTAGCTAGGTTTCGCGTTGTCGCGATAATCTGAGCAGCTAAAAAATTACTCCCGTATACAGGCTATACGAGAGCGAGGGCCAGGAACAAAAGCGAGGCTTTTATATATAGAGACGAAGGTCGCCGCATGGCCCAAGGAGAAGGACTAGACATTCATAGCCCCCTTGACGCCCTAGATGATTATTGCAATATGAACACTCTTCCAAGCCCTTGTTACACTCGGCGTACCATAAGAGATCAGCTAAATAAGAGTAAGCCAAAAGCTAAAGTCTAACACAGACTCTCGCACAGTCTTGCACTCGTCTGGCTACATACCTGATATGCAGATCCAGGTCTCAGGCACATATGACGACAACCTTGCGATATTCGAGCTATTGTACTATAGAAGAGGTCTGCGGTGAAAGCGATATATTTGAATAGCTGTAATAAGGGCTTATGATCCAGAGCTTAGAGTATCATTCATATTGTCATGATCTTCTACGGCTTCAAGGGAGCCGTGAATATCCTATTTTCTCTCCGGCTATCTAGGAGATCCAGAGTTTATATGTCCGAATAACTTCGCGTTTAGTTGCCGACCCTTGAGTTCCAATTGCTAGCTTTTGCCTCGTACTGTAGTCTCGACAGATCAAGCAGATAGGGGCAGAAGCCTCGCACAGGGTTTACACTCGTATAGCTATATACACGATATGTAGGTCTCCAGTCTCGGGTCTAAATTCAGTCTGCCCGTACGTGTGACAGTAACTGATTAGTCTTACTGAGGATTTTTGTTATCATATACTGTTACAGTGGCTGCTTCGACATCTTCGGGAGGTTTTAAGGCGATATATATATTGGCATCTTCTGGAACTCGTAGGGAACTCGTACTGTTCGTCAAGGTTAAGTTTTCTTATATTATCTATGAGGAGCATATCGTCCTATTGTTATGATACTGCTGTATATCAAACAGTCAATGGAATCATATATTGTCAGTACAAACTACACGTTCAAGACTCGTAGGATCTCAGGGTCATCACGACAATTTAGATCACACCTGTGTCCCAGTTCCCTTGTCTAACTTGCTGGAAGCAACTATGAAACTAAGGGCTCCTGCAGCATTGGCAACTATAGCCGATATCGAATCGACGTAGATGGAGATCCTTGCTTGCTTGCTGTTTGACATCGACATCTTAAATAGCTCTTGCCTCGTATATATGCTCGCTCCTTCAATAATTTTGACTGTAATAATTTCAACAACGGCTTGTGATCAAGGGCTTTGAAAGGCGTTCGCATTGCTATCATATTGTAGGACGTCAAGGGGGCCGTGAACATCTTGCCTCCCTATTCGACCAAATGGAACATCTACAGTCTCTAGGTCCGAACAGCATCCCTTCCAGTTGCCGACTCCTTCGTTTCCTCTTGCTTCCTCGCTTTCGAATAGCTGTCTTAGAGGACTAGGCAGTACACGGGTAGATTCGGAGCTGAAACTTTGTACAGAGTCTCGCACTCGCATGTCTATATACGTGATGTGTAAGTCCCAGTCTGGAAGTCTCGGATGTAGGTCCTAGTCATCAAATACGTGTGACAACAAATCCAAAACGGAGCAGGGAAAAGCTACCAATTGTAACAATCATAGGCTTTATTAGTTTAACTACAGAGCTTATATCGTGCTGCGTTTGTAACCTTATACTTTTTATATACTATATCCGCACGACGTTTATCCGGCGAGGATATTACATTGATAGGAGTAAGGTTCACGTAGCGAAACCCTTTAGCGAGTGATTGTAGATCAACAATGCGGGTAGTGGACTTAGCGGTAGTCAAGCAGAAGCCAACGCAGCATTTCTCTAGATAATGTAAGGTCTGGGATCCTGATAGGCCTCCATATAGGAGAAGTTCAAGCCTACTGGGCCGATACGAGGCTCTTATGACAAACGTCCACTACACTAAGCACAAGGACCATTAGTCATACCCAAGCATGAAGACTGATTCCTCTTATGACTGGCTCGACTTGTTCCCGTTATCGACAAACCTGATCGTTCTAAATAAAACACAAAACTCGTACGATAAAGGGGATAAGGAGTACCTATAGCGAATCCCAAAAGACGGGTGTCTCCGGCCCGGAACTTAGTTATAGTAAAAGCCTACGAATAAGGGCTAATTAACATGATAGGAAAGCGATTTCCCAGGAATATACTGGATTAACTGTGCTAGTCGCATACGTTTGAAATCACTAACGGCTACTTCGAAGACTATGGTGAACCCGAGCCTGTAGAATAGGTGGATAACGGGGACAACCATACGGCGCCCGATGCTACGCTCTCCGAGCTACTATACGGCAGGCAGGTAGCAGTATTGTGGATATGCGCTCCTCCGGCACAGTGTGGCCATCTGCCGCGTAGGCCTCTTTATTGCAGTGAGGCTGGCGGAGAGCGTTGACGCAGTAGCTCATCATCATACCCAGGAGACATGAAGAGGAAAGGGAACCAGATGAACACCGGCAGGCAGTGGGAACGCTCGCCGAATACGACTGGTACGAAACTAAGCTACCTGTGAGGAGTTTCGCGTAGGAAGAGGCGTATAAAGCTACGATGATGCAGATGAGAGAGAATAACAACACCCGCACTCTAAGAGTTAAAGCTCCGGCACTTGCATAATAAGGGTCTGGAATCACATTGTCTCGGACTGGCTAGTTAATTGGACGATATGAGTCGTTCTACTATCAAAGTCTTCGAGATCAGCCTCTCGGGTTCCTACCTTCGTGTATTCGTTGTTTCAACGGGCCTGGATTAGGGCGATGTCAAGATTACAGAGTACGCTTCATTGTTAGAAAGTAAAGTCGCAGGCCAACGAAGAGCAGACCGAGCCAAATTGATAGCGAGAAACACATACATGGCCTCGCTTCCCCCCCGGACAACTCAGCAAGGTCAATCCATGATAGAGTTGATGATATTATTATCATTGTCGGCGCTATTGTTTGCCCTGTTAGGGGGGAACCGGAGGGGTAGAATGTAGAATCAAGGAATGACTCTCTTGGCATTGTAGCTTCAGTTGTAGTTCCGAAAATCATCGTGGTTGGATTACTGTTCTGAATTCAGGAGTACCAATATTTCTAGTCGGCGCAACACCGGCTCTATAGCGGTATTTATCATCGTCACTAGTATCAGGCATAGTTTAAGGGAAGATTAACCATCAAGACTCCTACTTCTTTAGAAACTAGCAATTTGACTAGCGGCGTAACTAAAGTTAGTGCTACGGGATTTAGAATCCGTGGCATTAGTTGCAAACCTATTTTGTCTACAGATCTGAAACAGCTAATGGCTAGTCCCTATAGTTGGCTTTTGCTAATGCGTCTACATTGAAATTGACCGGTGTATTTATTCTATTCCTCTAAATGAATCTTGGCGACCGGAGGGTGTAAAAGGGAAATTGAGACCACGGGCAATGCCTCCCCGGACTGTCTTGTGATGGTTGATTAATCGTACATTAGTGTATATACATCTGTCTTTCATAGTACATGGCGTCTACTTCGTCACTTTAACTTCTCTACCTCGATCGATGCAAGAACATAGGAAGCGGATCCAAGGACGCTGTTATATAAAATGGGCTGGCCAATGTAGTACTATATCCAAGTGATTAGGCAACTAGACAGCGGATGTGGTCATTGGGTCTGATGGGGAAAGAAACTCACGTCGTAACTCGCAGTCGAGTTTAAGCTGCACACAGCCACGGTTCCATTCCAACCTAGAGTTCCGTCTGCTTCTTCAACCACGAAGTGATCGGTCAAGTATCTTTGGGCCTTAGTTCCGATTGTTGTCGCTGCCGGGGCCAATTTGTTGGGCAGGTATCCCAATCGGGCTCCCTTTAGTAATGAATATGAGAACATGGCGGTGGCGCTGGATTCGATGTAGTTTCCTGCTCTTCCAGGTTGGTCTACAATCTGCCACCATCCTCCGGTCCGCGGGTCGACGGCTTTGATCACGGCCGGCATCAGACTCTGGAACTTGTCTAGTAGTGGAGCTCTGTACTTGGAGGGAGCCTTTCCCTTGTCTAGGATCTCGATAGTGTCCACTAACGCCATCGCGTACCAGCCAAGACTTCGGCCCCAGACATAGGGACTAGCCCCTGTTATTGGGTCGGCCCATACAGCTGTGCGTGTTGCGTCGTATCCGTGAGAGAGCAATCCGGTCGCGTTGTGCCTAGTATGGCGCCAGAGAGTGTCAAATTGATAAAGCATATCATCTAGCGATTCGGCAGTGCTCTTGCTGCTCGACGAAGTCGTGAGTGTGTACTGAGTGTAGAACGGGCCCAGCGAATACATTCCATCCAGGTAACTCCAGTACGGATACACGAAGTACCATAATCCGCCTTCTGCATTTCGGCGATTCAGATTGATGCTCTCTCGCAGAGCGTTTGCCGCGATACGATATAACGTGCCTTTGGCGGACGAAAGAGCTAAGAGGGCATTTCCGTTGGACAGCCGGTCCATGGGATACACCAACACATCGGTGGCGGCACCTGATAGGAATGGAATAGTGGACGAAGCGCTTATTCGAACATATTGTCCGTAAGTGGCAGCGGAGGCTGAGTCGTGAGTAGAAAGTGCAGTTAAGGCTTTCTGCACAACGCCGGCTTGCAAGGCTTCGGACGCCCCTCCTAGCCCCGACATGACGCCCTGGCCGCGGGAGATGATGCTTGACGCCATCCGCTGAGAATACTTAGGCTTGCACTCATCCTCTGCTGCCGTCGCTGGCACGCTGAAGAGCGCGGCGGCAAGCGTCGCCACGTAGGCAGGAGCACGCATCTTCGTTGGTAGACAATTGGATAGTAATTGAGCGGGAAACGATTGATACCAAGATCCGAATCCGAATGCGCGTGGGACGAGGAACGAAAAGGAAACCAGCTGGCCTAACGTCGGCGATGCGCACTTTGTATAGCTCTCATCCTCATGAGAGAGAGTCTAGGGTTCTAAAATCCGGGAGTTTAGTGCGAAGACTATTGGTAGATTAGTAGAGAGCTATGCTGTACACCAGGTCAGTAATCGGGGATTTGTTGCGGGGCTTTCTCCAGTTCCAGCTCCTACAGCATACCCAGTTGGGTAGTTATCGGATGTCGTGGAAAGTCATTGATTGTCATTGATTGTCATTGATTGTTGTCATTGAGGAAATCCCCTCTCCAGTTGTCTACATATACTTGCGGTACATAAGTAGACAGGTATACTTTCCATTGATAATAAGGCTGACCTCAGCCACATGTAAAAGGGCGGCAGCCTGACTCTAATATGTGTGCTCCCAGGTGCTCGTCACTCAGCATCTTACTTACTATTTGCAACATAAGTGTTCTTATCCTCTTATCCCCAACCGGGTGAGATCGAAGAACACAAATAAGCATACAGTGTGAGTTATAGACAGACACTATGCGCCTGGGATATTGAGTGTTTTACCGACCTCGGCTATTATCTACTTCGATAATCCCTCACTAGATTTAAGTAAGTAGACAGATTCCATCTGAGAACGAGGGCAGTTTTACGGCTGAGAACCTAGTCCCGAACAGAGAATTTAGGTTTATATATTGTTTACACGAATACAATAGTTAGACTGACTAGTGTATACCCTGTATGTGTTGGAGGCAGCATCGTGGTCGTGTGACCACCTCGTGCCATTTCCCGATCACTTGCATTTCAGCTGAGATTCCAGTCAAGATGTAGTGTTGCATGCATACGAACAATAGTGTGATAAACTATGGGCGGAAGTGGTAGAGGGGAAGTCACAGTTGGAGTCAAGCGAGCCAAGACATGCGGGGATGGTGTTTCTAGCGAATAGAATAGGGGCGTCGTGTTCAAATATGGTGAATCTTGACGACGATGATGAAGACTGGCTAGACTAGCATGCGAATACTTATAGTATCTCTCTACGCATAAAGACTCTACAGTGGTTTAAGACCAGCATATCTTCGCTCAGCGATGCCACCCAGACAACGCAGCCTACCACCTACCTAACTTAGGAGGGCGTCCGTCTACCCGTCTGCCGCGAGTGTTTATGCATGGATGACAGTCCGAGGGAAAATTTTTATTTGTCTACATAATACAGTACCGACACAAGCGTGGCATTAAGGTAGTAGTCTGTCATTAGCTACTTACGGTAGATATTAACCTACTCCTGGCATTTATGGGGTAATTAGGTGATGATGAACGAGGACCCCTGCTTCTTTTATTATTTGCAGAGTACGAAGTAGTAACATTACGACGCACTCCATTGGGGGCGAGACCGTCTCCGGGGGACCGGGAGCGCGCCACTCCCGCTCATTTATGCTGTGCATCGTTGCTTTACAGTAATGGGATCTAGTGTAGTACGGAGTACTTAGTGTAAGTAAGACGCGGGCGGTCAGCACCGGACCAGAGAAGCGAGAGAAAACTAGAAGAGTGATATGATATTCTAGAACAGAAAAGGACTCCGGTCCAAACAGCTGCGGTTTCAATACGTCGCACTGAGGCTACCGGGCCTTTTTTTAATTCCCCGCATGAAAACCATACAATTACCTGCAGTGTAAATCAAGGTTGCAGTGTCTGATAGGTACCGGGCTCGAGAACACACACCCATGACTTTATTTGTTGTTCTATATATCATGTAAGCCTAAGCCGTCGTCTCGTCGCTTGCTTACTTCATGTTTTCTTTGGCATCCACGAACCGTCTCTTCACCACAGGACCGCACATTAATATCGTCGTCGCCGCCCCTCCTCTAACGTCGAGCATGTGAAATGGAGTGAAAGCTAGCTGCTTGCAGGTGACACCTCGTCGCTTATCAAAGGGTCCCAAACGACTTCTACCCACAAAATGGGAAGCTATCGCGATAGTTTGTACGGCGCGGCGATCCTCTTCCTGGTTCTCGACAGTACCATCGTGTTCGCCCGAGTCTATGTTCGAACAAGAGTAGTCAGAAGTTTTGGTTGGGATGATTTTGTGTTATGTTTGACACATGTAAGCAAGTTCTCTGCACAACACTCTGGTCGAAAACTCATCTAATCCAAAATAAATAGGTTGGTTTCATAATCTCCATCGGGCTGGGCTTTACCGCCTTGCAGTACGTATCGACTTTTTACCCTTAGTCTAGCAGAACCTTTGGCTCTGTGTCGTATATACTCCTAGATGCACCCAAACTCTGCTAAAAACGTTTACACTCTCTATGTATGCTCTATTCTCTAACCCTCGGTCTCTTATAGCTATGGCTATGCCGCCGAGGACACGCAGCCCTGGTATGACAAAGATATGGCAACTATGGTATGCTTCCAATCATTCAATGAACCGGTCGATCCATGATGGCATCAGATAGGTGGCTGACCAAAGGTTTTTACTCAAGTTTACCTATGGGAACCAAACAACCCTATACATTTCGGCGGGTCTGGTAAAGCTGGCTGTGGCACTGGTGCTCCTCCGTATCGCTGTCAGTAAGGGCATGCGAATACTTCTCATCGGATCCATGGTCGTCGTTGGTATTTGGACGGTCATCACTGTGGTTTTCGCCTCGGGGATTTGTGCTACGGGTGGCTCGAGTAACTGGGCAGGAAGCGAAAAGTGCACCGAAGTCGCCTACTTCCGCACCATATCGAATATTTTCATCGACTACTTCTATGCTCTGCTGCCGGTCTATATTCTTCGAGGTTCTCAAATGAAGACACGCCTCAAGCTGATCGCGATATTTTTACTTGGGCTTGGGGTTTTGTAAGACTTCCTTGACCGTCTTGGACAGCAATGACAGCAGACTATGGACTAACCTATCTCGCTTTTTTTCTAGTGCGAGCACCGCAACGATCGTTAAACTCGTCATTATCGTGCGTCTCACAGAAGCAACAGGCAAAACAGCAGACGGTCTTCATTACGATCTACTATTGTGGGCCGATATTGAACTCGGTCTTGCGATTCTCGCGGCCTCTGCGGCAGCACTTCGCCCACTTCTTCGGCACATCCCGGCGCTTTTCGATGGCACCTCTAAACATGTGACCCGCGGCACAGAAGACAGTGGACCATATCACGAGCTGGTGATAAATAGCCGTGATACTAAAAAAAATAAGACCACGGAGGCTACAACGGCAACGAGACCGAATACCACCGGGGGTGCAGCCTCCTCCGACGAAGACCTTTTCCGGGTCTAATAATGTCTCTGAGGCCTGTCAACTTTTGTTTTCCACTTGAGCTAGCTACTTGCGGATACCCAATATTTGAAAAACTGGCGTTTCTGGCTGGTTACTGCTTTCGATACGTCCACCCCGAATACTCGTCGCCGGAAGATACCCCGATCCTGAAAAATTATATACCAACGAAGTATATAGTGTATAGTAACTGGTCGCTTACTTGTCATTTTCTATGAGGACACAAATGAAGGGCAAAGCTCCCTCACGCTTCATTTTTTTCTCTGATAAACCTGCAATAATTATCGATGTTATGAATCCTCTGGGAGATTTTGGCAGGAACATCCAACAATTTCAGCGACGGCGATGGACGCGATAATAATGCGTCGAAGAAAATCTATAACTGGGATTGAGGCTAGGCTGGCGGAACAGTATAATTGCCTCTATATTACGGCCGGTATCCGCGCGAAACCTTGCTCGGCAAGTGTAGCCGTCTCTTGTTTCGATGGGCCTAGTTTGTCCTTGCGAAAAAGACTCAGGTGGAGGGGCATCTTTCCAGGACGATGAAGATTTTGAAACCTGTACAAAAAAGTTATCAGCATGAGCGCCATAAGAGTACGCGAGAAAAATAGCTGGGTATCAATATAAAGAATTGTTTTACCGTATCAGATTCATTTACGTTAACTTCGGTTATGCGCTATTATTTTGTGTATATCGCTGTATTCACGTGTCGCTAGGATACAGGCTTTTCTTACGATATTCGAATAGAACGGGAACGAGACATACCTGGGGTATAATACACGCTCAATAGTCATTGCACACGGTCAATATACTCAGTTTATCTTTTTGAATACAGGTACCTCCTTGAGACAATATTTGCCATAAATAAACATCATAGCGCAGTATGCAGTGCCCCATGGAATACGGGACGTTGAGAAAACAGGCGTAAATATAGGCACGGTAAGCAGGGGCTTCTCTATATTGGCGTTTATTGAAATCAGCACTTAGTATAGTGGACAGGCAAACCACCAAGCTAATACATATCTCAGGGGTACAACGTCAACTCTACGTGTCACAACGCATATAGACAAAGAGCTTCGTATATGTATAGTCAAATAGCGCCCACGAAGGTTTAGAGTCCTTCGCGCAAGAACAGGCGTCTTTTGCCTACCTCAAGTACAGGGTTCCTGTCACTACGAGTTATTGCGTTTGGCTTATTGGCAGGCCATCTCTTCATGGCATTGTTTTAGCACTGAGCGTTGTATGATCGCCTCCTTTGCTAGATTCTATAATAAGGGTAATCTTCTGGGTATATGCCTGTTCCAGGCTGGGAGTCACTGCGTTGGAGGACTTAGTATCTTTAGTATAGTAGAAGCGAATTTTGGTCTAACATACCGTCGTTGCTGTTGGCTTGCCCTACTGTAATAGGCGATGCACGTCTATTTCCATTAGGTATGATGATGTAGTGTGCTGTTAGAGATATTTGCTAGTATTTATAGCTATCGTTGTCGTAAGCTTGTTCCAGTAGTATATCTGGTCGCGAGAGAAAGTCTGTCTCCAGCACACAATCCAGTGCCAATAACCCAAGGCTTGGGAGGCCAGGCAGTGTATGGACTTAAGCCAAGGGTTATATAGGCGTTATAAGTGTTACTAATCGACTGACCTCAACTTTAATGTTATGTCCAGGCTAGAGTTCTACGTTGAAGGCTACATAAGGCACTCTTTGCGCAATCTGGATACCGTAAGTAAAATATAAGAATACTGGCTTGACGAATATGCTACTGGATTTTTTTGCATCGTTCAAATATCCCAGTTGACTCAACTCATACTATCACGTACTTATTACTACCACATACTGTCTAGCGAAAAGAGCGTCCTCTGTTGCATACAATGACGTGATGCCCCTGAGAGCTGTCTTCCCTTTTTACGAGTTACGAATACACCGCATCAGACTTTTTTCCACCGGACACGCTTGTAGTTCTGGGATCTTATTCTCCAGGTTTCAATCAGCAACAGTTGTATAGGTCGGCTTAGCTCTTTCACAGACTTTGGCCTATCATGTACACTTTAAAAGGTTAATCACGTTTATGTATGAAAGCAGCTAACACAATAAGCCCAAGAGAAGCATATGAGATTAAAAAAAATAGTTGTTCACGCGTTGCTACGCAACTCAAATCCATTAACTCAAAACGGTTGTTGCGTTATTCACTATCATGCCAGTAGCGCCCAATTCACCTGTTCCATTCACTCACTTACTTATTCAATTGTTCCCTAATCCTGTAAGCCGGAGACTCTTGGCAAATTTATATGAAAGGTGCGGTTTCCTGGACTTAGTTCTCAACGTTCATAACAGTCGTATTTGTTTCCTGACCCCCTAAGCAGTCAACGCTATTCTCCCAAAGAGCCTTCACAAACCAACCTACTTTGTTACCGACAAACTACGATATGTTGTTCCTCAACGCAATCGTTGTTGTTCTCTTCTGTGTGATCACGCCCGTTCTGGTAGGTGATCCTCATAATCACTTTCTACTTGCCATATCGGCTTTTGGAGCACAAAGGTTCCATTTCGGTCAAGATCATACCCAGAAACTTCTGACACTCTCACAAATGATCGCTGACCTCAAGTATTCTAGTGCCTGCCCGATCCGACTGGTCCTCATCACGGCTCCTTCAACGTGCAAGCGACGGCCGACCTCACGTGGGAAGGCAGCCTGACTGAAGACGGCCCGAATGTGACATTCACAGGTCGATCGATCGCAGAGGTCAGCTCGCACATCAAGAAGGTGGCACCGTCTTTCGCGTGGCCCGAGCCCATCGTACTACAGTCGCGCAGTGCACGACCTCTCGTGAAGAAGAGCGAGCACCGAATGCTTTGCGACCAGGTCACGAGTGATTATGGGAACTTCACCGATCTCTTGGACCAGACCGCCCAGCTCCAGGCCATGCCCGGCTTCTGCCGCGTGGCGCCGACGCTCACGGACCAGCCGCTCTCGTGCAACCGCGTGACTTGCACCGGCAGCTCCGCGGTCTACCTCTGCAACCACAGCGACAACCATGATTCCATCTCGACCTGTGCACGAGTTGGACAGTATGCACAGGAAATTCTCGACTGGTGCTATGATGGGAAGGACTCCAACGTGAAGGGTCAAATCTACGATGGTGATTATTGGTCGGTCATGGTTCATGCCGACAAGTGTTAGAAGGCAACAGGGAGAAATACACCAACTTTCGACTTCAGGTGTCCTGGAGTCAAGCTACTAGATGGCTGCATGCGTGCATGGTCATGTCATTCTAGCTACAAAGAATAGTATACTATGGAATGAATAGAGACAAACCAAGTTACCACATGCACTCAACTGTCTATGACCGCAAGGAACATTGAACTCAATCTGCTTATTGCTGTGACGTAGCCTTCGTTGTCTCACATCTCACAAGGCCAGGGGAATATGGTCTGCGCCGCCTAACAACAGGCTTTATACTATGAAGTATCAACATAGGCCTTCGAAGCACCAGCAGCCGATGGGGACTTCGACGAGGGCGAAAGCTGGTTGACGTATTAGCTTGTATCGTCTTGTAATCTTGTCCCATACTTGACCAAGTGCTAGAGATGCTCAATCGTCGGGTACAAGTAACACCAACAGGCAACAGCAAGCAAACTTAAAAGACTCCGATGTCGGGTGCCCTTGGACTCGAAGCTCTGTCAGACATCAAGCGGTCCGATCCGTGGTTTCCCTGTATGCATAATAGTACACGTTGACTACCTACATGTAACGTAAGGATGTTGCAGCGTTGCTACTGATCTGGCAACCACGAGCGAGAGAGCGGATTCTTCGACTGGGTAGGTACTTTGCGAATTACTTGGTCTTATCTACCTAGGTACGTAGTCCCCTCTCAATAATGAGCAGAAGCACACGATTTGTAGTAGCACTGGTCCGAAAACATCATAGGGTCGAGCCAGGTTCCTCCTCTTTTACGCGAATGTTGCCTAATAATCATAGTCGCCCTCGTGATAGTTCAACGTTAGATATGATAGCTATCGTACGGTGTTGCGTTATTGAAGATGTACATCCCACCAACAGCAGGAACCATCACCCGTTTAAACGTGCTTTCCTTACTTCTCTTCTGATAACATGACATCTAAATGTCACGCAGAAGCAGTTCTTCCAATAACTACTGGATATCTCGTACATCTGAGTTTCATGCAGACACTGAGCAATTTACAGTCGCCTTTGGAGTTGTGCTTCGTTGCCGTAGTATTTAAGGCACTATAGAAAATACATCCAGGCATGTGTAGTCTCTGTCTTATGTGCAATACCTTCTTACTTGCGCGTATACCCTCACCTTTATACAACGCACAAAGTCTTCGTCTGGGGTTTCTTGGGCAACAATGGCAATAAAGCGCCTCATCGTGATCACGTTTCTTCTGGCGGCAACAAGAGGGTTGCTCAGCCGAGAGTCTATAAATAACGACAAGTTGGGCAACCTCTACAAGTTGAATATCACTTGGACAGGTCGCATTGACGAGGACAGCGGCCTCATGTCATTCACGGGATTAGTACGTTTCTAGAACAAGTTCATTCCTGTTGCAGTCAAGCTTCTGTTCCCAAATCTCCCATATGCCCCTGCAATCCATTACAACAAATTGAATGTTTCTTAACACCTGAATTCCTGTAGGGCTTACAGCACATCGAAGAGCAAATCCGCGTGATTAAGCCTAACTTCTCTTGGTCGCGACAGACCGAACTGGAATCTCAGGATTCCTTGGAAGAAGACAAGGACAACATTTTGTGTGATATGGCATCGAATCCTAAATTCGCGTCTGTCTTTCACATTCGCCAAGTCAGTCCTTTGGGTTCTCTGATGCCCCTTTTGGGCCTGTCTCGGAAATATGAATTGCTCCTTTCGCAAGCTTCCGAAACCTTTGGTACTATTTCTGTCAAAAGTAATTACTAACTCTGGCTTCTTGAAATAGGGAATCACATATCTCCATAAGATCCACGGTAATTGCACAAATGGCCCAGGGCCTGGGAACTGCGCTCGTGTCTCGTGCTCGTACGGTTCTGGTATTTGGTTTTGCAACGATAATTCGCATCCTATGTCGGTACCCTGTAGCACATTCGGAGACCGAGCGTGGGACATAATTGAGAAATGCTACGCGTTTGGAAGTAAGTGTTCACTAGGTGTTTATCTTCTTGTCATTTCTGTTTTGTTGGCTGTTATAGCGGTATGCGGGTTTTGGGGCGGACGGCCTCTGCATTTGTGTCCTCCTGATTCTGCTATACGGCGAAATACTATCTACAGCAACATCATGTTATTCCTTTGTGGCATGATTTATTGACTCCCGCTTTGCCATAGATTTTCCTACCGACTCAGTGCACGGACAGGTGTTTGATACGGCAGGTTGGAATGTAATTGTTGCCGGCACGGATTGCTAAGGACACGACCGGGCAGCAAGAGTTGGCGGCGGCCATTAAAAACATGGAAGTAAACTTCGCGTTCCCAGCTAGCGCAAGTGATAATGATAATCTATCTAGAAATTGAGCTTAAAGCTGGAGGTTTGTTTTGTCATTTGCCATATCAATATCTTCTGTTTTGTTACGACTGGGAGAGGTTGGCAGAGTTTAGAGTCTCGATAGGGGTTTGAGTGTGGGTTAGGTATCGCGGCTTGGCATCTGTCCCCCCCACTGCGGGGAGACCCTCTTGCATGCTTTATCTCTTACGCTATAACCACACTAAATAGGCGCAACAACACCGGCGATCAACTAGATAGGTAATGCGTCTGTATCTGGTTGCTACCCGTCCACTTTTGATATGATAGTTCCCGTCCTGCCGCCTGAATCTGAACATGGCATTGGCGATGGTGCAACAATGGGACTGCACTCACATACGCACAACCTTTTCTTGGTGGGAGCCCTATCGCCATCGTGTGACTTTTTATGGCTAGCTATGTATGATAAGCCGCCGACAACGGGCGAAATGCTCATATGATACTGATCTAACTTTAATCGTAACACCGAGATATACCCGCCCTAAGATGCTCAGAAGCTAAACTATTTGGTATAGGTATATCGTAATATTTAGCAGAATACTTGGAATGTAACGGCTCTGTGGTGCTGCTCCAAGGCCGAGAACGGGGTTTATAAGACGCTTAAAGAAGCAGAATCCCCCAATCAATCATAGGCCCCCACCGAGCTCAAGGAACAGACTTGCTCATCATCCACCCGCGTAAAGTCGCCCCTTTGAGCGTCTAGGGTTGCTGGTGATTTTGAAAACTGGAAAGACACCATATTGCAAACACGAAACACTAGCATCTGCGGTCATGGGCAAGGTAGTCACATCGGAGTCTAATCGTGCTGAAGATGTGTATAATGGAGCCAAGGCAGCCGGACATCGCTGTACGTCTTTCGTAAAGATGTCTTGGGAACATTTCTCATCAAGCGGAAATGCCATTGGGTTTACTCCCGTATTACTCCTCACCCTTCTGGCTCTAGGGAGCGTAGTGACGTTGATTGTTCGTAGGCGGAGGCAAAAAGGCTATGCCAAGCGACCATCAACGCCTACGGCTCCTCGGCTTGAGAAAGGACAACCCCGAGAATTTGGAAAATGGACACCCTCCGACTTTTGCATGCCTACGCCTGAGCCATACCCGGACTGGTCACTCGAGGATACAAAACCACTCCCATATCGACCGTTCCGCTATGGGCCCAAATACAATGTGACCATGGGTCTTCGAACTCTGAAGCATGAAGATTGGATCGAGCTCGATAATCATTTCCCGCGCTTTCATGCCGATAAGAAGAGGAGGATCATGGAGCGTGGGCCCAAGCTATGTCATACTGCTCCCGAGGCATACCCAGCGGCAGTTGAGCTTTTAGAAGACCTCACCGAATATTTGCCGGCACGTTACCCTTCGTTATACAAGCGTACACCTGTCGGACTGGATAACCTGTGGTCTGGTGAGAGCTTTGACATCGTCACCCGCCCGCTTCCTGAGGACCCTATGCAGATATGCGCGCGTCTCGTACAAGACGACCTAGCCATCATGATCGAAAAGCCCGACGGGCAATACTACTTGCTGGCGGGCTGCATTGTGCTTCCCGGATTCTGGCGCCTCAGGGACAAATTTGGCATGCCGCTGTCCGAGATCCACACGTCGGGCGACGTGCCCCAATACAAGGAGAAGCTAGAGAAAGGCATGATGAACTTTTTTCGGCGTCTCAAGCCGGAGGAAATCGTGGGACGCCACAATTACTTCTTCCAGGTGGACGACGACCTCGGCTGGTCGTGGAGCGTGGGCCCCGAAGACTCGGACGTCCACGGACACGTGGGTTGGGGCACGGCCGAGAAGGGTCGGGCCATTGACAACCACTACTTCCGATCCGAGAGACAGACGCTCCGGCGGTTGCCGAAAAGCGGCGGGGTCGTGTTCACCATCCGAACGTATTTCCACAAGATCAAGGAGGTGGCGGAGGAAGACTACGTGCCTGGTAGACTAGCTAGTGCCGTAAGAAGCTGGGGCGATGACGTTAGTCGATACAAGGGCAAGGAGCGATACAGCGACGTTTTGCTGGAGTTTCTTGACAAAAAGCACGAGGAGCAGATTTCAAGGGGTTTGGATCTCAGTCGTGAGGAGGAAGTCAGAGCTTATCCATATTAGGGACCAATTGAAGGCTCAACTAAGTGCCTGCCTACCCATTTAGTAGGTCGCCTAGGTAGGTAGCCAGGTAGGTAGCCAGCTAGCTAGAAAGAAGGTAACTCGATGTCTTTGAGATGACGGCGGAAGCATCGTACGTGCTTCACATGAGTGAAGTCCTGGGTGAGCACTGATATGCATTTAATGAGAGTTCTTTTCACTCTTGTAAAATACATATATATGTAGATACAAAACTCATACCTCGTATGTGATGCATATAACAGACATTTTGCAGTTTCAGAGAATGGACAGCTCACCACATGCACCTGCACATCAAGCTCCAGTCTAGTCTAGGTAGCAGGCACCCGAATTCCCATAGCTTCCTGTCGCAGACGCAAGCGCATCTGCATTTGCCATTTGCACTTGTATCAGTGCACACACGACAACCACGACACCCGTTCCCAATGGAACAATCACAGCCACCCGCCGCCGGCGCCTTGAGCTGGCGCCTCAGCTCCCACCCGATAACGCTGCTCACCTTCCTCGCCTTCCGCGTCTGTAAGACACCGTCCATGGCTCTGATCTGATCCGATCCGATCTCATCCGCCCTGCCCGTCTCCAATCGCGTCGCCAGCGCCATGTCGCTCTTGAGAACTCCCCAAAAAACCCCCCTCCTGCACCGTCGCCCCGAACAGCCGAAACCTAAGACAGAACCGCATGCTGACCATTGACCTCGTGTGCGAAATGTAGCCTCCCTCCTCGTCTATCTCTTCGGCGTCCTGTTTACGGACAACATGGTGCTCGTCTTCATCGTCACCATCCTGCTGCTGGCCGCCGACTTCTACTACCTGAAGAACATCGCGGGCCGTCGGCTCGTGGGCCTGCGGTGGTGGAACGAGGTCGACGCCTCGACGGGCGATAGTCAGTGGGTGTTCGAGAGCAGCGAGCCCGGCACCAAGACCATCAATCCCACCGACAATCGCTTCTTCTGGCTTGCCCTGTATTCGCAGCCTGTGCTGTGGGTTGCCCTCGCCATCCTGGCCATAGTCCGGCTCAAGTTCATCTGGCTGCCGCTTGTGGGTGAGTGCTCTTCTCTTTTAGTCTGGTCACTGGCCGTGCGCCCTGTCGGCCCTCTTTTGGGGGGGCCAGGGTGTCCAATGGGAGTGATCACTGGGCGATGAGGAGGTTTTGAGAGTCGCTTCTACGCTATGTTGGGGACTATCTGCTAATGGCTTATTTTCTAACTACAGCTATCGCCCTCGCCCTCACTATTACGAACACCCTCGCCTTTTCCCGCTGCGACAAGTTCAGCCAGGCCTCGAACATCGCAGGCAGCGCACTGTACTCGGGCAATATCGCCGGTAGTATCGCGAGTAACATGGTCGGGCGCCTATTCACCTTTGGTCGTTAGTTACAAATGAATCGTCAATCCGTATACTGTCGCATGAGTGTCTATTTTGGGGCCGGGGGGCTTTGGTAGAATTATTCCATCGATCTACGAGTATGATACAGGTCCGCCATGCAATACGGATCTGTGTAGGGTAAGAAGGTAACCAGGTACTACTACTATTACTTGTAACATTATGAATTATCAAACTCATCACGTTTTTGAGATCTAATCTTTACAGTATCTCGTCTGCTCCTTTGCCTCGCCACATGCGCGTTTAGTCCGTGAAACTTCTTTGACAAGGGCATATCTACTGTGCGGCACGTGAGGTCATTCCCGTTAAATCCGAATGATCTTTACAATCGCAATAGATGATGCCTAATGGTAATATCTAGCTAATGAGACCTGTACGTTCCTACAGAGTTTACCACGCACAATCAAGGATTCCGCCCCTTTTACTTTGTTTTGAACCAGATGGACGGATTGCAAGCAGACCGACCATGAAAACAAAGTTGGGATCTTTCTCATACCGTGAACCATCAAATTATTAAACATGTAAGAAACACCGCCATCTGCCACACCTCGATCCTGCTTGTGACCTATGGCTGTTCTCCTCGTATAGGAATACCGCAACCTACTACTAACCCATAAACGAATGCTCAAAGGGGAGGGCATCGCTACCCATTGTGTCCCTTGATGGATATACCTTATAACGCCCAATGGAAAAACGAGAATTTCCACGTTGAAAAAAACGCCTTTCCCAATGACGTTAGTCATCACACCGAGACATTTTCCCAAGTCGAAAAACATACATCTCTCTCTCTATCACGCACCTCATCATGAGTTTCCTCTTCGACCTGCGTTTTCTATCGCCGCATCGAGCTGCCTCTCCTCTTCCTCCAACCGCCTGATCTCGTCGTCCGTCATGCCCTCTTCGACCAGGTGGGCATAGCGCGACACGATGGCGGGCGACGGGCTCGGCGCGCCTCTCGTCTGGCTCGTAGCACCGACATCGGCAACAGCAGCAACAGCAGCAGCGGCAGCGGCGGTACCACTCGCCGTCCTGCGATGGTCGGGCGTCGGCGACGTCGTTGAGCGGTCCGAATACGGCACATAGTGGTCTGTACTGGGTCGTTCCTCGTCGTGGCTGCCGCCGCCGCCGCTGCCATAGGGGGGCGAAGAAGAAGAAGATGACTCCAGAACCACGGGCATCTCCTTGTCGTGCATCATGGCGTGCACGCCCACGTCTGAGGCGTAGCTCGGCATCGCGTGGTGCGCGGCCGTTCTTCTTCTACTGCGACGACGACGACGGAAGCAGAAGAACCACAAGAGGCCGGCGGCGATCAGGAGCCCGCCGGCACCGACGCCCACGGCGACCCCGATGATACCATTCCTGTCGAGCCCGTTTGGCGCCGACGTAGAGGAGGAGGAGGAGGAGGAGGAGGACTCTGGTCCGACGGTGGCCGCGGGTTGACTTGCCGTTCCCGAAGCGGGAGACGTCGACGCCTCGGGGTTGTTCGAAGGAGTCGGGCTCGTCGGTATCACGGTGGAGATCTCCTGCCTTGCTGGATCCCCGGTGTTACTGCTATTTCTCGCGTCATCTAGACTATCTATGGCCGCGGATGAGTCACTATCGTAGACTGCAAATAGCTGAGTAGTGCTATTGCCTGAACTGGGCGACCTCGTCCATTCAAACTCCAGATAAAGCGGCTGATCGGTAATATTATGGTCGCTGTTACCCCATGAGATCAAAAGACTATTGTCGGGCATAGCTTGAGTAGATTTGTTAGCATGTTGGCCTAGTTTGACTGTACCAGACAAGAACTTACGATTCAACAAGCTGGTGAAGTCGGGACCAGTCCCTCTCGGGCCCGAGTTCAACATAACTTCTCCATCTGTGTCAGAGGTTGACCCGGACGAATGAAATGCTGTGTCTGTAATGAGCTCGTCACTGTCGCCATTGCCTGGCCCGGTGGCATTGGCATTGAAGATTTTCAATCTGACCGTATTTATTTCCGCTCCATTAGTCTCAAACCAGAATGTTAAAACCCCCATCCGTTGGATTGCCGGCTGCGATGATAGATCTGGAAAGGTCTTTTTGACTGTAATGACCGAGTTCGGGCTCGGTGCTGTTGTTCCTGGATCCTCGCGTAGAGCGAGTCCTTCAATCGTACCAGCCGCCGTGATACCTACTGAGCAAGCGAGAAGCCCAGATATCGCGGCATTGGGACGCATTGTCTTGATGTTCAGTTCGGGCCGGTATGTCACCTCGGCCAAGCTGCTCTGATAACCCAATTCGCGCCCAAGTTCTCTCAGCACATTTCTACCACTCCCAGGTTGCTACTATAAAATCCCCTTCACTTGCGAAAGCTCAACGCCGCTGTTGGTTTGTTGTGTTGCCAGTCTGGTCGATGATGTCTCGGGCGTATAAGTGGAAGAGCACTTAGGCTTGGGTGAAAAAAGAGTCGAGTGAGCGACAAGAGGCGTGAGAAATTAGGTAGATGATAATACGGGAACAGGGTCCAGGGTAAAAGTTCGAATTCCGCATTTTCAGTGGTGAGTCGTCCGGCTCTGGGCTCTACAGTAGCTGAATCCAATGTGACCAAAAGAAGGGGTCAGCCCACGGACCCAGGTAGTGTAAGACGGGCTGTGTTTCCCATTAGCGTAGTGTAGGCCAGTGGGGAAATGATGAGCATTGTCAGCAAGCTGCCGTTGGCTCTTAACACCTCTGGTGATAATCCTAGCCTGCTCAACGCCAATATTGCAAACCTATCTGGCCCCTAGACCCAGGCTGGAAAGCCGGCATGGTGTTATGAGAATCTATTGCAGTACCTGGGTAGGCTAGACGGGCACTAACTCATAGCTTTGTGTAGTCAGTCTATCTCTGGTCCCGTATGCGTATTTGACTAAGTTGGATCAGATCAGATCAGACCAGACATCAGTTTCGTAATTTGATCCTCCACCACATGGTCATGTTATTCCTGGTCATCGATCCTTAATGCACGAGCATACACTATACGGACGAGCTACTGCCGGCTGGTGCAATGCTACCAACTTAGCCCAGAATAAAGAACTACGTTGAACAATACAACGTCGTCTTCCTACCTGCCTCGCACACCTCAAGCATCGCCCCATGGACGAGTTATGAGCATATTAAGAGCTGCGAGATGCTCGCCCGTCAGACTGGAGCTTCAACCCCACCACACTTTCTTGCATCGGGCTGAGGCACGTTTCGCCTGAAGCCAAGAAAAGAATGGGGCTCGTGGCATGGGTTCGGGATCCTTGATGCCAAATATAGTTTAGAGATCTAGACCCGACGCCCGGAACTGGGGGCCACGACTTCTCAGCCCTGCTGCACTGCGACTGTTTGGTGCTACGGTGCCAGAGGCACAAACGAAGGGGGCCGCTACAGATATATGAACGTCCAGACCGCCTGTATAGAGAATCATGAGGCTGGAATGTCTAGAGACACTTCGGTTGCATTACCTCTCTATGATTGGAACGGGTGGAGGGTTCCATGGTTGACAAGGAATCTAAAATAGTGCACCTCAAGACCATAAATTGGGGGCCAATGTGCCGGTTCCATGTAGCGGAGTGTTGTACTGTGTAAGACGGGATGTGGCGTATGCAGGATCACGCATCCAGTTGCAAAGCACAAATATGTACGTATTAGTAGTCGTTGACAGGCATATACTTTATCTAAGCTCGCGGTCTTCTTGATTGAGTAGTGAGTAGTTCTACACTACCTAGTAGTTATACAGGTATACTTGTTTCGATGGTCCCTTTCACATACGATGTTTATTCACTACACCTATACCTCCAACACCATTGGACAATCTCTACTCCACAACGACTCCCACGAGAAATATCGGATGAGCCTTGGAAATAGCGTGTATCCATATTTCCAATCATTCGACTAAGGTCCCTGAACAGAATTTATTTCTATTTCCGTATGGAACAAGAGGCTTTAAGAGCTAGCCTCTTCCCCAAATTATTTGTCGGTAGACCTAAAGGTTGTAAACGATTGGCAGAACCCCATGTTACGTAGATCATCTCGAGTGCCCTGGTTGCGGTGCGCTGAGACAGAGATATAGTCAAACCATATCGTTACCCGCCGAGTTCGGGCTCAGCATTTCTTTTACGCTGTAGTTGGCGCAAAATGGGATTATGATCGTGTGATTACTACCAACCCGCTCTATTTGTTTCATCTCGGTGAATACTATTACACCATATCGGCGTGCTCCATCCCGCCCCTAATCATTAATATACAGCAAGTTGCCACTCTTAAGCCCGTCAAATCAAATAAATTAGTGTCCTTCCGGATCAATTCATTACCTCGTGCACCTGTCGTAGCCCATGTGGACGAACGAGAGCAAATAATAATGCGGGGTGGGGGGCGTGCTTCTCCTGCCGTGAGCGGTTGACAAGCATCCTAAGTAACTTAACGCATCTGGAGAAATACCCGGATAAGATGAATACAGGCTTTAGGATTCTGTTATGCAAATGTCATTGAGACATCCTTTTCCTTGCCGAAGTCTTCATCTTCGTCTGCCCATGGATCATGAAGGGCTAGATTGGGCGTTGTATGAGACGTTTTCATCTCCGGACGTGCAGGACCGGGCGTATTGATATAGTCTTTTATAGGAGGAGATGGTGGTTCAGAGTCTCTGAAAGCCGTGTCAAATGTCATCCGAACATCGTCTTGCTCGTGCTGGAATGGATGCCCATCAAACTCGCCTGATCGTAACGTCAGTGTTCCATCAACGCTCTTCGTTTCACGCAGCTGGTCTCGCGGATTCGACTGCGTAGATGGTGAGAGATCGAGCTTCATCGGCGGTAGTGTGGACGCCAACTCCTTGACTTCTAGTTCTTCGTCGCGTGATAGTTCGGCACGCATGGCATCGACATCAAATAACACGCCGTGATTACTCCCACCCTTGCCACCAGTTCGGGACTCATCTGTCCGTTTACTGTCTTCGTAGATCTCCCAGTCCTGCCGTTCACCCTTCTTCTTCCGACCAAATATACCCCAGCCACCTTTTCCTTTCTTTGATTGCCCTTCCTTCTCTAATTCCTTGCGGGCTTCTTCGATCTCGTTGATGAGTTCGGTTTGACGTTCCCGGTGGCGATCCGGGTCTGGATCCTCAATCTCTCCAAATTCATCGCTTTCAACCACCCAGCCACATTCTCGTAGAAGACGAGGCATGGCAGTTCGGTATTCCATATGGCCATTGACAAACTTTGTGCAATCAAAGTTCTCTACTCCGGATATCCCATCTACGGTCCCCAGGCCAGCCACTCGCCGAATGCCGCCATTTGTTAGCCGGAAAAGGTAACCTAAGATCCAGTCGTTCCGGTTATATCCATTGACGAATCGGCCGGCGACAACAACCCTGGCCTTAAGAAACTCCTCCTTCTTCACTACAATAGGTGCTCCGAAGAGATAGACATTTTGGACAAGTCCGTGTGCACCCTTCCGTGCGAGCTCGAGGAGGCAGGAGAAGATGACGCGCGAGCCAAGGGAGTACCCTACAAGAGTGATGGGACGGGTGCCTAGGTTCCTATCGATTAGGGAATCTGCGAGAATGAGGCCAGCAGCCCATGCTCGATCCAGCGATACCGCCCATGGATTGTCAATCAAGTACGCAAGCTTCGTCAACACGACTGGTAATTGGAGGGCTGCCATCAGACTGATCAGGATCGTGCTACCTAGCACTTGCTGAAGACCTTGGGTAAGAGCCTAATATCATGAGCCAAGTGTTGTCTTGATGTGTCAAGTGGATTACTCACTTCCGTTGCCAGAATGTTGATGGTGTCACCCATACTCGTCAAGAGTTCCGGCTCCCATAATATAGAATATAAATCACCCATTATCGGATCCACTGTACTAAATGGTAAACGGACGTCGTCGACTTTACTTGTCATCCATCCGGAAATCGTCAGAATCAGATTGACCCGCTTGTTGTTGTTCAATGGCCGATATTCAAAGGTCTTCACGGCACCTGTCCTGCGACCGGCCGCCTTGCCGCCCACAAAACTCCCGGAAGCAGCGGCGCCGGATGTGATGATGGCTGCGCCGCCAGCTCCTGCTAAGAAAGAGCTCGTCCCTCCCACACCAATTGTCGTAAACCCGGCTGCCAGACCGGCCCCGATGAGGGGCGCCAATAGTCCTGCGGAAAGCCCAATCACGAGACCACCACCTACAGTCGCCAATCCCATCATTACGTAGCGTTTCCTAAGGGCTAGCTTTCTTCGATTTTCGAGGTGTTCTTCCTCATTCCAATTCTCCTGCTCAGCCTGTTGTTGCATTTCCAAGGCATCTGTTACACGCTTCTCGAACCTGCTAATATCTATCCAAGGAACTTCCAAATCCTTGCCCACCCGTTCGAGAAGCACTCTCGATCGCGCATCATATATCCCATCAGCTATTAGGACGAGGAAGAGGTCACAAAGTACAGTCCATCGTAGATCTATATCAATATTTTCGGTGCTGGGCAGTTGCGATGGTGTCTTAACTTCCGGCATCTCTTCACCCTCATGGCTCTCATAAGGCGGTGGTGGTTCTACCGATGCCTCTTGACTAGCATCACTTGAGATAGATGGTCGCGGGGTACTCTTGCGTGATATTTTGGGTGTTGAAGCCGGGGTGGTTTCCGCCATGGGATTCTTCACCCTCGCGTTTTGCATAAGGGTCGGTGTAAGGTCGAAAGGTTGGACGCCATGGTCGGATAGCTGTTCTATCATGATCTGCTCTGCAGAGCTGATATCCATATGTGCATATAGTCGGATCATGATCTTTTGTGACCACATCTTCAGGGCTTCAACAGCCAACTGTACATCCTTCTTCACCTTCCCAAGGCGTTCGGCATGTTCCACATCTTTTACCATGCTAGCCATTTCTAAGCGAGCAATACCAACATAGGCTATTCTCTGCCCTTCAGTCAGCAGGTCCTTAGTAGCCTGTAGTTGAGAAACAGCATCACGCTGTTCCTCGTCCATTTCCGTCATACTTGTAGACTTGACATTATTGAAAAGGTATCGTGTATTGTCATCCATACTTGTCTCGGACTCTGCATCTTCATCATCTATGACCCGGGTATACCCTTTGCCCGCGCCGCCGAGTCCGGCGTATCCGTACGCTTCATCTTCGTCCGGATTGTGTTCCTTTGCAACAAGCCTATTATCATCGTCGTATATATCGTAAGGTGCGTAAGCTGGCATAGTTTGCCAATCGTCATCCCCATCATGGTCATCTTTTTCCTTGGCAGCTGTAAGCTGTTGATGAGAGAACTCGGAGACTTCGAGATTATGGCTTGCTGCGCTAGCATCCCGACTATGGTTTAAGTGAGGTGCCTTTTCTACCTCGGCCGCTTGCCTACTTGCTTGTATTTCCTTGATCGACGGCCCCGATATAGCTTGGACATCCTTGCCCAAAGTATTCCTCCGTTTGGTAGCGTCTAAAGATGGAAGTCCCACGGTCTGGGACGAGCTAACTCCTGGAGCTTGGTCCCTTATTTCGGACCCAGATGGGGGCATTTCTTTCAACACAGAAGGGGCGTCACGGATATCTTGCTTTGGGTAGTCTGGTATACTCGGCTCGCTCGTTTTAGCGGTGACGGTTGTACTGGTCGACGGCCCATCTACCGGATTACTATCTTCCCGCTTCTTTGCTATGTCTGGGCGCTCTGTATGTAAAGACGCATTGCGGGTTGTATCTGGTACTTTAGAAGGAACACCGCTCTCGAGGACCCGAGCTGCAGCACCCGAAGGCTCACGTTTGCCCTTGTCATCATCATCCAAAGAGCTTACGTGTTTTCGGATGGGCAAGCCAAAATCGTCAACATCAGGGACGTCGGCAGCTGCCATGGATGCTTCTGTGTTCTGCGCATGTGGGTAGCGGGAGATATCAGCCTTGTTGGACTCGGGCAAAGGTGCAGGTGCTTGAGCTTGAATCTTGGAAAAGAAATTGTCAGCCTGGGGCATTATTTGGGGATCAGCAGAGCGATCGAAATGTTGAGGTTCCAGGCGTCGTTTGGCATTCCCCACATTGCTGCTGGTGCACTAAATGGAAGAACTCAGGGGGTGACGGCACCGACGGGGGTGCGCAACGTGACTCTGGAATTACAGCATTTGGATAGCCTAAGCACTTAAGTACATAGCAGATACTGCAAACCAATTGATATCGAGTTTAAAGAACGCGAACATGAGTGCTGGTCTTCTCTCACAGAGAGTACATGTAAGATAAATAGAACAGAGCAAGACAAAGTACTTCCGAAAGAAAGATAGCGTTACCCTACTGTACCTGTCCCAAGCAAGTCGCAGAGCCAAGCTCCCCCGTGCAGCACATTACCTAGGCACCCAAGTAGGTACCTACCTATGTATGTAGGTAGCCGCAGGTATGTGTAAGTACTTGTTACCCTGAGCGGAACCCGCTTTTGCACAAGCCAAAATTGACGAAGTTGAACTTGCATAACTTCCAATCTTCTCAAGTGGTGATGGGCTGAGCCACTTTTGCATTGCTGTTTTACGGGAACACAAAGCTGTATCTCGCCTAGGTGTCGATGTCGTCAAGTCTGATGCTAAGGCCTTACATTTGCAGTCTTGTGGTGGTCGACAGCATCCAAACTGATGATATGCAATGATGGTGATCTGCTAACCAGCTGCATGCGGCTTTTCGTGTGGTTCAGAACATTCTGACCACCCGATTGTAATAGTAAAGTCTGTCAAACATCGAGAGCAAAACCGCAAGACATCTCGGCATATAGAGTGAAATCGAGAATAAAAGGGACAGTAATAGGTTTGATCTCTAAAGTCCTTCTCAAGCAGAAGTAAGAGCGCCTTGCGTTTAACGCCACGAATATTTATCCTCTCCTTTCTGGACACGACATAGAGGGATTTGCGTGTCAGTGAAGGTACAACGATCGCTTCCAGACTTACAGCGAGCTAGTCCGAGATCAATAAGAGCATGTTGACCGGCGCACTCACCAGTAGCCTAAAAGAAGGTGGTGCGATGTGGTCTCTCAAAAGCCATGAGAATGTTTGACCCATGTTTCAGGAGACATAGTGATGAATTGGCGTGTTAGTAGTGCGAGTAGTACCCGCCTTATATGAAGCATTGTGTGCATTGTTCAACTCTAGCCCTTCGAATTGTGTTTCTTCCGCCGAAAAGTTCTGGTGCCGAAACGTAATTCAAACATGCAGTAGATAACTCACCTCTGCCTGATTTACATTATCGAAGCTCAAAGCTATGAGGACCTAGCTATAGTAGGGGATCGCCTACCGTGGTATAGTTCACTTTTGCAGCCCATGCGCATGTGATTTTTGCCCTTTCCAGAAACGCCATGCATATGCTTTCTTTAATACCCCGAGACCGGAGACCTCAATTATGGTGATTATTATTCGTCAACTGTGGATGTCCCTGCTTGAATATCACCATCTGTCCCAGCTTTATCAGTCGTTTTTGACTTGTGTTTACGTCGCCGCTTTCGTCCTGAAGCTTCTGTGGTCTCTGGTTGTGTTGTATTATCATGGTTCGCCTTCGCCGCTTCAGCTGTCTCCGTCGAGTCTTTTTTCAAGTGTTCCGGCTTATGTTCTTTTTTCTTCTTCTGTGTTGACAATGGGTTTGGTTCTTTGCGACCATATGTCTTCTTCTTCTTCGGTTCGGACGGCTTGGTTCCTTCCTCTGTGCCGATGTCATTCTCGTTGTCTGTATCCTCTTGTTGTCTCTTTCTCTTCATCCCCGGCGACTTGAGTTCCGCAGTAAACTTCGCCTTCTCGTCTCGCGACCGTGCTTTGACGGTTGTGGAAGATGCTGGTTCCATGATGAGAACGGAGCGCCGGATATAAAGTAGTGGTACGACCTGAATGCCATTACGTAGCGAGGAGCGGACCTCATCATCATTAATTGCGCATACATAGCGGTGCTTATTGACTCCATTTTTACTCGGATCGACTACAGAGTGGAGGCAATCTACTTCTTCTATTTCAGACGAGGAGTCAGTAATTGCACCTAAAGGTGGATTTTGCAGAGATTGGGGAATATGCAGGGGTATTAATGCCTAACGGTTGGCGAGTAAAGGAATAGAAGATGTAATATAGCGTACTAAGAGGCTCAGGATAGTCGGAGGGATGATGTCCGCATCGTCGTCGCTCGATCCTTTCCTTCGCGAAGTCGATGACGGCTCCTATGCCGGGTTCATTTTTCCTTGCGTACAGCCACCTCATCGAGCATTGAGTTATCACTGCACAGTTGATATTAGCGAAAAAGTACGGCCGGAGGTTTGAAAGAGGGTATGGCCGTACACAGTTTCATGTTACCGTGCAGAGTCGCCTTCAGTATGTGATCGATGTCCATCTTGCTACGGATAGCCGCCTCAAGGAACTGGCTGTCGCAGAGGACTTGGTAAGGCTCTCGGAAGCCGAAGTTAATCTCTGTATGCCGATCAATTCAGCGATGCACTGGCGACTTGAGATACTCACGCGGGAGTCTTCTTCACTCACCATACTGGTTCATTAACCGTTTGTATTGCTTCGACCTCTTTGCGCGCGGCATCTTCGCTACTGAGTTATCAACTACGACAGCTACTCGATATCAGATTTTGTAGCGCGTGTGTGCCACCGAAGCTCGGGCGCGAAGGTTGTAGTGGTTCGGCTGGGATGAGCGAAGATAAAGCTACCAGTAGTGCATCTTTTCTCGACGATAAGTTAGGTTGCACCCTGATACTGCTGCAAACAAGCTCCGACCTTCTTATCGATAACTTTGTAAAGCGGATCCACTCACCCCACCATGTAATAAGCTCTCTATTACAATGCGCTCCTACATCGTGTGTAGTGAATCTATTACCCTTCGTACGAGTGGCTGTATATTTATTCTTAGTCGCAAATTGTCTAATATTAGGTAGAATGCTTATAGTAGAATGAATAGACAAATCCCTATTGTAGTCTGCACTGATCCCATTATAAAAAGCTCAATAACACCATATCTGATGCGTGGCCCCTTATCCCCATCAACCTACTTCAAAGGGTATATGAACACTGCGTTAACGCTCATACTCGTGACAGCGCTCCTATTTTGGTATCTGATACGTTGAAAAGCTCGCTAAGAGAAGAGGGCTACCATGGCCCTATGAAACCCCGAAATCTACGTAGATGTATTGCGTCGACATAATGCAGCTACAACACTGATATCATCAAGTTTGCCTAGATCAGTGCTCATTAGATTCTACGCTTATTCAAGGTATCGAGAAGGTATGACTTACCACCCGCACTAGCTAGCCCTTCTTCAATGGCACGTTCCATGAATGGGCTCTCAGCAAAGGGGTCAGTTGCAACTATCTTAGCAGCATTCACAAGCTCTTCAGCAATATATGTCATGCCGCCGTTTGCGCCGTAGGTGCGATCGCCACAAGCTTGGCCGCCTTCTCCAGCTTCCCAGCTCTGCACGCTCTTCGAGACAATATCGACAATTTCGTGCTCCCAGAGGTTGTCAATGACGC
The DNA here is from genome assembly GCA_022495115.1 of Xylaria castorea. Taxonomy (NCBI): domain Eukaryota; kingdom Fungi; phylum Ascomycota; class Sordariomycetes; order Xylariales; family Xylariaceae; genus Xylaria; species Xylaria castorea. The sequence goes on along the minus strand of MU382630.1, from coordinate 526,807 downwards.
CATCAGACATGGCTAGACAGATATCTCCTTCGGTGAGCTCTACGGTCTCGACAGTCGCATTCTTGTCCGGAGTATCTGGACTGTTGGTTCCAAGTTGTCTTGGGCAATCGAACCAATGCCACTGTTCTTTTGATTTGTATGTTATTTCCTGGCTTTTAGCGCGAATCACCATGACCCGTGAATCACCTAAATTCGTCACGTAAAGGAGTGGAATCACTTCTGATTGTGGGTTTGCCAGGTCGCCTTTGTAGAAGAGCTGCGCGCCAGCGGCAGTCGTCGTTCCTAGACAGTCATTGGGCCCAGATGTGGCCTCGACTGTTCGCTCGTAGGCTATTTGCAAATATCGTTTCGGGTCTGGCTGGTAATTAGGGCCAGGTGACCGGGCTCTTGCGATATCTTCTTCCATAGCGTCTACCCAGAAATGTAGGATTAATCGAGACCACAAACTTGAAGTGTTAGTAACGAGTACTTGAGCGTATATGACGACAAGAGGAGTGTTACCCAGGGTGGCCTCTGGCGCGAGCCGACCATGCGCCGACACCGTCATTTACACATAAAAAGTGATCGCTAGCATATACCGCATCATCTCCGTTGGTCCATCCCCGAATAAGCTTGCCATGAACGAATACGCGCCTGTCTCGGCTCTGATGGTGCGTGCTTAGCGGATCTGAAAAAGAGCCGGACGGCGGCGATAAAAATGGCGGAGGAAACGGCCTGGGTGGGCGTTTTGCGAAAAGCGCAAAGCCAGTTTCGAACTGAAAAGGAAGCCTCGGGTAAGAGTCTGAAAGGGGCGTCGTGATATCGCCGGTAGTTCTTGCCGCACTAGTGGAAGATATCAAGCGGCGTTGTTGAGTCGAGCGGGGCCATGCTGTAAGGTAAACACAGTAGTGCGGTCGTCGCATCGGACCTAGGATGGAGGTCAGCAGAGGGAGAGATGACCTCCTCATCCCCACGATGCGCACACGCGGACCGAAAGCGACCCGTCGATAGAGGCTTGGGTGCCGACCTAGAGCAGATGAATCAAAGGCAACAAGACAGGAAGGCTAGGAGACTGTATATCATATTACGTAGTACATCAAGCACATGGCGGGATGGACCGGACGTCTGATAAGCGTAGTACGGCTTATCGATAAACTAGGTAGATCCATCAGTACTCCTGACAAAAAGTAAACCTATGCATGTGATAACTAGACTAGATAGAGCCAATGCAATTTTATGCCATTCATACACTAACTAACCGTACTATGTATGTAGCAATACCTACCTAATTTCTATTCTCCGACAATGATATTGACGATCCTGCAGGTCGAGCAAAATGTCAGCTTGCTAGTTGGCTAAAAACACATAGTGCACGGAGTAGTTAGTAGCCGGACCAATTCGGCCAGCACTAAGCCGCAATAACTGCAAACGTTTTTGATACCATTGAGCTAGATGATAGAAGTCAAGGCCTTTTTAATTTAGGCCTAGCCTACTGTAAACGAGTACGGCGTGAGCTGTAGGAATTTGCATGTTGTAGAGTACCTCTTCTTACTTGCTAACTGACCTATTATAGGTGCCTACTGTTATCTGCACGTAGAATACGAAAAATCCAACTACTAGATACAGTACGTACTCTACAGTAGGATGTCAAATATCTACAGTATCTGATACAGTAAAGCACGATGCCAAGAGTGAGCTAGGGGCAATCCCCACTTAAGTAAAGTTGAAAAGCTGCAGCTTTTTTGGTGCACGTTAATTCTATTAGGTACCTAGATATGTACTTCGAACCTAACTCTCGTACGGACAAAGGGGAAGATATATCTATCTGACTTGCGGTATCGCAACAAGAGTGTTATGGAATGAAGAGCACCTACTGTACTGTACAGTTCTGCGGCTTTTGCGTGGCTAGGCAGAGTAACAGATGTCGTGGTACCTACCGAGAATCCTCAAGTCATGCCATGCAGCGGCTAGGCGATGCACAATGCCATGAAGGGAATAGCTTGTTCGAACTAGCGACTGACTTGCACCTTTGTTGACGACACTCAACCTGTCAACTGACGTAATGTCCCCTGACAAAAAACATCTAGGTGCCTGGGCGGTATACGCCATGGTACAGCAGCGCCGTATCATCCGGTTGCTGCCGACCAACTAGCGATGATTGATACGCGCAAGGGATAACATGGAACTACTTATGTGCTGCAGCCTGTAGGGTTATCAGTTGAGAAATATCAAAAGTACAGTACACTATTGAGAAAAACAAAGGTTACCTAGGTATACACACTATTTCAACTTGTGTTTGCAGTACTGTAGGTATCTTGATTTTTTATGTAGGACAACCTATATTTTGTTACATTGTCTTGTTACCCTGTTTTCATGTCGTGTTGCTTGGGTTCGACCAATACCCACCTACTTACCTTTCTTTGTCCCTTCCTTGTGTCTTGGAATCCTTAACCAGTTTTAATTTTGGACAGATCTATTAACAAATTCAATAGCCGGCGCTTCCGTGAGCAATACCCAAAAGAGCATCATTCGTACCATCATACCCAGCGACGCTGAGGTCAGCGTGAATTACAATTTGGCTCTGACCAATTGTTAACGTTAAGAGGCGGTGTTCTGCAGGCATCCAGTCTCTCTCGTATTGAATCGATATCAAGCGAACGGAACACTGAATCGTTGTGGCAGACGGTCGACTTAAATTACAGGCCCTGAGACCTTACCCCTTCCTGACGTGGACGGCAATCCATTTTTTCGTATTTGCGTGTCCATGTGGATATCGCACATGCGGTGCCACCAAGATCCCGTGAAGCTACAAAGCTCCCTCGTGCCCACATTCTCCTGGTATAGTCACGCTACAGCCGCGTATCGCATATGCTGACTGTTTGTTTAACGTCGGGAGCAAAACTAGGTGGTTGGTGATACAAGCTGCCAACACCATCATATTTACCTTCTTTTTTCTTCACCTTCTTTTTTCAACGTCATTCTTGTATCTTTAATCTGCGACACGGACGGACATTGGAGTGACCGACGCCGCGGCTCTCCTGCGGCTGTCTCATCTCTTTTATTGCCCTCGAGCCGGCGTTTATGCAAATCAAAAGCAAAATCAAACTCAAACTCAAACTCAAACCGCGGAAGGTGATCTTAGTTCGTTGGGGCCCCCCAGGTTACTTGCTCGACTGGAAGTTGAGATAGACAAAATGGTCAGGAAACGCGGTTAGTATACATTGTCCTTCACCTATCCTTATTTGACTCCCCGCTCCCGAATACCTTGTTCAAGGATTGTAATTGTCGCACAAGTCCTCTGAGTCCACAACTGGTACCTTGGCAAGTAGCTCTGCCCTCATACAGGTGACAATCACCAAACGAACTGAGTTGGGCATCACAGGCCCCAACTAGTTAAACCAAACTCACCACATAGACGCAAGCGATGCTCTCTGCACTGGCTTCTTCAGAACTGGCAGCGGTAACGCCAACGGTTGCTTTATGCTTTACGTGAGACCTTATGGAGGAATGGGGAGTAGTCTCCCTACTTATGTTTTGTCCACGGGCATGAGAAACTTCGTTCATTGAAGCATTGAAATGCACATTCATCATCGTGGTTCATTTCTGTCTGCTGTGTTGAACAAGGGGTTCCACCGTTCCCTTGCACTATAGTGGGTGCTGATTCACATAGCAATCAGACAATGTTCGCAGGCAGCCATTTACAGTAGCTCTATTCTACAGTAGCAAACATAAACTGAAGTCTTTTATACCTACTGCTGTACAATGCGGCGCAGCACTCCAGCAAGCACTGCACCTGCACCTAGACTACCTACATCACTGTTGCCGAGCCTCAGCATCTTCGAGTTCCCCAGTTCCTCTCCGCCCCGAGCCCATCCTTGTACCCCCTCCCCCCCTAGTACCGGTTGGACCAGGTCCTCGCCTTTATTTGTCTGTCCTCTTTGATACATGGCACATCGTCATAACGACGGTCACTACACTGGGTTTACTACAATTTGCCCAACCAAATAAAGGGTGTTGCACTGCGTTATGCTAATCAAATCACTCTTTCGCGATGAACAGTACTCTCGTTTATGTCGCATTTCTCCGGCTCGCACTCTCCTGTCAACGGTGAACCGACACCCACATACAACGACTCTACCTCTGCTCCATCGACGCCGCCCAACGGTAGGATAGTTAGTCTCGGTAATCGCCACTTACCTTACCCTGGCAAGAATCCCAACGCCATCAAAAGCGACTTTTTCCACCGTCGTGGCCACAATCGGGCCGTATCGTCGACCGTCCCAGCTTCGCCGCTTTGGGTCGACCATGACAGCTTGCCAGTAACCAATCCGATTACCGTTGCCGACCGCAGCCGATCCCGAAGTCGCAGTTCTTCCCGCCCGTTGTCTATGGTCCAAGTCTATCAGCCGCCCCGCATGGATGTCAACCAAGACACAATCCCGGAGCTGCAGCCCATATTCAGCTTCCTCAACAGCCATGGGAATAAGCTATACCAAGAGGGCTATTTCCTCAAATTAGATGATCAGAATACCCGTATGTCGACGCTGTGCTGGACGCGAAGAGCCTTGTGTTTTCCTCTAACAGTGTACAGAGGGCAAGCCAAATCCTGATCGCACATGGACGGAATGTTTTGCGCAGCTTGTGGGGACGGTCCTGTCTCTCTGGGACGCCGCCGAGCTGGATGCTGCAGGCGAGGATGGGGAAGTCCTGCCTAAATTCATCAACTTGACTGACGCTTCTATTAAAATGGTACTGCATCGGGCTTGTACAGTATAATCGTTAGGCAACTAAGCTAACAACATTTTAGATCGAGTCTTTACCAACAAAATCAAACGATGAACAACCGCTGCAGAACATACTCAGTATCTCGACAGCAGGAAGAAACAGGTATCTGCTGCATTTTAATTCCAGGCAGTCCCTGATCCAGTGGACCTCGGGCATTCGGCTTGCCATGTTCGAGCACTCTACTCTTCAGGAGGCATACACAGGGGCACTGATCGCAGGGAAGGGCAAACATTTAAACAACATAGGTCTCATTATGGAAAGATCACGAGTGCATATGGATCAATGGGTCAGAGTTCGATTTGGTGCTGGTGTCCCTTGGAGACGCTGCTGGTGCGTCATCGCGCCCCCAGATGAGAAGGAATACCAAAAGGTGATGAAAGAGCATAAGAAGAAAAACCCATACGATCGTTCGCACCCTCCAGTTCTTAAAGGCAACATCAAATTCTACGACCAGCGAAAAGAAGGAAAAAAGCAAAAGAAATTGCAGCCCATAGCCACGATTAGTGACGCTTATTCTGCGTATGCGTTATATCCACAGGCCAAATCCTTGATTGACGCATCCACCCTGATCAAAATTGAGGGCGATATTACCATCCACGCAGATCCTCCTTCCTCAACAGAAGGTTTCGTATTCATCATGCCGGAAGTCAACCCTGCTATTAGCGGGTTTGAGATGATGTTGCGATTTTTGTTTCCTACCTGGGATACTTTCGGATTATATGGGCGTCCAGGGCGGTTAGTTGCCAGTGTGTTAGATTCCAGGTCTCTGATGTTTGCAATGCCCAAGCACAAGCATTATGGTTATTTGGAGTTAGTCGATGTGTCGAATTTGATACTGGCTGATGGGAGCGCAAGTCGCAGCGAAAGAGAATGGAGAAAAAAGCTGAAAGAGCTCACGGGTACTCGCATGAACATGTCGACAGATGAGATTGAAACCAGTACTACGAGCCGAACAAATAGCGGCAGGAAGCGGCTCAGTTTCGGTCATACAACAGGTGGGACCGCGAAGCCTCGTGTGGGTTTTGCTGATGAAGCGCCACCACCGGCGGTTCGAACGTCACGGTCCATGTCTCTCAATTCTGGCCCGGGCGGTGTAGCGGCTGGCCTTGATCGGAACACGCCTGATACACATTTCCCTGGACCCATCCCCCTACAGGTCTCTCGTCATGGGGGGAGTCCATACTCGGTGAGCCCAAGCCCTGGATCTGGGCACGATTCCTCACGTCTTGATGTAGCCGATTTTGCCGCCACCCCAGAACCTGCCAGCTCAGACGAGGAAAGGCCAGGGGTACCACTTCACGATTTTGACGGGATGCGAAGGATGCAGACGCCAGAGCCAGTGTCTCAACCGCCCACGTTTTCTCATGCGCCAGGAGACAAGCCCAGTAATCGACCATACCACTCACCAGAAATGCGCCGCGCTAACAGTCGGTTATCCCTCAATACGCTAAAACAACTTTCTACAGTTGGTAGCGTACCTATTGGCCAAGATGTATGGAACCCCGATAATGAGAGGAACAAGGATGAACAAAATGAAATATCTCGCCAAAATCCTGACCGACATGGTCCACCTCTGTTACATTTGAATGCCAATAACACAGGAACGCCTGCTAATATTGGATCTCGTGAAGCTCTAACAGACAATGCGCCGCACTCTCTGGGTTTTCCTCTTCCTGACATAGGCCCCATACCGCAAAAATCAAAACCTCCGTTCAACCCCGAAATCGGCACTCCGTACGACTCCCGCGGACTGGTCACTACTACCCGACCAAAGACACCAACCTCCAGGCCAGGCACTGCTACGGGGAATCGGCCGCCAGGTCCGCCTCATCATGGCCCACAAGGTAATCAGTACCCAAGCTATCGTGGTCCGCCGCCCGCTGGGCCACCTCCGGGCCCACCTGGCATGCCACCGGGCGGTAGGGGACGTGGTCGTCCACCACCCAGTACGCAAAGTTCCGGGCGAGGTTATCCTGGTAATGGACCTCAAGGCATGTACAGCGGGTACCAATCAGGCCCTGCTGGGTCAGGAGGAAGAGGCCGGCCTCGATCTCCACCTAATCGAGGGGAGCCACTACCTCCCTTGAACACTTCACCACCCATTCACAGAAAGCCATTACCATCCCGTTCAGACAGCCTTCAACAACGGTCAGGAATAGACAACGTAACTCCAGTAACAGAATCAGCCGGCAGTGGAAGTTTTACTGGTCATCGAATAGACGCTGAGGGGTTTGGGCAAGTCCGTGCTCAGCGCTCCGGCAGCCCTACACCTCAAATAGGTGCTCGGCGTTATGATACAATGATGAGTCAGGCCAGTAGTCGATATGATGATGGCGCGTCTACTTCAAGCCCTGACTATGCCAGTTCGCGGCCATCAACTGGGACTTCAACGTCAGTTGAGAGACCCAGAGCTGGCGTACTGAAAACAGTAGGTGCTGCGGAAGAGCCAATATTTCATAATGGCGAGTCCAGCTTTGACATTCCAGGCATAGATTTTGGCCCTACCCTCAATTATGCCGCAGCACCACGAACCTTGACGTCGCCAACTGGTATTGCGACTTCGCAGACTCCGCATTCATCCGCTCCTAGAGCCCAATCGCCCGCTTTAGCGCTTCCACAAAGGGCAATCATATCCGATGCTTCGCATAGCCGCCATGAATCGGAAGAAAACGTGCGTAGAAGTGTAATTTGGCAACCAGGCGGTGCAGTTGCTGGCTCCCCTGGTTCAAATGGTCCCGGTCTTTCGGCCGAGGAGTTTGTCCAACAAAGGGTAGCAACAGCCACACCATTATATGCCCACCAACGGCATTCATCGGGCAACACGCTCTCTGCCTATCGCGCTGGTACGCCAACCCCTCCACTTGGTCGTGGTCAAGACAGAGACTACTTTGGAACGGCACATTCGCGGAACAGTTCCCATGATCTTCTACAGCGTCCGAGTTCTCGAGGGGCCGGAGAACTACTGCAACGTCCAAGATCAGGGGAACTGCTGCAGAGACCAGGATCCCGCGGCGCAGGCGCAGTTCTAGGTGGGCAGCAATCACAGGGTGATTCACATTTGTCTGCACGCGAACAAGAACATGTATCCCGTATGACTGGGTCACCTCTGATCAACATGGCGGGAAATAAGAATGCCCCACAGGCTGGCGGCGGATTAGTGGGCGCAATTGAAGTGCGCGAACGTGAACGGGAACAGATGAAGCATGGTTGGGCCAGTCAAGCCGCCCAGAACGCGATTCAGCGACAACAGCAACAAGCGTATCAGCAATACCAACAGCCAACAGCTTCACCACCTAGCCCTCTACCGCCGGCTGGGATGTATTCGAATATGGGTCGAGGTATGGTCCCCCCGTCACCTAGACAACAGGGCTTTGGCAGGTATGGTAGCCCCGGACCTGAGCAGCAAGGGAACTGGGTTCCTGGTTCCAGTGGCTTACGATCACCTCCGCCCAATAATATGGATCCGCGTTTCATGCCGCCTCAGGGCCAGTTCTCATCGTCACCACCATTCTCGCCTGGGCCCAGTGGTGGTCCCGGCCGGGGTCGCGGACAGAACCCATATTCACACCACGGGCAAGCCTTCTAGAGGGACGACAACGGCTAGAGACGACTGTACATAGGCACATAAGTTCCAGCGGTTTAGTAGTATCTCGGCGGCAGGATTCTGCGACTAGACGATTAGAAGGTACGGAGGATGGGGTTACATGTGAAATAATGACTGGTTTGCATGGTTGAGAACATTGCATATATTGTACTTTGATAATGTAAGACGTCAGATGCGACTCACACGGCGCACAGAGCATCAACTGGTATATCAACTGGTTCTCTTTTTGAATTAAACGCCAATACTCCTGATCTACTGTTTAGTACTTCCGAGGTTGATTGGCTGTTTCCGCCGTAACAAATCGGTGTACGCTGGGCATTACTAGGCGACAAAACCAAATATTTCTAGGTTAAGCTGAAATGCTACCAAAGACAAGTTAGAGAAGACACCCTAAATTTTATTGTGCCGATGCAGTAGTCATTATGCTGGAGGAATGTGAACAGACCAAGCCACTCTTCTTACAGACTTCTGTAGTCCCCATACACGCATTATTCTACCCAAGTGGCCACAAATTCCCAGCGTTATCCAACCCGCTACAAGGCGACACACTAGCACCTTCCACGTTAGTAACCATTATATCGATATCAAACTGAAATAGTCCCTGGTGACGAACATGTATCGCCTGTTATTAAGAGGGGACGAAGTTCGCCTGATGCAAATTGCGATGACCAACATCTTCGACGCGATGATCGAGTACTTGGGCCTATCTTCTAAGTTTCGGGGTGTCCTCAAATTGGAAATATATAATTACGGCTCGTCGTTACAGATTTCCAAATCACGACACTATCGACAAATCTACGACTACCATCCAACCACATCATTCTTCTACATCATTCTTCTACACCAATACATAATATTAATGCTACGATAGTGTGTGATAGAGCGGGAAGGCTGTTCCTGGGCGCGTTAGGCAGCCATCGTCCCGGTTATGAAGTTCAGCGAGTCGGTATTCCCGGTCCAGGGCGAATTCCCCATTTCGCCCCATCATTTCTCGGGCTCGCAGGTCCCGGTCGTCTACTGGACCTTCTAGCATGGCCCGGAAGATTAGTGGTGATTGAAGCAAATGTGAGATGGCTATTGATATTGTAGAGAAGATGGAGTAGTTGACATGGTAGTCTTTGTGATGGGAGGGGTTGTCTTATACACAGTGCCTCATGCCTTCCCTACAGTGGCTGCACTACCCCACGTTTTCGCCTTATCGATATAGGTACAGTACTATGTAGTTAAGTACTGCAGTACAAGTGAGCCTACATGTAGGTACAAGCATGTACACCAGCTATCACAAGCACCTTGTAGGTACGTATTATAGAACTAAATGTGAGACGGGGGGTGGTGTGCTCTCTCTTCGGAGTAGGTACTTGTGATTTAGCCTTGGGCAGGCATCACCCATAAGTAGGTAATCATCTATCTATCCCTTGCATGACCAACTTCATAACCCTTCAACTTCATTGCCTTCACACCCCGAATAAGACTCTTAGCCGCAACGCTCACTTGTCTTGTTCACTCGTTTTTGTTAGAACCTTCTATTTCAACGCGGCCCTGTTTCTGCTTTATATGGTGATTTCCTTTCTTGGTTACCTTACCTACTGCCTTTTCTCACGACCAACGTACTAACTAGTATTCTATGCTGCGTCTCCCAGTCCGATATCTCAGGTAGACTCTAACCCAGATCTTTGCAACAAGCCTCTTGTTTGGAAATACGTTCTGTCGGCGTGTGCTTGTACAACATCCAACTCCTCACACTAGATAATAGATTGTCCGTAAGCCGGAGCTTATACAAGTAATAGCGGGGATACCTTCACTTTCACAGTCGCTTCACTCTCACGCGGCCCCCAATTTCTTTACATTCCCAAAAGGGATTTCGACGTATACTGTCAATATCAGACACCACAAACTACCACATCAAAAGCTCTATTTGTGGGCCTTGTCGGTCTCTTTACCCAGTCTACTAGTTAAGACCGGAGAGGAATCGTCCTTGCAGGAGGCGCCTACATGTGTATGCCCTTCCGTGGTCTCCGCTCTAAAATAAGTAAAGCACGCCACGACATATCAAAAAGAGCGAACCGAACCATGGCGGCCCAGGCTAAGAAACCCACCAAGCCGAGCGCCGAGCCGCCTCTCCGGATCCTATGCTTCGGCAACTCCCTCACCTCTGGCTACCCGGTAGACCACCCATATGCGGGACGGCTGGCCCAGAAGATCAAAGAGGCGTTCCCCGGACGCAAGGTCGAGTATGACGTCGAAGGGATGCCAGGCGATCTTGTGACCAACGGCCACTACCTCAATCGGATGGATATGAGCTGTAAGTGCCCCCGCATAGTCTGCGAGACGCACGGGTGCCATCCCGTCAACTTTCTCGTTCCTCTTGGGTAGAAATCTTGAGGGGCTTTCTATATTCTTTTCTCTCTACAGCATGTAATTGATACATAGCTGATATGCATTATATCCAGGGGTGGTAGCACAGCGCCCATACGACTGGACGATCGTGCTTGGTGGGACAAAGTATGTGATTTATTTCCTAGTCTATGAGATGAACTTTACCGCAGTCTTGTCGCTCTATAAGGTCCACATAGGCCAATGGCACAGGAATCAGGTCGTGCCCCAATACTCCAGCCATATCTGACAAATTCTCTGCCTAGTGACCTCGGATGGGGCAGGTCAGCAGACCAGATTATCGACGGCCTAAAGCGAGCCTGGGATATCCCGTTGTCGAAAGGAAGTAAAGTCTTAGCCCTCACGATACCAGAGACCAAGGGAAGATTTCGCACCATCACGGAGAGACGGAACGAAGTGAACGACGCCATCAGGAACTACGAGAAGGAGAATTTGTGAGTTAACCTTCCTCTCCCCTCTCTCTCGATGTGCAATTCAGTGTAATATCATAAGTATCACACTGGTTCTGTTGAGTTGCTAGTTATGTGCTCCCTACGAACAAGCACACTATGATCACTTGGCCATCTTACGTTACACTGACACTTAAACAAATCTCAGCTTCCACTTTGACCTGTTCAAGGAATTCCCTTATCACGACATGGCCCCAGAGGATCGTGGGAAGTATTGGGATACGGACGGCCTGCATCTCCAAGCAGCAGGCTACGACCGCATGGGCGAGAAGATCGGCGACGGCCTGGTGCGGATTCTACGGCTGGCCGAGGCGCAAGGCACAGATATTAGCAGCATTGTGTCGGATGCGAGGCAGCGCAAGGCCATTCAGGATCTGATTTTAGAGGAGGAAATGGGCGATCCGCGCCTGTTGAGCCAGGGATATATCATAGTTCGCAAGAAGGATCTCGACTGAATCAATAGAATTTGCAAAGTTTTCTATGCGCGCCCCCAACACAGTTGGGCTAGAACGGGGACTAATGATGAGATTATTTTTTCACTCTATTATTGATTTTAGGGTACCAAATGCCCCGATTCTTTCCTGCTATGCTATGAACCCGGACTCCAACGCCATGTCGTGCAAAGTAATGTCATATCATGTTCTTCAGTACCGACGGAAGCGTAGTCTTCCTCTATAGTCGGATGGTCGCGACCCAGTCCAAGCCCAGCCATACAAAGTAACACCATTGTAGCGGTTCTTTATCCATCATAACAATTCATCATTACGTTATCCTCTTAGTCCCTCTTCAGTCTATGCTACCAGATTAGCAGCGACAAACTCGGGGAACTCTCGCTGAAGGGCGTTCGTGATATTCTCAATCTCCTCCGCCAGGCCCTGCACATTGGCGTCCCAGTGTCGCATCTCCTTGCCCACCGTCACTTCGGCACGTCCACTGCCCTTCTCGCCGGACGCCTCGCCGCGCTCGAACCAGATGACCTCCTCGATCTGGTCGATGCGGCCGACCAGACGACCCTGCTCGATCATCTTGGCCGTGGTGTCCTCGGCTCGGGCGGCGTCGAGACCCAGGAGCACACCCAGCGCCTCGAATCCGATATTGCTGTACAGGCGCGACGCACCCAGGAGATTGTGCTCCACGACCGCCTTGGCAAGCACCGTTGACCCGTCCGACGTCGTGGCCAGCTGGTGCGGCGCGAGACCCTGGGCGAACTTCTCGACCTCGGCGGGCGCCAGTAGGCGGTCGAGGAACATCTTCTCGAGCATGCCGAACTCGTCGAGGTGGACGGCCCGTTCGTCTTTATACAAGCGGCCGAGGGCACGGCTCCGCAAAGGGCCGGCGGGGGCGAGGATAGCGCAGCGCGCGGCCATGGCGAGGGTGTGGAGGCGCTCCTCCTCGGACACGGCCGGCGAGAGGCTGATGTCGTGGTAGGCGCTGCTGGCGCTCAGGAACTCCCGCTTGGCGTCCTGGATGCGCGCCTGCGAGAGGCGGAAGTGCAGGTTCAGCGTCGGGTCCGACACGGTGTAGATGACCTGTTTGAGCTTGTTCAGGTACGTCTCGGCGGACGTGGTGTCGTCGACCTCGAGATAGTTGCGCACGATGCGCACCCAGACGCCCACGCGCTCCTCGTTCGTCACCTTGCGCTGGGCGGCGTCGAGCGGGATCTCGGACAGGACCTTGGCGGCCTCGAGGAAGTCCTCGGTGCTCTCGTGCGCCTCGGCCATCAGCTCCCGCAGCGAGGCGACCTGGTCCAGGAACGTGGCGGACGGCTGCGTGGCGATGACGTCGAGGGCGTGCTGGCCGACCTCCACCGTCACGTAGGACCTGGGGAGATCCCGCAGCACGCTGATGAAGCGCTCGAGCAAGGTCCGCAGGGCGACCACGCGCAGGTCGGCGGAGAACAGCGAGCTGGCTATGGCCTTCAAATCGGGTACGATCGTTTCGGGCGTCGAGTGCGACTTGACGTTAGCAATCAGCGATTCGTAGGCGGCCGCTGGGTCGTTCGCTGCCTTGGCTTGGGCCAGGAGACGGCTGATATCGGAGCTCGGCATGTTCGCCATGTTCGGAACGGGGTCAGAACATGAGCATGCGCATGTGTATGTGTATGTGTATGGGATGCTGAGACTGCCGAGCCGATATTCGAGCTAGAATGTGACGATGTGGAGAGGGGACTTGTTGAGACGTGCCGGGTGAGAGAAGGGCGTTTGTTACAGTATCTTCTCTTATACAGTGATGTGAAGAAGGTCTGCGAATGAAACTTATAATGACATTGAATTGAACGTGGGGGAGCTTCAGACTTAGCCAGACTATTGATCGGCGGGGCAGACGAGCCCCGGTCCCATCCCCGGTTGCACAGTGCACAGGCCACCGCGTACCGGTGCCTTACCAAGAGGACCTTCCGCTTATATTACCTATTTCTTATACAAGGAACTGCACCTACCTACATTGACGCTTTCTCGGCGAGAGGCCAGTTCTCTTCTCTTCTGTGACAGAGCAGAACCAATTGGAGCCACTCCATCACACAGGGAGTCCCTCCATGCGCCGTCTAGTTAGGTTATTACTCTACAGCTCGTCTTCCCGAAAACGGCGGCCGGGGTAATATATACGGAAACTAGTCCCGCTTACTTAGAAGCCATCGTGAGAAATAGTTGAGGGTCCTAGCTGAAAACGCTATGATTGATTGGAGCGAGTACAGCGTGGAATTGAGCTGGGAGAATTGTTCTCGCCGGCTCCGGTAATTTCCTGGTCAAAAGTGAACATAGCTCTGGGCGACAAGGATACAATCAATGTACACCAGCTTCACGTAGACCATTTCAAGTGGCAAGACGGAAGACTGCCGTTCAACTCGATACGGCGCTATTCATTCAAAGCCGTTGCGCCTGCACTGAGGGCAAAGAAGGTACAAGACGAGAGCCCAGAAGCGGGAGGACTTTGATAACTGCACGAGAGTAGTAGTACAGGGTCCCTTGAGGGTAATTAGTGGTAGCAATTATAGGTATAACGCGAGTGAAGAACTGGAGACGACACCCCTCAACCCGGATATCCCAAGGCCTAGTCTAGTTAACTTCCACGATCTCTCAAGGCCCGGTAATACATAATAATAGTGTACACGTAGTATAACAACACGTTGTTTTCCCCTCCCTCTTTCGTAGCTAGCTAGCTAGCCAGCACTCAATGCTCGAGAACGACCGGCTTCCCCTTCTCCCAATTATCGATGCTCTCGCGAACATTGACCCAATACCTCAGCCTCACGACCTCGGCCTTCGCGGCGTCGATCTCGTCGGCGGCGAACAGTTCGGCGAGGTTGTCCTCGCACTCGGCGATGCGCTCGTCGTTCTCGATCTTCAGCCCCTCGAGGTCGCCTTCTTCCTCGGCCTCCTCGATGCGCTCGCGCGTCTCGAGGACGAGCATGAGCAGCGCCGGGTCCTCGACCCTGCCCGTCTCGTCGGCGGCCACGTCGTGGCCCCGCAGCGACAGCACGTACTGCGCCCGCGCTAGCGGGCTCGAGAGCGTCTTGAACGCCTCGTTGATCCGCGCCGACGTCGCCTGCGCCCGCGCCTTCATGTGCGAGGGGTGCAGGTCCGGGTGCGCCCCCGCCTGCAGCCCCAGGAACTCCCGCCGCAGCGCCCGCACGTCGATGGGGAACCGCCCCCGCGGCGGCGGCCCCTCCGGCAGCGTCTTGGGGAAGAACTCGTAGTGCGTCTGCGGCACTTTCGCCTTCGGCGCTGCTGCGTCTGCGTCTGCTTCTGCTTCCGGCTGGCTGCTTTGGGGGCGCGCGCTGCTGGTGAGCGGCCGCCTCGTCACGCTCGTCGGGGCGTGCGGTATGTTATTTTGAGACGATGGGGTGCAAGGTAAGCTCAGTACCCTGTGTTGTTGTGTGGAAGAAGCGTGAAGGTTGCGCGTTGTCGTGATGCGCTGTTGCAGTTGACGCTGTCTACAGATGGCGCAGACGCGGCTCGTCAGCCTTGGAGGGAGTATAGATGACCGCATGCTTCCGAGTCGGAGCTGAGTTCGATATGGGAAAACTCGACCTTCGTAACCAAACCAAAAGCAGAGGGCGACTAGTCTAATAATCTATGTATTTTGGAAAGTTTAAGAAACTACCGGGACTAATGTAGAACTCTTGTCTCGGCTCGGCCTATGACGTCGGATTAAAGACCCGCTAATACCCGAAACTCGGTCTCTGGGTGAGTAAAACGGCGTCTCCGAGTGTCTGACGCGCGAAATTCGCTTGTCAGGCCGCTCGACTCGGACATGAGCAGTATAAAAAGCCTGCATCCTTCTCAGCAGATGTAACTAGGTAAGATTTATTAATGCATTTTCATATGCAGAATCGAAAGTTTGTAATATTTATGTACGAAACCTCAAGCCAGTGCCTATATTAACCAGCTGGGCCGTTCTAGTTGGTATGTACCCGAGACATGCGTGATAGACGCGTTAATGCCTTTCCTTTTCTTTATCAAAAACCCTCCTTTTTCATGCACAATCCGAAATGGTATAGTTGAGTGTATATTATCGTCCGCCATAGTCGTCTTACCTTCATTCAAATTCCCAGCGCCGTATATTCATTATTACCACCACACCACACCGTATAGCTAGCGTCTAGCGTCATCCTTGATATTAGTATGTATTCTCCCTCAGAGCTCGACGGACCTAAACCGCCCCCGTTCAGTATGCCACCAGCGCTCGCGGTCCTTCTTGTCGACCACGACACCGCTATACGTGTTCCAGCGACCTGTGCACCCTTCACGGTTCCCATCTTTCAGGTTCTCACCACCATCACCCAGCAAATCAGAAATCTCAATAAGCCCACCATTCACGTCTGCTGCACCAGCATCAGGTGTGAGGCAGTAGTTGATGGGTGAGCCAGTCTCGCCCATGAAACCGGCCATCTTTTTCGTTTCGATGACCTTGCCCTGCTCGTCCACGAGGTTAAAGGTAAATCGAGGTTCATCGCGTGCCGCCTCGAGCCGACGCTGGGCCTCAAGCCGAGAATGGGCGAGGTTGCTGGATACCTTAGAGGGGAAGAGCTGGTCGTCCATGGGAAAGTCCAGCCCAAATGGCGACTTCGAAGTCTCGCTACCGGGCGTTCGGGGAGTCCTCGGCGTCGTTGGAGTCGCGGGCGGGCTCTTGGGGCGTGATGAGCCGGCTTTTGCTATCAGTCCGCGATACCTGTCGCTGGCTATTTCAACCTTCTCGAGAGGCTTGCAGACAGCCTGAAAGAGGCCCTCGGGATCGGCGGGTGTCCGCAACGTGCGCAAGGCTGGGAAACCGTGAGAAACGATACTCTTGGCGAGAATCGAGTCGGCGAGGTTTGCCGTGGACGCGAAACTGGGGATATCCCAGTGCAATTTTCTAACCGTGGTGGACGCAAGGTATGGGAAGAGCCAGATCATTTCGCCTTCGGTAAGAATGGGGGTAGGCGTCTGCACGAGCACGAACGTCTCTAAAGAGATGAGATTCGAGAGTATCTGGGCGATGGTGGGGAGAGAGTCCACGTCCAGGTGGTGTAAGGTAAGCTTGCGGATCGATCGGCTCGAAGGACGCCTTGCAAATGAGGAGAGACCTCTGCTGGACACACCCGGAAGATGCGACAAGGTGAGAGTATGCAGAGCAGGTAGTGATAATAGATTAGTATCGTTGAATGCTGTAGATGGGAGATGGGATAGATGAAGGCTCTGGAGAGACGACATGTCTGCTAGAATATTGGGTAGAAGTGACAGCGGCGTGAGAGTAGCCCCTGGCAGGCAGTGGATAGAAAGTGTTGTTAAATTCATCCAGTTCATGGAAAGCTCTCTGAATTCGTCGCTCCGCTCCGATGGCAGATCGGCGGGGGCTTCCTGGTAATTCGGATTGAACATGGGTGTGGCATTCGACGTACGACGTTTGCTCTGGGTTTTTGGTGCCTCCAGCGTCCAGTGCATCTCCCTAAGTTGCTCCCTCGTCGATAATGCGTGGAATAGACGGCTAAAGGAGAAGTCGTACTTCTGAAGGGGCCCGACCAATTTTTCAAAATTCGGGCAGGCCATAATGACAGAGGCGACGAGGTTCTGGTATAAATCGGCGGGAACACCTTGAGGAACTGCAGGGGCCTTTAAACTGCGAACCAGGACGGCAAGTCCAAGATTAAACCTCAACGTACGCCGAAGAAGGACCAGACGAGATCCGTAACTAATCTTAAGGCGCTTCTTCTGTAGTGGCGAATCTGCGCCGACGAGCTGAATATCTTCATACCTGAACCGAATGATCAGTCTTACACATCGACTTAAAGCCCTAGAAAAACCTACAGTTCTACCCGCGCAACCTTCAGGAGCTTCTTAGCGGATACGGCAACAGAGCATAGATCCCTCATCATGCAAGTCGTACAACTGGCACTCCCGGGTTTCATATGCGATTCTTTCAGTCTTTGTAGTATGAGACTCAAGACTTCCTCCGGTAGAGCAGCGAAAAGTTCGCCCTCGTTCCTCCTTCGCCTGTACTGCTTTATCGGCGCCGGTCGTTGCCATGCATAGTCTGGTTTTCGTGAGGTGGACTGCCATGATTCGAAACTCGTCGTGCTACTAGCGGGCGACGCCAGGATCGCGTCGAAGGTGTCATTGGAACTCGTCACACTTGAGGCGATAGAGGGCCGTCGTTGGTAGATGGTAGACTGGGGGTCTATCTGAGCGTAGTTGCCCGTCATTGCCGGAGCCATTTTGCTCGCCCGTTGCGCATATGCTGGACCCATTGCATCGGAAGTTGAGCGGACCATCCCCGCGTTGGAATGAACACCTGAGCAGTTGTGCCAGGCGTAAAGCTCGGAGTGGTTTCCGGGGCTCCCGGGGCCGTGAAATGATGCTCTCGGCTGCCTAGTAACAGGAGCACGCAAAGGGGAAGGTTTTAACAGGTTGTTGTCTTCACACCTGTGTCGATGAACTGCAGCATTTGCAGAGCAAGACCTCCGATGTTGTACAGGTCTGGGCGGCCCAATTAAAAAAAGGAGGTTAGCAAACAATCCGACTAAAGCAGAAGGACCAGCAGAGAGTAAAGGTGAAGATCAGCGGAGACCTTGTTGAGAGAATGAATTAAAAGATTAAAAGACCGGTGAGGGCCTGTGGTGTGGAATATGGAATATGGAACGATGTTACTATAGCTAACTCCGACAACCCCTTCACGTTTTGAAGGCTTGTAACGGTGTGCAACGGGTGTATCACGCGCAATGAAGAACAAAGCAAGCCAACAAACAAGTAATTCGAATTCCAAGAAGAGCATAACTACTATGAGTGGGCACTCGCGTAGCGAAGCAGCAAGCCAGACAAGGACAGACAGATCACAAAGCCTACGAAGCCTGGCTCGCCTGGAAAGCCTGACGCCATTTTGGTTCGTGGTACCAGTGAATACCACTCAATAGCCACGCTAAAAGTATCCGCTTAGCGGCTCATAGTGCGAGGCTGCTCGCGTAGCGCTGCAGTGTGGAAATTAAGCCCCTGAATAGGCAAGACCAGGGCCTTGCTTAGTGTCCATTTATGGGCTCTCAAGAACAGGATCTGGACAAGACTTTCGACCGAATCGATACGAGTCAAATATACCTGGTCTAGTGTACTACTTAGACTAGGTAGTATAGCTGCACATCGGGTACGGCGGCCGGGGTGTGCGATGTGAGAGGAGAATGGTGAGAATGGTAAAGTTGAAATACATGTCAACGTCGGTAGCGAAAAAGGAAGCAGGCGAACCCTTATGTACACGTAAACTCTGTCGTGGGTCCTAGAATATTGTTTTTGTGATCTTCGACTTGAAGATCTGGGGACCAGGGTTGGCTCTCGCCGTCGCCAATTGAAAAAGTCGTGTTCGACCCATTCGGAAATTTATTCAAAAAGATGGACCACTCACGATGGGCTAGAATTGGAGCTGATAGTCTGCACCTGAAAAGTGTGGTGTGCTGTATTAGCTGATTCCTCCTTGCTGTATCTAGCACCTGTTTCCCGGGTGCTGACTCGATAAGCTGGAGTTGGCGCTGGCGCTGGTGCTGACTCTGGTGCTGACTCTGGAATTGGAATTGGAAGCGAACTTCTCTTCTTGATCTTCCGGGCTTCTGGCCGAGCACGAAAGACACGAGCATATGCTGCCGACACCCTCCATGATGCCCCTGGGTGAGGTGAAGACTCCATTATCGGATGATGTTAATCGCCGGATAAGTATTTGATAGTATACTTTAATTGTCGAGCCGCGCGGACATACACGCACTCGAATATTCGGGTCAGAGCGTCGTCGCAGTGCAAACCTGGGCTGGTAGCTTCGGCGTTCACTGGTACGATATTTCCTGTGGCAAATTATACAGCCCAACTGAGCAGACGTTTCGGCTTGGATGTCTGGCCAACAGTTCGCGTGTCGATGGCAGACGTGGGCCTTTAGATCATAGGTAGGCGACGATACAGTCAAAGACCATACGGGTTGTGTTACTTACATGGAGCAAGACAGAGTCGTTAAGTAGAAACGCAGTCAAGCATCATCAAGCCGCAAACGTGGCAGCAGTAACGTGATTCCCTTCAATATATCAAGGTGAGACTTAAAACTTGCGAGGACCAGGCTAGATTCTTAAACGGCGTGCAACCGGGCGTCAGAGGACAGCTTCAAGACCTAGCTCCTAATTATAGGATGTCTCAGTCAGACACCCACACCCACGAGGAGTAGCGTAGCTTGCTTTCACCCGATCCGCTCCAGCGAATGTGCATCTCTTACCAGCACGGCACTACTAGCAACAAAAGACAACGCATGACGAGAATCTCTGCTGCGGGCCAGGCACGTTGATTTGTTGGCTCCGCAAGAGACATGGTCGAGGATAGTTGTTTTCGTATGCAACGTGTGGCGGAGTCTGTTGGGACTTGTGGTGACGGCGTATTGACGAGCCAATGAGTAGTGCTGGGTCTGCCAAGACGGCTCCCGCCTGACAACATACACCACACTTGGGAACTAAGTAATAGTTTATCTCACCTCCGCTACGATATTCAGCTAATGTAATTCGATCGGATCTACGCCAGGAACGATCGTTAATCCGCGTTGTAAGACGATGGGAGAATGTAGTCCTAGCTGCCTTCTAAATATAAAGACCTGTGGCCACAGCACAGCACAGCTGAGGTCAGAACAGGAGCTGAGGTTTGCACCCAAGCTGCAGTCTAACTAACGTGCCTTAGTAGGCAGACCGTCTATTATGCGCAAGCGTGTAGCCCGTGTAACGTAGGTTGCCTGACTCAAGCAGCTGGTCGTAACAGAAGATCATATTGACGCAATCCATACAACACCATACATACCATTCGGTTTAGATTTAACGAGCTCTTAGACCTCCGACAATGAAACGAATATACAAGGTCCACTATGCAGCAGTCACAATATCATCTATAACGGATGAATGGGTAGATGGATGGATTAATAAAACACAACAGCTTTCCGTCTGTTGACGACGAAAGCCTAACAATAAGCCTGAGCAAAAGGTACTTGGAAGCTCTGATCGCCTTACCTCACGCCAGAAGGATGACCGAGGAGCTGGAATGAAGAATGCATTACCAACGCCAACCGTCGACTTGGTAGTGACACATGCAGCGATTGTACCAGGGAACGTGACACCTGCTTTCGATGTGCAAAAGGTAAGCTCTCCGGGTGCATAATGGGGCGCGTGTTCTGCATGCAATTAATCTAGATTGGGTGGGATGAAACTCTCTGTTCAGGGAGGGGCAGTGGAAAGGTGGGTGATGAAACCTTCCCCCTGGGGACAATCACCAAGCTAAAGACTGTAACTATAAGTCTCTCCCCACAGGTACGCAGAGCTGCATTAGTCATCGGTCTGACGCTTATATCAGTTGAACTATGAGCTTCGCATCTGACCAGGTACATGGTGCTATAGTATAATAGGGAAAAGGTTGCTAAATATCCAAGCAATGAATAATAGCACGTGTAACTACCTAGTTAGCTATCCTTGCAGTCGAAGGCTACTTATTCTAAGCGTTTCTTTATTTGCAAATCCAGTACTCACAAGTACGTAAGTTTTCGGCTTTAAATCTTATGATAGGATTATTCTGCCGAATATGCCCTGGAAACGTGTGTTGTCTCTGATATAGCGAGGCGCTTGATTGCTACACTTCCTGGTCAACCCAGGCGACTCGCGCTCGACGCTTGATCGGACGCTCGGGAACTGCAACTCCGCTGAGAGTTGTGTTATTTGTGACTTGGTTTAGATCTGGGCTCAATGTTCGTTTAAGCTCTCTATTGAGCATAATAGGAACGTGCACGTTATCATGCACCTCTGTCTTGTTGACCCCCGGGCTACCTGTTATCAACCCTTCGTCGGGGTGAAGAGCTCGTTTGAAACCTTTACCGAAAACAAACTGCGGTGTTGATAGCCGAGCGGTTTGCTCTAAGCCCTCTTTTGCGTTGGCTATTGGGTAGATTTTAGGGTTTCGAATCCATTCTTTGATCTTCCCATCATCCAGAACGCTTTTGATTCTACTGTGCTCTGCTTGTGTCATACGCTCTCGACGATCGATCATGACTTCCTCGATACTGTTTCTCAGGACCAATGTTTCGACTGAGACGGGCTTCTGCTGGCTAATTCGACGAGCTCTTCCAATCGCCTGAGCCACGACTTGCGGGTTCAGTACCGGAGAGATGAAGTATATTCGGGAGGCACTCCGCATATCAAGACCAAATGCAGCTTGGCTGATATCCATCAACAAAACGCGGAACGTGGGGCTGTCCGTGAATGTAGTCACATACTGCGCTCGTCTTTCCGCACTTAGACCAGCCCTCGAGTATATCAAGTGCTGGATTTGGAGCTATCACATGGCGTTAGTCTTGCGTGCATATACAGGAAGAAGCGACTCACAATCTCGAGAACACCGGCAAGATAAAAGGCTACATTGTCGTTGTCGTAGAAAATCAGGATCTGTTCCTTGTCCTGGTACTTAATTATCGAGTCAATCAGATATGACAATTTTGCTGAGACAGTGGAGATGATTCTCGCCTTAGCAAGAGGTTCGGCAATTTCAACATCATCTTGCAGCTCAACTCCAGTCTGAGGATGTTCATTGACGCTATTGGAAGTTGAATTAGGGAGACCTTTCGATTTTGGTGTTGTATGATAATCGCCACCAAGCAGTGTGTTGCCGGCCAGCGCTGTCGTCTCCGAAGTTGTGTTATTGTTTGTATTGGAAGCCGTTGCTAGTGCCTGTGATCGCTCAGCTAAACCTTGTTGGTCCAATTTGCCGTTATCGATTAAGAGCCGAAGAGAAGTCGGAGCATCAAGGCAAGGGGTTAGAAAATTTTGAAGTGAGTGTATCAATCCTGCATCCGTACACACGAGTCCTTCTTTAGTTTCCTCGTCATCGAGAGACCAAGATTTTCCCCTGCCACCCGGAAAGTCCTGCAGGTAAATGGGCATTGAATGAAATCGATTGCTGACGTTTTTCAGACTGTTCCTCGCCGCTTTCTTGCCAAATTCAATCGCCTGTTTAAGGAGATCATCGTCCTCGGAACTGATAGGGATCGCTTTCTTCTCTAAAAACCCCTCAGCAGTTTCTACGGCCTTTACAATATCCTCTGCAGAAAAGAAGACACCGCCGAAAAAACTCGCTTGTCTCAAATTCTTCACCAGTTCGACAAGACTCCTTCTCTGTCGGTCGTGGAAAAGATAGTCCATATCAGTTCTTTGAGATTGAACCGAGTTGAATATAATCATCATCGAAAAAAGGTTAAGTGATAACTGATCTTGAAAAGACCCATCCAGCACTATGATCTTTTCATTAACGGGAGGTAATAAGGTGCTTACATCGGTGAGCTGATGACGCACAAGGAGCGAGTTGAGTGTGCTAATCAAGCAATCCTTCCGATTATACCCTTTAACATACACACCCCAATCAGCCACACTGTCGCTGACCTCATTTTTGACGTTAGCCCAAGGCCGGACCTTGAGATATTTGGCTGTAAGATTACCTGCGTGCATGGAAACACGTTAGCCGAGATGTCTAAGTCCCATATCATAGAATTTTCTGGACCATACAAAATAAGGAGACTGGGGGATCAGGCACGGGAAGTTTTTGTACACACCAATGCGCTGAAGGTCTTCTCGCTCTTGCTTTAGTGCAACTCCTTTGCCAGGATCTTGCGAAGGACCGCACTCGCTCAAATCACTTCCCTCTGTGAGTTCGTGAGACTGCACACCATACAAACCACGAGATGGTGTTCCAGTAACCACCCAACGAGCAGAGATCTCAAGACGTTCAATAACCCTCATCACGTCATTCTTCCAGGATCGACTTCCATTTCCCAGTTTATGCCCTTCGTCAATGATACAACGCTTGAAACGTATATACTCAAGCGGACAGTAAATGTCTTGGCTGCAGCCTTCACCATTCGACCGCTCCTTCTGGATATGTTCGAAGCGGCTTTCTGAGAAGAGGATCACATCATAAAATAATAGCTCAGTAACCGAAGGGATTGTGTCTTTATTGACGAGCACGAGGACATTTAAACCTGTTGTATGTTTTTTGATCTCATTCTGCCATTGTTTGACAAGATTGCTGGGGGTGATGATGAGAGTTGAATGACTCAGGAAGACTTCCTTTGGTGGGACTACAGTAACCCTTCGATTACTCCGACGAGGCTCAACAAGTGCATTCCGAACCTTGTACAGAGCTCGGTTCTCTGGTCTTGTCAAGGCGTAAATACAATGCTTGAATTGGTAGCCAAGTTGCGTGGAGCATGCCTCGAAATATGGTTTCCATGCTACGGAATGCTTGTTTGTTGCCGCCGCCGCCATATCCATCAGGCTTCCCATCCCTCGACGGGGATGTGTTTCGGCGACAAGAGGTTCGGGAGGTTTAGAGGGTTCGGATTTTGTGCTCAAGATCAGGGCAAGGCATATGAGCGTTTTGCCCGTACCCATCTCCTCGGCTAGGATTCCACTCCGAGCTTCGTCGTAAAACCTTGGCTCCTTTAAAACAAGACCGGACACATCATCGCAATACCAAGCCTGGCCAGCTTGGTCGAGTGCGGGACGAAGTCGAGGGTCTATGATCCTACCCGGTTCCATTTCGCGTTGAAGCATATTTGCGGCAGATCTACCCTGATAAGGATAAAGTGTCGTGGTGAGGCCAGGCACCTGGCTCTCTAGGAGACATTGCATCACCCATCGAAGACCAGGATTAGATGTTGCCTCTGGACGGGGGTCAGGAGATGGTACCTGATTGAATAGGGCAAGGAGCGAGCCGTCATGACTATCGGTTCCGCTAGATATGACAGGCCCGTTGTCATGTGGTTGTGCTTGAGGTGCGTAAATTTCTGCTCCCTGCCAACATTCTTGGGAGTATTCCATTTGGCGAAGGAGACTAGACATAGATCTATGTAACTCGCTCCGCAAACTTTGTGTGCTACGGTTGACATCATGAGGAAGGATGTTCACGCGAACCCTTCCGAGGAAGTGCAAGCCGGTTGAGTTTGGTTGGATAGCATAAGCCATTTGAATCCACCCATGAGTCCAAAGTAAACCGAACGGCACAAGCGTAGGAGATGCAAGAAGAGCATGTTGAAGCTTATCTGGCAGGATCAGGGGTGTAGACAAGTCATCAGACTTTCTGGAGAAGAAATACCACTGTCGGGGTTGGACTTGGGTTGGGGGACATGATAGTACGGAATTCTCGTCGATATCAATGAGCAGACACCCAGCTGGGATGTATTGATGAGTGAAGTTCTCTGCCATAGTGAGTTAGGCTACATGCAGTGGCACGCCGAACGTAGGTGATAGTCATAGTTCGGCCTCGACGATTAAGCAGTCCGAAAGATAGAGCCTTTAAGAGTGCATGGCATGACTTGAAAGCCGCATGAAAGGTAAGACCACCAGGGATCCAGAAATAGGACAATGAGAAATAACCGTGAAATTGCGTATGTGGCCGATACTATATCTACTTGAGGTAGGCACTGTAAAATAATACGCTCCTTTCGCAAGAAGGTTCGGACTAGGTATAATGATTGGTATCTCACCTCGCTACCTACTCCTTCCCAGTCTGTAGATATATGACGGGAGCGGAAGGACCCTCGGCAAGCCACTCCAACGGAACACCGCCACACAGTGCGCATAAGGTATATAACCAAGTTGAGAGGTACCTAGGTATGCACTAAATAAACAATCTCTCAACCACAACATCATACCTAGATAGAGGAAATTTGGACAGCATTGAATTGCTATTTGCATTTAGGTAGTATATTTGTCTAGGAAGGCCGGCATTAACGCCGAAGAGAAATGCGAGAAACAATATCACGGTGAAGAAGTCTGTTCAAACCGTCCCAATGCTAACGGTTAAAGGATATATACTGAAGTTAAGCCGCCATCTAAATACAACAGACAAGGTCCGCCTAGCCTGACCTAGGGTATCAAGAACAAGAACAACTGGACCAAGAATTCTTCTGAAACGCTTTTTGCCACAGCGCCTTTCAATAGGAAATTGCCGTGATTTCATACTCAACGAAACGTCCTTCGTGGTCTTCATAAGGCAAAAGAATACAAATGATCCAAAAAGAGCAATAAACGATCTGCTAGACCAAGTAGTCAGACACGTAGCCTGGGGTGCAGTAGTATCCTAGGTATAATACCAGAGGAGTATTATGTAGTCGTGCGAATTATTCAAACCCTTCCAATATCCGATAAGCAGTCTCAATCTTTCTCCGATACGCTCTTCCCTCGGCGCTTGCACGTCCAGCCTCCGTCAATCCTAGGACACATCGGCCAAGACTCGCTACTAGCCGCTCAACAAGGATCTGGTCATCCTTTGGGAGCATTTGCATGGGTGCAACTTTCTCGCCGTCATGGCGGTTCTCCTTCTCGCAAATACTGGCGGTCTCGTTCATGAGCGTCTCCGAAATTTGCTTTAGCCCTTGGTCGGGAGAGCCGTTGGGCGTGTTGACGCCCCTGTCACCTTTCGATTTATGAATTAGAGGAAAGCTTCTATTGGTACTGGTCGATAGAGTTGAGGCTGAAGGCCGATGCTGAAACGCGGCCGCGCTGCTTTGAGGACGACGATGAACAGAAGATTGTGACTGTCTCGGGTCGGAACCCGAGTCGCTGGCTTCCGGGCTAAATACCATCCTCTTCGCCGTATCCGGTGTATGTGTTCGAGCACGCACCGGGAGCGTAGCGAGTTGCTCGGGGTACGCATCGTTGTAGACGCCGTTGTACTCGTCGTACTCGTCGTTGTACTCTCCAGATGTAATGATGCCCACCCTGGTGTGTCGCCCCTCTGTTGCCGTTGCAAAGGAATCCATTGTCGAAGTTGATCCTGCACTTCCTCTCCGGGAGCGATGGCCAGTCTTAATAGCCGTTACGTCTGTGGGTTGAGATGTAGTTGGCCCTCTTGTAGTCTCTACAGAGTCTTCGGAGCTAAAGCTATCATTACTGCCCTTTCGGCGCATTCGCCTACGGCTCATACTACCCATGGCGCTATGCAAAAAGAAGTGCTCATAGTCAAAAGCATCTTCGCGATCTTCATGAGAGACCTGAGCTTGGACTGTATCATGATAGGAGGATGCGCCGCTTTCGCTTGCCGATTCATCAAAATCATTGGCCTCGGCAAACTCATAGCCATCCCCTGTTCTCACATCTGTGTTATCCAGTTCGTTCATAGAATCGACATTAGCTTCTGCCCCAATCGTCTCGGCATAAGAGGTCGGCGGCGGATCAGTTGAATTTAACGTCGCTGGGCCGGCGGGGACGTTAGCATGATTGGGCTGGCTCGCCGGCGGATCATCGTGGCTTTGAAGAGTTGCTTCGACTTCTACTGAGCTGCCAGTTCGGTCGGCGCTACTTTCGGTTGTCACCTGCACGTTGGAACTGCTATGTTGAGTCGCGTCATCTTCATGGCTACTCGCATCAGCGTACCACTGCTCGACGCGAGCGTGGGTAAAAGGGCTAGGGGTGCGCAAGCTCTGCAAACTTCGACGTTTTAAACTGTCTGCCCGGGCTTGGTCTCTGAGGGTTGAGAGCCTTCCCTTCAAGTCGTTAACTTGGTCTTTAATATCCCGCATTTGCGATGACGAGACCGACCGTTTCAGGCCTTTATCGGAGAATGACCCGACAGGACTAGGATAGACACCTGCCTTCGCATTTTCGATATCATGCCCGTTTGTGCCCTTCTCCTCAAAAACACCTTCTTCACTAAGTGGTTCAAGTGGCTGGTCTTGACCATGCAATGAATGGTTTGATTGAACGCCGTTTATACGATTATGCGTGGAGTCGGGATTGCGTGAGCCTTGCAGAGGACGGCGGTACCCGCCAGCTGTACCAAGAGCGCTCAAGGACCTTTGTGTAGGGATGCTGGGCATAATGTCAATTGGGATGCTGCCGTCACTGGATATCCTATTGTGCCCATGCGAGAGCCTCCGATGGTCACGGTTATTGCTTAGACCATTAGAGGTGGCAGGTCTCCCAACGGGTGGTGAAGGCGTTGATTGAGAGTCTACTGAGGACATGCTCGGCGAGTAGAGCGAGGACCGGGCCCGATTGAGATTGCCTTCCATTGTCTTTCATCATTCAGCAAATGTTCAACGACATTCAAGATTCATAAGTATACTCACCGTCAAACGTCGTTTTGCATTCGCCAAAATTTGCTCGGCTCTACGGCTTAAAGGGGTAGAATATCTTGCTTCGTCGGGACTTAGAGGCAATTCCCTTGCTGGTGGGATATTTTCTAGGGCTGAAGCATCATCAACATAAGATTCAGCCACGCTGTCTTCGTCATCTCCCTGAAAATTGCTGTCATCTACGCTAACGGAATCATCGAAGTCGACAAACAAGCCCGCAGTTTCATGAGCAGTGACCGTACTGTTGGATTCGACTGACATTTGTCTCTGATGAGCCATCCTAGCCTGCTTGATCCTTTGTTTGATCGCCTCATAAGGTAATGCGGTGCTCGTCACCATGGTAATTTCGCTTCGCGTGGATCCAGAACGAGAACGGGATGGGCCACATGTGCTTTCGACTTCAGTGACCTCCCCAATATCGGATAGCATTGTCCCATTTCCGTAGATAATCGGCGTTGTAGGAGTAATCGGGCCGGCGGTAAAGGCCTCGGGTGACAGATTAAATCCCATATCAGCAGTATGAGCATTTTTCCATGCCATTAGAGATGACTGCAGTCGTTCCAGAGAGTCGGCGCCATCGTCATAATCGGGCAGTATCATATCCGGGTTAGTCAGTGTGGGTGAGCCAGGCGACGGTGAGTAGGGCGCAGAGTCCGACCTAGCCCGTTGCTCGGACATGTTGGACGCCAATTGCATCGTGACCTCACTATGAAATCCGGCGTGTCCTATTCGTGGTAATCCTATCTAGCGATCGGGAAACTCCAAACCACGGGCTTCAGAACGGACTGAATGTTCGAATCGCAGGGTGACTGCGCAACGAGGGCATCGATGGAGAAGGCGACAGAGCGGAATGATCAGTCCAGAATTATGTATATACTTGGCTGGGTACCTAGGTGGATTGTCCGGTGTATCAGGCCTCTAGCTTGACTATCTACCGAAGACAACGCATTTGGAAATAGCGAACAGAGGGGTAGTACGGGGGCCCTAAATTCCAGAATCGGATCGACTGAGCTTCGTCTGTCGTCGGAAGGTCATCCAATAGCTATGAATGCAACGGAGATGTGCTCGCTCGCGACTGTCGCGACTGGTGGTTCGTGGTCGAGAGAGGTGCAGGGCGACCGGGCGATTGTGAAAGCGAGTGGCAGTGAAGCACAGGAAGCTTAGATGGTGCAGGGCGCGCAAAGCAACGCTGGCGTATGGATGGGATGATCAGACTGAAGAGAGGTAAGGTGCGCCTAGTGGGACAACAACATGATGGCTGAAGCGGTGACGAAGCGGAGGACCGTTGCGTTGTGTTGTTGGCAATGTACGGTATGCGAGTTACTGTATGTGAGCAATGCAAGCTTCTAGGGTAACCACTCGAGGTCCCGGTCGTATCGTTTTGGAGTCGCGCGTTGCTGGACAAAAATAATAAGCCAGGCGTTTCCGAGGATGAGGACTCAGACAACCGATGATTTAGCTGCGGGTACCTGTCGGGCTCGTCCCAAATCTCCCAATCGCTATCCCCAAAAAGGATCCCTACACGTTCACAGGCAATAAAACGGGCAAATATACGTGTAGTGTAATTATTTGCATGTCTAAATACATTGGGCCAGGCGGGGCGGTTTGCGCTACGTACAGCTACCTATAAGTCAACTATAGTATACTGTAGCTTGAAGCGAGCGACGGCTTGGCCGACTTATACTGAGTACTACACAATGTAACCTGCGGTACTAACCACGTCCTGCTCTCTGAGCTCTGTCCTACCTTCGGGTTTACTGTACAATTGTCTTTGCCGAAGTATAGGTATACGTAATACTGTATCGCCATAAGCCTTTAACTACCGAAACTTGCTTTGATTTGGCATTACCATATATTGCAGTATGCCACAAGTACTGACATTCTCATCGTATTGCCGTCTATCCTAATAGCATTCCGCACAGCTCAAAGAGCCCTCAGGTTTCCTTTTGACAATAGAAAATTATACCGTCATGATTTTTTTTCATTGCACCCCCACCGTTCTCATACTTCGTTCATCGTCATTTGAGAATGCATGCCAAAAGCCTGCCGGCCGGGGTAGTTTTTTGCTAATAGACCACCCTGGTCCTTGTCTCGCACTCCCTGCTTCTAGTCTACTTATGCATAGTGTAGTGTACGAACCCGGAAATTTCGCTACATGTAGTTAGGTACCTACTGCGTATGTGCATAGTAAATAAGTCTTGCTGGGCAAGGAGAATCGCGACCAATACCAGTCTGCCTCCAGCTCTGCAGCAATTGCTCTCGTTCATGCCACCCAATTTTGTAGAGCTTGATTATAGTCAGTAATCAACTAATCTTATGCCTTGGCGCGATACGCCATACAGTACTGGTATAACACAGATATACGGATGATTGGTCGGTCCTCAGCCCCACGATCTCAAATCAAGAGTGGCGCCTTGCCAAAACCTTTACCCTCCCCTGCACAAAATGGATTACTTGCATTTTTATATATTCCCCTCTCGAATCCTAATTTCGGTCTTCAATGTCCTGCATCATCAAGTATTAGTATTCCCTGATGCATGTTCCACTGTCAGCCACTTACTCGAAGTTTCCTTTTTCCAATCCCACATTCCGATAACCTGCCTTCGGGAACTATATGATGAAACCCATCTGCAAATCGCTTGAGGGTGTAGACAAAGCCTTTTACGCTGCATACCCCTGATTGAAATGTCCCCATCATAAGCAGGTTCACACTTCATATTCCTTGGCTAAACTTAATGGTGAGCTTGTAGTTCCCTATATTTCCCCACCAATAGCATTCGTATGATGAGTACTTCAAGAATTCTGCAATGCTCAAAAGAGCCCATGGCTCAAATCATGTGGAAACTTTTCTTGCCTGACCTCGCGCTGTATAACAATGCCGACTTAGCTCTCATTCCATTTTACTAGCTAACTATTTGACTAGGGCTACGCTCTATGAGCGACATCGATCTCTTATGTCTCGATGGGAACGAAGTCGCCATAACGGCGGCCAATTGGCGTGAACCCGTCTAGGATCTTGTCAATTGCAGCCATATCCTCATCGGTCAGTTCCACCACTTTGGCGTTCTCCGTCACCCGTTCAGCCGTAGTGGCGCCAGGGATGGGGATGATCGTGGGCATCCCCGGACGCCCGTTCAGTGATCTCACCCAGCTGATTGCAAGCTGAGCAGGGGTACATCCCTTCTGCTTTGCTAGCTCTTCAACCTGATGGACCAGCTTGATGTTATTCTCAAAGTTGCCGCCTGGTTGGAAACGCGGCAGGTGTTTTAGATAACTATTCTCGGGGATGTCGTCATAGGTCTTGATCTGACCTGTGAGAAATCCTCGGCCCACCGGAGAATACGCAATTAGGGGGATACCATACTGAGCACATGCCGCGGCCACGCCATTGTGCAACACATCGGTAGCAAAGCTGTGACAAATGGTTAGATTTTTGTAGCAGTACAGATGACTATAACCGCCGAAGACTCACAGCGAAAGCTCGACTTCACAGCCTACAATCTTAGCATGCTTGACAGCCTCGTGGATGGTCCTATCAGAATCCGTGTGTTAGAGATTACCGAGTTATGATCAAAATTCGACTCTTCCTTTAGGAGGTTTGGGAGCATATAGGAGAAAAAATCTTGCTGAAATGGGGAGACAAAAGGTGTAATGCGTACTCAGCTCGAACTTCAGAGAGTGAGATACCACCGACCTTGCCAGTGTCAATGTACTCTTTCTGAATAATATCGAATGAGACTTTCATGTCCGCGTTCTGGTCCCGGCGAGCAAACTCAAACATGTCCATCTTCTTCCGCCCATTCAGCTGCCGGAGGCAGTTGTCAATGGATCGTCGTGTTCCCTCTGGCGATCCGTCGGGACGTTGGCTCTCGAGGTTTAATCCTCCCTTGATGCTCAAAATAATCTTGTCGGCATCTTCGGGGTACTTCTCGAAATACCGATCAAGGAGGACCATACTGTTGTACTCAGGTGTGCCGTAGAACTCGCCGCCATTCCAGAATACTTTGCCTTGCTGTATAGCCTCCCGCATGGTCTCGAATGCCTGCTCTTGAGGGCATGGTTTGGGCCTCCAAGTAAATCCCATCAAGCCAAACCCAGTGGGGCCCACCTCTTTGCCGAGAAGTTGAACCATTGTGATGGTGTGGTGTGCTTTGTTTTTTATAAAAGTGCGAGTATAAAACGATTTCAAGAAGGTTTTAATCTGGTCACAGTAATAGACTTTTCACTGACTAGAAATATTGTTTCCATGATACAACAGGCTGCTGGGATTTAACTACTTATACCTTTAGCCGTCAAGCAACTCCCTTGTGACATCAACACATCAATAGCGGCCCTCTTCAGGGAACCCTCTCGCGCACCATGGTGTATTCCCGAGCTTAGCTCCGCCCCGCGGTTAGGGGCTCGAGGCAAGTAGTATACACTACTGTAGCGCAACATAACTGGTTCTTAGGCCGAGCAGATGGCATCTGGTTCTTATTAATCCACAGTATCAATCCTTGAACCACCCAGGTATTCACGCTATTTCTCTTAGTAGTGATTTCCACCGGGCGGGTTTAGGAACAAAAATCCGTATCGGCGAGTTTGGTCAATCCCTATTAAGGCAATCTGAGCAGACCGGAGGCCGAGGAAAAAGATAAGAACGATATGTCCGTCCCCGCAACAAAACTATTCCAAGAGCTGAATAACACCATTCTCTAGTTGCGGCTCTCTCCCCATAATGGGAAAACTTTCTTCCCAAAGGTCGACTATCCTGGGTTAGTAGATAATTGTTTTCGCAATACTTACCTCCCAGGTCAATTCATAATAACTACCCGATTGTTATTCGAAGACCACCACGCTCGCATTGGCATTTCAGATATTGAATCAAATAGCATGACTAGTCATACAGTAGACGCATACCACCGTTACATGTAGCTACTTCAATATATGACGTAGATAGTGCGCTTAAACATGCGCCAGTCAATCAGCGTTGTGCCATGATTGTTGACATCGAGCACCTACAGCTTACCTAGAGAAACAAGCTTCTTGGTGATCTTTTATATCAATATTTGTGATATCCATTATCGCATGAACTACCAACTCACACCGATACGGCAGCCGCGAAACCGATTCAACCAATAGAGTGAGGCACCGCGCTTATAACTTGCTGTCTTCTCTTCTCCGTGTGCTACATAAACACGAAAGAGAGCTTCAATGGCAACAAGGATTAGCAAGAACCAGTAGCTATGGGTTAGGGTACATGTAGGTAGCGGAGGTCTTCAGCGAGATAAGACCCGCTAACACGCATTCCTAATTCAACTGTGCTGTAGGTACCAGGATAGAGGACAAACATTCGAGCGAGAACTGCATGCAGATATAAGTTCATGTAACTACATACCCAGTTCTAAGGCACCAATTTAGATTAATTCACAGTCAGTTGTATCCATAGCGAACATACTTAATCACACAGTTCCAAATAAAATTGTGCTACAATAGGTAAAGGTAGTTGCAGGTAGGTAGGTAGGTAGGTATATAAGCATTTCTATCTAGTAGAATTCCTGCCCCTCTGAACAAACCCCACCATTTGTGGCGGCGTGTTCAAGGGCTCCCACTTCTTCACAATAAAAACGTTCAGTCACAACACATTTAGTTACAACAAATTCGATGCTAAAGAGAACTTACGACTGATTCAGCATAGCTGTGGTTTCTAGCACCCTACAGCTACGCCCGATAGTCTATTAACAAGATGATATAGAAAGAATCCAGATGACAATTATGGATTGTGATATAAGACAAGAGCGGCAGACTTGCGCGAGGACACAGTAAAGTCGATATCGTTACCTTTCATGTATATACCCTGTACTAATCATAAAAGCCCTCTAAAGGTTTTCGATGCCGCCAAGTCTCAGGGCAGATACCTATATGCCTGCGCGCCAATGGTGCGATATAGCAAGGTAAGGCTCTTGTATTGACATATGTTCCAGCTTCCGGGCTATTTACACAAGCGTGTGTCGACATGGAACTTCAGGTTTCGCGTTACTAAAATAAAACGATAGCTTGCTTTCAGGCAAACGGTACATCACTTTGGTACTGATCTGTGCTGGACACCAATGGTTCTAGCTAAGGAGTTCAACCGAAATAGTTTTGCCAGGGATAGTGACTTGACTATCTCAACCACTGGGGCTGAGCTGCCCACCATAGCCCAGTTTGGCTCTAATTCACCCTTAGAGCTCTCCCGGGCTTCATCACTCGCCGCGCCCTTCGTCAATGGCGTGGACCTGAATTGCGGCTGTCCCCAGTCATGGGCATGTGCCGAAACGCTCGGCGCCGCCCTTATGGAGAAGCGAGAGCTTGTGCGTGATATGGTTGTCGCTACGAGGCAGCGCCTTAGAGACGACGGGTGGGGTATCGGAAAAGAAGCAGATATAGAGAACCCTGAGGGTAGGGGTAGGAGTGTGAGTGTCAAGATCCGCGTGCATAAGGATCTGCGGAAGACGGTCGACTTCATCACCACGGTCTTAGGAGACGAGCATAATCGGAACATAGACTGGCTGACGATTCATCCACGAACACGCTACACGCAATCGAGTGTGCCGATTAATATAGAGGCACTAGAGCTTCTGACCGATATGTTTGGCGACAAGTTACCTATTCTCGTCTCCGGTGATGTGTTCACACTCTCGACGCTACCTTACACATCACATTTGCTCGAGCCGCAGCCTACATTTACCTCCAATGCTGGTAAACAGGAAACCAATGGGTTTCCAGCATCCGGCAACACACGACCACACCTCCCGAAGCTGGCAGGCCTGATGTCTGCCCGCGCCCTACTCGCCAACCCCGCGTTATTCGCAGGCTACGAGACCTGTCCATGGAGGGCTGTTGATGTCTTCATGAGTAACATCGCGCGTGCGCCACTGCCCCTAAAACTTGGCATCCACCATTTGACCGAGATGTGTGGAGCTGGGTTCGGCCCTGATCGCAGCGCGCTATTAAATAAAGGACAACGCATTGGCCTGACCGAATTCGACAACTGGATAGATGTTATAGATTTCATGGACGACATGAAGAAGGCAAGAGGAATCGAGCCTGTCGCCCGGCTTCCCAAGGATATATAGTCTCGGTCTCTGAACATGAGTTCAGCCAGGACTATGAAGTCCCTTCGGACGTCTCGGGGCAATAACACCTAATAAAACTAGATAAGGTTAAAAGGCAATATACTTGGCCAGTGAAAGATCCAGGCCCAAGCATTGTTAACTGGATAGACATCTTGTAACTGGCAAGGCATGGCAGGCAATTCGGCCCCAAAAGGCTTCTATAATATTCGCAATGAAAGAAGAGCTCACTTCAAGGTGCCTTCAGGATCCCCGCTATATTCGTACGGCTAGTTTACATTACATTACGCTGCTCGATCATAAAGCCGTGATAGGGATATGATATACAGTTTAACTCAGCGTAATATCAGTGTACAAACACCCTTTCGCTCGCGCTACGGAATTTGTTCAAGCCGAAAGTTCAGTCATCGGTTCACCACAGCCTTGTTAGTTCTCTTCATTCCCGTCTCGTTGTCCTGACTCCCTTTGAAACTAATTTGCGCCTCTTTTGTTTATGTGATCAATATTGTTTACGTCAAAGACTAGCTTTGAAGTTGTTGATATATATAATTCTAGTGTAGCGAAGAGGTTATCTTCGCTTATGAAGGGTAGTGTTTTATCTCTGTCTGAGATGGCTCTTCTCCCAAAGTAATTTAATGATATTCTAACTACTATGCTAAGTGGTATTATACTTGCTGGCTGGTTGGCGCTCTACTGTCAGCGACTAGTATATGGTACGACGAAATTGTCAAGGCAGTATATGGCAATTTACTGGGAGAAGATGAGTGTACAGATAAACCGCGCGTCAATCCACGAAAGCGTTCACATCATATATGTTATCAATGCCTAGTACTTCTTGCGGCGTGAGAGGCGGCACGTTGAGCCAATTGCGTTATTACCTCAGTCTAGTCTTTCATCGTCCCTGTTAACCGGATAGATCTGTGGTTATTCGGTTGTTAGAGGAATGCCACGGGGCCCTATCCTCATTGAGGAATTATTTGGCCATGACCCTGTACATTACCTAACAGTTTTCAATACGCTCCACGCATCTTTACTGCAATCTATCGTGCTAGTGTATCACCTACATCTACATCACCCACGCGACATGACATCAGATGATGGATGCTGCTCTAGATTCTGTAAACTGGGGCATCTCCCATTCTATCAGTCAACGGGTCATCGGGACGAAACTTGCGGGGAGCGGGTGTCTACGGGGATACTGACCAGATGGGCAACAGTTTCCAAGGTATTTGGTAAAGTATATGATAGATCACTAACCAGACGGTATGGTTCTACGTATACATTGCCATGGGAGCTCATCCCAATATAGACACGCTCATTTGAGCATGCTTTTTAAAACCTAATAAGCGATGTTAGGCTCATATTACCTAGCGTTGGGCTCAGATGCTCCTTCTAAAGTAGGATATTCCCGCTTTAGGATGTGGGAGACTAACAAGTCACCGTTCAAAATAGGGGGGTCAGCTGCCTTGGAGGTCTTGAGCAATAGAGAAACCAACTCTTCGGCCGTGACTCTTAGGTATACAAGCGAAACATGCCTCTTTCATCGCCCCAGTAGAATGAAGAAGCACAGTTGATCGGAGCTAACTAACGAACTATTTTCAGAGACACTCACGTAACAATGGCAATTTTCATCCGTCCCTTTATTAAATCCTTAGTGAGAGAGACTCTGCGCAACAGCGAAGAGAAATGGGACGCCTGGGCCGGCTCGCTCTTAGGCACTCGAGTATTCCTAGGGACTGCGAGTTGGTCGAGTGAGATGCGAACTGCGTAAGGGATCTCTACGACCCCTCTGTGCCTGGGGGAGTGATCACAAAGTGAAACCGTCGACACGGTCTGATATTGTGCGACCATCATCTACGTCGCAATCCGTTGGATACTACCCTGTAGTCAGCTCCGCAGTCTCTGGAAGTGCAGCGAAGGTTGCATATAGGGATGCAGAGATTGCGACCAATCGGGATCAATATTAGCATCCCGAGACAGGTAGCCAGTGCCGCCGCATTCAATGTTGTAACTTCAGGTTCTGGTTCTTGAGGTTCTGAAGGACTTGAGTTTATTGATAATAGCTATGCTAACTACGAACTTAGTGTCTGACACAAAACAGGCTCTATCATCTGCAAGGGGGAACTCAGCTGCATCTGATCTCGTTGGGTTTGAACTACTTGAAATGAGATCAAACTACACGCGACCTATTGGCGATGGATTGGTGAAATATCCTTTTGACCTAGCCACGTGTTTGGTGTTGGCTGTGGTACCGAGACATTACTAGCAAGGGAGATATCATGTGTTCCATAGCTTGCCCTACCTCATCTAGTGATATATTTTTCAGTATATGGCTCCATTGGATAACAGTGTTGACATGGTGTCATGAGTCACTGCCAACAATAAAGGTGGCATCTGTACTGCAGTCCTGTGGAAGGGACTTTCTCTTTATCGATTGATTCGCGAAAGGTCAGGCTGGGTTGGGTACCCAAAGAGATTCTGAATAGCGATGTTGGGAACGGAGTTGTCGCACATATGATTCCTTGAATGCTATTTTGGGTAGGTACCTTGCGTATGTCTCCAGCTCACATGAATGCAGAAGAGAGGAATGTGCTGTGGATCGCCGCTAATGACGGGATTTAGCGTTCCGCTTGATCTGGTGCCGTTCGTTGCCGCCATAGGGTGCTGTCTAAATTTGGACTAACACAGGGCCGCCTTTAGCTATTTTAGATATACTGCGTAAGTAGCCACCATGTTCGAATATTGGTTTCCAAGGAAGAGTGCGCTTTCGGGATTAGCAGGCTGAATAAGACTATTGGGTGCGCTTGAAAGTTTATGTTGTAATTTTGAGTTGCTGTGGTTGCTTACCCTACAAGATCTGCCTTAGGAGATACCTAAGCTACCTCCTACCTAGGTACGCATGCTCACACTCAATGCAGAAGGTTAGTGAGGGGTGGGGTATACATTGGTGGAGGGGCGCGCGAGGTTGGGCACCTGAGTGCTGAAGCTGCCACGGTCGGCGAGGTACCTGGTAGCTGATGACCGCGCGCCCTACTTCTTTCTGGCTTGTGAAATTTTTCGTTCAACCCCCCTTTGTACCGTCGGCTATGCTGGTCAGCCGCCAACCTACCTACCTAGGTTAGGTACTGTAGTCATCGTACCATTCAATTAACCTTGTTTCCCGGGTGTCTCCACATTAAGTTCATACACACCTTTCTCCCATTCAATCCCTTCTTTTATTGTTTTACCTTCTTCAACCACCACCATTTGGTGAATCACCTCAATCATAACCAGCGTTCGATCGAAAACGTCCACCGCCAGTATACTTCCCCGACTGCCAATGCATCAGCAAACATATCGCGACGACTTTTCTTCGTTTTCCTACCAGATGCTCACCCCACCTGTTCAGCCAACATACCTCGATTATCTCTGCGAACCACGCGCTGACGCCGAACGTCGACGAGGCACCCGCCGGCCGTGAATCGGGGCGGGCTGAGAGCTGTCTACCCCTAATAAGCCAAAAACCGCCATAACCACGAATACGAAGATCTCTTGAGACATCGTTAAGAACCCGTAAAGGGTGGGAAAGAACACTGGTATTTTGATACCGACGTGAAGATGTTCTCACCAGCGGCGCCCGCACTCACCACGGTTCGGGGTTTCGCCCCGACCCCAATCGTGTCCGGCGACGAGGACTCGGATTGCTGCGCAACACCACCTTTGTCTGCTAGACGCAGCCGCCCCCATCGCCTTGACGATGTGGTGAGTGCCAACTGCAGCCCTGTCCTGCGTGGTGTTCATTCGCCTGCTATGAGTGGCATTGCCAAGCTGCGCACCCAGTTTGAGCCGCTTAGCCTCAACGGCTCGCGCACCAGTACCATGAACCGGACTCGCAGTAGTAGTCGACCACGCTACACGAGCAGCACCAGCAGCCAGACCGGCCGTAGTGACGACGACGTACCCTCCGAGAATGGCTCAATGTCCTATGAGGTGAAGCTAGAACACGACTTTGCGAGCGATAGTGTCCAAGAAAAGCCGAAGAATGGAGCTGTTGAAGGTGGACTGGTTCCTCGCAAGATGCAAGCCGACGACTTTGAGCCTCTACGTTGTCTCGGCAAAGGCACATATGGAACTGTTCTCCTCGTCAAGCAGCGGAATACCGGCCGGCTTTACGCACAGAAGCAGTTTAAGAAGGCGTCTGTAGTCGTTCATAAGAAGCTGGTGGAACAGACTAAGACGGAGCGGCAGATCCTCGAATCTGTCAGTCGACACCCATTTGTCGTCAATCTATATTACGCTTTTCAAGATCTTGAGAAGCTCTATCTGATTTTAGAGTATGGACAAGGTGGTGAGCTCTTTACACACTTGAGCACTGAGAAGATGTTTTCGGAATCGACTGCGGCCTTCTATATGGCCGAGATGGTACTTGCCTTATCCTATCTTCACGAAAGCCTGGGCGTTGTCTACAGAGACTTGAAGCCTGAGAACTGCCTCTTGGATGCACAAGGACATCTACTTCTCACAGATTTCGGTCTTTCAAAGGTTGCTGTGGGTGATGACGATAGCTGCAAATCCATGCTTGGAACAGTTGAGTACATGGCTCCAGAGGTTATACTTGGGAAAAAATACGGGAAGGCGGTGGATTGGTGGTCCTTTGGGGCCCTGGGTTACGACCTTATGACGGGCAATCCTCCGTTTCGAGGTGCCAACAATGCTAAAATTCAACACAATATCGTCAAGCAGAAGGTGGTCATGCCCTATTTCTTGAGTCTTGACGCGAAGGACCTTCTTGCGCGACTGTTGAGGAAGGATCCTGCCAAACGACTGGGCTCACGTATGCCCAATGATCTCCAGGTCATTAAGAACCACAGGTTCTTCCGTAAGATCGACTGGAAGAAACTTGCGAAAAAGGAGATGGACCCGCCGATTCAGCCCATGATTACGGACCCTGAGCTCGCCGAGAACTTCGCCCCTGAATTCACAGATCTTTCTCTTAGCCCTCTTACCACTACCAAGGATCTGTGGAGTGATGTATCGCCTAGAGGCAGCTTCAAGGAAGACCCTTTCGGTGGATTCAGCTTCGTTGCGCCTAGTAGTCTGTTAGAGAGTCACGGATTCATGGTTGCGGGTGTCTGAATATACCTGAATAGTACGAACGCGTACGAAGCATTTTCCTTGAGTCATGATAAATGATAGCTGAGCCATTGTTGGTTACATGGCATAGCGCGCGTGGCGATGGGAATGAAGATCGCTGGTGAAGTCTAGACCAAGGCCGTATCAACGGGATTGTTATGTATTTTATTTTAATATTAGATCTTGAGCGCGATTACCAGCATCCG
Organism: Xylaria castorea; assembly: GCA_022495115.1. Lineage (NCBI taxonomy): Eukaryota > Fungi > Ascomycota > Sordariomycetes > Xylariales > Xylariaceae > Xylaria > Xylaria castorea. The sequence goes on along the minus strand of MU382630.1, from coordinate 486,588 downwards.
TAGCCAGGGGCAGGTTGCTAGAATTTCACCGTGCTTCTCTGAACCTCTTTTTCTTTTCTTAGTGTGGGCGCTCGGGAGATCGTTTGTCACATTAATAGATTGGGAGGCATCATAAGGCACCATTACTACGCGAACCCTTTTGAGGTTGCTTTTGAGGTTGTCTTGATGTGCTGGCTGTTCCTGATTATTTTGCACGTAACGCCAGCAATGTTTAATCAAAAATTGACTTGACTCACAAAGCATCATTTGACATGATATGCATAGACCCATATAGGCTTGCTTGGAATTTGTATATTCGCATCCACCTGGATGGAGATCTGCAGGGAGTATTACCGTGTTTTTACGGCCAAGAGAATATGCCTTTTTTTCAGAGTGCTGGACGAGGTTATTGTATTTGTATTTTTCTGCTTACTCAATGCCAAGATGTACGCAATTTCAGCACCTGCAAAGATTTTCTAATAAACCAAAAATTGTTCCTCTAAGTGCTGTGCCAAGAAGATCAGGTATAACTTTGACGATGACTGGGAGCGGTGCGGGAGAATATTGGTTCAGACTCAGAGTTAGGGTCGAACAAAGGTATGTAAAATTCATGGTTGATACGCATTGGGATGATAACTGCCCTTTGATTCTCACCGGATAGAATATAGCCGTGCTTATCTTAGCGTAGACGTGTTGGTGGACAACATGGCATATTCAAATGCGAATATTCACATTGCCTAGTCTAGGGAAAAAGGAACTTTCCGGTAGGATTGCCGCGATAACGAGCGCAAGCGGCTCCAGCCTTATTGGGTTTGTTGTATCTCTTCTGAGATTCGTCGCATCGTGGCTCATACTATATAACACCAGCGCGGCGAAGCTTCTCTTGACCTAAAACGGCAAATGAGATGGTATTGGCCTGCTGATTCTTGGGTCGGCTAGGCATGCAAAGGTAAACGAAGCTGCTCAGGTGTACCACCAGTATTGAAGCCTTTAGTAAGGAAGAGGATTAGTTACTACAGTAGTAAACGACGAAGTAGGGCGCGATAAACGCGATGACGAGATGGCCCCGGCTTCTTGCTCTGCCGACATGGTTAGTCCCTTTGACATCTAGGCCGAGCGACGTGCACAGCCCCTCTAGCTTGGATATAGGCAGTTCTTAGTTCCGTTGCACATGTAGATATCGTGACATCGTGGTATTTCAGGGTGCGTATTCGTTAAGCTTTTTTCGCCTAGATTAAGTTGCTTTAGTTTCCATACCGTAGCATCGAATGATCGAGATTCAACAGAGCCCTGGCTGATATCTTGAGGTTGATGCCTCTGACACATAACAAGACATACTATAGGAGTAGAGAAGCAACAACAAGCTCAAGCTAAGCTTACTAACGTCATTATTACTGCCGTTAGCTCCGTTTGCGACGCCATATCTAACGTGACCCATGAGCACGGAACTCCCCACATGAGTCCGGCTATTGTTCTCGGTAGTCAAAGAACATTATAGTGATATTTACTACGTGTATATGTGTTATAGAAGTCAAGACTTTAGCGTTACGTGTTAAAGTAAGCTGCGCCTCGCTGCATCTAATTGCCCGGGCCAATGACACTCTTACACGGCGCAGGAAGTTGATTCCCGGAACAACTGCACGGCTTCGCGTCTCAGATAACCCTTCGGCGTACGAAGTATAGCAAGTTTTATACTACTATACTCCACCACTGAAAGGGAAGCTGAATACCAAGAGACTAAAGCGGAAACACAGAATAAAACACTAACTAAGACTAGAAATTGCCAATAAAGCTATTACAGTTAGGTAGTGCAAAAGGGGGCTTGAGGACCACGCCAAGGACGTACTTATAAGAGGCTGTCGGTATTTCATTGTCCCAATTCAGTAATTCAGATTAGAATGAGCTATAGCTGACTTTAGGGGATTGCTTGATTGGTTGGATCTGACGACGGTCCCAAATTTGATTTCACCCTAGTACCACAGTTGCCGGAAAGGATTCCGCAACTGTGCCTCTGTGTAGTTAGCCCACTAAGATAAGGCTAGACCAATTGATCATATAATCATATAATCATATAGGTACTGCAGGTGGTACCTAATTCCTTAATGTAACCTGTGAGACCCTCACCATTTGGCATGTAGGCCAGCGAATACCTAATCATGATAGGTGCTTAGCTTTCACTTTTTCTTTCTTTGCTCATGCAGCAATGCTGACATGGTATCATCTACGGAACATCATTAATTACTGTAAATTGAAGAACATAATCTCGCATTGAAGTGACGTATTCGTTGTAAGCTCACACGTTTCAGAATATCACCCATCGATCACAGCAGTCTGCCGCCGCAACGTCCAAGGAATAAACGTGCGCATGTGAAGAATGATTTCACAAGCATGGGCCTTTTTGAATTTATCTGTCCCAGTCACTGGGAGAGATCGACATATGGCACCTTGGCATTGGGACCCTGGCGTGGGTTAACTATAAGCCACAGCTCATCTTGCTGCTTTCGAGCCTTATGTTGCTGATCCCCCAAGCCTTGGCATGTGAGAGGTAATACAAATGAAACGAAAAATGGATGGACCGTTATATTTAGTTCAATGGAGAGGTACAGTTTGCCATGTACTACAAGGTCTCGGAGCCTCTCCTCGGGGCTTAGCTCCAAAACAAAGATCATAGCCCATCACCCAGATGTACATAAGATTTCACATATCTAGTTAAAGCTAGCCCTGTCTTCCTTTGTGAACCTATAAAGAAAGACGAAGACTCCTGTCACCCTCCGGCTAATGATATATCACCATTGTACGCCACCAGTGTTACGCATTGACGCCTACATTACATAAAGAATTGCAAACGCGCAATCCTCACCTGTCGCCGTAGCTTATAGCTGAGGTCCCGGTACAACCTACCTCACGCAAGAAACTTTGCTTTGTGCTGCTTCCTCAAAGCATAAAGCCAGACACGACGTACCTATATAAGATTTTAGGTGTCCGTGTCAGCCCCGGAGTCTGGACTACCTTGGAATTCCCGTCTCATTTGGACCTGGCCTAAGAAGCCAACACAGCGTCCAAATATCACGATATTAATTTGTATTATTGAAGGGCTTGTTTAGCAGAAGCAAAGCCTTAGCAAGAAACAAGAGGCAGTAATAAACCTAATCCAACAATGCAACGACTTTTTGGGTCAGCGGCGCTGTGTAAGTGAGCCCCAATTTTCCTATGGTATGGGAGTCAAGATAGTCCTGGCGTGATCATGTATACCCCATTTACTGTCAGGAGTCAGAGGTTGTAGACCCAGTCCAGCCCTATGATCGAGTCGGGTCTTTGCCCGAAGTTTTTGCAATTCAAGCGCTAATTTCTCTCTGCAGCCGCCCTCACTTATAGCACCCTCGGCGCCGCGGCGACGATGTCCCAGTGCGCAACGGACAATGTGTGCTATCAGGTGGGCGTGCCTGAGGCGTCAGCATCTTCTGGCAACGGCAACATTTATTTCCAACTGAAGGCACCGACAACCTACACTTGGGTGGCCCTCGGAACCGGAACAATGATGAGCGGCGCCAATATCTTCCTCATGTATGCGGATGGAGCGGGCAATGTGACGGTCTCTGCCCGCAAGGGTACTGGCCACGTACAACCCCTACACCAGACAGATACGCAGCTGGAGTTACTGGCTGGCAGCGGCATCGTCGATAATGGTGATACCATGTTGGCGAATGTCCGATGTGCCAACTGCGAGTCCTGGGACGGCGGATCGCTGAGCTTGACGAGCACGAGTGCCTCTTTCATCGCCGCGTGGAAAGAAGGCAGCCCTCTCAACAGCAAGGACTTGGCGGCCTCCATCACTAGGCACGACGCGCACGACAGATTAACATTCGATCTGACTAAATCCACCGTCACCGACGACACCAATCCCTTCGTAGAGACAGGCAACAGCGGCAGCACGACGCCGCCCAGCAATAGTAGCTCTGGCTCTGGCTCCGATACGGATTCGGGTTCGGGTTCGAACTCCGCATTACCGGCATGGGTTCGCGAAATCCCAACGCTTAAATCTGCTCATGGAATTCTTATGAGCATCGTCATGGTCGTTCTATATCCCATAGGATCTATCCTGATGCCACTGTTTTGCAATTGGGTCCTGCATGCCGTCTGGCAGATGATCGCGTTCATAGCTATGTGGGCAGCCTTCGCACTCGGCATTATCCTCTCGCAGCGTACTGGAATTGTAAGTTCACAACCTCTAAATATAAATTCCCACCTTGTCTTAGATGCATATCCAATGGATATGCTTCTCGCCAACCGTGTCTCCGATCCCATTTCGTGCCTCATACCCCAGCTAACGACAACCCTCAGAACTTCAGCGAGCATCATACCATTCTTGGCACTGTTGTGGTTGCACTCTTCGGCGTCCAGCCCATCGGAGGCTATATCCAACATCGTTACTGGCTCAAGCACGAGAAGCGCGGTCTCGTCTCCCACGGACATGTCTGGTATGGACGGATCCTAATGATCCTGGGCATCATAAACGGTGGCCTGGGCCTTCAACTCGCGGGTGCAGCACAGCCCCTCGTCATTGCGTACTCTGTCATTGCCGCCATATTTTTCTCAGTGTACATCGGAGGCGCTGTCCTGGGCGAAGTCAAGAGAAGCCGTGGCAAGGGGCTTGCCGACAGGACCCGAAAAGGTAGTAACTAAACTACCAGCCCGGGAGAGAATGACAACGCTATAATGAGGATAGACGGCAGGGGGGAAGGGGGAAAAGGAAAGGCGAAGAAAAAAAACAAAAGATAATTATGCGTGTCCACTTCCCTTCCCGGGAAGTGCGTAAGCTTGATACGAGAACAGCTGTATACGGCGAGCTGTTGTTGATACCCTCTTTTGATTATTACTTTTTTAATTAGATATGGCGGTTGCGTAATCAGGAGTTTGGTACAATTATCCAGATTGTTTTGCTGTGATACTTTATGTACCTATGTACTCCGTATTAACAGGGTGCATTACGTACTCAAGAAACAAATGCAGTCTTTCGAAGTTTTCTTGCTTTGAATCCGTTTCTGTGAACGTAGAAGAAAGACGACCTTAGCTAGGTGTGTCATCCTTCCGAGTAGAGAGAACTTAAGGTGACTACAACCGATCCAACTGTTGAAATTGGTTGGAAATTACTCCGTAGAGGCTAAGATAAAGGAACAGTGTCTATCAATCCTAACATGGGGCATGAAGAAATATTTCCATAGGCAAGTTAACGATTTGTTAATAAATAGTATTTGTATATAATACCTAGGGAGGCCTGTACCCTTGCAGTCTACTAGTGGGTGGGTGGGTGGATTACTTATTAGGTCAACCGCTGTCTACCACTTCACGCTTATCGATATGGAGCTTTTCGAAGCTTCAACTTCCGAGGTCATAACAACAGCTTATGCGAAAGGCCATTTCCCCGCCAATTCGAGACACGTCTGGACACAAGCATCAGTTACCGACCGTAATAGAAACATTTGATACCATCGCCCATCATGATGCACCCGTCGCGTCAGGCGTATGTCGAGGAGGTTGAAGAGGTATGCCTAGCCCCGTGCTACTGACATCTGAACACCTAGAACACATAGCTGACTGGTAGTCCTAATACACAGGACCGTGGAATGAACCTCGATGAAATCCCTACAGATTACAACTATGACATGCCCGCGGTATCAGCGGGCATTGCGCCCGAAAAAGCCTCCGCTATCCTTTCACAGTTCGAGCGCAAGAGAATGGCGGCGAACATTGCCGTGCCCACAGATGATGGCCGGGTCCGCGCAAGGCTCCGAGAGCTCGGTGAACCCATCACACTTTTTGGCGAAGGACCCGCGGATCGCCGTGACAGACTAAGAGGGTTGTTGTTGAATCTACAGACAGGACAAGGTGCGGCAGAGGCTACAGACGTCACTATGGAAGACGCGCAAGAGGACGACCAAGCGGACCAGGAAGAAGAGTTCTACACGAATGGCACCCCGGAGCTTCTACGGGCGCGACAAGATATCGCGCGGTACTCGCTACCAAGAGCAAAGCGGAGGATAGCATTCGAGAAACAAGAGGCGTCCATACCATTACGAACACACGTCAAGTTCCGTAAACAGGTCAAGGAACAACTACAAGGCTTCGAACTTCAAGGGAGTCAAACGGCGGGAGACAGGAATGTGAGCATGGCAAGGATATCACCGAATGGTGAAATGGTCGCTGCAGGAAACTGGGGTGGTTCGATCAAGCTTATCGAGATTCCCTCCTTGAAGGAGAAGACGACATTACGAGGTCATATCAACCGGGTGGGCGGCATATCATGGTTCCCCGGGGCGACGCTTCCCGAGTGTAATGTATCCCCAAATTCTGTAAATCTAGCTTCGGGCGGCGCGGAAGGGCATGTCAACCTATGGTCCTTATCCCAAGATACCCCGCTTGCAACCTTGGATGGTCACGGTCAGCGTGTGGTCAGGGTTGAGTTCCACCCATCTGGGCGATACCTTGCTACAGCCTCTGACGACACTACCTGGAGGTTATGGGATGTTGAGACGACGACGGAACTGCTTCTTCAAGAAGGGCACTCCCGAGGTGTTTTCGCTATCAGCTACAATACGGATGGCTCACTGCTCGCTAGCGGGGGTATGGACAGCATTGGTAGGATATGGGATTTAAGATCCGGAAGAACGGTGATGATTCTAGATGGGCATCTCGACGGCCACATAAAGCCCATTCACGGACTTGACTGGAGTTCTGACGGCCATCGGGTATTGACGGGGTCGGCAGATGGCTGGGTCAAGTGTTGGGATGTTAGAAAAGTGCAAAGGACGGGCGGCATCGGCGCACACAGCAGCGCAGTTTCCGACCTAAGGTGGTTCAAGGGATCAGACGATCCATTGTTAGGGACACCGCCTGGTGCTGACGAAAAAGGGAACCAAATGCCTAAGAAGTCTAGCACATTCTTCGTCTCGAGTGGGTTCGATCGCAAAGTCAACATCTTCTCCGCAGATGATTGGTCGTTAATACAGACGTTGGAGGGTCATACCGGCCCGGTCACCTCGGTGGATATTAGCAGGGACGGCAAATGGATTGTGAGCGGAGGACATGACAGAAGAGTAAATCTATGGGGTAGGAATGATGGAGAGGGTGTTTAATTATTATTGTAATCTTAGATGAGTCCGAGTTCGAATACAACTGATACCCCACAGAAAGAGTCGATACGACGCAACTACCATACCCCATACCCAGGTAGTTGCCAGAGAGTGCCTGTTTAGAAAGTGCAGTACAAGAGAGTTAGTACATGTATGCCAGGTCGGCTGCCTGCACCTTATCTTTCCGCCTGTATATCTGCATATCTACTGAACTGCTGGATGGCCTCGTTCTGTATTTCCAGTGATGATATGCATGGTATGCCATATGGGGCTCTCTTAAAAGGCTGCATGCAACATGGAACTACTTCGATGGATGGGTTCATGAAAGTGGAAAGCAACAATGTTTGGCTAATGTGCGGTACTGGAACCAGGTCCACACTGGGGAGTACCAATAACCAATGAGAATCGTCGACAAAGGTCAAAGAACCGGTAGGCATGCTATGATAGTTAGTGTACTTACGATTGCGGCTTCTTAACCACAAGAATCGGGGAACCCTTTACCCACCTGGGTAGTCTGACGTATCTTACCTCGCCCTGCTGTACTTACGCTGCGACCCGGTGATTTAGTGTAGCCTCCCCTTGCAGCCCACTGATACAGTACGCAACCATATTCTACTACTCTAGTAAGGGATGCTCAAGTTCGGTTTGTCTTGTCTAAAGCACCCACTTGTTAGCCTCTCCCGTCGTGATCGATTAATACCTGCTACTGCTGTATCTACTGTAGTATACAGTACAGTACAATACATCGACACTCACCTACGGACGGGGTCTCGGACACGGACTTGGGTCCTTTTGCGCTCCACTCTATTAAGCTTTAGCTCTGAGCACTGGCCGCGTAGGGCGTCGACTGTCTCGCGCCCTGCCAGACCAAACTCCCCCATATCCACTTGGCCTCGGTCGGCCAGCGCGATGGCGAGTATTGATCGATACCGACCACTGCCTCGCGAGGGCTATCAGCCGCCCGTCATACCCGTCAGCAGCGCCACTACCACCACCACCAACAACCGCCTCGAATCTACCTCGTCTACGTCCAAGTCCCCTTCGCGACGGCGCGACGTCCCGCCTCCTGTCCCCTCCCCTCCCACGCATTCATCCCGCACCTCGCCTCCCAGACCCCACTCGCGACGGAGTGTCCCGTCGCCTACTTCTTCGCCAATACCTAACGCGCCTCTCGTCATGGCCGATCAGTGGTTCTTCACCCCACCCGAGGTCCTCAGCAGTCCGAGCATCCTGGATGGTCTGCCGCCTGCCGAGGAGCGATTGCGGCGAGCCAAGGGCGTGAACTTCATCTACCAAGCCGGCGTTCTCTTGGAGCTTCCCCAGATCACGCTCTACGTTGCGGGCGTCTTTTTTCACCGATTTTATATGAGACGAAGTATGGTCGAGGAAAAGCAAGGGATACATCACTACGTAAGAACAATCTCGAAGCCTCCATGTATTTGTCGTATTTGATGCTTTTCCCTTATATTTATGGCTCTGAAATATGACCCGTTGCCGACTTTCATATTTCTCCTGAAAGCATTGAATTTTCTGTCAGCTTGGCAGCTATATCTAATTTCGCGCTCCCGTATAGAATATTGCCGCCACTGCCCTCTTCCTGGCAAACAAGACCGAGGAAAACTGCCGAAAAACGAAAGATATTATCATCGCCGTAGCAAAGGTTGCGCAGAAGAACCCTAAGCTTATCGTTGACGAACAATCTAAGGAATACTGGCGATGGCGTGATAGCATTCTTATGTATGAGGAAGTCATGCTCGAGTGCCTCACCTTTGATGTTATGATCGATAATCCGCACTTCAAGCTCTACGAGTTCCTCGGTCAGGTTGGCCTCATACATAATAAAAACCTGCGACATGCAGCTTGGGCTTTCTGCAACGATTCATGTCTAACCGTGCTGCCCCTTCTGATGGAAGCACGCGACATAGCCATCGCATCTATATTTTTCGCGAGTACATTTACTGCGGAACGGGTAGAGGACCAGAATGGAGAACCATGGTGGCGGGCACTAGGTGCGAATGAAGACCACTGCGTTAAGGCAATTGAGGTGCTTAAAGAGTTTTACATTGAGAACCCCTTACGCAAGTCCGAGAATCCCTATAGTGGATCGCCAAGCTTCAACTTAGAGAATACCAGACGGAGGGGTGACGAGCCTAGCTCAAGCAACAACGCATCGCCAGGAACAGATCGGGAAACTCAAAGTCCTAAGGCCAGAGTAAACGGAGTGAGCGAAGACGCAGCTCAGCGCGAGATTGACATGGCCGCAGCTGAGTCGGCATCTCAAATGGCCCCGGGCGACTCTGACGCCGTGCTAAAGGAAGCGGCCAGCAGTCTAACCGTCCACCCAAGCACAAATGGGGATGGCTTGACCTCTCCATCGAAACGAAAAGGAATGGATTCATTGGCATCGGAAGGCCCAGAGGAAAAGCGGCAACGCCTTAGTTCCGACGACGAGGGCGAAGTCCATGAATAGCCTGACGCTGACAAACGTCCACACAGCATTAGGGAGAAATCCCAATTTTATAAAGCTATTTCTAATGGTTAGCATACAACACGAAATTGACCATGTACTACACCACACGGTTATTGTCGATATGGGTGGAATTGGGGATTGGGAGTATTTTGTCCCAATGCCCAACGCCCGTTTTCACGGCTTGGGGTAACTCTAATTCAATAGGTCATCCTAGAGATTACGACTTTGTCACTGTATTATCACGATAAGGGATCGAAGACAGGGTGCTGCCTTAATCGCACTGTCAACTAAAGCGACGTTTAGTGCGACGATGATGGAGCATATACCACGAAGACAGTTGGATGTGGTCATAAGCCTCTGGTTTTACGGCAGTCCGGATACGCGGCGTTGGTCACTGATGATTAAAGAGGTTGATTTATATCCGTGGTTTCATTGGTGATACCAACATTCCTCATAAACTTGTACAGTATGAGAGGCATCAAGGCTCTGCCTTCAAATTGCAGACGATGAGAAGGACACTCAGTGGAAAGGCAAAGCTTAGACATAAAGCAAATGAGACGAATTAAATGTTCGACTACCTACCTTTCCGTGAAACTGCCGCCAGAAGTGTACAGTATCATAGTCGTGCAATCAGGTTGGTTGTCATCTCACCACTCAAAGTCGACGAGTATGTACCCAGGTGTTATGCATTCTAACAGGGCCAATAGAGGCACGTGACGGTTAGCGGACCCATCATAGCGGACACATAGACATAAATGAACGAACGTGGTCCAAGCTTCTCTACATTAGATAGATCTGATTGGACTCAGCTAGACGCCCGCGAGCTTCCGACTGGGACGAAAAATCAACGCAAACCGTCCACCACCGAACACCGTCATCACTATTCCCACCCATCTCTCAATTGGGCCATCTTCATCCAGCCGACAATATGTTGACACCATTGAGACCCTCGGTGAGTCTATTCCGGGTATTCTATGGAAGGGAGAGTGCCAGCGAAGCCGACGAGGACTATAGCGTGCCAAATATGGATTACCTAACCTTCTCGCAGACTGCTCGATTGGCCCTTTCGGCTGTCACCCGTGTGGCAAGGGTCAACACCGTCCGAGGATTCATTGCCCCAACCGTTTCGCGACGAGGTGAGCTTCGATGTATTTCCTCTCACACACGCACACACCCTTCTGGACTTGCGGACACTTCTCCGATCGTCCACACGCAGATGATATACTATGTGGCGAGGGGGGAGGGGAGCCTTAGGGGAGGTCGGCTAGAGGCTGTACTGCGTCGTCTATCCTATACTCGAGACCGACGGCTGCCATCCCTCAAGTTTCCTGCTACCACCAACTATCGAATTGTCAAGCAAGCTAACAGATACATTCCCTACCAGCCGACTTCGTCCAAGAACTTTACTTGAAGGAACTTAAGGCCTACAAGCCCACCCCGATCAAGGAGTCCGACAGCGTAGGGCAGGTCCAGACATTCAGCGCGCCCAAAACCCCCAAGTCCCCCGAGGAAGCCGACCTCGCCACTAGCCTGAAGGAGTACGAGAGTATGGCCGTCGAGGTCGAGGGCAACGAGGGTGTCACCGCCTCGACACCCGCTGTCGTCGAGGACTGGTTGGTTGAGGAGGAGGAGGAAGAGAAGGGTGGTGCTCATCACTGAAGCTAATGATCTGACACCGGTGGACGACATCAAAGTTCGATGAGGGAGACGATGGATGTGTGGGCGTTTGCATGCTGCTGCTGGACGACGGTGAATATCGATCGGCGGGGTGCCCGAGCTGGCCGGGTGCGTGTGGAGTAATATCCGTGTATATTTACGCCTTATGATATCTGGTGATATCGCGACAACAAAAGACGCTTCATTCTGAGTTACATTTTGCATGAGCGAGCTGGGCCTTCCGGGAATCACTTATTTCCACGCGGTCAGAGAGCTATGTGTCGATCATGGAGTGAGTTCGAACAGCGATCGTTGGAGTTATGATTGAAATGCCATCGTTGAATTATATTAACAAATGCCTGGGTGCGCGTTTTCAGGTACTGTATCGAAGGTACGAGGCAACAGAATTCGTGGCTCGCTACCTCTCACGCTGATTATCATGTTAACTGCTCCCTTATTTGTACAACATAAATCTAACCATTTCGTACAACAATTCGGTTTACCCCATCACCTCACAATTTTATCTGCGAGTTCCCTTCATTTCAGTCAATCAATCTTCACTATCTCGTCACCTGGAATTGCAACGTTTCCTTTCTCGGAGAATAATAAGACGCCACCCAGGTAGTGTCCCCTGGCCCATAGTTCTGCACGTAGGCGTTCTGTTTTAGTTCTGTGTCTCGAAATACATCATGTCATCAATTCTGCGTCTTCCCTATGAGCTCCACGCCCAGATAGATCGCCTCCAACAAAAAACTATTCTCGCCATGACCTAGCTGCAATGCGCCTAGTCTGTAGGCACTTCACCGCTCCCGTCGCCTCGGTCTTGTTTCGTTGAGTAAAGATGTCACGCCTCGGAGTGAACAGGGATTCTTTCGAACACATCGCCGCCAGCGAGCACCTCGCTTGGCACGTCCGTGAATTTATCTGGCATGAACTCGATCTCGAAGCTTGGGGCGCATCAAGGGAAATATCAGAATATCCAATCGCTATGTACGGACTCAATTGCAGCCCTGATGATTTCACTCTTGTCCGTAACCTTGTGTCGTAGGCAGCACCGTCCAAAAGTCTCTTTTGGTTTCCTCGAATGCCATTGAGCGATTCCCAAAAGTTTGTATTGGCCTTTGTTGGCTGGTTTGTTGCAACTTTGGACAAATTTCTTGATCTCACAACATTTGTCTCCTGTCCTATGCCTCAGGGTCCAGTCATTACCTACAAAGAGTACCTGATAGACCTCGACTTGTATAGACTACAATCCGAGACCGACAGCCAGACCAGTAATTCCAGCTTCTTTTTCCACAGCGAGTGATGTCTAGCAGTAATTTCAGCTAGCAGGAAACATACTGACTTGGTAGTGTTGAAGTGCTCGAGGTAATAAAGCGAGTCGAATCCAACGTGCGAACGTTGTCCTATCAAGATGGGAATATTTATAGAAAAGAAATATTGGAAGCGAACTACTATCTAAGCATATTACCTCGTTCAGAGCACTAACAACAATCGATTTGTGCTTGACTGTCTTCAGCAAGGAACAGTCCGATATGACGGTCCTATGCTTGGAAGCCGCAGCAAACTTGAGGCATTTGTCGCTATGCCACGAGAGGCTCGCCTCAAACCTCCCCAATGCGCCGATGCCCACTACCCCCATAAGGTCCTGTGCTTAGACTACACTGACCTCCCTCGAACTTTCTAATATCACGTTCTTAGACTACCCTGTGGTTAGTTTGCTGAACAGGTGCACCGGCATTCGTGGCTCATGTCTAAGAAAATGTACCGTTTTTCTCGCCGACATGTTGGAGTTAGGGCAGATGTCTTCATGTCAACTCACTTCGATTATCATTACAGGCGGCGATCACTACTATATTTTCCAGAAAGTTCTCTCCTGGAGATTTGTGAGCCGAAGATCCTCTGTAATCCTAGATCCGCATGGGGGCTCCTTGCAACCCCCCCCCCTCACAAGCGCACGATATGTACAGAGTTGCCCAATGGCGACGACTCGATGTCTGCGTTCCCAGACGAGGAAGAGGGCACTTTTCATCACTTATGGGACAATTAGGAAAAACTGTACTGGTCCTGGGGTCGATCCGGTCCGGATGGTTGTGTCTACTACTGACAAGTGGACGATGTCGACGAAGCACAGGCGGAGACGACAACAAGGTCCGTCAAAGACCGCAACGGGAAGACCGTATACGGCGATCCATTGGAATACTTCTCGGATTAGGATAGCGAAGCTGACGATGAGATTACCCCGTTACCTTATGGCGAAGCTTTTGAAGAGTTTTGCAAGTCGAAACCAAATATCTCAGGTACAGAACCGCCTCCAGGAGCCATTTGTTACTGGACCTTCAAATTCGGTGTCCAGCGTCTATAGGTAGGGTTGTGCCGCCATATATGTGTATTTTACACGATTAAGAGTCAATTATGCATATATGTCCCGAGTCCTCATCTTCATATATCTGCTCACACCACTGCACGCACACAGCAGTCTTCCCTACTCTCCCTTGGATAAAATTGTAATGCTTCGCAAAATATACCATCGGCTTTGGAAAACGTAGAGGACATGTACGTAGAAGAAAAGACATGAAACAAAAACAGATTGCCAACTTGTCAGAATATCTGCTAACTATACCAAGAATCACAAACGTGCAATGTGAGAATGTCGACACTTGACTCGCGCCCTTACACTTACCGTACCCTGCCCAGACCGGATCCGCACCAGGAATGAAACAAACTTGAACCAGAAACAAAACGGGAAGAAATTAGTACGGGGGAAGGGAACATTGGTCATTGAACCGTACGTACTCCAAATCTCAATACAAGTTTCAGGAACCTGCGAAACGCCAAGGAGAGAGAGACTTACAAAACTTGCTGACTCGCAAAAAGCTAGCTACTGTATTCTTCTCCCCCGCGAAACCAAACCTAGGTATTCATGTTCCTTGCCTGATTATCTACTTACTTACTCGTCTGATTGCCTGTTTAGGCACCTGTATACCCAGTATCGATATTGCAACAGACAGATATATGCGGGGAATACCAAGGAGGGCGGGAAGTCATCCCCAGACTTAGAGATCGTCGATATGGTACATATATGGGAAACTTGAGTCATGACAATGGCACTAAAAATACTTCGCCATATTTACAGAACTTCTATCTAGAGACAGGCATAAGAGAAACGAGTTACGTGCATAGCCGGCTCGGTTGGTTACCTAGGTAGATAGTGCCGGGTGTTGACGGTAGCGCCGCCCACACACCAGGTGAACTCACTGGATGGACTATCTACAGTAGTATCGCACGTAGCCGAAGCAACGGCTAGCGGTTCCAATTGTATAGTGCACGTGGATAATTTGTCACATGTCATGGCATGCTTGTTACTAACTCAGCTATTTTCACATGGGTTTTACCTTTGTGTTTATTGTAAACGCTATCTATGGACGAACCTTATACTATGAGGTAGTCTAGCCTCCAACTGCATTCACGACTAACAGATCCTGCGAGCCGGGTGAAAGGACGAGACGTTTACCTAAGCAAAGGCTTGATTAGTCGCTTCTCATTTGGTAAATAGCCCTAGACTAAGTTTCCGATTACTAGTCTAGTCCTGGTTCATAAACACGTTGAACAGAAGATGACGTAGGGATTTAGATAAGATCCTAAGTAACGCGGGCACATAGTGTAGAAGATACTGGTCGAGATTGGTTCCGCTAATTCTCCGCTTGTTCTGTGCTAGCTTAGTCCAGGAGCCCTGGGTACGATCATAGCACCAGGCCACATAAAATCAAGACTTAAAGGCAACATAGCTCATCGCCGACGAAAAGGCTGGGAAAAGAAACACTGACGAGTCTTCCGCTATCATGGTATGGCCATGGCCATCTCATATATCGCACACCATAGAAAAGCTCCATGGCTATGCCACAGAAAGAAATAGAGTTAACCAATGTCGAAAACTTCCATAACCTTTTTAGTATGACCATGTAGTACTGTAGGCTCTACCGGCCTTGAATGTATGTGCTAGAATCCCACGTTATTTGCAACAGCCAAACGCCCCCCTACCGACCGCCAGACTATTCAAGCTGACCGTGTTCGCATGCAAAAACTGCCGCCCTATGCAATGATGCCAGTGAATACAATTTCCTTACGCGCGCGAGAAAAACAGAAAACCACCTGCATACAAGTGGATGATGTTGAATATGTAGGTAACTCGTCGATTTTAAGATCTCGGGTAGATGGATCGACTAAAGATCGAAATGCTGGAAAGGTTCGTCCGACTGGTGACCGGTCTTAACGATACCACTCATTCGATTCCCCTTGCGAAAATCGAGATCTTCTAAATCGTCCCAGTCATTATCCCGGTGAGTCGTCTCACTCCTACCATCATTGTCACTCATCTCTTCATCATCGAATCGTCCTTTCATATGGTCGTCGAGGGCACTCTCGTCAACGAAAGTGAAACCCTTGAAATTGGCCTGGGTAGTCGGAGACAGCGGTGTCGAGGCGGCATAGCCGGCGGCCAGTTGCTGAGCCCGCTCATTCAACGAGCCGTTAGTATTAAGAGCGTTGGTGAACTCAGGGTCAAAATACGACACATCCGTCTCCGACTTCAACTTGGGCTTAAAAGGAGGTGTTATAAGCTTCTTCGCGAGTGAAACCCAATCGACATCTCCGAAGAATGGATGACGCTTCAACTCTTCTGCATCATCAATTGCACCCAAGCGGTGCTTCGGATTACGATTTAGCAACCCTTTGACAAAATTCCTGCCTTCCTGAGATAGGGTATCTCGCGGGAAGCGGACCTTGCCGAAGGCAATGTTCTTGTACATCTGCTGTGTGTCTTCGGCATAGAAAGGGCTCCATCCACAGCACATTTCGAATACTAGGACACCAAGGGACCAGAAGTCCACCATCTTAGTATACCCCGACTCGTCCAGTAGCACTTCAGGTGCTAAGTATTCTGTTGTTCCGCAAAATGTGTTGGTCGTGTCATTCTTGGTTAGATTCGCCTTAGATAATCCGAAATCGCACAAGGCTATGTGGCCGTTGGCGTCAAGAAGAATGTTCTCAGGCTTCAGGTCGCGGTAAACGATATCGTTGTGATGCAGATGCTGAATAGCGAGGATAAGTTCAGCGATATAGAACTTAGCACGCTTTTCGTCAAACCGACCTTCCTTCTGTAGATGCCAAAAGAGTTCTCCCCCAGACATGTAGTCCGTTACCAGAAAAAGGTCGTTCTGAGTTTGGAATGAAAATTTCAGGCCGACAATGAATGGAGATTCTGATGTAGCAGTCCGCACTAAAATGTTTCGCTCTCCAACGGTGTGTGCTACTTCCTTTTTCTGCACTATGACCTTTTTGGATAGGACTTTCATGGCGTAAATACGATTAGTATCCTTTTTTCGCACTTGGTAGACCTGGCCAAATGTGCCCTTGCCGATGAGTCGCAAAATCTGGAAATCGTCTGGGCCATAGTGTTTCTTTTCAATCCTTTGGTATACCGCTTCAACGTATATTTCGCCCGTGGGTTCTTTGTCTATCGTCGTATCGGCATTTCCCCTCAAAGAATACCAGCCCCGCACGGGCTCATCCCTCCCAGGAATGGTAGCTTGAAAATCAACATGGCCAAGGAATTCTTCACCCGCAGAGCCATGATCATATACCGATACATCGACAAGCATATCTGAATCCACGACATCACTGAGAAAGGTCAGCTACCAGCAACAAAGGAAACCTAATTGATAAAATTACGTACAAAATCGCCTCCGCATCCCATTTCGGGCTCGTAAAGGATCTTCGCGCCCGATTGCGGAAGGTAGTATAGTCCGAAATGCTAGTGTTGCTGCTCTGGCGGCTTCTCATTGGAATCGCCATGGGCCGGCCCGAGTCACTTCCCTGGCGGGATATCGGTATAGCGCCCATGGGAATACTGGAGCTCGGAGCGACAAAGTCGTCCTCGTCTTCAAACGTTCTTGGACCAGGTGAAATGAGCTCGTTTCGCTGAAAAACCGCCACGATATATGGGTCTCTGCTCTTCCGTAGACCGCGCCCTTCCCGAATCTTGATCGTTAGCTTGCCTCTCTGAGGCGGTGCCTGGACACCAGCACTGCGGGATGTAGAGGTGCTTTGTCGGCCGTTAGACTCCGTGCCGTTTCGGCTTGTCTGCGACGATGATCGGTCCTCGGCGGACGACGGTTGGGCAGTAGAGAGTGCTCTCGTAGGGGTAGGCGGGCCGCTCTTTGTCGTAGGAGTAAGTGTTAGCTTTCTTAGTCTGTCCATTGTGTCGCGCTGATCAGAAAGAGGTGTCACCCGGTCGACTTTGAGGGGTTCAGGGTCCAAAGGAGAATTGGGTGTAGTTGATGCAGTAACACAGCCACTCGGTTTAGAGACGCAGCTCATGAAGACGCTATTAGTAGTCACAATGCTTGTGACGGGTGATGCCAGAGTGGCCCTCCGAAACTTTTGAGTTAAACGACTCGAAACACTCAATGTACTTGTGCTCACAGAGGGTCGAGCTGGCGGACGCATTGGAGGTTCTCGACCCGAATCGGCACTCGCATCGCTCAGTTTTTGCCCTCTCTCTGAGGGCGTTTTCGAACTTGGGGGAGTGGGATAGGGGTTGAAGAAAGAAGCTGCTTGTTGCAAAGGCTGTGCTAGTTCCGGAGGCTCTACCATCTCATGTGGCAACAGAGGCGAGGCCACGGAGTCGTCATCCTTGCTTACGGCCACACCCTTCGCAGATATTTGTTTTGCCTTTCTTTCAGATTCCTTCTCTTCCTGAGGCGAGGTAGGACACGGTGTTTCAGTGTCTCGTGCTTGGGTAGAGGGACGGAAAGAAAAAGGCGAAGCTGAAGGGGTGGGACGAACCTGGCCGAAGTAGCTCATGATACCAGGCAGTCGTTTGTCCTTGAGGTCAGGCTGAGGCGTGGCGATCCCAGATCTCGGAGTATCGTAGCCGATCTGGTCTACATCGTCATCTGTCGGTGAAGTCCTGCGCAGAGCGTTAATCTCGGCCATGATGAAGTGAATGTGATGGCGGCAGCAGAGTATTCGATTAGTTCTATAGTGGGATGGTAGACAGAAGAGAAGAAAAGACAACAATAGGAATCGTCAGAAAGATAGGTATAATGGCAGAGTCATGTTTCGGATGTCAGGGACTTCAGGATGAAGGGAGATGGTATGGGCATCGCGGAGCAGGTCGAATCTCAGCTATACCGCTCGCAACAGATGAACATTTGCAATCACAAATATTCAATGCGAAACATGCTGAAGCACATGGAAATTTGTAGGATCTGCAAAAAAGCCAGAGATTTCGCGAGGGAGCGATTATTTGTTCTGCGGGCCCCCATGTTCCTTCATCCAGAAGGGACCCGGTAGTACCCATGGCATAACCACGCCGCCATGTGGCCGGAGGGAGTATGGTGGGGCGCAAGGGTGCTTTTGGAGCTGCTTTGGCAGCTGGTATCGATCAACCCGAGGGTGGGGTGGTTATGAAATCAACCCAGCCCATTGGGCTGCTTTTCGGTCCGGGTTCTGGCGAGTCAGGCCGCGACATCGATACCTGCCGAAAAGCATTGCCCTACGGCAAGTAGGAGCAGTACGCCGAGCCACGTCTGACCGGTACAAGCAGCGGTCACGACCGTGCAGCTCTCTGGATGACAAGTGCTAGCTGTTTTGGCGGTGAAACAAACTAAGTCTGCGCTCACGTAGTGAAAGCATCGTCATGACTTAGGGTATCGCTAGACCAAAGCCACGCTAAGCAGGGAAGCGGTCGATTGTTGAGCGCCGACGAAGCCAGGCTAGGAAAAGAAGGTACAATATTGACCTTGTCGCTAGGTGCCGCATGCTCCATGTTGCTGGGTCACTGTCGTGGCAAGTTGCTACCCGCCGCCCTGATCTTGACTCTTTCTTGACTCGGAGTGATGAGCCACAGAACGCTGCCAAAAAGAACTTGGTGTCTTTGCATTGAGTGCATTGCGACGGCTTCCTCTTCTCGGTAATTGGGGTCCCAACGGGCAAGAGGACCGGCCCCCCTCGCCGCCACGGTCCAAGCCCTGGACAAGCCCAAAGCGAAATCCCAAAGTTACGAACTAGGGTTGCCAGGGTCTCATCGACGACCAAAGTGGAAGGGTTTAATGGCTAAATGGAATTGACGCGAAGGGTTCCCAGGTTTGTGCTTGTACCCGTGTATGTGCCTGTGCGCGAATGCAACGCTCTGTGGCTCGAGGTGACCGATGCCCGGTGCACAGCAAAACAAAATAGAAAAGACGTGTAACGAACAGGCTAAGACGGTACGCAGGCAGGGCAGAACACGCACATTGCAAGTTCAGATGCGACTGTAGCAAGGCAAGGCACAAGGAGACACGGAGATCGGTGTTGAGGTTATGGAGGGGTAATGAGAGAGATGAATCACTTCGAACTTACTTTGACATCATGGCTTGTGTCGCCCGCCGCAGCAGGTCGAAGCCTCCCTCCGAAGCTGCCATGGTCAGCAGTAACCTTCAAGATGGACCACTCACGCCAGAGCGCGGTGATTTGGTGGCGTGAGAGAAGCGTGCTCGTGCTCGGTATGGTTGAATATCGAGGTCGGCTGTTGTTGTTCGTCAAAATAAAGATAGGTATGCAGGTAGAGCGAGGAGGGACTGAGTTTTGTTTGGCGGAGAAGATCGGATGGGTAGTGGGGTTAGGGAGGAGATGGTGCTGTCGTGGTGGCGGGTTAGGTATGTAGGTAGTAAGTAGGTAGAAGGTAGCTTTAGTTGGGTAGGTATTCCCAGAAGTGTATCGGGATGCCGGGAAGGGTAGGAGGGGTAAATGATAGCAGGTACCTTACTGTAGGTATGTAGGTACAGCAGCTACTACCTACCTCAGTGAGGTACCTCCAGGTCTCTGTTCAGGTTTTAGATAGTGTATGGTGTGGTGGCTACGCAGATCAGACCAGCCACTGAGTACCAGGTAAATGCAGAGGGGAGATGAGGGGAAGAAGCTCGAATCGGCCACGGTGTCTAAGGGAGCTTGCAAGCATTCGAGGCTCCGCCAGAAGGGTTGAAGGCGATAACTGCTCACTTAGTTACGAGTCCAAGGGCTAGATTTTAATAGAGCTAGGTACCTAGGTAGGTTGGTATGTTTCTAGTGTAGGCGAGTGGAAAGGGTGAGTGCTGAGGCCACTGAGTGGCTATTAGATAGTTAGATTGAGTGGTGATTGTTTGACAATAGGAAATGGTGATTGTCTGGTGTTAAATGCGAGATGATATATCAAGTCGAATAAAAAGAAAAGGAACGTGTGATTGCTTGATGTCGCGACGGGTAGGAAAGGGCCCACGACCAACATTGTCTCTCCAACTTCACCAATCGAAATGAGCCCTGTAGCAAGATACTGCTATACATAATCTACTATAGAAGTTTGTCGAGATACGGCTGGACCTAAGCAAGGTAGGTGTAGGACGTTAGTCCAGCTGGATCATTGCCCCAAGTGAATAAGTACCTCCCTAGGTATTCACTTGGCTTCACATAGGTACCCTAAGGGCTAAGGGGCTCTAGGCGCCTCTAGCGGTCTGGCATAGAATCAATTGAATGGTGTACATTGGTTGTGAGTATGTGGCACTCTTGCTGGCCAACAATCAATGAGACGGGATAATTAGACATTACCTACGATTCGTCATAAGCTAACGTCTCCAAATGGTTAGGTAAGTACAACTCGATCGTCCTCACATTCGTCAACAGGACAGCTAACAGTAACTAGTGTTTGTTGCCGGTTCCGGACATCGACCGTCAAGGGCCTTGTCACAGGCCTATTAGTCTACCAGCTCCCTCTTCATCGGCTTCGAGGCCCCTTGAATCTTGAATCTAATTGACTATTACGACATTAAGCGTAAATACATAATACTGATCATCTCAGGAGCCCCTTCTCCTGATTAACGGACGAATGATCTGCTATTAGGAGGCTGGTGGAGATCAAAAGATATGAAGATAGGGAATACCTGATGGGGAAAGAAGGAGCGACTGGCGCTCTTCGAGCCAGAGACGAGACACAGTCAGCTCCAGACCGACAGTTTCTTTGCCGAGCTTGGAATATGGTCTTAGAGGATCCGATGCAGACGATATCATCGCGCATATTCTCGCAGAGGGACCACAGGGGTGATATGCGAGAGGTGTAAGTACTACTACTGTAGGTGAAGCTCAAAGCAAGATCTGTACAGAATAATCAATCTCTGATATGTACATCCGGTAGAGTCGTGGGGCCCCGACATTGCCATGTAGCCGCCAGAGATTACAGGTTCGGACCCCAGGCACAAAAGGAGGCTGACCGCAACAATCTACGTATTCTAACGCCGCTTGACGAATCGTATGGAGTCTCAAGAAGCTAGCTGGGGTCGTGATAAGTGTTGTAACATGCACTGATGATGTGATATTCTGCATACCTTACATATGTCTCGCCACCGTCAACCTGCCTTCACTATAATAAGTACTGGAGCGAAACAAATTTACCACTGAACGGTGAATCCGCATAGATTTGCTCTGTTTACCTTCTTAGTCGTTATCCGAACAAGGTTCCGTTCTTACATTTGCTCGTCGCATATAACAAGCACCAGAACTAGGCAGATGGAAAAGCTCAAGACTGGTTGTTTACGCTACCAATCAGTCGAGAATACACTTGCGGATTCAATCATTTGAAGGTAGCAGAACAGGTTTTCTCGATCTGGAAGCATATGAATACTTTACATGCGTATCCCTCCCCTCCCCCCTTCTCCCTAGCAGCTATAACTGTCCATACTATCCAATATTGTAGGTATGTGGCAACAATTCTGAAGTTCAGCTCGTACAACCCTCTCAGCTGAGGTCGCAAAGCCAAACTATGTAGATTAAGTCTCAACATCCTGCTAAAAGAGAAGTCCGAAAGGAGCGAAAGAATATGCCGAGAAGATATGATTTCAAAGAGATGACCAAGAACGTTATATGTATACGGTTGTTCCTGTAGGAGGCAACAGTAGAGTCCAGTGTATCCTAGGGTTATACGTACCGGTATCATCGCTGACAGGAATGGTTACCGCTTCGTCCAGCAGGTCCCACCATACCAGCCGTACCAGGCGAGCCAGGTAGAAAAGAGAGGAAGTGAAGGACTAGATATAATTAGGGCCGCACAAGAGGCGATCGCCGAACCACAATCACATGTTGTCTGACGATGGATTTGTAAAAGGATGAGCTTAAGTTGGACAAGATACGGGAAGTGGTCGTATCTGCAAGGTCGAACAAGTGTATTATTAGACTAGAAGCTCTTGGGTAACCAACCATATTACTTATAGGTACATGGAGCATTGGGAGATGACTAAAAGAACGTATACATACGCTAGAAGTCTGTGCCACCATTTCCGTCAACATCGTACCATAGACAGGACGGAGGAATGACGGAGGGCGCGCAAAGAAACGCCACGCCGGCTAGATTGGGGTTGAAAATGCGAAGTTAGATAGTCTAATCCTTTACCAATCCGGAGGGGAAAAAAGACAGTTACCAGCGCAGTATAGTTAATCAGTTGCAATATTACTACCTGCACCTGCACCTAGGCTAGTTACCCTTGTGTCACCCAAGAGCTGAACACACCCACACCCGGGTACCCACCCAACAAGCCCGATCCCGTCTGTTTCAACACGGGTGTAACTGTAAGTTTTAAATATAGTCGCTCTCGGTTTTGCTCTCCGCATCTCGCCTCCAAAACACAAATTCCAGGTCTGCGGGCTGCCAAGGTACGACATATGCAAACTTCGGATCTGGCATTGCATTACCTGGGAATCGAGTCTGTCTGCCTGTCATCAGCTGAAGTGGCAAGCGGGCAGAGCAATCTGACGCCGGTCAGGGAAGCACCGCATAGCTTGGGAGCTGTGTCTCTCGCAAGAGGCAGGTCGCCTAATTTGGACAGTCGTTTCTCCCGATAACGAAACCAAACCACCTCGAATGGTGACGGTGATAGTGACGGACGGTGACAGTGACAACGTCACCACCCACCATCCGGTCTCAGCCCGTTGGCGAGCCAGCCCATCCGATCCCAGCGGGTGGACGGGCACCTATATCCATCTCTATTTAGGATCAATGCGACGTGTTGCCCAGTACCTACAGTATTGAAAGGACTACTGCTTCAGCCTCTTCGGAAATATCCCGCCGGAGGTCAGTTATAGAAATGTACTTTATTGGAGATCCTTGCTGCCATGTGGTTGTGACAACCCGAGCAGCCTCCGGCCAGACTCATCTAACTTGATGTGCCAATGGCGCCTCCCGCGCTGACGCATTCCATCCCGTCCCAGTGTACCTCTGTAGAAAACCGGACTTTTCATCCTATCGGACCACCATGTAGTCACAGTAATGAGGTAAAATTAAAACCACTCGAAGGGAAAACTAGAAACCCAGAAATTAGAACGAACCGCATCTAAGCCTGATCCTACCCGAAAGCCACCACCTCATAACCATCCCCAACGTCGGCTCTAATAATTATGCGGCATTACCGTACACGTAGCGGCTCACAGCAAGTACTTGAGCCCCCCACTCCCGTGAGTCGACGTTGGCTGCAGCCTTCGTGTGGGATTCCAGAGCCGTTCTCCAAAAATGATTCCCCGGGCTTTTTGCTCGGGAGTTCAGAAGAGGGATGCATCGACTTGTAGTAGCGTACGTGGCTGTATCATTAGGACAGTGAGGCCCTGCAAACCAACAAACCCGGACCGAATATAGCTCTAGGTCTTCTAACGACGCGCGGTCAATGATTTCTAAGTTGACAAAAACGGGTTGGTTTAGCTTTCTCCTTACTTACTATGCCTCGCGGACCTGCCTGTCATAGAACCGCAGATGAGGAGATAGGCTTTGTGTGACATGCCGAATAAAGGCGGATGCATGCCTTCGGTATATTTACTCAATCTAATACAACATCCGTACAACCCAGATACATCCGCGCCACAAATAGGCACCTCGCAGTCAAGTCATTGTCTTGTTCAGCTCTGACCTGATCACACCAAGTTACAGTCCCGGCAATCAATAATACATCCGAAATCTTCCTAACGCGGACACTTTCATCTTCCCCAGTTCGCTCTTCAACACAACGTTCCGTGCAATCGACCGGCGCGTTGCAACACCATTTCAGGATCACTACCTAGTCTGTAGCTGCGTACGTTGGCGGCATGGCCTCAAACGTCTTAGCATCCTCGATAGCACCAACCCAATCGGCCCTGCCTCTGCAATAGAATTCCATGTCGGGTTTGAAGGCGGCCTTGTCGCCGTCGATGATGCCGACGGGCACAACGAGCATGTCGGGTCTGCTTGCCGGCTGAACTCTTACAGGACTGCCGCACTTCCCGCAGAAAGACCGCTTGAGGACGTCGCCCGACTCCGGGCTTGTGTCGGCATACGTCTTCATCACAGACGGTTCCGCCTCTGTGAACGTGACTTGCTATTGTTGCCTATATTAGCCCTCGTACTCAACAGTAACAGACTCGGCGAGGCGAAAGCGGGCGCAGGACGAAAGTACGTACCTCGGTCTTGTAGCCGGCGGTCAGGCCATAGGCTGCGCCCGTAAATTTCTGACACGATGAGCAGTGGCACACGTTCTTCACGAACGGGTCGCCACGCATCTCAACTTTAACACCGCCACAGAGACAGGAGCCGGTTCTGGACATGGTGACGATTGGTGGCAAATAGGCCAGGAGATGGATAGCAAGAAGCGCGTAGATTCGAGAAAGGGGTACACAGATAAAGGTGGGTGTTACTGTATCTATCGTGGCAACCGTTGTTTCGCCAAGACCATGATAATAGAACTTTCAAGACGGTTCATGTAAAGCTCAAAGAGTTTGTAATAAGTTCTATACATCCCACGCCTGATCAAAATTCATTGAACGACCATTTATATTCTCCGTAGCCGTGCCCTGGGACGGACTTGACTTGCAGGGGGTTCACGAGAAGCATCAAGAATACAGTAGAAGGTGCGGGAAACTGCGTATCTGATTCATCCCGGTCGCACATTCGCCCGTAGTATAGATTTGCCTGTAGACCCCTACAATGAGTCAGCAGTATAAAATTAAGTTAGTATATCGACCGAGGCGGTGTAATAAAATAGTAAGTAAGACCGCAATTGAACAGAGAGCAATAAAGTGGCCAAAGTGGCCGAAGTGGCTAGAAACACCAAGATAGTTACATCTCTATCATTATTTATAGCTCTAATCCTTTGAGAAAAAAAACCCCCCGAATCGATAATCCTGCCGTGTGAATCAGTTATATACTGATTTCATAATAGTTTATACCTTAAAATGGGGGCGTGATGGGGGGTTTTCTGTTCGCAGTCTCAATTATTTTTTACATCCCGTCGTCGGCCGACACCATGTCCTTCAACGGTTCGGTGAACCAAATGCACTGCGTAAATATAACAGATATCTTCCTATCCTGCTATTGTGGGAGATATTGCCAACATTCACGAGACAATAGCGGGGGTAATATAAGTGACATTCTCAATTTGCTATGGAAGATGTCTAGGCTACGCGATCCGAGTTCCACTGCCATCTATCAATGGCATCTGACAGATTAGACTTACAAAACATATCCACTCTTCCATATGGTCAGTGGCCATCGCAAGTGGTGCTCTGCTCAATGAACGGTTTGAGTCCTAGCTGAAGAAGTTGGGGTTATTTTCAATACAAATTATCCACCAATGTCTCCATTGCGTAGACCGCAGTTGGGTTATACGCAACGGCATATCGAACGGGTTGTTATTAGAATGCATCGAGAAAGTGCAAACAACAATGGCGAAAGGCGACGAAAGGGTTGAGCTCCAAGAGTGATAGCGACAGCAAGATTTTGCAGGCTTGATCGAGAAGTGAAAGGTCGGAGTGGTGCCCTAGGCGCTGGGCTTGCCGACTACATACATGAAGGACGTAAGACGAGATAGCAGCCCGCTCTTCTTTGAACTGGTGTCCTCGTTGCTCGTAACGAAGTTGTTCTCTACGGTAGCACCGGCCGTACTATTACTCGGATTAGACGACTAGTCCATCTCGTAAGTGCCGTCCGTACCTACGCGCTGAGCGCGTAGGGCCGCAGCGCGTGTTTGTGCTTGCCACACTGGATCACCGGCGACAGTCTTTCCGGCAGCAACTTTATCCTTTTTGGCTTTCTTATGAAGTGGCCGCTCATCTTCAGAGCCACTGTCGTACTTGTAGGTACCGTTCGGGTTATCATTTGGGCGCCGTCTTCGCTTGTTAGCCTTACGCCTCTTCTTGCTTCCTTTGGGCCGACCACGGTTACTGCTTGGCTCTTGACCACCAAACACTCTGATTCCCTTAGCTGCGATTGTAGGCTGGAGAGTCATTTTTCCTGGCAATGGGGAATTCGTAGTAGCAGATTGTGCTCCTATCTGAACTGTAGGCTTGGAAATTTTATCGCCTTCCTCTTTGTTATCGGAATCAGACGCACAGTCAGACTCAGGCCCCAACAAGACTTGAAGCATGTTCATGCCACCGTACTTGGCTTTACGCTTCTTAAAAGCCTCAGACCGAACCTGGTGCTCCTGGCGGGCTTTTAGCACCATGCGAAGGTCTTGGTCATCTTGGATGCCTTCCTCACCAATCTTAGGCTGCCAAACTTCTTTGCTTCTCGACGGGTCTGCAAGCAGGTCGTAATCATCGCCAAACCATGGACAATACCCGCCCCACATCTGATGTAGAAAAAATTCATATGGGCCATCCTCCTTGGGGTTATAAAGAGGATTGGGAGCCTCATCTGGAGCAGAAGAGTTAGTTATTTAATTCAAACTGAGTTAGATGCTGTGGCTAGTATAAAACATAGGATAACAAGGGGACAAGGGGTAGGCGTTACTTACTGAACTCTTGATTTGAGGGCCATAGTCCATGGAGAAGGCTATTAAAGCGTCGACGGCGCTCCTCTGGGGTTCTCGAATTGTGAAGCCAAAGCTTGACTTCGCTCTCAGGCTGGCCATTCTTATCGAGCTGCTGCATTTTACCTTCCAATACGCCATTACCACGCAAGGTAGGATCTGAGTTCTCATCCACCTTTTTAGTCTCCTGGGTGATATCTGCTTTATATGTGAGGTGACGAACATGCGGACCAGGCTCATGATAATGATGAGTGGCTATGCCAGTAGTTTCCGTTCGGGCAACAGCTGTAAGCGGGGGCGTGGGTAATTGCTCCAGCTTGATGAGCTGGACTTTCTTCTGCGGCGTAGAAGGAGCAGACATCGTGTTTGGTTGGCGTTGTGAGATTTTGGGGTAATGTTATTTATTATGTATGCGGTGGACGTAGAGGACTATTGGAAACCGGGAACAGAGAAGGGTGAAGATCTAAGTTGCTACTTAGATGGGTAGGTAGGTAGGTAGGTAGGTAGGTAGGTAGGAAGGGAGACCAGCAGTGTGGTTGCCAGCCAGAGATTTGTTAGTGAGCCGTGAATTTTCTAGTTACTGGAGCTTTGGAGTAATTTTGATGTTGAAAGGTAGGTAGAGGTGGATTCGAGGCGATCAACTTGGCTGTTGGCCAACGGTTTTTTGGTATTGCTATGCACAGAAACTTACCACCAATGTTGGTGCTTCAGGCAGGTAGGCGGTGGACACCGAGTGACTTTTGAGATGAAGACTCCTCAGCAGCGTGGCGTGTAGAGTGTGCGTGTGATTGAAGCACTCTAGTAGGTGTGTAGTGTGGGTGTTCAATAGTATATGATAGATGTGTCAAGTTGACAGTTGGGAACAGTCAATGAAAGGGTGGAAAGTGCAGAGAGAATTAGTTGTGTGAACCTAAGCTGTGGTAAGGTAAGGAGACCAGGTAGGATTTCAGCTTCGAACACCATATGGTAGGTGTAGGTAGTAGTAGGTAAACTTGCAAGAGGTGTTGGATGAGATGGGAGACTAGGAGAAGGCGCAATCATGTGTGAAGTTGCATGCACCTAAAGGAAGAGACATAGAACCGTACTTCATGAAGCTGCTAGGATAACTTGAAAGAGCATGGTTTAGGGTTGCGTTAGTGTTAAATTTCCAGAGTACACAGCTCAAGCTCTTCCCATTCGTGCTTGTTGATTCGGGTATAATTCATGTGGCTCAACAATGCCCCTTCTTCGGCATGTAGTTTTAGCCAAGGTCGGGCATTATTTGGTTATTTGTATGATTATATGGGTAACATTGATGTTGATAGTTTTTGAAGACAACAAACAACAGCTTCCCTTTAAGTCATCTGGGTTAGATGTACATTGTTTGCGAGCTGCTACGAGTAATATATTCTACACCTCAGCGTTGTAATTTGATTACCGGTTAACTTCCTAAAAACAATTGACTGTACAATTGACATGCAGAGTTCAGTTCTCAAGGTATGTTGTGTACAATGCGGCCATGTCTATCTGTAGAGGATGCCAGGTGACTGCCTGTTGTAAGGCTTAAGACGATACAAGATTATAAAGAATCTTCTATATATAAACCAGCATAACCCACAAAGGTGCTTTAAAGCCCTTGCGCAACAATGCGTACTCAAGACTTACATCAAGTTCAATACTGGGAAGACCGTTCCAACACTGCTCGTTGCTCGTTGCGGCCCTCCAGAGTTGGTCAGTGGTCAACGGCATGTTGGTATTTAAATGAAACGAGGTAAGATTGTACTACTCCGGCCTAAGTACCACAACAGGCTGATTGTTTGTATGGATCTTCAAGATCATCACATCCTGGATAGTTCAAGATCAGAAGAGCTTAGTTACAAACCTCATATTATTCACTTTGGCCTAGGATTGGTCAGGTAGTCACGCCAGTCAGCCCTGGTGCAGCTCTGTCAGAATTTACCTGCGTGCCTTCTATCATGTCGAGAGAATGTGTATGCGAGCTCGTTCAATGGCATAGAGGATCATTAGTTGATCGATTGTATGATACTGCCTAGTCAGCGGCATCGCACTAGAGGATAAAATGTTAAGGTCAACGAAAGAGGCTTCCAAATGTACTAGTTGAATTTTATCGCAATTCTCTCTAGGTTAATGCCCAAGTCAACGCCCAATTATGTTGTCATTTCGAAGGGAATGATGCTGCTTGATTGGCAAGTTAAGCTACCATTGCTGGAATATTGGACTTCTAAAGCATGATACGCCGAAGAACCTGTAACGCCTCTACTAGGTGTGAGTGAAGCCAGTCGGGTTCCGAAACTTGACATATAGACTGAAAAAGCGCTTCGAGGTGTACAACGACCTGCTTATACATCGCACTTGTGAATCGCAGTTCAAGCCAACTTCGTAAACCGCATCTCGGGCCAGACATAATTCGTACACCCCTAGCTGACCAGAGAGTTTAAGCGTTTCCCGCCTTGATCCTTGAAATGAGATCTAGTAAATTCTTCTCCGTCTCGGCTGTAACCCCTCTAGGATAGTAATGGGAAGGAGGTTGCTGCCGAGGCAAGAGAGGGTCCGCGTAATCTCCTAGAATTGCGACTTATCGTTAGGAGTTATGCTCACCTGAACCAAATGGTCTCCGTATCTTCATCAAGACAGGGGAGGGACGATAGTCTAAGGAAAACCTTACTCATATTGAATTTATGGTCAGAGAGCCGACTTTTAGCAACCTCATGCTCTTTGGCCTGCTTGTCTGCCCAGTCCATGCCTTGGGCATCCAGGGTTTGGACTGTGTCATTGAAAGACCGAGTAGGAGTGTAAAGAGGCCCAGGCCCACGCGGGGTGAATTGCTGAGACGAGTTTGGAGTGTGTTGCATGGTGAGGTCAAGGTCTCCTTAGCATGTACTCAAATTATGTATACAAGCGATGCTGGTGCTGGAGTAATGTTCAGTCGTAAGCCATGATTCATGGTGGATGATCGTTGAGAACTTACACGATTTAGAACCAGAAAGTGCTTCGATGAGAATGGATATATGATTGTTCACTCACATGCAGATAGGTAGTAGAGAATGGGGGCCGGGGACACCTAGCAGTGATATGTGCCTTAGATGCAACCTACCTAAGGTACCTTCCTACGTTCATGTGTGGCACGGAGGTGGTTGTACCCGTACCTACCTAGTGTACAGTACCTGACCCCGTTTGCTAACACGAGGGGTGGCGATCCACTATGCCGACGCTGCTGATTGGGCTCCGGACACCTGGGGTGAGCCGCAAACCCCACCATTGGCCGGCGGTCTCACCTCAACTAATAAATCAACAAAGTTAGTGAGAAATACACAGCAGACTCGACACAACACAACACAACGAATCTACTTCTTCCAAGCTCTTTTATTTCCTGCTTGTCATTTTTCTAATCACTCTACGGTCAAATTAACAACCACAAGTCCTAATCAACCATATCGATATCTTGTATCTAAGCCCAGCTCAATCACATATCTCGATATCTTGCTTCACCAATTCGCAAATACAGAAGCTATGGCCGGGAAGAGAACCGTAGTCCCTGACGCCTGGGACGACGACGACTGGGAAGTCAAGGCCGACCAGGCGACGGCGGCGGATCCCGAGCCAGACGCAGAGCCACAGGCGCAAATGACCAAAGCGCAACGTCTGGCGCATCATGCCGAATTGAACAAGAAACTTTGGCAATCCGCGTAAGTATTCGATCGAGAGACGAACCGCGGGGTCGCTTTCGCCGTTCTTGGACTCGAAATTGACTAACGAACCGTTCTGTATGCAGCGAAGCGCCTCCGGAGACCTTTCACTTTCTCGCGGCGCACTCCGAGCCTCCTCTCGCGACCGAATTCAAGCCAGCCGTCAAGGTTCTGAGCCGCAAACCCGCGCCCAAGATCATCACGAAACGGGACCCTCTCACCGGCGCGCTGTCGCAGCTCAGGGTGGAGGACGACGACTCGGACGAGGAGAAGAAGAAGATACAGCTGACCCCCGAGGAGATCCGCGCGAAGCAGCAGCGCGAGCGCGAGGAGAAGCAGCGCCGGTATGAGGAAGTCAGGGCTAAGATCTTTGGCAAGGCCCCTGCTGCTGCGTCGGGCTCGGGGAATGGGTCGAATCCCTCGTCGGGGACGTCTACGCCGGGAAATGCCACGCCGCCGAGGTCATCGGCTAACGAGCGCGGTCCGCGGGGCCGCGGTAGGGGGCGTGGCGGGCATCGACACAACGATAGTCGAGGCGATAACGGGCAGCGGCCAGGAAGCCAGTCAGGACTGAATGGACGAGAACTGTACGATCCCAATTGCTCACCGAAGCCTGGCTTTCCACTGGAGAGGAGGGGTGGAGGCACACCCGTCTCCGGCCGATCTACGCCACGGGATGAGGACCAGATCATTCGATCGCCAAGAGGTCCCGATGGAAATAGTAGAGGGTTTGCCAAACGGGGCGTAAAAAATGGCTGAACTTTTTCATTAAAAGGTCTATCTTTTGGGCAATGACGATTACCATCCACCGCCGATCTTGCCAGCGAGCTGAACGACTCGTTCGGTATCGTTCGTTTTGCTCTTACCCACATCACTGATGACTTCGCGGTAACTGGTCGATACCAGCCTATCTATGTCTATGCCAGTTAATCTAC
Organism: Xylaria castorea; assembly: GCA_022495115.1. Lineage (NCBI taxonomy): Eukaryota > Fungi > Ascomycota > Sordariomycetes > Xylariales > Xylariaceae > Xylaria > Xylaria castorea. Next base: position 454,896 of record MU382630.1, on the reverse strand, counting down.
TCCAATGCGCCAGGGTATCTCGAATATATGTTGGAGAAATATCGCCAATTAAACCACCTCTTACCCCTCCAATCTTTTCTGTGCCCTCGCTGATTTCCGACTCGCTTTCTTCGGCCGAGAAATAGGCCTCGTCTACTTCAGCGAGCCACTCTTTCTGCTCTCGGGGGCCTGGCTGAAATCCCGCCCCTTTGCGTTCAATAACCAGAGGGTCATCAACTTTGATCTGACCCCCGCCATTGGTACATCCTCCAGGACAAGCCATGACTTCAACATAATCATATTCCGGGCCAGCTGACTTTCCCGCAGCTTTTCTGGTCGCTCCAACAGCCCTTGCACCCGGCATGCGCGATGGTCGTGCTGGCTTTAATTTCCGAACCAAATTCTGAATATTTCGAAACCCATAGTATCGCGCGGCCCTAAATAGTGCATCACCGGATGCCGATATTACTGAAAACTCCGCGACGTCCACGTTCCTACCGCGGGTTGTTTCAATTCGTGACCCCGGATGCTGAGACACAACGTATTGTAACGTATAGTGTAGATTGCCCCCCGACGTGCCAGCAGCAACGTCCAGCCGGCTGCCTTGATAGGACGGGAAAAGGAACTCTTGTATAGTAGAGTCGGGGAAGGGGACACGTGACGAGATTGGTATTGATTCTTTGGGTAGACTAAAGAAATCAATGCCTCTTGAGTCTGTCAACATCAGGATCTCCTTGCTTGTGATAACGCAATCGACATCGCGGACTCCCCTGCCTGGCTGGCCATTTCCATTCCAGACGGAATCCGTCAATTCTTCGCGGCTGGCCTCTAATTTTTTGTCGAAGCATGGCATCACGGCAAGGTGCCATATTCGATCAGGAGATATTCCTAGAGTTCGACTCAGACTCGTCTTGAGCAGCGTGCCCATCAGCGCTTGCGGCGACTTGACTTTTGAAATATGGGGCAACACATAAGGGTGTGTCTTCTCGGCGTAACACACCCAACCTGGACAACTTGACGATAAGATAGGCTTTGCGACCTTGCGACCGCCACTGGCCTCCTCGGCGCTCAGCACCAGACAAGCCGCCCGGGCTGCGTTCGTGTCTGCTACCCATGTGAATGCGTTGTTCCATTTTCCGCCCGCCCTCAACCCATCGCGGCCCGCCAATAGCTGTGCGATCATCCGCCCGGCATCTCGCTTAGTTACGACCCGTCCGCCGGCGGCGGCAAGACTGGCGCGTGTCTGGGGTGACACGCTGGCCACGAAGAGCTTGCTATCGGGGTTCTCCAGCCCCTCGACCTTGAGCGCTCCATCTGCGCCATCGCGTCTTATCTGAAGCGCGGGGGCTTGATCTAAGACGCTCAGGAGCTCGTGGTGGCTTTGTAGGCTGACGAGAACAGCCTCGGCCGAGGTCACGCAGCCGGAGCAGGCTAGGCAGTCCGTCAAGGAGATCTGTGCTGGCGCGCCCTCCGCCGTTGCGGTGGGTTGTTGACCATCGAGGACCACCTCGTGTTCGAGCTCGTCGTCTCCTGGTTGCTCGGGAAGCGCGGGCAGGGTCTCGACCGGCTTGATGCATGCGACACCCGGCGAGATGAAGTCGTTGAGGTCATCGGCGGATAGAATGGCGGACATAGTGCGCGCGTATCTGGGTAGGTAGAGCAGACCGAAGTAGAGAACGGAAGATTGTCGAGGCGAAGCGGCCCGAAGGCGCTGATGTGTTGTCGGGACGTCTCGTGTATTGAAGTGGCGACTAGTCACCCGCGGGTGGTTGACTTATCTGATCTCAAATTTCGTTGGTGGGGAGATTATGGCGCACGAGGCTTGGACTTGCGATGTGTGTACACGCGCAGTGTCCTCTGGATAAGGCGTGCTGAGCCTCTGAAAGTTGCTCGGTATGAAAATGCTGAGAGGTCCGAGATGCGCATTGGTTGAATGGGAAATATTGCTTTGAAATGCTACTTTTTGACCAATGCGAGATCGGCTGTTTGTAAAGTTGGGCTCGCCTCTTGTCTAGCGGGGTGTTTGTAGTGGATCGGATCTTTTAGACCGGCACACTGTGCGGAGATGGAGTTTTCGCGCACAAAAGAGTGGCGAAGCTAGATTTATACACACTGTGTTTTTGTTCGCCAATCATATCTGATTCAGTGAGCATCCCTCGGAACATCTGGGATGACGTAGTGGTGGCATCTGTAATTGCTCTTCCAGGTTGAGCGATGTACTGGACCTAAGAAGCACCTTGGGTGCCTTTATAAGTCAATTGACTCTTTGCTCGTAATTATTTTGACTCTTTAGATATCAATCTGATTGATACCTAAAATAAAAAACTTGAGTTTCAATGCGAAGAATCACATAACCTACAACAGAATAAAAGAGGCAAAGAAGCAATCAACTAGAATGGATGTAAGCCAATTCACGATTTCCTAATACACCACTAAAAGAGGGAGATCCATATGTATGTACGTCTTGGCTAACTTGAAACAAGGCCATATCAGCATACAGCTTCGCATCATGCGGATGGAACGTGCTACAAGCCGCGCCGCTGATCAGTGAGTTACTCTCCTGCTCGGGGTTGAATATGAACTGAACTACACATAATCAATCGACTCCTGCCTGAGCTCTCTCAACTAATACAAAGTGCTTCAAGTCGGGCCGCAAGCCATCATCGGCCTCCTGACACTACCCGGAGATGAAGTGCCCCAAGCAGCCGGCGATCTCGAGTACTACCTCGCGCGGAGCCTGGGCTTCTCGCTGCTGTTTCTAGGTCTCGTCACCGTCGTGTTGACAGGGAGCGTGCCTGTCGGGTCCGTTGCAGATTGTAAGCTATCTTTTCCTTCCTTTCTAACATCCGATTTCTATCCCGAATTTATCCGAACTAACGCCCCTTCAAAAGCCACTCGAGACGCCCCGTCCCCGTACGCGGCTCCCGTCCTTATCCTGACGACGCTCTTCCACGGCGTGACCGCCTTCCACGGCTGGGCGCGGTACACGGCGACGGACAGGTCGGGGTATTTCCTGGGCTTTCTGGGCAGCGCCGCCCTCGCGGCCTTCGGGACCTGGTGTATCTTGTTCGGCGGCGAGAAATCGCGGATATCTCGTCGCACCGGAGCGGACAAGCGGACTAGTGGGTTTCCCTTCAAGAACGCGGAGGCGGATCGCCGGAAGGTGCGGTAGGTTGTCTTGGATAGCAACAGAACGATGTCTGTTCGAAAACCGTGTGGAGAAAAAAAGAAGAAAATAGACGTTACGATTTGTTACAAAGATATATACATATTCCTGCTCTATAAAGGCTAGTGAAGTCTGTAGAAGTGCATCAGAATCCACGGGACCGAAACACCACCAACCGAGATATCTCATTTGGCCAGATACATTTTATTATAAAGCTTCCAGCACTGATCGGAACTGCTCCGAGAGTTCCTACGGCATGTTACTGATATCTTTGAATTTTCCGTCACTGAACATGATACTTCTCACAAACAACACTTAGAAAGCCTAGGCTAGCAAACAATTACAAGGGATAAGATAAATGTCAATTTATAAGAAATTAGAGTTGGTCAAGTTCATTCCCTTATCCGAAGGCAAAATCCTAAGTGAAAGACGATAGGCAAATCGACGACCTGTATTACGCCTCTCTGTAAACCAACCCTTGAATATCCGTCTCCGAAGTGACCAAGGTGATGGCCACACCGTGCCGCGACTAGGGACATTGCGAGAATAATCTCGCTATGCGCACAAGCTTCCGTTAAGGCCGAAAGTATGCTCTCTCGACAATCAGGAGCCTCGGAGGTCCCGATGTTTAGTTTGATCGCCCTCGAACGGCCTTTCCGCTTATTCTAAGATTACAGTTGCTCTTTATACCAAAACTTGTCACAGTTATAACCACCAATGACTCGCTCGATGTCAAGTGGTCATACCAACCATCTAGCAGCAGCATTCACAGATGTCAACGCAGCAGTCGCAACCCTGCTCGCAGACGAAGCAGCAGCACAGAGTGGCAATGCAAGCCTTGAAACATCCACCACCGCCGCCGGAAGACTGCTGGGGAGGAGGTTGCTGTTGGTACTGCATTGGTGGAGGCGAACCATAGTACTGGCCTTGAGGTGGTGGGCCGCCGTAAGCCTATAGTCACCATGTGTCAGCCATGGTATGTTTTGCCATCCCAGTTTTGAAAAGCAGGGCGAACACGATCAAATTGCGGTTGTTCGAATTGACATCTTCGTGGTAATAGACAAGGTGATGGATGTTATAGAAAGTGTATATGGTAGAGGGTGATTGCATTGAGTGGTGTCTAATATATAGAGCCGGGTCGCCTCGCAAATAGCCCGAACGTTCAGACGACAGGAATTGGAATTGGCCTGGTCCACGGTTCGTGTGTATTGCGGGGGAGCGCGGATGAGGGACACGGTAGCTCTTGGCAGGTGGATTTCATAGGCTTTGCGACCGACGGTGAGACGGACACGGGATCTAAACGGCGACATACCTGGGGAGGCTGCTGAGGATAGCCGCCGTGGTAGCCCTGAGGCGGACCTTGGTTATAGTAGTCGTTGCTCGACATTATGACGTGTGTAAATGACGGTAGAAGACGATGTTGGCTCGATTTTGATGGAAAGGAGTAGGACTTGTGACTGTGATGGCCGGCGGTTGTTAGTGAGAGCCAAGTAGTGGCAGTGAGAGTTGGAAGTCCGAGCGGATGCGCCGTGAACTACATGTATACAGAATAGGAAAGGTAAAAACACGAACCACAATTATGTGCAGAACTTTTGCGATCGACTTGTTGGTTGTGAGAGAAACAACCTTACGTAGGCGGAAAGAAAGAGAGGAGAGCAGTTAGTGACGGTGAAAAACGAAACGGCCGTACAAAGTTGGGTTGGGGAGAATGAAAAGGAGTTTGCTTGAGGTTTTGTTGTGGCGGTGGGTGATGCTCAATTAAACACTCAAAGCTGCCGGTCAGGAATCGAAGAGCTGCATACATATGTACTGATTTATACGCTAGCGTACCTGCTTAGCAGTACATTAACCCGGGTTGGTAGTTGTTTGCATGGTACGTGGTGTACAGAACGCGGTCACTGGTCACAATACCGGATGTGCTTTGCCGTCGAGTACAGCATGCCTATCATGTACCTTTGGTACGCTGTACGCCACCCACCTAGCAGTGGACTGGGCGGCCTCAGCCAGCACACTTAAGGTACAGTATACTATCTAATCCTGGGGTTCATGCTCAATATTCCAGGTTATTAATAACCACTAGTCTAGTCGGTCCACCCCAAGCATGGCGCAAGCATGTATAAGTATACCTAGACAGCTCTACTGTAGGTACCCTTCCACCTACTCAGTTTCTTGCCGCTCAGCACGAATTTATATCATTCAACGTGGCCTGGCACATTGAGTTTTTCTTCTTTAAAATCAAGATAGCCACACTCTTGTGAATAAGCAATAATAATACCAGTGTCCAATTCAATCCCAGTCATTCTTGTAGCGGTGACAATTTTTGGCATTCTTCTGCTACCGCACGCGCCGGCATCATGGCCCCACTTGTTGCCTATTGTGTTGCTATAAGATGCCGATTGCCGGGCTTGTGGTGATTGGCAGCTACCATGTAAGTAGCCGTCAAACTATAAGCGACCTGTCTACATAAGGTAGGCCTGGTCCATTTCCTCTAAGGACGTCGAGGGTAAATCCGTATTGTACTGCAAGATTGCCACATGTCAGCATTTCGCTAGTTTGACCACCATTTAAACCAGTCTAAGAAGTATACTACGTACGTAGGGGTGGCTTTGCAAAGCTTTCGCAATAGAGTACCTAGATAGAACTACTCTCAGATCGCGTGATATTCTACTGTATGCCTTTTGAAAACAGTTTCAGCATTAATTACTTTGCAATGTGACGGTAGAGATTCAGGGCGCAAGGACTTGTATCCAATGAAAGTGTTGCCCACTAGGTAGATCACGTTTCTTATTGGGTTGAAATAGCAATCCAAAGGAGAATAGGGGTCCTTTTGGCGACCCTGCACGCCATTCACTGTACAACTCAAACAACACCCTGAAACCAGTCACGGCCTGCGGGAAATTCCCCCTGAACCTTCAAATGCTACGGTACCTCAATGTCCTGTCCTGTCCTGTCCTTGCACAGCCCTATTGTGACCTCGTGCGTTGCAGTGCGTTAGATGGAGCCGCTTTTTACTTCTTATTCTCGTTGTTACTACATGTGTCATGTGTATGCACATTAACTGGACATGCCTGCTCAGCCACAAGTGCTTGCGAAAGAATTACGACTGGTAGCCGCCACGTAGTCCACCGCCCTACAGCCCGCGTAAAGTTTAGACGCTCACCAACTGAATACAAACGAACAAGAAATCATATGACAGAGAACCGACATTGCACAAAGTCGCCTTGTCGGTTACATGGGATTTGATATAAGGGAGACAGAGAATGGAAGCGTGAACATGTGAGACGTAACATCTGATAATTAGCGTTAAGTATTCGCAACCGTAGGGCTGAATGTCAAATCCTGCCGAGACCTTAAATCTGGGGTTGCAGATCATATATAGCGCATCTTTAAAGTCGCACACATTACTTACTTATAGACGGCACTACTTTACTACTACTGTCTACTCTGAACTTTGCAAGTTACTATCATCTTGGGCACTATGGCGTTAACATCGAACTTGGTCTATGAGACCGCATATACCACATTTGAAAAGCCGAGCTAAATATAGTAAACATTGCACAAATAATTCCATAGTGTTTCTACTTTTTCTTACCAGCATGTCTATCTACGCCATCGTTCCGTCCAATACTCGCTATGCTGCCAAACAGATATTACATCTTCGTTGGGTGTCACTGGGGCACTTATTGATCAAGTTGCACGTAGTTGGCTGGGAATAGACCCATTTCTCCCTTGTAATGGCCGTACCACCAATCCTCGTCAGGGAACTCAAGATGAGTGACCGTAGCGCCCTCAGGGAAGCTCAGTTCTAAATCAAAAAATGTTAGCAGATATGCACTTCGACTCGGACAGAGGGACTCACCATTGTCCTCGGCAGCTTCATAGTCGAATTGGGCCGTTGCGGTATGCCCTACATCCTCTGCAGCAGGCTCTGGGGCTTGTGCAGCAACCGGTGCGGCTTGTGTTGAGATGGCCGCCGGTGGAGGTGACGGCGGTGCAGCGCCATGAGCATCATCCACAGGCTCATCCTCAACAAGCTCAACGTAGTTGCTGGGGAACAAACCTGTCTCGCCCTGGGAGTTTGTGCCCATCCACCAATCCTCATCCACCATATCAATGTCAGTTACGTACTCGCCCTCACGCAGCTCGAGCTCGTTATCCTCGGCCTTTTCGTAATCATACTGAATAAGGGCTCGCTTGCCCCCGCTCATACCAGCCGGCGCTTGAGTCACTGGTTCGTGCCCGAACTGTTCTTCTGCTACGGCTATAGCAGCTGCTCGGGGATCATGAGTTTCGTTTTCATGGGGAATATCCCTTTCGCTCGGCATCTGCTGTTCGATCGGTCGCACAGGAAGCGATTGCGCGGGTTCCCGGACAGGCTCGATCTCGGGTTCAGGTTCTCGAGCAACCGGCAATGCGATGCGCACCGGAGAATATGACCGCTCAGGCTCAGGCTCAGGCTCAGGCTCCTCTTCTTCGTCGGCTGGTATTCCTCGAGGCGGCATGCCTGGCAATGCAAACCCACCAGGAACACCGCCATCCGAGGGACGACTGGCTGCAGGTGGTGGAGGCGGTGCGTGCTCATCGTCTGCAGTGATCTCACGGGGCCGTGCGACTGAAGGAACAGGTGGCGGCGCTTCATTGAACTGATCCCTGATAGCACCAACCCCCGGAGATGGGGTTTCGGTCGTCTCCTGGCCGATGGCGGTTTCATCCGTCTTTTGACCGGGAATTCCGCGTGCGAATGCTCCTGTCTCAACAGTTTTCCATGATTTACCACTGTAGCCACTCTGCCACCCATTTCCACTTCTTTGGGCCGTAACGGGAGAGGTGGCAGGCGGTGTGACCTTCGCGGACATGCCACTTTGCTGCGCCTTCTTCTCGGCCCAGATCTGAGCAGGTGTCTTTCCACCTTCGTCGGCAAAGGTTCGACTAGCTGTTCCGACAGGTGCAGCGGCGGCAGCAGCAGGGGATGGACCACTGAAACCCAATGCTCCGGGTGTAGGCGCCTTGGTCCCCATGAAAGAAGATGCGCCTGAAAACTTCTTCGCGACTTTGGGCTTAGGCAGTTCTGTGAGACGCTCTGATCGATTGAATGCGGCGCTGCGCTCTGCCAGTGACTTTGGCGGTTGCTCGCTCTCAGGCTCAGGCTCAGGCTCACTTGGTTTTTGAGCTTTAGAACGAATTGCAGCGATATCGACCTTTCCCACAGGCTCATAAGCACCTTTCACTGGAGCGGGCCTGTCATCCTTTTTCTCCCTGGCGGAAGCTCGAATAGCAGCAATGTCAACTTTTCCGACAGGTTTGTAGCTGCCCCCAATAACGTCATTCGGCCTGTCGTCTGCCGGACCTGCGCCGTTGAACCTAGAGGGCGCCTGTTTTTGATTCCGCAATTCGTCCATGTTGACCTTCGTGGGCTTGTACGCCGATTGCACTTTCTGAATTTCGCTCCGAGAAACCGGGGGGGCATCGTCACCCCAGCCATCGTTGCCCGTCTTCTGCCTCAGACTAGCATTGCGCGCTGCAATAATGGGGTTGAATGAGATAGTACCGCCCGAGGAACCGGCAAAGACAGGCTTAGACTTAAGAGCAGGTGGTGGTCCCTTGGCCCTGACAGGCGCGCTGCCCCCAGCGGTATAGTTCGCGCCCGAAGCATCGGCGACCTTCTTGAGAATATTGGTAGGCTCAAGGTCGGTTTCGGTGCGGGCGGTGATTTGCACATGATAACCCTAACATGACGTTAGCTCCGCTAAAAGGAGAGGGTCGAGGAGGGGTAGTCAACGCACATGCAGAACTTTGGACACGGCATTTAAATGACTTGTGAAGTAACCCTTTGTCCTCTCAGGGACACCTTCGCCGCACTATATAGATATGCCTGTCAGTTGGTCTGTAGAGTGGAGCAGACGGGGAGCGATGGATGTGACTAACCCACGCGATCAGGGCGTACTTGGGTAGACCGGTATTGGGGTCTTTGACCTTGACAAAGGCGAATTGAATTCTTCCTTCGCTGAAATCCTCGATTAGGTCCTCCAACTCGCCATCGCCAGTTGACTGGACCTTGAGAACACTCTCCTTATTGCCGCTATCCTGGAAAGCGCTGGAGAGGGGGGCTTGGACGGAGAGCAGAACCCATTGGCCATAGGTAGAAGAGCTGCCGGCTGGTGGTGCTGGGGCATTGATGACTCCCTGGTAGCTGCTTTTTATGGAAGGCCCATTGAGGGACAGATTTAGCGAAGCCATCTCGGGCAGTGGTATTTGGGAGGGTGATGAGCAATCGCAAGCGGTTTGTTCGCGTAGTTGGGGAGAACTGTGTCGAACAGAGAAGAGCGGAGGGCCACACACAGGTTGACACGGGGAAGAAATGGAGCGATGTAGGGTGGGGGTGATGTCACAGCTGGTCCGGCGACAGCTTTAAAGTGAAGTAAGGAATGAATTCAACAGACCGGATGTCATGGAAGAGAATTGGCGGTAAGGGGGAGGGGGAGGAGGGGGGAAAAAGAGAAGAGAGGAAGAAAAGAGAGATATTTTCCTCCTCATTCACAATGATAAAAAAAAAACTCTCCTACCAACACATGAAAAGAGCAACAAATTTAGATATCTCGTCGTTCTCGTTCTTTAAGTGCGTGCCTAATGGAGCTCTAGTCTGTCTACTGCGTAATACCTTACGAAGGACGCAGGACCGCTCGCTTGAGCGCTCCATTCGCCAGTGCTGAACTTAGTAGTGAACAGTAATGCTTATCGCCCAGCACGCTGTGCTAGGCTGTACTGGCTAGGGACCCCTCTCGGTGATGTGTAAGTAGGTAAGAAGGTGTTGGCCGGTGCTGTCCACTTGAGTGTTGGCTGCCACTAGACCAGTAACGGACTAGAGGGTATGTGCCTTAGTGCGTCACCCCGCCCCCTGCTAGCCTGCCAGCCTGCCACGCGCCGAACCCACCTGCAGAGGCTGAGAGAGCCTTGAAGATGGAATTCCAGACCAAATAGCAAAGCCGAACAGTGCGCGCGACGCGGCGCAGAAACAACCAATTAAGCCAGACCACCTCTCTGTCCGGTGTACTTACCTCACCTTATTCTTAGCATCGTCCACGCTCATCAAGACCGTCCACTCGCCAGCAGCAATCATCCTCGCCCATTTCTCCTCCAGATCTACGGAGCCTTTCTACCTAAATAGACCCATACTGGATCCTTAGGTACTAACACGTCATCCCTCCCTGTCACGCTCTTTCGGGGCCCTGCTGTCTTGCTGTCCGGTATCACGCGAATACCCCCGTTCGCACACAATGGTGTTGCTGTCGGATTCTTCATCGGCGATAAGCTCGCTGTCTTCCGACGAGTCCGAGGAGGTCGAGAACGACTACGAAGATGCCAACACGATCGACGAGCCCGCCCTACCCCCTTCAAAACGACAAAAACTGGGAGACGGATCTCGGGCGTCCTCCTCCGTGCATATAGATCCGGAGCCCGAACCTGAACCGGATCAAGAACACAACCTTGATGATGGTGACATCTCTTCCGACACATCAGGCGATGTGCCCAATTCGCCCATCAATGCCAAGTTGGACGAAGATGAATTCCAAGAGCAAGTCACTGTCTGTGCTTGGGATGGTTGTCGCGCCGGTGACTTACGAAACATGGACAAACTAGTCGAACATATACACAACGATCATATTGAGAGTCGCCAAAAGAAATATACCTGCGAGTGGATTGGATGCTCGAGAAAAAGCTTGCCGCACGCCAGTGGTTACGCCTTGAAGGCACATATGCGAAGCCACACGCGTGAGAAACCTTTCTACTGCTATCTTCCCGGTAAGGCAATCTGACATATGCTCACTATCATGTGAAGACTTTGTACTCACTTCTTTCTACTAGAGTGCGATCGCGCATTTACAAGGTCTGATGCGTTGGCGAAGCACATGCGAACGGTTCATGAGACGGAAGCCTTAAGACCCTCTGATCCGGTGCCCAAGTCAATGCAGCACCACGGAGGCGAGAAAAAGGGGAACAAACTCAAGATCATAATCAAGACACCACAATCACATGCAGCCGGCCAAGACGATGCCGTTGACGATGGTGACGCGAGTGACGAAATCACCGCTGATTTCTTCACTCCATTAACGGAGCAGCAAGGCTTCACGAGCAGAGAACTTGCCATGGACATGGATTCCCTATGGAGACTGTGTGTGGCGAATCTCAAATGGGCCACAAAAGAGGGCGAAGAGTTACGAGAGGAGTGCAAAGAGCTTGATGAGGTCTACCGGCAGGAGTGGCTTGAGAAAGAGACACTCGTTGACCAGGCTACTCAGATAGAGAAAGACTGGTGGCAACGGCGGAAAGCAGTGCTCGCTGCTGAAGCGGAGAGTCGAGCCCTCCTTGACGAGGCCGCAGAGGCCGCAGAGGATGATAGTAACGACGCTATGGATTCCATGCATGAAGACTTGGCCCCTCGCACAAGCCAGCCTATATAAGGAGCATGCGTATTCTGGGAAGTAGAAGTTGTAAATGGCATTATCACACAACGCTACACGCTTCGCTTCGGTTTTGGGCATTGTCCGTACCCAAATAGATGCAGTACTTGGTAGTTGCACAGGTATTAAACACCGGCATGCGAGAGGCGGCAGGTATAGCAATGAGAGAGGAATTGCGAAGATATAATCATTCACGATGGTCGGCAAACCGCGAAATTCAACACCATGGACCAGGTTACGGCGAAGGAAGCTTTGTCGGTCCTGATAAGTATAGGTGTACTCGTGCCCGAAACGCGCACGATGAGTGATGGCTCGACTATATGAGGCTCGAGATTTTTGATATGGCTATTATCTGGTGGGCGACATATGTATGAGTACCGAACTTTTGGGCTTCCAGTATGACAGATTTATAAATAGGGATTACGTAGACTTAGCCATTGTAGTCTACGTAGTGGGCGAATGAGTAAGTACTACCCTTGGTGTCTTTTCACCGGGCTATGCGGATATTGTGCACTATGGAATAATCATCTCGTTACGATTGATTTTCACAGTTCTTGGGTTAGTCTAAGTTAGCATAATGGTTTGCTTGACTGCGCGGTAAGAAGGCATTATTGGGCATCAGTACCATATTCTTCCCGTGGTCCTCCCGTTGTAAATTTACAATACTCAAGAAAGACATCCAGCTACTTAACTCGGAGACCGGTTTCTAGCGTTCATGGTGACCGTAGCCAATAACAACCCCTGTTTCGGATAGGAAGGGAAGCATTCCTTTAGATATCTAATGTTCTGTATATCCAAGCAAATTTTAAGGGTGGATAAGACGCGGTTCTACTGAGGGACGGATTGTAAAGCAGCAATGGCATTACTGTATACCTCCCTACTAAGCTGTCAAGACCATCCATAAAAACCGACGTGCGAACCTTACGGTCGAATAACTATGGAGAGGGAGTCTATAGTGATTTAAAGTATACACAACTACTTATGTAGATATATAGGCAATGTTGTTCCTATATAAAGAAAAAGGAAAAATAAACAACAACACCTTGAGAGGGGCTATATAATCATTATTAGGTTTTCGCGGAAAAGGACGAGCGAGGTCAAGATTTGAAGAATAGCAGCTCTTTTTCTTTCACATCTATACCACGCCCCTAGGAACCTAGACGGTAGTTGATGACCTACATCTACCGAATACTAAATTACATATGAGCAAAAATAAAAACTTGATGAAAGTACTCATGTATAACCAGCATCTGCACAGTATTTGGAAAAGAACTGTCGTTAGGTACCATACATACCAATGGAGTCACGTGAGGTGTATATCTTATTGGAGGAAATGACGCAATGGCCACCCATTCTTCCCTCAGCATTGATTGATTACTGATTGATAAGATCTAACCCTGGCCTGGTCTAGCTGTAGAAAAAGAGTGGTAATCAAGTGCCCCTCCATTGGATCAGAACACCCCTCGCTGTCGCAAACCACCTGTATCGGAGAAGTAGACAGAAGAAAGAGTACGCAACATTCGGAACTGGCTGCACCTACATTTATTCTCAACCTCGCCTATTGCTACCTACCTTCTCTCTTGCCTTAAAAATCGATATTAGATTAGTTGCACTCCTCGTACTACCTAGGTATTCCTCACCCCCGTCGCCTGTGATTCTCCGCTGTTGTCATCGGCGACATCCATCTATCTGATTTCTATACGCCACGACCACAGCCTACAACAACAATAACCACCACCACGATGTCGACAATAAAGGAGATCGCGAGCGAGGACGAGTGGCGATCACACGTCGCCGCGCTATCCTCGTCGACCCTCCTCATAATCTCCTTCCACGCACCCTGGGCGGCACCGTGTGCGCAGATGGCCACCGTCCTGAAGACCCTGGCCGCCGAATACCCCGCGGACGGCGAGACGAGCTGGGTGTCGATCAACGCGGAGGAGCTGAGCGACATCTCGGAGACGTACGACGTGACGGCCGTGCCGTACCTCGTGCTGCAGCGCAACGACCAGGTCCTCGAGGCCGTGAGCGGCAGCAGCGCCGTGAAGGTGCGGACGGCGATCGAGACGCATGCGAAGAACATCAACGGCGCGGGCGGCACGACGACGACGACGACCACCACAAACGGCGCATCATCGGCGGCGGCGGCGGCGGCGGCGCCGGCGCCCGCGGAGGTCGACGCGGAGCCCGACCCGGCGAAGGCGAAGGAGGAGCTCTTCAAGCGCCTGGGCGAGCTCGTGAAGGCCGCGCCCGTCATGTTGTTCATAAAGGGCACGCCTAGCGCGCCGCAGTGCGGGTTCTCGCGACAGCTGGTCGGCCTCTTGCGCGAGCGCAGCGTTAAGTACGGCTTCTTCAACATTCTGGCCGACGACGAGGTGCGACAGGGCCTCAAGGAGTTTGCGGATTGGCCTACATTCCCGCAGCTCTGGATGGACGGCGAACTGGTTGGTGGATTGGATATCGTACGTTACCTCAGGTCGACCCCCTTCCTTCGGGATCTCTCATTCTTGCAACATACTGACACTAACATTTTGCGTAGATTAAGGAGGAGATCGAAAACGATGCTGACTTCCTCAAGGGTCACAGCGTAGCGAAGGATAGTGGTGTTGCAGCAGCTTGAAGTATTTTGAGTGAGTTTCAACATGAACGAATAACTTCATGCGTAGAACTATCACACTATCACTCCTATTCGTGATGCCAAATCTTGATGAGAGCCTCAGCCATCCAGGAGTGATTACGTTCTTAGGTTGCCGCGGTCGGAACTTATGTGGTTTCATCTCGTCATGTTGCTACTACGCCAGGTTTCCCACCCCGAGGCTCTGGGACTGACCGGAAGTAATGGCTAAGTAGTAGATATGGAGTAGCTCTCTATTGTGGTATGCGAAGGGCCAGAGACAGTTAAGATAATGGTTATGCATCGTTCTCGCGAAACACAGTTTTAATCTGTCATGAGATTGCATCGTGGCATATTGTCACCGCCATTATTTGTAGTTAAGTAGTAGAGATAAAGGAGCTTTAGATCTCATATGAACAAGTCCATAATGGCTGGAGGATGTTATTGGAGCTCAGGTTTATCTACCGCAACATACGAGTTGATTCATCTAGCACAACCCAGTTCAGCAGGTTCTCGCTTCCTGTGTGAGACGTAGCTTACTAGGTGCAATCACTGAGAGTTGAAGGGCCAAGATGTTGATGTTCAAGGAACAGCTTGAATGTCTCTTCCCTTATTCTGATTTCGTCCAAGAACATTCACACTTGTAACTAATTTCTGTCTCAAGCCTTGGTCTACTGTTTCACGAGCACTAGGGATCAAAACGAGCAAAGTAGTGTAAAACACACAAAATAAGGACATCTATTAACACCATCCAGCGCCGACACCAACCGGTACACTTTCCCAGCTCGTTTATTCACTACTTGTGGCCAAGTGTTCGCTCTTGTATGCCTCCTGAAGCCTCCAGCAACGAGTCATTTCGTTACTCTGAGCGGAAACTTCGAACACCTGAATGTCCCTTTAGTAGTTTCAGCCTGAACCGTACCGAGTCATGTTTTCCATACTCCGTAACATTAGCGCCTGCCGAAGCCCGACATGTGGTTTTACTCTCTACTAACTGCTACGTCGAGAGAGAAAGTAACCACAGGTCCTGCCCCGTTCCCGCATCCGATCAATAAGTCCTTGTCACGTTCTCGTAACCCAAAATCGTCCAACGATCTTTTTTCCAGGGGTTGTAATAGTTGTAGTAAAGGTTCTCCAAAAAAGAAGTCTTAAAATACTTGGAGGTGCCCCCAAAGGGTGGGGGCCCGCAAGTTGTGGCTCATGACACAGGATATGAAATGAGTCCATAAGAAGAGAAAAAAGATAATCCTCAAAGCGTAGTCTATCTCCCCGAGGAGGGTAGAGTATTTGCATGCGTTGTAAAAAGATGGGCCATGCGAATTACTTTATAAGGATCCCATCCGCTCCTCGAGCCCGCCCCAGTAGACGATGGGTCGCGGCTCGAGCACGGTGAGCTCGGCGCCGGACCGCCTCTTCTCCGCCTCCATGTCTAGTATGGACGGCTGTCGGAAGAGCACCGCGTTGATGGTGTGCACGGGCGACGACGAACCATTCGAGCTCGACGTGGCCGTGGACGCCGATGACGAGCGACGTAGGGACGTGCGCAGATTGCTGGGGGAGAAGCGGGAGCGAATCATCTGGAAGCGTGACGTCTGCATGTTGAGTGATAGGTATATGACCGAGAGATGATCTTTTTGTATTATTCAAGCCGGAAAAAGTAGTTCAAGGCGAGCTTTTGTCTGTCCGAGTAAATCCTGTCCGGGTAATCTTATTTTTTAAAGTCGCGTATGAAAAAAAGAGGCTCAGCCCAGTTTGTCGAAGAAGAGAAATAATGCACTTGTTGTGGATGAATGGAAAGCGAGTGACTGGCAGCTTTGGCCTTTTTGGCTTGACGAAAGGATTGTTCCCGAAAGGAGTTCGGTGCGGGAGGACTGCGAAAGGTCTGGAAAAGAAAGAAAGAAGCTATGCGAAGCCTCAAGAGCGGACTGGGTCAGCAACTTATTATACAGTAGTGACTAGTTACACTGGATATCTCACGAATGAACCCAAGGTGAGCTCGAACGGGGCGCATGACCATCTCAAACAACAAGTGGCACGAGCAGATCCTCAAAATAGAATAGCGTACTAGGTAGTGACGAGACAGGATGAAGAACCATGCCCTACTAGTCTTTGGTCATTGCTATGCAGGGCAGGGACTTATAACGCATCGTATCAAAGCAGACAGCGATCGCCTACTCAGGGGTTTTAGGATCAAGACTCAGGCTCATGCACGAGGTTCCGCATCGGGGATGCGGTTCAACTAGTATATTGCGATTCATGCTCTACCTTGGCATCACATCCGAGCACGCTATACAAGGAGGCTGAATTACGGCATCATTCCAACTCCAAACCTGCGCTAGAGAGATGACGGGGCAGGGGAGAGACGAGTTGCTCCGTATTTGACGCACTTTTAACTAGAACGGGTCTTATGAGGGAACCTGCCCTTCCGATGAACGAATGCAAAGAGCCAATAGTAATGACTGGCTGGCATGCAGAACACGAAATGATCAAAGAATGGGAATGGGAATTGTTTCATATCTTTATCATTGCGTGGTGAAACAAGTGACGTCCCCTTCGCCACAGCTAGGTAGAGGTTTGTTTCGAGATGTGAGAGAAGTGCGCGAAGGCATCGTGAGGGACGAGTTTCTCTTCTCGAAACGGCGACAGGAGACTGTCGTGTACCTACTTAATGGCTCATGATACTGTGCCTAAGGTTGGCTGAGAAGATAGCTAGACTAGTGGCCGCGAATCACGTATGATCGGCAGCCGGGATGTTGTCGGATTTCCCTCAGGAGTCAGGGGCACGGCAAGGACCGGGGTTTACGTAGTATTAGTGTTTCATGGCGGGTTCAATCAATCAGAGACAAGGGTGCAAATGACCGGACGCGATGCCACTACCTTTGGCGACCTCTGATTACGGAATTATTCTAGAAGAACGAACCTTATGGTTTGACGTAAATATATTTAGATATATAATACTATAGGGAGGACTTATTGATCCTTGGCCAGTTTAGGTAACTCAATGGCTGAATGCCAAGCCGTGGTACGTCTAATAATCATATGCACTAGTTAGGTAGGCAGCGAAGGGCAGCAATAGTATGACCAAGACATGCTATAGCTACCTCGTCATGCATTGGGTGACTTTGAAGTACTGCTTCACCAGATACCACTTATACAGTTGGTGGGGTGAATGACATTTCTATTTATACACGAATGATGACGGGGCAGGAACTTCCAAATGATTGGAACAAAGTTATTTTATGTGTTACGGTCGTCTTCAACTAGAGAAGCACTCTACCACTATGAACAGAGATTGCATGTCTAAGTTGGACTGAACACGATCCAGTGTACATCCCGCCTGTTTATCTTGTACATCCCCCTTCGCTTTCCTTAGGCCCTTTGGAATATACAAAGCTCGTAGCCTAGCAACTGTCTTGGTTTATTGCCAAGGTAGGAATGCATACCTATTAGTCCTCGTGGGCTCATCTATGTTGTGTCGTTGCGTCGTGCGTGCAAATTTGCACTTGCGCAATTGTATTACGATCGAATGCACCCAAACACCGTATCGTGTTTTCCGACTGGAGACACGCATACTGAGTTCTCGCCTCAGCCCTCGCCGTGGCTTAGAATTCACAATCCCATCAAGCGTATAATGACCCTGCACTTATCAATCCGCCTCATTTAACTTTTTTAGTCGAGTAAGCAACAAGCTACCCAATTACGACGATTCATCAACTGCGGCCCGTCCAATCTGGGCGTCGTACTGATCTGCGTATGGTGGCACTCCGACGTATGCTTTCAGCCCATACCGAGTCGTCTAGAAAACTCCTAAGCTGTGACGGACTGACCTCGCTGCTTCCCTGCCGTTCACGGGTGTTCGAGGCAGTGGTTTCCTGTAAATCAAAGCTGTACATCGAAGTTTCTGGGCGATTCCCGGACGCGGTGGGTGCAATTCGGGGGGCGCTTAGAGGATGGGCTTGTGTGGTGTCGTATGTAGATATGTCAGCACCCAGAGACCAGCTCCGGTGCTGTGGTCGGGTATCAGATATCTCAAGGAGATCCGATGCTCCTGGAGTCGGTGGAACTGCTAATGTCGAGCGTTGATGTGCCACCCGAGAGCGATCACGAGTTCCATCACTTTCGTCATCGACAAAAATCTCGGGTACGTCAAGCTGTGGGACCGCCGTCATACGTCCGGATCGTTTCTTCTCCATGTGGCGCCTAAACCGGCGAGTGTAACAACTATGAACTTTAGCATGAAAATCCATTACACTTGGCGCAGATGACTTACAGCGTATCAAAGAAACCTAACACAATCCTTCGGTTGACTTCTTCTTCTACACGCTGAAGCCTAGCACGGCGTCGAAGAAATTCTTCTAACCTGTTTACTAACGTTAGATGTTTGCTAGCATAGCGAAAGAAACGAATACTTACTTTAGGCTTTTGCTGTCACTAATGATATTGTAATGCGCCATGGTTAATAGTACTGTCGTGAAAGATATGCCCCGATCCGGATCCGCGGATACCATGACTTCCTCGTAGAATATGTTGTAACGGCGACGTCGTTCGCGAACTGCATCAATGTCGATCAATGCTAGTCTTTCGTTCAGTTTCTGAACATCCACCCCGCTGAGATCACTGGCCGTAGCAATGGATGCATGTCGCCTATGTCCCTGATCGCTACCTCGCACATCTTCGAGTATCCGACTAACGGAATCTTCGGGTTCGTATATTCGCATCTCGAAAACGCCTGAGAGCTCCCCCAGTAATCTTGGAAAAGCTTCTTTAGTGATGAAACCACTGCCAGCCGGATCGACACTCCGCCAAGCTTCTTTAAACCTTCGAATCTCATCACGATCGATGTGTGCCATCCCGCTTGAGCGTTGGTACACGTAACTGAAACTCTCGTAAATGAGCGAGATGAAAAGATTAACAAAGATATACATGCTAATAAGATTCCAGGCAATGAAAAGCGTTCTGGCCCATGACGAATCGCCACAGTCGCTATCAAAGAACCTCTGGCTTTGAACGCAAAGCGGTCCTTGAATCTGTGCAAAATCTTCCATAATCTCATTCCAGCCCTCGCCAACACTCATTCGGAAGAGGAGAATCAGTGCGTTGGGAACGGTTCGGAAATTGACGTAAGTATCCTCTTGAGAGCCGAATCGTGTCAAGCTGAATGTCTGCGTTAAAGCAATAGCAAAAACAACAAAAAACACTAGCCAAGTGGCGAGAAGGTTGATGATTGTTGTCAAACTTGCGGCAGCTGTTTTGAAAAGTTGATCAAGGGCATCGTTCCGAGGAATAAGGAGTAGCACAATGCCTACAAGAAAGCCTTTATGAAGTTGCACGAAGGCCTCCCTGCCGTTCTCTCCGATTAACACAAGCGACGTTATGAACGCCCCGAAAACAGCTACAAGGGAGAAAACGTCCCATGAACTTCTTCGAAACCGCGTCCAGCCGAGCCCAGCAATACGGATGACAATGTTGGCGATATAAATAAGCGTGAACAACAGGAAGATGACGTCCCTAGTGTTGGACCACCATTCTGGCTCGGGATAATATTCGAGCAACAGCAAGCCTAAGTGAAGGACCAAAACAATGGTGATGGCAGTGTACCACTTGCCTCGCTTTTCGATGGCTCGCTTGTGGCACCATTTTTTCCACTTGTTTTCAGACTCATCGTAAGAGCTTCTTGAGGGTGAAATTTGACGTAGTAGCTTTCGAAGCTCAAGCCAAGTTCTCTGCTCTGCTGTCAGAAACGCAACTCCTGTTTGTTCCGTATAATTGCGCATGAAGACTGAAATAAACAAAGTCAGGACGAACACAGTCCCAAGGAGGTTGAATACAACAAAGAATACAGCGTTGCCACGAGACGCCATATCCTGGGGTTGGAGACCAGCACCAGTAATTGATTGAACAGCAAATGAGACGTCAATCCACCCTTCCTGAGACACAATCTGGAAAAGTATAAATAGAGATGCTGCAAAGTCATCAAAGCTGAAGTATAGATTCTCGGCAACGCGAGGGGCAAGTAACAACCAATCTGGGTTCGACGGTGCACTTTGATACTCTCCGAAACAGTCGACGAGGTTCGTGACGGTGCCATCATTGCACCTAAGAAGCTGCCCTGAGAAAAGATTCAGGGCATAGATTGCAAAAGGAATCAAGAGAGACAGTGAGACAAGGGCAGCCTGAGATGTGGATTAGCACTAGGATTTGGACGATGATTAATAATTAACTTACGCTGATGATCTTCCATCCTGCAACGATGATGAGGGAATGAAAAGTATCTCGGGCAGTGTTGCTGATGTTAAGCAGTCTTAAGGCTCGTAGGGCTTTGAACGCGCCGACAACCCTAGAAACAGACCCGTCGTTGAATATCAAGGTGAGAACATTGATCCAGAGCGTGATTAAAACTATAGCGTCTATAAATCCCCACGAACTTCGGTAGTATGCATTAGGAGTAAAGAATAAACCATCAGCGATGATCTTTATTACAGCTTCGACTGTGAACAAGACGGCGAATGCTAAATCAACCCAGACGAACCACGAGGTGCTACGACTGTCTTCTGTTAGGTTTTTTGCTTCAAGCCATAGCTTCTGATATAAAGGAGTAGTCACACTGGCAAGGACTACCATGGCGATAATTGCTGCATATATGAAGACCGAGAAGCTATACCAAACAATCTTGTTTGGTTCCACGCCATCGAATCGCTCGTTACCCCTTCCGGGACCGACCATACGCTGGCAGAGCCGCCGAATCGGGTTTTTAGGTGTGAAAATGTAGAGTGTGTTGTTGTAGGTTGGATGACGTCTTAAGTACTCTCTCTGCGCTTTACGTCGCTCGAGAGTAGTAGATATCACTTGCCGTGCCATTTGTCGCGGATCCAGCGTCTCATTTGGCCCGTTAAACTGGGTATTAGTGTAAAACGGGTTTGGCTCCTTGTTTCCCACGATTTTTCTGCTGATTGAAGACCAAAAACCACGTCCTTTCTCAGTACCAACTGTATCGTCGGGTGGAGTTTCGCTATCGGGAGTTTGGTGATGGAGAGTATCAGAGGGGTCATCAAGGAACTCTCTGACTACGGCGTCCTTCAGAAGCATTTCCATTGTCGCTGGCCCGTAGTCTAGTGGGTCTCGTCGTTGCCTTTGTTTTCCAAACGAGAATATCTCTGACAGAGCAACATTACTGCCAGCCGTACTGCCTAATTCCTTACGTTGAAGGAAGGCCTTGACTTGCTCTAATCGTTTCTCGTCCTCAGATACGTCGAAGTTCTCTTGGATGACGGCGATAAACATATTGACAAGGATGAAGAAAGCAAGGATGAACCAGGCGATGAGGAATAAAGCACCATACCAAGCAGTATTATACTCACTTGTATAGGATGTCACGTCGTATAGTATTGTCGTCCAATTCTCACTCGAGAGAATCTGGTACATACCCAGAAACGAGTTGAAAATGTTGTAGAACGAAACCGCGATAAGGTTGCCGTCTCCATCATATAACGGTATCTCGCCTCGAAAGAGTTGAACGGCGAAGATTGCCATAATGAATGTGAGTAGGAAAACGAATATGATAAGATTGCCAATACCAGTAGCATTTCCGAGAACCAGCAAGATCAAATCTCTTGTTATGGGAATGGCTAATACCACACGATAAGCACGAATGATTTGAAATATTGTGAGCCAGGCGTAGGTCTGACCACTGTTTCGAATCGGCGGTAGAAGAATGACTGTGTTTGCAATTGCAAGAAAAAGATCGACCAGATTGCGTTTACTTCGGTGGAAAGACTTCCAATTGGCAATAATTCGAATAGAGATTTCGATATCGAGCAGAGCAGTGACAAGAACGCTGGAAAGATTGATGAAATTCTTGCGGCTCTCTGACATGTTTGAGCTCCGCCAGCCCTGAGCAAATATTTCAAATGCAATAAGCACAACCCAGATGAGTGATGTTTTGTCGTATATTCTTTGCAGCGTTGAGACCCTCTGTAATTGCGGCTCTTGTGAATTGGCGAGCATAGAATCCTCATCGCCCGTAAATGCACTCGCCCTGCTCTCTTCTCGGATGACTTGGAAGGAAGAAGTGATCACCGCAATAAGTAAATTGGTCAACCACAACATCATAATCATGATACCTGCGCCAAAGAAGAGAGCCGCAGCCTGGTAGTCCGAATTGGTGGTATAATACATAAGATCAGACCAAGTGTTGGCGCTCATGATAACGAATACCAGTTCCAACGATTGAATAATATTATCGAAGCTGACTGTTTGGTTGTAGGGACTGTCCTGCTCGAGGCAGATTGAATGCTGAGGGCAAATGAAACCTTTAGCATCTCCGGGGCCATTTATTAGGCGGTCTAGCGAGTTCTTTTCCGGGCCCCTATTATCGAATTTGACCCAGACGACAGACTTGAGCGTTTCGTTATCAACGTGGCCGCCACAGAATGTCATACTATTAGTATAAGACGCCCCGAGATCATTGGGTTGCAGAGGGTCCAGCCAGACACATTGGCGACTAAAGCTTGATTTGAAGCTTTGAACACCAACTATCGCAAACAATAACCAGAAGAAACCAATCAGGAAGGAAACTCGAAGGAGTAAGGGTGCAGCCTTTTTCAAACTACGCAAAATAATCTGTAACATCCCCAAGATTAGTTTAAGATAAGAGCCCGTGGTGGTTAGGATGACTTACCGCGGTACCATTTGTGAGAGCAAGGAGCCGAATGATTCGAAGACAGCCAAGCATTCGAAATATATATAAATGATATCTGGCTTCTACGCCAGTAATGCTCAATATAAATGCAATCCAAAAAGAAACAACAGCAACGAAATCGAGCCGATTGAAGCCATGACGCAAGAATGCACGGCGCGCAAGGTGCATTCTCATTTGCTCTTCAACCGTCTCTGGCATGGTATGCATCATAGTGAATGACCGGGCAAAGGTTGACGGGCCGTAAGCCTCCTGTCGCGGGACGTTCACAGACTTATGACGTTGGGGCCGGAAGACGGCGTCGTATTTGTCTGAGATAACATTACGAATGCCCCGTTTACGGTCAACCGTACTATATTCAGCCGGATTCAATACAAAGCCAGAGACTATAATGCGAGCCCCAATCTCAAGTGTAAAAACTATGAAGAGCGCAAGGATTGCCCAATTAATTGCAGATGATGGGTCCCATAGCGGTTTTCGTTCATTACCGGGCTCGTAAACGCTATTTGCCGCTTCTACAGCAAGTAAAATGGCTTGGAGAACTATCAACACAAGAAGCGTGGGTTCCAAGTAAGGGTTGACCAAAACATCGCACAGCTTTCGTCGGATCAAGTTATCAGGCGGAAATATGCCAAGGGACCGGCCCTTCAGAGGATTCGGCATCGGTCCGGCTCGACGCGGGGGGAGGGGAGGCTCGAAGACACCCCAGTCCGGCTCAACATTCTTCTCAAGGGGTGACGAGGGATAAACCTGGGACGGATACGACGTATCAATGCCGGTTTGAGAGGACTGACGACTCACTGACGGGCGGCGTCCATCGGCACTTGGGGATCTTGAACGCTGCTGACGCTGCTCGATAGACTCACCCTCTCCACTGATATTGACAACACGCTGGGACATTGCCCTAACAATAGACCCAGCCCTTTGTAATGCATCAGTTGTGCCCTGGATCCGAGAGGCCCGATGATCGGCAGGTACAAGAGAGTTGCCGTAGCTACGATGCCTAAGACGGTCTGGGTTATTTTCGAGGTCAAATCCGAGTAGCTGAGTAGACCGCCCACGCGGCCGAGGGCTGTTATCAATATCCGAGACCGTCTGAAAGCTATCCCTGGGCTGAGACTCGGGCTGAGGTGTGCCCAAGGAAGCGCCAGCCATGGGCTGGGCAGTCGCGGTGAGAGGAGCGCGGTCAGAATCAAAGTAATCATCTTGAGGAGTCTCTTCGTAATAGGGAGTCTGAGTCATATAGGGATTTGCGGAGGTGGAAGTTGTTCGAGGCAACATAGGCTGAGGCGGATGAATGTCTGGCGGAAGGGCAAATTGAAGCCCGGAAGCGTCAAAGGGAGAATTGGGGCTTAGATCGTAGTCATTATGATGCTCGTGCCGGAACGGGGTGCCTTCCCAGTACGTCGAGATGGTGGGCAGGTTACGATCCGCCAGGGACCCAGCCTCACCACCACCACCACCAGATTCATGCTGCTGTTGGCCCTGTTGCGGCCCGAGATCTTGCAGAGGTATGGAGCGTCTGCGCGAGGGGGACGCCGGCGGCTGGGACTGTCGGGGAGAGGTCGATGACCCGGTCATGATAGCGTCACGGTCATGTAGATGGTTGAGCGACACATAAGAGCATCAAAGCGGGCGAGCGAGCTCGCATGAGGCATCTAGGGTGAAGCCAGTAGCATTCCTATTCGGGGGGAGCGGATGGTCGTTCGCAGAAGTCGTGTTATCAACCCCGTTTTCGCAATAGAGATCGAGCGCGTTTTGATGCGAGTCAATAGTCAGGGTATCTAATGAGATCAAGGTAGCCTCAAACGAGCGGCGGCAGGCTTTTGATACGAAAGATAATATCAAGTCGCAGAATGCTGTTGGCGCAATTCTGACGAGAAGGGATTAGGTACCTGTTTCAGGTAGGACGATGCAGAAACTCGTCTGTGGTTTTCAAGAGGTAGGTAATGAATACAAAGTCTATACTGTAGGCTGAAAATAAATAAAAACGATAAGGAATTGACGACCCGTCAGAGATGGCACTTCGACAGATATGCTACTGTACTCCGTAGAAAGTGCTTAATTGTGCTGGAGCTGTGAGCTGGCGCAGCCTCCCTTGGCATCTGACATTGAGGGTGCCCATCTCCAAAGGGGTCTGGAGGGGATATGCTACAGCCAGCTGCAGCACTAGCGTGTCGCCCATAATAGATTGCTGTATTGTGTACATTGGGTAGTGGGTCTAGAACGGCTTGGTATAGGTATTACGTACAGCTGCTAGGGTCATGGCAGATATACGGGGTAGACTGTTAAGTGTTGCATCTTCCCTAGTTGTCACCTACTATAGGTACATATAGGCACATGTAGGTACTCTCTATTTGCCTAAGAAGCAATTAAACTAAATCTCAGTTATTAAGGAAAAGTTGAGATTCCATTGTTAGGTCAATTAACAAAGTATGCCCCAGATATCTACCTTCAAAGTATTCGAGCTGTAGGGAACTTTATTATGAGTTGCAGTATGGTACGATACCCACTACCTAGGTGGGTAAGGTGGCATAAGGGTGTGGTTAAAGTACCTACATAGTAATAGAGTAGGCAATTGGATGTAGCAAGTAAGGCGCGGCTCAGTAATGCTTGCTTAAAGAGGTACACTACCTAAGTATAAGTAGGTATCGGATAGTTACAGGGTTGAAGCTGCACCACTAATAGACAGCTTACACTAAGGTAAAATGGGGCAGACTCCACACGCGGTCGCGTAAACTGTACCTTAATGACGCCCGTCGCGCCGAAGAAAATCCCACATGCGACAACCTAACAAGCTTTCATATCACTTACTGAGTTCTTGGTCCATCCAGCGACATTCCCATCGAAGTGGTCTTCAAGCCCTCATCAACGAGTAAAGCTATCCTTCGCCTATTCAGAACACATCTTCTACAACCGTGCCATGATATATTCGACTTGGACTTGCATCGTCTCATCCCCGTCCGTATAGAAGAAGCCCAACTCCGGCCTGCCAGACTGTCCGAGGCGCTTGACACGGCCACACACGTATCTCGCTGTCCTGGAGGCCCCGATTCGCCGCATATCCGTCTCTCCGTAAATATGGTGTCGTCCCGAAAACGCGCCCTGCGCGACATCGAACCAGACGAAGTCGGACAACAGCCCTCATCCGAGTTGGATCTGCTGCAATCCATTAGAAATTCATGGCAATTTGCGAATCTTTTCCAGTGGATCTACCTCTTCGGCCGCGTTGTCAAGATCGACGAAACTATTGATATAGATGTATGCCGCTCCCTTTCCCCGCTCACATCAGAGCCGAAGTCTAATTGCTTGGCTCTGCCTTAGGACTTAGAAGCCGAATGCCTCAAGCCACAATCGACCGTTCTTGTTGACATAGGCCTCGCCTTGTTGAAGTTTGTGTCGTCGCACCGTGGTCTAACGTATGTGGAGATTTTTATCCTCAAAAAGAATGCAGCATGTTAATAAGATTACAGCCATGATCTCTTCGATGAATATACCCGTCGGCAGTATGTGGCTAAGGCTCCAGATCGCAATCCTTTTGGAACTGGGGAATCACCAGCCGAGTTCAGCGATTTTGATGCCGTATTAAAGGTTAGACCGCTCCTTACTTTCGCCATTATGCAACTACTTACACCTCAGTATCAAGATTCGGGTCCTTCAGCAGCTCACGCAGTGGGTGATGCTTCACCCCGAGCGCATTCGCGAGAAAATGGACGAGCAGAAGCCTAGTGACCAAACCGACTGGGTACGCGATCACTCTACCACAGTCCTGCTCGGAGAAGCTAACGAGGCAGTAGCGCATTGAACCCAGTGGGTGGGATAGTGAAGATCGCACATACTACATTCTAGATGACAACCGTCTCTACCGCTTGACACCAGCGCCACTCGTATCACCGGCATGGAAGCCGAAGAAGAATACCAAGAAGGCGAAAGCCGCCGCACGAGCCTCAAAAAGACGTCGGACTTCGAGGTCGGCTGCGCAAAGCCGTGATACTGCCGATGATGATCCTACATCAGAAGTCGAGGAAGCACCTCAGCCTGAAGACGATGGGTTTGGTGGTGCCAGATGGGAATGCATTGGGGTCGGCTTGAATGACGTCCAAAACTTTCTAGCATCACTACAAAAGACCCGTGATGACAACGAGAAGATTCTGAGAAACACTGTCGAAGAGCATTTATTGCCTATACTCGAGAAACAGGAAGAATCGCGCAAGCGCAAGGCATTACAGAGAGAAAAGGAGCGGCTCAATCTTGAAAAGATGGTACATGCTAAGAGGTCGAGCCGTATAGCCAGCAAGACGGAACAGCAAAAACTACAGCAGCAAGCTAGAGAAGAAGAGGAGCAACGTCGGAGAGAGGAAAAAGCTGTAAAAAAGGAGGAACAGCTGCGCTCGAAATTGGAGAGGGAACACGACAATCGAGCAAGATCTCGAGAGGAAAGACTGAAGGAACGACAAACTAGACGACTACAACATGAAGAAGAACTTGCTCAGCTGTCAGAAGATAGTAAAAGTCTAGGCGGAGACAATCGGCTGTCGCAACGAAGACTCGAAGCTGAAATCGCCAAAAATAAGCGAATATTAGAGGACTTGGAAGACGGAGCTGACGACTGGATTTTTGACTGTGTCTGTGGTGTTTACGGTCAAGTTGATGACGGTACTCACAGCATCGCTTGCGAAAGATGCAACATTTGGCAACATAGCAAGTGTGTGGGCATCAGTGAAGAGGAGGCCGACCGGGATGATTTTCATTTTGTTTGTAAAAACTGCCGGCGCCAACAATCTTCGCATTCGGACGACAAAAGACAACCTATGATCAAGTTAAAGGTCCCTCGGCAGACCATCTCACCAACGCCCCGGAGAGATAGCACAGAATCGCCTATTCAACCACAGCCAGAGCCGGCGCAGACTCTCAATGGCGTAGTCCAACTATCACCCAATACGGTCGAGCATTCAGACGTTTCACACTCTGTTCACGGAGTACAAGCTGTCGATCGATCTCAGTTGCCACCAGTCCGGCAGCCTTCTGGGTTTCCGAATGTTCCGGTAAAGCTCGCAGGTCAACCCCATGTGCTTCCGCCCGTGTCGCCGTATACTAACGGGGACGGACATCACGCTTTCTCCTCACCACATCCGGCTTTGTCCCCCCCGGAACAATCGCCTAACAAGTCGAGAGCCTACTCGACTCTCTTCAACTCATCGCCGCCCGACGCTGAAAACTTCCCGTCTTCGGGGCAAGTGAAACTACCCCAGAAAGGAATGTTCTATCCTCCCACCAAAAACAGTGCCAAGGGCTCACCAAGCAGTGTGCCGCCCGCTGCAACTGCGCCCATAGCGTCAATGACGGCCAGATCCGATCTATCCCTAAAGAACCCCTTGGATACGGCAAAGAACCATTTGACCATTACTTCGCCACCGAGGGTAGCCCATACAGCGTCTTCGGTGACCGTCCAGACTCCAAACGCCGCCACACAGGGTTCGAAAAGCGCTTTCTCAACGCCACAGCTGGACAGGTCGGCCTTTGGTGCCGATGAAGCTACGCCTAGTCTTCCACCGAGCAGGAATGGTCTTTCACCGATGAAACGCTCTCCACCCCGACAGCAGCTCGGCAGCAGAATTCAATCATCACCGACTCCCGCGATCCTACCTCCTGTCACTGCCTTGCCCCCTTCTCCTTCGGAACAGATACTTACGCCACCAGTCAAGCATGCTGACCCTGCTCGGCTAGGGTAGGGTACTCCAGAAGTCTTCAGGGCAATACCTGATCAGAGATAAATGAGCGGAGGCAGGCTCGTACCATCAGCGTTAGAAAGAAGTCCTAGCAGGACAATTACCAAAGATCTCGGCGTTTGCTTAGAAGTCCAGCCGCATCACATTGCATTCCATCGTTAAAGACAGGAACAGAGTGAGCAACTCGATGGAATATACGCTTCGTCTGTCATAATCAGGTGCAAACTTGACGAGTTTGTATAGTTCAATACAGTGAGAAACATGTTACTCGAGGTTGAAACGGAGTTGTATAGATGACCGATTTTCTCTTGTTCAGATTATGAGCATATATACCAGAAACTCAGCACGGTCGCGGGGAACGGAAAATTGAAAGATGGAAGACAATTGTATGAGATACGACGCATCCTGTGGCGTTTGGGCGTTTGGACAGGGTCAATGTACATCATTAAATGATGACGAGACGAAGGGTGTTCATTTCCTCTCGTATCATCCATTCTCGGTTTAGGTTGTGTCTCAAATAATCATATTTCTCACATTAGAAACCGTAACTAGCGGCGTGAGTGTATTATGCCAACAGTCTAATGCTACCAATACGTGGCATATTTAATGATACAGTATCCGTGTAATTAAGCAACCTTGGTAAACAACAAGGCCGATGGACATAGGGGGATGTATTACCTATCTCAGACACCCCATTTAATGTAGGTATTTACCCCTATATTGTACTGCCCGATATACGCCCCAAATTATCGCCAGAGTTGGTCTTTTCAAAGGGAAATTGAACAAGAGACTTCAAGTTATCAGAGCATCACTTTCTCGAAGGGTCAATCTGCGGGGCAGCTTTTCCACGTGGTACTACCCTGTCCCTTTTCCCCTTTATTATTAGAGGCTATACAAACTTACAACTAGGTACCAATCCACCTTTCGCCAACACGCGAGTCTATTCGCTTCTCTTCTTTTTTTTTCTTTTTTTTTGTTCAGCGTGACAGATCGCTATTCATGAGTCAGTACATTCATACCAGCCCGATCAGCACACCGATTAATAGTCCGCCTCAGCCCCAATATTGTATCGTGCCTTGCGTCTCGCCAACACATCGGCAGGAGGGGGGAGTCCGTCCCGCAGCGCCCAAATGATGGTGCGCGCGCAACGCACCTGATGAATAAGTAGAAAGGCTGGGAAACCATCGAACCAATCATCTCAGGCGAGCCCTTGCCAGCCTAATTCAACACGGTACCCGCAACGTACGTTATGATTGGCAATGTTGACTTGCATGGAGTTGATCTGTCACACGGTTCCGATAGCCCGGACGAACTGCTGGCCAAAGCGCCGAGACATAACTAACCTTATAGGTATGGGTTGGGGTGTTGCTGTAGGTACCGTGTAATCTAGGAGGGATAGATAAGTAGAATGGTCTACCTGTAATTAGTAGTGCGGCCAGCTATGGAGGCGTATTCTAATCTAGCCAGCTCATGAAGTACGTGGGATGACAATGCGGTAGGGAACGTCACGACAAGCATCTACACCGTGATTAAAATACTTTATCACCTTTTTCGCGACAGACTTAATAGCAGACCGGAATGACTGCCGCTGCGGCGACATACTCCTCGTGTTAGCCGTCGACGATTTTCAGATCGCGGAGAATAAGCACAACAATTGGAATCTTAATAGGTAAGGAAGTTCTTTCACAGTAGCCGGGGGGGCAGGGGGGGATTACAGATTTCAAGGCCGCTTGAGTTAAAACCAAGGCAAATAAGTGTGCCTTTTTAAGTGCTAGGCAGTGTAGATAGATACCTTCGGTACGAGCATGGGCTCGATATGAAGTCAACAAACTCTGAGCTCAGTATTGCCTCAGGGGCAGCAGGACAGGCCAACTGTGTGAGAGTGCGAGCCACATTTTGTAGCTGAACCATGATAAATATTGATTTTGTCTTATTTGATTCATTCCTAATGCTAGGCTGAAATGTATTACTGGCATGAGCAGCCCTGTCTGCCTTCCCCTTCTGCTATCTGCGTCTGCCGCCTGCTGCTTTCGTCGCATACGGAGACCAATTGACGTTCAAACAGCCAAGGGCACTAATGCCAACAGCCGTCCTGCAGGTAGGGATGAGCGAATGCAAACACCACACGACGGGGGGGAGGGGGGTGTAGGTGACGACAGATATAATAGCACGACAGCCGTCCAGGCTAACCAATCTCTGACTCTCCACCACTGTGTGTGTTTCTCAAGGTCATTACTATCTAGACTTAAATTATTTAGGCAGAAGGGTGTGAGCCTAGAATCTGTAGACTAACTAGTAGTAGCACATGCGCCTCAAGACGAAGAGGGCCTGGGTTAAACCTCATGTTTCAAAAGGTCCCCAAGGCAAGCCAGTAAATACATACAGAGCCTCGCTTGTACCGGAACGGACCGAATGGAGGAGGGAGCAAGGCAAGAATTATGTAGGCTATTCTCTGCTGCATCGTTTCTGACGCTTTCCTCAACGGGGACTTCAAAGGAATGCGTGATGTTGTGGCAATTCTGGGTCTCACGCAACACGTTTTCGGCGCTCGGGGAATCGAGCATTCCAGCGCCCTACCCCCCTACCCTCTTCCAGCTCGTCTAAACAGTCGCAGGGACGGGAACCTCTAGATAAGTTCTGATTTGTTTCGCTTTTCGTCGGAAGAAGCTGGGCTAGTCTAGTCGGCCTCTGGTCGCGAATTGTTCCATGCCTGCCTGATCCCGTGCCCAGACCATGCTCGGAAGCATGCCCCAAGTCTCTGGCTCACCCAGATTATGCCATCTTATGACGCCACAGTACTTTTTCATATCTGTAGTGTCTTCTATGCGACAAATAGTGTATTGAATGAAACGCCTGCAAGTCTGTTTACGTAGTTACCTGAAATAAGTGCTGTCAAGCCCCAGCGTCAAGCCTCCTTTCCAACCCACGGCAGGGAACATGGCATTGCATAGCCTGAGCAGGACACAGGATTCAGAATAAGTCCGGAATGCTCCGTGCTCAGCGAGCAAAGGTAGGTACATGTACATTTATATCCTGAACACGGCCACAGTTGTGCGCCCCAGCGTGGTTCAGGGTAAGTAGGTAACTAGGTAGGTAATGCCGGGCCCGAGGACGCTTGGAACGCGCTTCTCCCAGCGTGCCCGCGTGGCTACCTCTCATGTCCTTTACTTTCCGCATGCGGTAATCTAGCCACAGGGCGTCAAAGGAAGATGGAAGAAAGGCAGTACAAATAACCACAGGCCCAGATGTCATCCTCTTTCTCGGCGGGTGTTCAAAGGAAGATCTTTTGTTGTCAGTTGCTGCGTACCCAGATGGTCCGTTCGACAAAGGCTGCATCCAGTAATCTGTTCATCGTCTTGGTCTCATCCCATTACCCATTATCTTAATCAGCGGAGGGCGCTTGGCCAGGTTGAGTCTCAAGGACTTATACATACACACGTAACTTTGTGAAACCTCTTCGACTAACGACTAACAACCTTGGGCATACTACTCAACCATCGAAGCGACCACTGACAAGCCCGCTTCTTCGGTCGCCGCCAGTTTAGACGTGAGGACATCCGTACACCTCATAAGTTGTTCACCGACTTGAACCGAAGGTCGCAGCGAACGCAGCGCGTATACTCAAATTGCTGATATCGTCAACGGAGATTGTTACTCTACGACAATACTTGTTTCTCCTTGAGGTAATACCAACAAAGGCCACCAGAGGAGAATCTGTGAGACCTGTAGGTCAGAGGTGCTGCATCGACTAGTAGTGCTTCATCAATACCCATATCAGTACGAACCGGAGTCAGGGGGGCGTGTACCCATCAACAGCACCCAATTCATACCATTCACTCACCTATCAAGGATAACGTTCCTACAATATACACACCTATTTCCCAATAGGCCCTGCTACGGTATCTGGTACCAGCACAGTTTATTCCAGACCTTGACCTAACGGATAGTGTGTCGGCTAAGAGCGCCGCGAGAGCATCAGCAACACTGGATCGGTCGTACAGGGTGCCATCTTGTACTCATACCGCTTGTTCTTCAATCTAATATTCGCTACGCAAATAGAAAGGCTCTGCATAAGGTTCGTTGCCAGAAGTTCATTCCCTCACCTGACTGACCGGTCCTGCACGTACCCCTGCCCTGGTCTATACTTTCATGTCCTGCCTCTGTCATGTCCTGTGACCTGCACCGCCTGTCAGAAACACGAACCCAATTTCTGACAGATCCCATGTTACAACCGCATTGCTTCTGCTATAGCTTCTTGGCTAAGGCTGGCCGTCGATCTTTGCTAGCTAGCAAACTAGCTAGCGGCTAGGTCAGCTAGAAGGGCGGACATTAGATGTCATGTATAGAGGGCATTTGTGTGCATTTGTGCAGTAGATGCTGGCGAACAGATATGGGCAGAGGAGAGGAGGTATTGGGTGACAATAAAGACTGATTCGCTGGCAGATTCCTCAGACTAGTGCTTCTGGCTCCTCGGCTCAACACACGTGCCCACTCCTTCTCACGCCTGGGCTCAACCCCTTCGATAACCCGATACCTCTTGTTGTCTTCTCTCCGTGGAAGCATCGAAGGAAGTATCAGCTTCAAATCTGCGATTTGCCCATACCCTACCCACCTTTCTGTTACGTTCCGAGCGTCATTCAACTCGTGTGCCTGGAACAAGGCTTGCAGTCGCCTGACCGGTTTCAGGAGCTTGAAGGGGTAGCATATTGCCAAATAGAGGTCAGAGATCAGTTGCTGCCAATCCGAACGCCATCCATCACCATTGCCGCCCAAGTTTCTACTGCCAACAATCTGTCTGTTAGTACCCTACATAGACTGTCGATCTTGCAACCATTCAGTGCCGGAAACTCATGTGGACTGCATTCGAGCTGGTTTGAGCTGGATCTATCAGAACGACGAATTTGCGTGTGTTCCAACTATCATCAGTCCATGTATGTGTACGTACATGCCAAATAGATCGAAATTCGGGAAGAATTAGCTGCCGCCAACCCCCTACCCTGTTGTGCAAAGAGTCTCTCTGAAAAAGTTAATTCAGTTCTCTGTGCACGATATCACCTTTATTCGTCTCAGATCTCATCGTTTAGGTCTGCCTCTCGTCCACTTTCAAAGATTAACACCTCCCCTACAGACTCGAACCCATCCTTACTCAAGCATAGGAAGAGCCCGATGAGATGGAGAAGGGCGAGCCGCCATCCCCGGCACCATCGAACGCTCTTCACCAGTCCGATGATGTGCTTCACAGCGGATTTCAGCAACTCATCCAGCACAATGCGGCATCTACATCATATCCTCAAATGGAGCAACAGCCAATCGATATAGGTAGCCACATGGGATCGAACCCACACTCGAGATATTCGAGCCCGGCTCCACAGACGAATATGATGACTGGTTACGAACACCACACCCCGATTAACCACGCATCTCCCTACCGGGCTCCTTCATATACAGGAGGATACCAGACGGCATATCCCCTAGATCCAAGCCCGTACCCCCAACTTCCTGACGTCGGCTCCTCGACGGTAAGTTCTCTCACATCAGAGATCTCATCCTGGCTTGACCGATGATACTAATTCTCAAGCATCGCGCAGACTTCTCACCATGCATATAGCACACCTGCCACATCACCGCCGACGCCTGTCCAAGCCGAGGGAATGACAACTCGTAGTGGGCGGGCGATAATAAGGCCAGGAGCAACATCTACGCTCGCACGACCAGCGCGAATCGACAAGCAGCCGTCAAAGGCTCGGGCGAAAAAGAGAAAGAGGATAATAGGCGAAGACGGGTTCCCCGAACCGTCCGCAGTCTCGCTTGCCGAGCCACTCAGCCGACTAGTCGTGAACCTCACGAACATAACGGACACGGACATCCAAGCGTACGTAAACCGGTCACCCGAAGATCGGCAGCGCGAAGTGGCGCAGTCCAAGACGGGGAAGGTGAAGCGACCAATGAACGCGTTCATGCTATACCGCAAGGCATACCAGAACCGCACGAAGGAGTGGAAGCGGCTGGACGACATCCGGCGAAAAGAGGAAAGCGCCGGTGAGGGCAAGCCTGGGAAGGGTCACGACAACCATCAAGTCATCTCGCAGGTCTGCGGCATGAGCTGGAACATGGAACCGCAGGAGCTGCGCGACCAGTACGACGGATGGGCTAAGATCGAGCGCAACACCCACAAGCTCGCGTTCCCCGACTACAAGTTCGCGCCCGCCAAGTCCAAGGTCAGGAAGCCGGTTGCTGGTGGCGGCGGAAATAGTGGTAGCCCCCACCGCGACCGCGAATCGGATGATGAGAATGCGTCGAACCTCGACGTATACGAATTCCAGGAATGGGGACAGTCCAGTAGCGGGCCACCTTCGAGGAACGCGACGCGGTCAGCTCGGTTCATGGACCCCGATGCCGACTATGTGTTACCGCCGGGGTATCCGCACTCCGTGTACACGTCGCCGTCGCCGGGTGTGCAAGCAGCGCGCCTACCAGGGTCATACAGAATGCAGGCGCAGTTACCACATCAATCGTCCTTCCAGTACTCGAATCCTGGTAAGCCACGGCCCGCAGGCTATGGGTCGACGCTGGGACAGGGACAGTATTATCAGCAGAACACCGAATTCACGCAGCAGACGTATCCGCAGCACTACGGCGGCACTGCTCCTGCATACGGCATCCATCACCACCAGGGAATTCCGGCGTACGTCGAGAACGTGTACATAAACAAGACGAATTCGCCGGCATCCTCGTTCCACAACTCGCCCGTCCTCGACCACCGCACGTATAACGAGTTTATGGCGTCCTCAGGGGCGTACGCCCCGCACATCTCGCATCCGCACACGGCCATGCCACACCCACAATCCCATCATATTCCCCGTCACCCCGCCGAACACAACGTTGACCCTTCATTATCATTAATGTCGACACGTCAAGAACCCGGAGGTGGAGGCGGCCATAGTAACATCACGCATGACACTACATATGACAGCCTGGGTATCCTAGGTCTTGGCCAGGGCGGCGACTTCGCCACAGATGGTTTGCCGACGTACCATCTCGACCAGGGCGCCGGCGGGTTCGGAGGGAGCCACATAGATTCGCCGCACCCGCAGCAGTTCGAGCAGGCATATCACACGCCTAACGACACCACCACGACGCCCGGGGCTGAGGGGAGCAGCGATCCTGCATCGCATATAGCAGAGCCTTCGTGGCACGACGGGCAAGGCAGTGCGGCGGACATGAAAGTAGGTTCTTCCGACTGGGAGACTACGCTCGGCGGTGGCGCCGAATTCCAGCTTGAGGACATTGATCAAATTCTCGGGACGACGACGAATAGTCCGGGAGGATAAGAATGCTGATCTGGTCGTCCCCTGATACCGCACATGACACCAAAACCTTGTCGCTGTTTTGATTCTTGGCCAGCACCGTTCCTCTTCCACTCCTCTCCTTTTGCTCCATACGCGAGGCGATTAAAACACATGCATATAACAGATTACACGGAGATGAATGGGAATTGCCAGGGTCTTCGTAGGTACAAGGTTATTGTAACCTGACGATAAATACAAATACACATGGACAGGACGGGAATGGAAAGGGGGAGAGGAGACGGAGACAGACGGGTGCGGGTAAAGGAGGAATAAGCAGGGGGAACATCTTATCTTGTATCTAGTATCCCACTCTTCATTTTCGAGGGTTGAAACTGCCCTTCATTATTTTTTCTTTACTTTTTCGACTGCATCGATGTTGTGCATTGCATTATCGGAGTCTCTGCCAACCCCTTTTGTGTGTCTCAGAGCCTCAAAGTATTCGCTCTTCAACACGAGACATGGATAGGAAGACGAATTGAAACTCAAGAAGATAAAAAAGACGAGAGGAAGAGGAATGAGGTGATAGTGTGACTGAACTCGCTCGGAGCAAATTGATTGTCTTTGCCCTCCAATGTCAGGGATTGATTGCCCTTTTTGAAAAGGAAGGCGACACAAGATGGGCCAGCGGGCTAAAACATCATCGTCATGTTTCATCGTCATTTGGGCTAAAGCTGGAATCGAAATTGATACCCACGGGCTTGCTTGCGTGCTAATTGAAAGGCAATGTGTTTTGGGTGCCGAGAGCCTTTAATGAGTGAAGAGTTTACTCGAGTCTTATTTCGCGGGAGGGAAAGGGAAAGCTAGAACGAACGTGGAATAGGAGGCATGAATGCACAGACAGGAATAGAAGGAGTAAAAGGTATTCAAACAGAATTTAATCAAGACATATTTCGTTGTTTAACTTTGTTCGACGCAGCCACCCAGCCGATGGATACCAAAGTAATATATTGATCTTGTAGAAAGAAGTAATGGAGCAGACGACTCAGAATCCACTGTGAGAGGAAGTCCTTGTACGTCGTCGGTCGTACCTGCCTACACAACCAGAACCAACAAGGAAGGAAAGCCTTACCTAACAATATTAAAAGCGGTAAGTACAGGTGAGGATCTGGGCATGTATTCATGCATCAGGCTTACCTATCTTACACAGGTGCTTTTTTTTCGCGGTGTGTGTGTGTTTCAGATATCCGTTCATTGTCTGGTAATCCTCGGTTCGCGGCTTGACCTTCCCTGATTTAGGGATAAAAGGGGGTATCGTTTTTCGCAGCAGTAGTTACGCACAGTATGGAAGCGTAATAATAACATGCGCGCTTGCTAGCGTAGAGCGGAATTCGGTTTGCTTGGGAATTACTTCGCTCGCCACAAATTATAGAATCATCGCGTTTCGGCCAACATGCGTACAGTTCAGTGAGGTAGGGGCAGCTAACCTACACCTTCCCACTATAGCCGACGTGAGAAATATATCGTGTCTGAAAAGATCTTGGACAGTGATGATTTGATATAATCAGACCAAAAGGTCGGACTGAGCCAGCAGTTCAGAGAAAATCCGATTAAAGCGGGCAGAAACAGCATGAATAAGAAATCTCATTACCGACGCTACAGTTCATCTTTGATTCTTTGATAACCGGTCGCTGTGTCCTCTTCCATCATTCTCTTCCTCGGATTTGGTATTTCCTCAGGCCTGCGGTCTCTTAATATCGTCTCCTCCTTGCTTAGTTCCTCTGGATCCGAGGTTTGAATTTGAGATTCATCAATGATCTTTCCGACTTCTTCCATCATGGACCCATCTTGTTCTACTGCCTGTGATTCAATAGGAGGTGTCCCGACTTGAATAGTAGGGACGTCCGCATTGTTCA
Organism: Xylaria castorea; assembly: GCA_022495115.1. NCBI lineage: Eukaryota > Fungi > Ascomycota > Sordariomycetes > Xylariales > Xylariaceae > Xylaria > Xylaria castorea. The sequence continues at coordinate 417,052 of MU382630.1, read as the reverse complement.
TGTAAGCTTGTTGAGGGTTGGATCCAATTGAGGCCGACTCAGATTCAGACTGAATCTGCGAGCTTCGTAGCCCAATAGCACCAGTAACTCCATAGGCGGTTTTGAATAATAGCTTCAGAGGAAGCCAAACCAACCACCAAGTCGGACCCCATAGTAGGCGTCGGAAAATGAGCCATCCAATCGTAACAACTAACAAATAGAAGGCAGACTGCAGATACCACGTGTCCGTCTTTTGGCTCTTGAGCAACGTGCCGAGCAAGGCGCGAGAACTCGAGAGCATCGTGTCAAGGCTGGAGTACTTCTCCGAGAGCTGAGCAAGAGCCTCGGTGGATTCTTTAAGAGTGTTGTGGGCGAAGTCGCTCTTGGCCAGCTCCGCAGCCATGGTGTCGTGCGTTCTCCGCATCGACTGCGTCACGTCATGGCTGGCGCTGATCATCTGCTCGTCCTTGGACATCTCCGAGGTTCGTTGATGTCGACGACGAGAGACGGCGACGGGGGCGGCAGTGGCTGATGCCGGAGACGATGCACCGGACCGTGAGGTCGTGAAGGACGCATAGAGGAGCGCTCGTTCCTGTCGCTGAGCGGCTTGTAAATTGCGCCTGGCTGCAATCTGGGCTTTACGAAACGACTTTCGGCAGCTGGTCGAGTCTTAGCTATGTCCCCCGTGATGTCCATGTCCTCCAGCGTGAAACAAAGGGCTGAGGGCGACTTACAGCTGCAGCTCCTGGCCGAGTCGCTCTGCGCCGTCCTTTAGTCGCTCCCTGTCGTGCGGGAGGGTGCTGCCAGGCCGCCCAGGCGGTAAATCAGTGATTTCCTCCTGCAATAATTCGAGTTCCTCCTCCTGCTCCCGTAAGATCTGGTTGATTTCTGAGCCCAGCTCGGAGCCCACATGATCGTCATCGGCCGCACCGAGCGGCACGGATCCGGGCTGAAAGTCGAAGTTGGTGAGACGGTGGATGAGCTCCTTGAGCTGGTTTGTAGCGTCTTGGAGCACGTTGAGCCGATCTTGTAGGTCAGTGAAGCGCTTCTCTAGAAGTTCTAGAGTCATTTTGGGCGGCGGACGTTAAATTGAGCAAAGGAGCTCAATCTGTCAAACTGTCCCTCCGAATTGTTCCACAGTGGCATTATGGACCAGCTCCCAACTAACCTGTGACGCTACTAGTGGGCTTATTTGGGTCGCATGACGAATTGGGTTTAGCGCAGTCGCTGCTGTTGCTCAGGTCCGAGGCTCAGCTCACACCCGCATAAAGAAACGGGCGAGACGGGAAACAAAATAATTATATTTTAAGAAACAAAACGGTTACAGTTTAACAATCAATAACCATCCATCATAACACCTATGTAATAACACTGCTCCAAACTCCATTACATTTTCCTGTATTGCTCAATAAGCGCCGATCAAGATCGAGATGCACTAGACTATCAGAAAGCCAGGCCAAGTCCAATCAACCAAATCAAAAAGAAATCAAAACCTATGAAAACAATACTTTTTTTCATCTTTCCGCGGGTGCACTGCTCCCTGGGAGCCTGGGAGGGGCGGTAGAGCTGAAGCGCGGTTGGTGGGCATCCATCGAACAAAAACCTTCTTGACAACGTGCACCACGTTATGAAGGAGACTGAACGGAAGGTTGCGATGTGGTATGGTACCGCGCTCAACTGTATGCTTCCCTCCGGATTTGCCAAAGTGACGCAGGATCAATGACTTGGCAAGGCAGTTCAAGTTGATGGACTGCATCTCCGTGAGACGTTATGAACCCTTGAACAAACTCATACCTTACCCGAAGTCCGGAAAACTCAGAACAGGGCAGCTTCGCGGCGGCGAGTTGCCACGACTTGACCACATGACGACGCAACTCCAGATGCCACGTTCCGCGCCAAGTGATCGAAGCATAGTCTCTATCTACACGATATATGAACGCGCAGGCATGTGCCTTTCCACCATTCCAGAGCACGAATGTGTGTAGCTTGGGCATCTCCCGCACAAAGGCCGCGGCCCGGCACAGCAACGCCTCAATCTGGTCGCGCCTTTCCCAATCGTCCCGTAGGCGCTGCGATGTGAGCGCCAGAGATTCCAAATGTAGCCAGCTCCACGTCGGCTGACAGTGTCGAAAGAGTTCTTCGGCAGTGATCATGAAGGAGATGGCAAGGTGTTGTAAGTCAAGGCTCTTAGATGCGAATACCGCACCAAGCTCCGAGCTAGGATCGATTGAATCGAACCAGGGTGCGTAGGCCAACCGCTTCCGATAGAATTGGTAGGACTCCTCAAATATTATTAATTTATTGAGAGTATTCGGAAGACTATCTCGTATTACAACAGAAAGATCTATCTATAACATCAGCGACGGACGATCAGGATATATTTCACAGGGCAAGAAGATGAAATTTATAATTCCTGCTATAGGCATGAGTACGTACCTTGCTTGTGAGTTTTTATGTTCGCAACTTCATATGGTATCCACGGCTCATAGGACATATGCTCTAGACGATCAAAGCTGCCGAGCAACAGACTCAATCCCGATGGAGAAATACAACGTCGGAGTTGTCGACGAATAATAAGGTGCGTAACTGCCTTAACTCGAGGCAACATTCCGGGGAACACTAATCGGATGGGTCGGAAGAGTCGCAGCAGAGCTAATCTTGGAGGAGCTTTAACTTGTCGACCATACATCCAGCCATGCTGCGGGTCATCTTGATACTGACTTCCAGTTCTCCACGCACCCGGCGTGGCGTCCTCATCATCCTTAACATGATCGGAGGACAAGTAGATGTTTTTAAACCAATGTTCACAGTCGCTAGGAGAGTATACATTGAGTTCCAATGCCAAATCATTCATTGGTCCCCAAGTACTGAGAAAACCAAACAGCTTTAGTATCCCATCACTGACGATAGAGCTTATCATTACTGATGGTGAACGTCGTTTTGAGCAACATGTGGACGTGTATCGTGGCAATTCAAAACTGAGACATATGTGACGAATAATCTCTCTCCTCTGTAGTGTAGCAACAATCTCGAAATCGTTGAGACAAGACACTTGCAGCTTCATCTTGTGGAAATTGGCCTTCTCTAAAACGTACTGCCATTCTCTGCATACAGACGCAAGAGAAGCCCAGCCAGGATGTTTCTGACCTGCGATTGTCTCTAAGATCATGAGGCGAATCTCCGTAGGGAGAGATATCCACCCCAAGGCTTTTGACCTTGTTTGGCTGCGGGTTCTCATTGCGCGGTGTTTGGAAGAGAAACCGCAGGCGGCAGACTCATAAACTGGCATAATGAGGGACTGATGGTTGTTTTATATAGAAATCAAGGATTGTATCTGTTGTAGCAATAAGCAGAGTAGTAATAGGGATATTCGTAGATGTATTATTTCAAGGAGGTTAGGTGCCTTGGGCGGTGTTGTTGAGCAATTCTGGATTGCCACCATTGTAATAAGGCAAGGTGAGAAGGGAATTAAGAAGAGGGAAGGCCACCGGAAGTGAGATGATAAATATCCTGCTCCTTCTTTCATATTTGCCATCTGCAGCAACTACCTTGACAGTAGAATACACCGTTCATGGGATCCTAGTACGGTATAAAACATGTTTAGGAGGCTTGGCTGTTTTTGCCTCAAGACTAAAAGAGGTTATAATATATTCATTCCGTACATAAAGGTAAATAAGATTAGGTGCCGCTACTTTGTTGCCTCTTACCAATAGCTTAACGGGCATGAACTTTATCGGCATTCGGTGGACCTAGGGCTTTAGCAAGTGAGCGTGCAATACCGAGAATACGTCGCCTTGTTTTGGACAAGAAGAGTGGTTTTCGCCAGATTCTCTCCAGTACTTCCATATAATTGAAGTGTGTTCTCTAGAGAATACTGTCGGTAACGCAAAAGGCACCACTGTAATAATTATATGGTCCATAGCGTATTTGAACGGCTCCCGCCTTTGTCCTTCGAGTATTTTACTTCGGTTGAGTGGACGATAATACTGCGCATATTCTAAATATACTCTTGTCGTAAGTCTGATTCCCGCCGAGATATCAGGTTTTTTTTTCGTCATCATCAGATTCGTCGAGATATGTAACAAGGGTTTAGAAAAGTGTTCAAATTATAATAATCATCTAGGGCGTTAAGGAGGCCCTAAGGTCTAGTCCTCCCTTTTGGCTAGACGGCGACTTAGGTCCCTATATGCGAAAGCCTCGCCTTCGTTCCTTGCTCTCGCTCGCTCCCGTATAACCTGTCTTATTCGATCGGACGCGTACGGGAGCTAGCCTTGCCGCTCTCGTATGATTATATACATGATTTTGGAGTCCTGGGCCGAAGGGTCTCGGGTTGGTCCCAGTCCCAAGGGTCTGTGTGACAAGATATCAAGTCCGTTTCCTGAAGTCTCCCGGGTTAGGGATCAACTGTTAGGTTGAGGCCTGAACGCTACTCACCTATTTCCCTGTTAGAGGAGCCTGATCAGGTATTGCGGGCTCTATATGGGCCGACGCTTTGGCGCGATTCACTACGTACTTAGATGAGCAACGCCTAAATCAGGCGGTGGTTTACGTCAACTTTTTGGTGTAAGTTTGAGATACTTTCAACGCGGTGGGTCGTTGACTTGTTAGGTAACTTGCGTGCCAAGAATACCTAAGTTAAACTACTTACTTAAGTACTTACCTTTTTCAGGACACCAACTAAATATGTAAGCACGCTAGGTAAGTAGTGTAAGTACTCCGTACTAAGCTCTGGTCCCTGCTTGCACCGCCAAGCCTTACCTAAAACCCAAACCAGCCAGCCACAATCATCAGGTAAGTTTTGAAAACCCGGGGGTCCAGAAGCAATCTTGTATTGTTGGCGGATTGATTGGCAACGAGCTCGAATCGTTGTTCGCTCATCAGAAAACACCAGCAAACCTAGCCATTGAGTGCGCAGGTATAGATACACCTAACCTAGAGGCCCTTCGTCTCGACATAGATTATGCAACTAACGGATCGGTGCAATCAGGTCAAAGCCCGCCCACGATGATCACGCGCTTCATCACCGAGGTGAACACCAAGTTCAACCCCTTCTCCCTGCGCTCGCGCGCCACGAGGCTATTTCTCAGCTACCTACCACCCAACGCCCGCGCACAGGGGATGCAGATCAACACGACCCTGCTCCCGCGGACATCGGCCGAGCCAAACTTATTAAGCGTCAAATTTAGTGCGTCGTATTCCGTCAGGGTCGCAGCCCCTTCTGTTTTCTGCGCGCCCGTACTGACATGTCCGTGTCCATAGAGGACGGAAAGGAGATGAATCTCGATGGCGAGACGCTAGGCATCAAGGGCATTATCGAAGAAGTCGACAGACACTCCCGCGCCCTACAAAAACAGGCAGACCTTGCCGGCTAGACAAACCCTGCCTCTGTACTTCTTCCTTTATATCTACGAGCATTGATAGGCGTTTTTGGGTTTGCTGAGCGCGATACCACTTGGTTGGGCAGCTTTGTATTGTACCATTCGACAATTGGCAAGGCTTGACAATAAACTTGTCGAATAGAGCTGGGAACGTGCGGCTCGGGTTGGGATATAACCGCATCTCGGTGACGTCGTTTGTTCCGTTGGCCAACTTAGCACGGCTACATAGCAATTGTAGAAAATACCTGAGAAGTTCCACTCAAACATAAACTCGGCGGACTACTACCCGGCCAGCAAACGCACTCAAGTCTCAAGGGAACCATAGGAGGGACAGGTACAAGGACGACCAATATTTGTATAACGCTTACTAGTTTCGTCCTGTGTGCAGCTCTACATCCAGATGCGTCCATGATTCCTCACTCATGCAACCAACTTTTTTCCTCCTCGAATAAAGTTTACATGGCTTTTAACTGGGCTATCTGTATATTGACAGGGGACGGGGTGGCGGCCAACACCACCCCCGGCATTTCATGATAAACATATGCGGAAGAACTTTTATCTACGCCAACCTCTCTGGATTTAGGAAGCGGCACCGCTGATGAAGAACCATTTGTCAATCGAGCTGTCGATCGGCTCAGGCGCCAGGTTCTCGTTGGGGGGGAGAGGGGGCAGGTCGTTGGGAGCGACACGGCTAGGGGAGTGGGCGACAGTCAGGTTGGTGCTGTGGGGAGTGTTAGCCTCTATAACTGGAGCTGAGAATGGGGGTACATACGTCGAGATACCACCCGGCTGGGTCTTGCCGGTGATGAGTTTCTCCCAGGCCTCGGCGCATTCATGAATGACATCCATGGCATAGCTACAGATTGCGTTAGTCGAACAGCGGACAGGTCGACCGGCGACGAGGGGTTTCAACGTACGCCTTGTTCTTGCATTCGCCAGTGAAGGCGAACTGGTTTTCGGGCTTTCCGTCGGGGATCTTGTAGATACGGAACCACTCGTTGGTAGCACGGAGGAGGCCAGGGAGGTGGCGCTCCACGTCCTCGACATCGTTGAGCTTGGTGGCCAGAGGATCCTTGACGTCAACGACGATGACCTTCCAGTCAGTTTCCTCCTCGTCAAGCAAAGCCATGACACCGAGGACCTTGACCTGCTTGATCTGACCGGGGTAGCCGACGAGCTCGCCAATCTCGCAGACGTCGAGCGGGTCGTTGTCACCCTTGGCCTTGGTCTCCGGGTGGATAGAGTTGGGGTCCTCCCACGTCTGTAGCGGAACAAATTCGAGTCAGCCGACGATATAACGACCGGGCGAGCGGAACATGTGGTTAAGCCCGAGGCTGTGCACTTACCTGAGGGAAGGCACCGTAGTTCCAGAGGTAGCCCTTGTGGGGGAAGCAGTTTCGGACGAATCGAAGCTTGCCCTTCTTTATATCCTGCTTGATGGGATTGAGGAGCTCGTCCTTGGATATCTGGAGGTAGTTGGACGGTCAGCGGCAATGCGGATAGTTTATAGTTAATAGTGAATAGTAATGCGTAGGTATGGAAATACCTCGAGCTTGGCGTTGGTCCATCTTGGGATCTCAACGACCATGTTGAGAATGGTCTGCTCCTGGTTGGCATAGAGAGGGATGTCGTGGAAGGGCGAGACGGGAACGCCATCCTTCTCGAGGTAGACACGATGCTCCATAGTGTTGGGAGCGGCAACCTTGCGGACGCTGTAGGGAGACGCCATTTTGGACGACTGGCCAGGCGCGGGTGTGTGGAGGTTTGGCTTGTAGGATGACGAGGGGGAACTCGAGAAGTGTCGAGCGAGTTGAGCGGAACGTCGAGAAGCTATGTTGGCGGTGGCCGTGGACGTGCCAACAGACAATAAGGGTGAGAATGAGGAGTGGGAATGGGAGGAGGAGTAGGAGGAGGAGAGAATTGCTGCGGGTTGCGTATGCAGTGAAGGAACAGCGGTGATGGTGGAGGATGGAGGGGGAGGGGTCAACCAGGAACGGCATCGCAACCCCGCCAGCGGACGGGCCGATACGGTATGATTGGCCCGTTGCATGGAATTTATTACTATCCGTGCAGCATGAGTATGCGGCTGATGCTGTTTCGTCCGTTGCTTCACCACTAGTGCGGGAACCCGCCTCTGCAGAATCTGCTCGGCCGCTCGCGACAATGACATTGCCTATCGACGGAGGGGGAATGTAATGCTAATTAATATACAATAAAACAATGCAGGTGAATAGTAAAAAAAAAACTAAATTCAATTCACGCCCGCTACAAGACAAAAAATACGACAAGGGGAAGTGTAGAGATACCAGAATTGCTAACCGGGCTTATCTGGTCTACATGGGCAGTTTGATGGTTGCGCGGCCAGGACGATTTTGTCTTTTGTCTCGCGTGATTTGAAGGGTTTAGCTCCACAGACAAATATGTGGCTAGAGGCACTTTCAATTACCTATCTAGGCACCGTTTCACTTATTCGTATTGTTCACCAGCCACACCTAGAATTACTCTTAGATACTACCTAAGTTAGTCCAGTTACTGTACAGTAGATAGATGACAGTAAGAGTCCCAATTTGTCAACAGTGTCATGAATACAAAGACGCCAAACTCTGAATATATCAAATCATATCCTGAAACTTCTCTATCTAGGTAGATAATCAGGCGTATACCTCTCACTCCGTACCTACATATTGATCGAACAGTACCGCTATCAAGGTGCTCTAACCGGCACAGCGTAACATGTTAGCACGAACGAATGCTAGTTGCCAGCTTTTCGCTGTCTAATATTCCAATGCGACCAAGGAAAACATTGAGACAGAAACAGCTGTACTATGCAAGACTGCCCCAACTATCTTGATCCGCTAGTCCGGAGCATAGTTACGAAAAGAGACCTTTTGGGTCAGTTGCCTTAGCTACATAGACAACAACTTGTCTTCTGCTACCCCGAGGGCTGTCCGTTTGAGAGTGAGCATTGGTCAATCATGAGCACGATCAATCAAACATAGAGCACATGTATCATAAACATATGTGCAACTTCATGAATGGGCTTTTCCGGTGTCCTACAACGAACCATCGTTTCCTCCACTTGACCTTATATCTAGTACAAGGAATTCTCTACAGGCGCCTCATATGGCCTGGTTCCTAGTTAGTTCTATGTGTACGGCGCAGATGTCTTAAGGTCAAAAACCTCATTAGCCCTAATTCATTGAAGGACTGTCGTAAAGTAATATCATTGTAGTATCATCGCAACTCAACGAGGCACAAGACCAATTGCAAACCACGCAGAGAATGGAACAAATGGGCGGACGTAGATGAGAAGTAGCCGAGAACTTCTTATCTGTCTTCTTACCTGTTTTTGTGTTATAAGGTACAGACACACAAAGAGACTTCTGTATATAATCAGAGCAGTCCCACGAAGGTGTTTTAGAGCCTTTCGTGCAACAATAAGTGTGTACTGCCTACCTCAAGTATAGGGTTCCTGACAGCTTGCTAGAGCTTTCTCTCTCAACGACTTAGACTAAACTGCACACTTGTAGAGTGAAGAGAAACTGCTATTGCGATAGACCAAGGCCATTGAGGAGCCCGGCCCGCGGGTTGGTATTCTGCATCGTATACTACTATGCTGAGCCCCACTGGTCTACACCAGTCTAAGAGAAGGCCTCTGATAAGCTAGATTAGTTGACATTCGTAATTCCGTAGGAAGTCGATTCAGGATGTGTCTATAAGAATGGATGGTACTTACTAGTATTCTGATTCGTACTCTTTAGTTCAGGAATTCGGGCATCCAATCTGATGAGGACGCTGAGATTTGACTTTGGGGACAAGGCCTAAGCTTGGACGGGTGCTTCGACTAGGGGTTTAGTAGCGTACTTAGTGGCTTTATTTGAGGTCTTTTCGGCCCTCCCGAGGGAATTGAGCTTTCATGTACGGTTTCATAAGTATTTCATCGAAGCGTACATGTCTGCCATGTGATGGTCAATATACCATGGGGAATTTGATTGAAATGACTGTTAAAGACAGTATCAAAAGCTTCCATAGCAGTCAGCCGCCACTTCGAATAGAAGGGTAACTGTTGTTGTCGCTATTTCTCTATCAGACGAGGCCCTCGAGTTCTGAGAACGAGGCAGAGCTAAGCTACTGTGTTCAATATTCGAATTGAACCTCTTCAGTGACAAGGTGGGCATCTCCATCATCGGTGGGCCTCCGTGATGGGGTATGCGTTGTACAATGAGCTGAAAGTGACGTTGTAGACCGCGGGAAATGATGTGAATATTCTGCTACACGGGTCAGTCTTTGTGTATGTGTATTACAGCTTCGTAAGTGACTACTTCTACCGGGAATCCGGATCATGAGCACTGGAGCGAAGGTCTACAAATTCTCTAGAGCACGTCTAGCGGTTTATGTGCAACGGACTTTGGCGACCTAGAGGTTTGAACAAATGAGATGGGGAAGTATCACACAACTTACGCTTCAGTAGTAACTCCATTACAGGTAGAAAAAAGGGAAACGAAAAATGACGAGGGAGCACAGGGGAAATAGTGTTAGTTAAGTAGCACAAGTCTGGAATGAACATAGGTTGGAGACCCTGCCATCGATGGCACCGGAAGTGGGTCTCGGTCAAGCATTGGATGTATAGGCCTTGAAGATAGGATCGTCAGGCAAGCGAAAGAGAACCGTGTGTCCACAATACAACCCAAATTCAGAGTCCAGACGGATCGAACCAGCCAAATATGAAGGTACTTATCTGTATACTCGACCTGAATGCTGCATGTGCATATTTTGCTGTATCAATGTGCTGGCGAAGCAAGCTGCAGGCGGCCTTGGCAGATGGCCATGCACATACATACTAGGTTCAGACATTTACAACTTAAGCCGATTTCCTAATCCGTCAGCAACTAACAAGAGCTTCTTAACCAGGGGCTTCACGGATGGTAAGAAGCTTTGCAGAGACATTATTACGCTCGAATTGTGAATATAAAAGCTTCTTGTGCCGTCAACGTAGAACTTCTCTACCGCTTTAGAAAATGGCCCCCAAACTTGACCGGCAGCAAGAACTCCAAGTCAAATGGCTGTCACATGATCCAGGGAACAGGTTTGCTCATGTACGACATTCCTCCAACTGCATTGGGAGAGCTTTCGATTTTCGGTCGGGCAGGGGTTTCCTATTCGTCAATGGAACGGTCTTGGCCAGGGTACACAACCAATCAACGTCAACCTCGCCAGTAAACCGTACTGGCTACTCGCAGGCGCACGACAAGTGGTTGTCCTCGAGCTGCTTTCATGTCTCAGGCTTCATTGAGACTTCACAATTTGTGACTCTGGACTCAAATTCACTTATCGTAAAATCACCCCCACAGGTACCAAGCAGCCGGAGTACCCGCTGGTCCTCGCTGATTCGTGTTGCGTGTTCGTCTGACAAGGAACGGTACCTCTCTTAGCCGACTTACACGGCCCACGCAGGCATCATGCCCCCCCAACTATCCCAGCTCGCCTCCCAGGTACCTGGGTTCATAAACGAGCATTCCAAGAGGAGACGTGACACCCCAGCCCTTGACCTATCCCAATTTTTTGACTTTTCCGCTTTTTACGGAGGAGACGAGCCATCCAGCCCCGGAACTCGGAGTAGGTCGGTGGCCTCGTCCGATCCGGGGCTCACGTCTGGCCCATCCGAGGAAGACGGAGCGCCTTCACCCGGCCCTGCTTTTGACCCTTACCATAAGGATGCTATTAAGCAGATAAAGCAACAGGATGATCGTTTCACTGTCCCAGAGCGTGAGATTCGACCCAAAGGCGGGTTGCCGTACCCTTCCAAGATTCATCTGGATAATGCACCAAGCCCTACCGGGTCAAGCTCAACTGGTGCCCATGTCATGATTTTCTCGAACCCAGGGTCTCCAAATATGTTGTTTGATGCAGTAGTTGATGACAACCATTCACTCAACCGTGGCAGGCGAACTAAGCCTTTGAATAACCCCGAGAAAGTCGCCGTGATGCGGAAGCTCGGTGCTTGTTATCGCTGCAAAGCGCGCAAAGTACCAGTGAGCAGAAGAAATACCATTATATATTTTAGCACTGACACTCTATGCAGTGTGATGAAGGGGCTCCGTGCTCTAGCTGCACCAAGGAAGCGGCAAAGATCCAGCATTCGGATTGCGACGGTCTAGCCCACCATATCTGTTTTCGTCAACAGCCAACAACTGTGTTTAGTGAGATCAACAGAATCAGCTGTAAGCCATTTGTGAATCCCCTTGCTGTAAAATTATGCATATACTCGGGTCCTGATACTCTTTTAGGTGCCGAAATGCCGCCTCGAGGTAGAGCATTGACCAGCTCATACTTTACCATCTTCTTCAATCCATACAAGTCACGTTCACCTCCGTTGACCATTCCGGTTTTGAATGTGGAACATGGAATATATGACAGACCGTCCCAAACGTTTAGAATGCGAGGTACACAGTACCAGCTGAACACAGAAGAATTCTCATTAGACGAGAGCATGCTTGTCCAGTGGGCGTCGTCGCAAATGAAATTGGAGGATGATGGCTTCCAATCTGCTCTGGACAATCTTGTCATGTCTTGCATGAGGGATGGCCGACCGGACATCTTGCCACATGTTAGCACAGGCCTGACTATTTCGTGACGGCTACCACTGACCCTTGTATAGTCTGATCTCCTTGAAAAAGTCCACAAACTAAGATGCCTTTACAAAGTGTGGAGCCAGAGTAGTTTCGTCTGTCGAAAGCGGCCTGAATACGACTTAGAGCAGCTTCCCTACGAGATCTATCGGGTTCTAAAGGCAATGGCTGCGAAGTTAATGAAGGGAATTGAAAGTGACGTGTTGAGTGAGTTGGCAGCGAGACGACCGAAGTCGACGGCAGACCGGTTGCCCTTATGGGCATGTATGATGCAAGTCGTTCTTCTCTACCGTGACTTAATGACGACTGTTAGTTCAGAAGGTAGGTACCGACAGCCGTGGGCTATTCCAGTGGATCTGGCTAACTTTGTGTCAAGAACCACGAGTACACGAAGATCTACAGCACAGAGCTGAAGGCCTGATGAATTACGCCATCGTGATGTGTGATTTGCACTTCGGCAAGAAGAAACCCACGTTGACGACCGAATTCGGAATCCACTTATCAGGTTGCTTCGACAAAGCCGAGTGTCTGCAGCTGAAATTCTGTGAGTTGAATCAGTCACCATACAACCAACCTGCAAGCGTGGTTACTAACTAAGTAACTAGTTGCGGAAATTCGGCAGCAAGGTCGGCCATCCGACAAAGTATTAGTCGCTCTCCTAGCCAAATATCAGAAATGCTCAACGCGGTCTAGGATGCCGCCGCCGCAAAAAAGGTTGAGGAAATAGGCTCAATACTTCTTCAACTTTAATAGTTTTCTTTCGTGTTATGGGTATTTCATTTTTGAGTTATCAGGCACGATGCTTGATTCATGAACTGGGACGAAATCAAGGATTGGAGTATAGGAGTTCGGATATAGCGGAGATACCCATTTGTCGTCTTTGAGCACGCGTTAGCCTCCGAGTCACGAAGTTACGATCGCGCAGAAGGACCTTGGCTGATTAGCAACGCTCCGTGTGGGATTCAGTTTTGAGGGCTCAAGAACGGGTCTATAAAGGCCGGTTGGCGCTTCTTGGTTTTTTTTGTTCGTCGATTTTTGGATGTAGCCGCCAAAAAGCTCCATTACAGGAAACAGTAGTAGAGGCCAAGTGTATCCATTTTACCTGTCTGAGAGGTTTTTGTTACGTATGTAGTACTCGATCAAGAGTTACGATTCCATCAAATGTACAAGCACCTCGATCTTGTCACAGGGTTTCTGTGTGCTATCTCTCGTTTTCCCAACATGGTTGAACGAGTTGGCGATGTGATGATGATCCAGAATCTGGTACATTGCTGGGCTCAAGGTAACTGTGAGTTGAAGCTTGGTTTTACTTTTGCCACTGACAAGTTTTGCGCCTAGACTATACGAGTATTAGAACGTTACCGAGGGCAAGACAGAACTGAACTCACTTAATTATACTTCCGAGTTGTTTTGGACTTTCGGGCGGCCGAGGACATAGTTGAGAAACCAATCGTGCAACTTCTCCGATGTACTCTGCCCAGAAGACTCCTTCCGAACTCGTCTGAGAGACAAGTTTTTGTAGACCTACAAATAACTGTGCATCGATAGGACCAAGAGTAGCGCCCCATCTAAAGCAGAGTGTTAGACCAAGCACCGCCCGAGCTAAATGAGTAAATCCGGGGACACTAGGATCGTGCGCAATCGATCGATGTAGTTGGAATGAAGCATTAGCTTCGCTGGGTTCTCCGCTTCCTGACCAAATCTCGCTAGCGAAAAGCGGCCCAAGCCCTAAGCTGAAGACCGTCGGAGCATTTGAATGATCGATGTTCGAAGGTAGAGAAGACTCTATCAACCTAATGACAGTGTCCAAAGCTACGGGGCTTCTATTGATATCGTGATGTAATAGCGGTAGAGGACTCGATTCTCTGATGGGTAGAGGAAGCTTCATGAATAACGCACCCTCCCTATTTCCGCCACTGCAAAAAGTTACTGTGCGGATACGAGGAACGGCGTTGATGAGAGCATCGACAACCATCGCGATGGCGGGGAAGTGCGCCCGTCTTCGCTTTGACATTCCAAATATCTTGCCCTCGTATTCAGCGTTCGTCTTCCGCATAGTAGCTGTCTGCTTGAAGAAGGATCCCTTAACCGTGCTATAAGAATCGACTTGTTAGAAATTGTCGTTTATGCCAAAGACATGACTCGTTTCTAGGGGCTTCGGGAGCATACGGAAATATGCGGGAGCGTGTATGAGCAACACGTTTGCCAGAATGGGGAATAAACAACACCGAAAATGCGTACTAAGCACCGACTGTTGGAATCGGATATGGATGAATTGGATCGTTATGCATCAAAATACTACCGTATCCCCTAAAACCCCCTCCACAGAGGTAAATGTCGATACCGCTGCTGTTTGGCTCGTCTTGGGTGTCTCCCAGTAGTGGAAACTCTTGCTGAAGCCTGGAAAATGCACTATGCATCCCTTCTTTTAACTCATCTAGAGCAACAGTTCGAATTTCGGTGTCATCATTTTCAAGGATATTGATGAGTCTTGCAGCACCGAACGGAAGGCTTTTGCCTGTCTGTGCGGCTTGGATGTCATAACCCCTCGTAGACGAATTCATATAAGTCATTTGAACAGAACCGCCTCCGAGATCAAGAAATAACCCATTAACGGTATCAAAACCACTCCGAGCCCCCATGGCACCGTATAGCTACGTGCATAGAAACACATTAGTCGAGATCTTCAAGTCCCACAGCATAGAACTTGCCAGATCATAGGAAGCAAGGAGACTTAGGGATCAGGCAGGGGAGGTGTTTATACACACAGTTTCAACTTCAGGTGCCAAAACATGGACACCGAGGCCGGATTCAGATTGAATTGCGCTTAACATGGATGCTGCATTGCTTGCTTTCCTCATGGCCTCGGTTGCAAACACAGATATCTGTTCTAGCGGCACACCAAATTCGGTGGCTATAGACTTGAACCGAGCAATTGTCCGCGAGACACGGGAGATTACATCTGAAGAGAATGCGAGAGAGCCCGTCGAGAGTGATTCGTTAAGCGCATCAAACAAAGAGATGGCGGCGCGTTCTCGATATAGACACTTTAGAAGGCGGGAGTAAGGCGGCGACAGGTCTGTTATGGAGAATCGAATGCCATTGCTATGTATCAGTGAGCCTTTTTCCAAAAGGAAAACCCGTATGATACGTAATAGACGTCACACACCTTCCCATATCAACTAACGCGTACAGGTGATTTGCACGATCGAGGTCCCATGGGGACATTTTCGAAGCAAAGTTATCAAGGGTCACGATATCAGCAATAGACGCCATGGTATACGGCCCACTACATAAGGGTATGATTATGATCAAGAGGTGATGAGAAAATGGGGTATGTCAAGTTAGTGATTAAAGGGTTCGTTGAGTTCAAGTTTTGAGTTCAAGTAGGTACCTAAGGTAGCAAAGTTACGTAACCTTAGTCTATTCCATACAAGCCGGAAAACAAGACGGATGATGGCCCCGCCTATGCCAGCTGGCACAGACCGTGTGTACACTTAGAATCAATCGATACTTGGGAATCAACCATAGGAACTACGTATGTAATCAATTGCAATGCTGAACTTAGTAACCCCATTTCCCTCCAATCACCAAGCGTTTAAGGACGCTGCAAACCGAGAGAATGCCCTATAAGGCACTCGCAGCTGAACTTTAGTAGAACCACGCGACCACCCTCGACCGAGTTGGGGCCTCGTGCTAGCCTCGTTTTCCTATAATAAGTGCACCTGAGCACCTGAGCACCTGAGCACCTCCTCATGGATGGATCTGCATTATTCAGTGGTGGATGCAGTCCCGCATGTGTACCACATTTAGGTTGGCTCATCAGCAGGCCGTCTTTCATGGGGGTTCTGTTTGACGCGCCTGCAGACATTGAAACGAGCGCATTTGGCCCTCTCAACTGGCCTTGGTGAGCGGCCACCAGCAAGACCTGCTTTGGCAGCCTCACGAACTGACACACAGCGCCCTGTACTGCGTACGTTTCATTTCGTTGGGATCCTATACCCACGAGAGGCATAGTGAAGGCCTCAGAGCTCGGCTTTTGGGGCTGATATTGTACCGCCAATCAATCATCCCAATTCTGGTCAACAATGTTTGCCGGTGCCGTACGACTACGATACGTCAAATGCTCCACCAGATCCTGCAGGTGCGCGGATATTTTCAATTAGATAACGATGAGACGCTAGTAGGAAGAAAATGTCTTTGAAGTCATAGTTACATGTCGAAGACAACCTGCGGTATATCGACAGGACGAGGCAGCGTTAGATGAAGGCAAATGATCGAATTCTGGATATTGGTAAAGGCCACACTCGGGTAATAACCGGGTCTTCATGGCATCGATCTAGTATTCCAATTCTTGAGTTCTCAAGGGTTCCTGCAGATGTTTCGTACTGCCGCCTGCAACTTTGAGCATGGCTGGGTTTGGCACATTGGCCGCAGTGTGGTTACATAACTGGATACATCGAGACGAACGAAAGCATGAGATACGATAACTGGATTGTACTGTGGTGAGACCGTACTCCAACTCGAACAGGAAACCTAACAGCGATGATAACAACAAGATATGGTGTTCATTCAACGCACAGGTTGTCGCAATACCGGACACTCGAGATTTCTTTCCATTTCGCTTCTAAACGTTGGTAGTAGTATACTAGTACATATAATGTACGTATAGATTTTGGGGGGGAAGACATACGGCAAGTATAGCCGTGGTCTTAGGGGTTTATTATTCCTGGCTGGATGAGGGAAGGAGTCGTTGTGCAGACCTAAACTCTACCTACCTTATCTTGCTACCTACCTTGGTAAGGGTGTGCAGAGCCGAGGGCAAACTACAGGTGGTTCAGCACTATCTCCCCGGTGCATATATGCACTACGCTGTAGCGCAGTAGCTCACTGCTAGGAGGTAAGTTGGGGCGTTGTGGGGTAGACACCAGGTAAGTACATACAAGCCAGGATATTGACGCGTCAAGTCGCGTCAACTTCGCGTTTCTACGCAATACCCCAACATGTTTTCCATAGCATGTAAGTAGATACTGTACAAGATTATATACAACATACAACTGTACAGTACACGTTCCATGTTTCCAGGCCACGGCTTCATCCGAGTCTAAGTAAGTATAGCTACCAAAGTGCAGCTCGGACCGAATGTTTGGAGGTTAAGCTGTCGTTATTACATAACACGTCTTCAAGCAGCCAGATTACCCTACTACTTCGACCGTCTCCCAAACTCTCCTGAGGGTCGATCAGGCCATGTTCCATCGGTAAAGATGCACATGTCCCTCCACGTAGGTCTGACCATATGCTGCTAATACATTGGAAAGGTTACCTGAAAGGTCGCATATCTTAAAAAATAACTGATTCATACTTATATCTGAGTACCTTCCTGGCCTTTTTATGCCCGTTTCAAGATTCTATATACCTAGAGCATCTTGCTAGTAAACCGCCTTACTCTGTCTATATCTAGATGTAAGTATGTAAGTACATATGTATGTCATGTAGGTCTAGGTATATACATGCATATGGTGTGGTTATGACTTCTTAGCGTTGAGTATTCAACAGCCAATACCCCATGTATATAGTCAGTCGGTAGCGATGTCAAGTTGGCCCAATCGCGCTGAAAACATCCACATTGGCATTTACACATTCCCCGCCCACGCCAACCTACAGCTCATACTTGTATTTGACATCTCGGCGCTGCCTTTCCCACCTGCACTACAATAGACTACCTATTCTTCTTATAAGATGTCAGTGAAACCCTAGGCTACCTGATCTACAACACATAACCAAGAAGCTACCTTAGCGTTATATGGTCTATCTGTTGTGACCACTGGTTGTTGAGCTCTCCCACACGCGCACGCGCACACGCACACGCACCCGACATCCCCCTACCTACCATATCTACCCAAGCCCCCACTCGCAAGAAGACTACGCCGTCGTTCAATCGTTGAAGTTCCATCGGTCAAATCGGCATACAATCGCTTCCTCGCGCTGCTGCGAGCGTCCTGTCCACTCGAATCACTCGGACCCGCGCTTCTACCAAACGCGTCCCAAGAGCACACGCAGTAAGTTGTCGCATTCTCCTATCAGGCCACAGTTTTGATCCCGGCACCTCGTCTTCTTCCTGCCCACTCCGCACGCTTTCCACTCGCCGGCCGATCGATGCATATGCACTTGGCGCCCCATGCACTCCTGTCGTGTCCCTCTCCTCGCTGGCCACACCTGCATCCGGAGTGCATGAGCGTCCATCCACTGCGTCCACTGCTGCGTCGAGCTACGTAGAGCCAAACAGGCCTGGACGCTGCTCAACGTTTCGCTCCACCATCACCACTACAAGGTAGTTAGTCTACTGTCTAAGTAGTAGTGTTGATCCTAGACCACCGCTTCTTTGCGCTTCCGTCTCCCTTGTCCTTGACTCCAGTTATACTAACCTACTAACTAAGCTCCCACGCACCTTAGTGCTATTGAATTGCCTTCCTGCTCATCCTTCAAAAAGCTGCCGTCAGGGTCCCCTGGCCGCCCGCTGTGCACTTGGCCATACTGTATACCAACTGACCGCCTCACGTTTTCATACACTCGCTGTTCATAGTGCGTATTCCAGTCGTCTGGTGCGCGTCTTCTTGCAAACTACACCGGGTCGCAACACTGTGAAGTGGACTGTGTTGGCATCGTATTCAAGTCCCCCAACTGTCATCGTTCAGGTGCTTCAGGTGCTCGACGCAGGGTTCGCGCCACCCGCCATTCTGCAGTTGATACATACCTAGCGCAGCAGTATTGGACTGGGTGCATTGGACACCTGAGGCCCTGTTTAGTATACAGTAGTCCCGATAGAGGGTATGTTCTCTTCCTCACCCCCTGCAACCCTGCAGTGCTACCTTATTCTATCACCCTCCTCCTTTCTCTTTATCCTAGATTCCTCTTATCCAACATCGTTCCCTTCTCTTTTCTTCTTCCTGGTATAGTCGTTCCTTCTCACCCCCCCTCCCCAATTCCACCCTGGTGGAGGGCTGCTTCTATCAGTTACGAACCGATAGTTGCTCTTTCCGCATATCCAGGTTAATACATCACCGGCGCAAAACGATTTCCTTAGCCACCCGCACATACCTACAGCACACCTTAGCCTTTCTTTGCCGTCTTACATCGTGCGCGGTATCTCATAATTCCTGTGTTGCTTGCTGTAGCCGGATATAATCACCAGGACCCTTTATTCACAGGCACATTTCACTCACCTGGGCTGGTTCATAACGCTTCGTTCGGAACAAGCCAGCAGTGTTAGCTCCTACTTTCTAATCCCGTAGGCTTACTGCTCAACGAGTCATCTAACAGCTTCCTAGTTGTGATAAGTCTCGGACTCACTGGGCTGGCTCCATCGGCCGTGAATATGAAAACATATGAAAGCTGGTAAATTGTGATGGATTATTTCGGACTCTAGTCGGAATTGCATTTTTTGGAACCAAAATTTGAAACTTGTCCTATTGCCCGCTTTCAGCGTACCTAAGAATGGCTTCGCAGTTTCTTGGTACGACTGCCTCTCTGTCGAATGATTCCCGGTCTTGTGATCGCGGATTCAAGACCCCGGAACCTTTTGCGCCTGGTACCGACGAACAGTCGCTCCCGCCGCTTCGTCCACGCTTGAGGCTCAAAAGACGCCATGTATCTCAGCTTAATGCACCCACTAAGCAGTTTCTTGCGTCAATTGCCGCTGCCGACGTGCCGATTCCAAGCGTCGAGGGTATAGATCAGGAGATGATTGATACGTTGCCGGAACTTCATGTGGAGGATCTTGACAGTATAGATGATTGCCATCGTCTGACTCCGAGGATGTTTTCTCCCCCCAAAACCCCGGCGATCGATTTTGCGCCTTTGGTACCTACCAAGTATCCAGATTGGTACAGCGATTCTACGTGGAGCGATTCTGATTCGGAATCCAGTCACGACTATGAATCCAGCAGGCCCTCAACCGCATTCTCGACCCAAACAAGCTCGTCTTTGTTTAGCCTCTATTCTCACGCTACCGATGACGTAAGCTGTATTAGTCCGGACCTCGAGTCTGCCGAATTTCTACGAAAGGTCGAGCCAGAAAATGCACCACTCCATTCTGGACAAGATAAACCCAGAAAAGCGCCTTGGACGAGAGCCATGAGCTCGCACTTGTGGGCAACGTATCTGTTGTATCTATCAGACCCTCGGGTGACTCCCATACGTCTTGGCAAGAGTTGCATACCGCCTCATGGAGTCTGCGCACGTGTAGCGCGACAGGCGCAACGAAGCTGGAAAGGGTCCAAGCCCCAACATACTGACGAAGCGGGAAGTAGAAGTAGTACTCCCACAGCTGAGTCTATCAAAACCTATATTCAGTGGCCTCATACTGGAGGCGCTACTCGAGCTCACTTGCGAGAATTGTGTAAGATCAAAGCTACGAACAAACCGGGACGTTATCTCTCGCGGAGTCCTACACCTTTCAACAGGGCCGCCAACCGCCGTTGGAACCGCCGTTCAACGCCGGCCCAATCTACATCAGTCTTTTCGGCTCAGGACATAGCCATGTCGTTAGCTTTAAGCACCTCTGACACGATGCAACCTCATGGACCTCTTGCTCAACTTACATGCTCTCAATTACCACCTATATCATCCGACTTTCAGTCTGAGACGACTCCGTCACACGAATCGCAACTGCGGCCAATGCCGAAAACGCCAGTCAAGAGCCAGGTTCTCGAGGAGCCATTCATGGAGACCAATATCAGGCCCCCTCGACATAGCTCAGGTCGGCTGGGATCCCCATTCCTAGCTAAGAGTTATGGGCCCAGCTCTTCCTCGGCTATTACGGCTAAGATCACCCTACCTAAGCAGTCGAACACTGTGGGACCCCGTAAGCTCTTGAAGTCACCCGTTCACCTCACTAGATCGCGGTCGGGCACACAGAAACGCAGATCCGTCAAGGGCCACGAAGAAAAGCCTTGGAAGCGACCGAGCTTAGCAGCTGCCTTCTTCAAGGAAGGTTCGCGCAATGTGGAGGATACTACAACTGTCCCTACTGCTGAAAAGCAAGTTATACAACACGCAGCAGAACATAGCACAAGTACCGATGACCTTTCTCAGCATTCCGCCTCTCAGGTTGCATCTACAGCTCTGCTAGAAACTCAGAGTACCATGAGCAAGCCATTCGTAATCTCGGCTATGTCGTCTCAAGCATCGCCATCACGTCCACCTCGCTTAGGATCACCATTCTCCGCGGCAAGCTCGAGCTACAGCTTTCCCAATAGGCTATCTTCTGCCAGCAGTTTTAGCTTGGCAGCATTGCGCAGACCCTTCGCAACAGTTCAACCATCTCCACAACCAATCACAGACACTCCTTCATCCACCCGATCCAGCCTTGCCTCGCGGTTGGCTTACCTAGACCAGCGGCTTAAGGAGCTGCGTAACCGCGGCACTGATCGCAGGCGCTCGCAATCACCGCTGTAATACGGCTTCTACACCCCTCTCACTACCTTTAATTGTACACCTACACCGGATTTTCCTGATGATTATTTTTACGACAATGACGACATGCCAACGTAGCTTTACGTATTACGAAGTGCATAGTATGCCACCGAATTTATACTCAAAGCTCAACAGTACCTTACGTCATACCTAGCATGATGAAAATATATGGCTCGTGTAGCTCACGCACAACTTGCCCTGTTTACACCTCACCTGGGAGGACTATTTTGGAAATAATTTGCTTTACTCGAACTCTCACAGGGTCGTTCATGATCTAACGCTACCAGCAAGCACGCAATCCTTTTTTTTGTCACGCGCACCACGAAAGGCACGAATGATTTATGAATGGATGGGTCTTTCCTTTTCTTTCTCCCCTCGAAGTTACTCGGATCACAATTACGATGCCACTCAGATTTTGCAACCACTTGTCGTAGTGCTGGCCTTACACTTGAGTTAGAGCTCGGCGTTTTGGTCTTGTGGATACAAAAGCCTATGTTGGATGGCATGATGAAATGACAGCCGGAGTGACCAGCTAGCCATGTAGTCCAGAGACATTACAGAGATAACTTGATAGAAAATGAACAAATAGTCAGAGAGTTCATGATCATCTCTCGATCCCTTTGTTCAGATGCGCATAATTATGAGGTCACTGGTTTGCTACTCTATGATCCCGATGATGAGATGGAGTTTTGCGAGTGTAACAAGATGATGTTGCTGAGTGTGCTCTTCTTGAAACAGGCCCAGTATGACATGATGAGTGACGTGTTCGTGGGCGTTGATATGACACTAAAAAGGGCGAGGCTAGCTGTCGTTTTGTTGGAAATGGAAGGGGTGGAACCGGCATATGAGAGATCTTAGTATGGGTACAGCGTTCGCTTCTAGAAGTGGGCTTATATACCGTTCTAGCTGTTGGAGGTACTGCAGACGGGAGGCGGTAGATCACCTGGTTTCCCCAAGTTACCAAGTTAAGGTGGGAGAATAAGACAAAATAGGTCTTCCGAAACCCCGCCCCTCTTCATATTACATGCGTCGCAAAGCACATAACACACGCTAATCTAGGGCAGAAGGCTATTACAAAGCTTCTTACATCTAAAAGCGAACCGGCTTCATCCGACGTCTTTTGCCAGAACCGGATCCGTGGCTAATGGGTTCTATCGACGCCTCGCAAAGGGAGTTGGCAGTGTTAGTCACAGGGTTTGGAGTAAGTCATGTTCACATCGCCTAGCGTCGTCCACTGTGATGTCATTGCTCCCTTGTGACGAGAGATGGTCTGCGAACTGATAACCCGTTATCGTCTCGAGTGTCGCGCGGCTAATAGGAGCTCTATCTGCAGCCCTTCAGAGAAGCGTA
Source organism: Xylaria castorea (assembly GCA_022495115.1). NCBI lineage: Eukaryota > Fungi > Ascomycota > Sordariomycetes > Xylariales > Xylariaceae > Xylaria > Xylaria castorea. The sequence goes on along the minus strand of MU382630.1, from coordinate 394,242 downwards.
CCCGGTGAACCCGTCCTGGGAAATCGCCGCGCTTCTCCCCGATCACCTCCCCGCGGACCGCGTCAAAGACGCCACACATCGGTCCGCGAGGGATCTCCCGCCCGTCCGCATCGTCAAGCTGCCCGGGCCGGTCCGTACCAGTTACGAATACACCCGCGACCTAGTGCCTAAGCTTTGGGATGATGCCGAGCGCAAGATTGACTACGCCGTCCATATAGGGATGGCGGGTCCGCAGCTCGTTTATCAAATTGAAAGGCGCGGCCATCGCGACGGCTACCATGTGGCGGACGTCGACGGGAAGCTGCTCGAGGATGAGAAACGGCACGCCGAGCAGGGGGACCAGTGGATCTGGCACGGCGTGCCGCCCGAACTATTAAGCGATTATGATATTGGCGATGTACATCGAAGATGGGTGAAGCGCAGTCCGGTAAGAGAAACGGTTGTTGCCATAACCCCGCCTTTTGTCCCATCACTGACGTGCGCACCGCCCCTATTAGCAAAACCTGGACCTTAGGGTTTCGGAAGATGCAGGACACTATCTATGTGACTTTATCTATTACTCGAGCATGGCTCACCTTTGGAAGCAGCAGAGACCGAAGAAGGTCGTATTCTTTCACGTCCCACTCCATTCAGATGCAGAGTCCCTCAAGCGAGGGGTCGAGCTGGCCCTAACGTTGATCAGGTCTATTGTGGAGAGCGAGCTGGAGAGGAAAATATCAGTTGCATAGTTATCTATTTACATTGAGTGCAGAGGCTTATACACCTTGTTGTATATGACAGGATAAATCTAGGAGTAGTCTCTTCGAATCTTTGCCATTGAGCCCGACAAAGCATACCCCGGGTAATCAATAGCTCCGAATCCAATTTTCAGTAATCATAAGCACTCTTTTGCGCCTCATGCATCATTGTGCATATACATATTTCGTAGCAGACAAGGCGAAAAAAGATGTTTGCATGTGCCACCTTAACTGTGTTCTTAACAGTCTCGCCGATGCTAGGAAAGGTCGCCGACAAGCCGAGTTCCATATAGTTTCTAGTGAGTTATTCGGCGACCCGGGCGGGATTCCTCGTCCAATCAGCCACCACTCGCCTTCCGCGTCCTAGTCCGAGCGTTGCAATCTGAGACCTTCGCCGCCAACCCGTCGGGGAACTAATTGGATTGAAGAGAAACAATATAAATATAAGACCCTCTTCCTGCGGGGACTATATCATGCTCCTTTTTTGCACTTTCTTTCAGCCCAACAAGTAGAATCTCACACATCAGAATTTCTTCGTGTTTTCACAGTACAGTCCAATCCTACATCTACGTTCTCCTCACTGCAACCTGAGTACGCCCCGAAGTGCAACATCGGCAAAATGTGTATGAAAGCTAACTGCGGTGAATGTGGTATGTTTTATCTCATCTTCTTGCCACCGCATAGATGCACGTTGTTTTTGATATAATATGGATTTCTACCAAGCGTAACTTCCATCTTCGTGGTACCGACTTTTACTGACCCTCGTGAAACAGGGAAGACGTCGTGGCAGGGCTGCGGTAATCACGTCGCCATGGTGTTAGATACAGTTCCCACCGACCAACTATGCACTTGTCAGCCCAAGTTCGAGTCCAACGGCAAGGAGTATCCACCCAAGGCGAAATGACGGTTCCCTTGGCCTTTCTGGTAGCTTCTTTGGCTTTAAAAAGCTAGCCTTGGAAAGGGAAGAAGAGCCGCCAGATCGTGCATCAACTACCTAACGACTTGCTTCTGATCACCTCGACCGAAGATATATATGTTAAGCGTGTGTTTCATGGCTACATGTTGTAACGGGTCTCTGTGAAGAACTATCCTATCATGGAACTATGTGTTTGTTGGGAATGGGCGATATGAACCAGAAGCACATCATTCATTTCATTAGCTACGGCGGATGGAGAACAAGCAATTTGATGGAAGCGATGGTGTTGATTCTGACTGAGATAGTAAAGTATTCTAGCTCCCCTCTAGTTAATTTCCTACGTCTATAAAGCAACGAATCGTACTCCCTCGCCTCATAAGCGTAAAATGCCACAACATCATTCAGAAAGCATGATTCGCAGCTCTAACTCCTTTCGCCCTCCAATGCTTCTCGCTCCACGCTATGCATAGTCTTGATAACTCCGTAGTATGAATAGTAGGCATGGCTTATACGGCTCTACTTGTATCTATCGTATCTTTATTATGTACGCCCGCCTCCGAATCTAGATCTTAGTACCCTTTGCCCAACCAGCTCGGTGGTATTGATTGGACCACTTGACCTCTACGCCGAGCTGATGAGCAACACGCATGGGGAATTCCGGCTCGCGGAGGAACTGTCGGGCTATGAAAATGAGATCGGCCTTGGAGGCGTGGCTGTCGTCTTGCTGGACGATGTCATGCGCCATCTCGGCGGTGGTGATCATGCCGACGGCGCCGATCAGGAGCTTGAGGCCCTCCTTCTGCAGCGCCTCGCGGACCTGACCCGCCAGGTCGACCTGGTAGTACGGGTGAACGTTGATCTTCTGGGTATCGATGTTGCCGCCCGAGCTGACGTCGAGCAGGTCGACGCCGGCGGCCGGGAGCAGCTTGGCGACTTTAATGGTGTCCTCGAGCGTCCAGGTCGGCTCGCCGGCGTACTCCATCCACTCCGTCGCCGAGATGCGCAGGAGCAGGGGCATCGAGGCGGGGATGACCTCGCGCACGGCCGCGATCGCCTCGAAGAGGAGCCGCGTGCGGTTCTCGAAGCTGCCGCCGTACGCGTCCGTCCGCTTGTTCGAGAGGGGCGACATGAACTGCGAGAACACGTAGCCGTGGGCGCCGTGGACCTCGATGGTGTCGAAGCCGGCCTCCACGGCCCGCCGCGCCGAGTCCCGGAACGCCTGCACCAGCTCCTTGATGTCCGCGGCCGTCATCTCCTTGGGCTCCGGGTACTCCTCCTTGGTGAAAGGAATCGGGCTCGGGGCCCAGACGTTGTCCGCCCAGCCGCCGTGCTCCTTGGCGGCGACGACGCCGTGTCTTCCCCTGGGCACCAGCCACGGGGCGAGGACGCTGGCCTTGCGGCCGGCGTGCCCAAGCTGGATACCGATCTTCTGGTTCTGGGAGTGCGCAAAGTCAACGATGCGCTTCAAGGGCGCAATTTGGCTATCCTTCCACAGACCGCTATCCCTGTAAGAACCGAGGTGTTAGAGACTACCGCTTATAGTAAAGGTTTTTCAAGTTTTTCAAGGTTTTTGTGACTTCGGGGTTTCAGAGACAATGCATGCAAAAGCACGCGGGGGCGGAAAGGGGTCGGTGAAACATACTGCGGGGAAATTCGGCCGTTGGCTAATACGGAAGTGGCCTCAACAATGGTGAGGGCTGCGCCGTGAATCATAAACTGCGAGAGATGCGAAAAGTGCCAGTCGTTATGATGACCATCTTCGGCACTGTACTGACACATAGGCGATACTGCGAAACGGTTCTGCAGTGTCATATCTCTGATCTTGATAGGCTGGAACACAGTTGGCGCCGTAGCCGGGTCCAGAGCCGTGCCGGCCGCTGGCTCTTGTGCGGGCGTGTAGTAGGGAACGCCCGGGGCCGCCTTGTTCTCGACTGATGACATGGTTCCGCGTTTTTTATTGGATCTTAATACACCGGGTGAAATTTTTTAAAAGCTTTGAAGAAGCAGGTTGTTTATGTATTGCTAACTGGTGCTGAAATGAACCCTGAGTACAATCTGTATCGAGAGAGATCCAAAATCAACATGAGTGCCGACGTCTGATTTATTTATATGAATTCATTTACATTATTATTACACGAGTCTCCTGCTTAGAAACGATATCGAAAGCAAAGAAGACTCGAGTGACCTACGTACCTAGTCATGAACATCTAAGGGATGAATAAGCGACCGCATTATACTTCTCAGCAGTGGTTGAGGCAAATAGTGGCTGTGGCCATGATTGGATCGCGCCCTCGGACTACATCAACTTTTGGACCGTGCAGCAACCAGCAACGTGTAAAAATGTAAACCCGATCTTGCGGACCCAGTTCGGGGTTCTGGTAGCGCGAAGCCAAGAATTAGTGTCTGCACCAGAGCAAAGATAGGATGGTTACATCATTGCTGCTGACCAAGTCGGAAGCTCGGGATCTCATTCCTTACTCAAGATACAAGCTAACGGGAAAACATTCGAAAAGGTTGAGAATTGGGAATCGGCGTTAAACGCAACGCAACGCAAGATGCAGGCTAACCTAATGGCGAAGACATTCGAATAGGTAACTTACCTAAGGTTGAGAATGGGAATCGGCGTTAAATGCAACGCAAGACAGACAGACAGATGTGGGGGCTTGTCAGCGTTACCCGAGCTTTGTGGGGTTGCAAAGGCGACGAGACGAGACGAAATACGAAAGAAGAAAGGCGGGGGATCACAGGGGCTTCGAGATAACTACCTACCCTGAACAGAACTCGACAAAAGGGGACAACAAGATGATAGATAACCAACTTGCTGCAACTTTCAGCAGCGTAGTTACACTCCTACCTAGCGATGGACGAATTAATGAGCTCGTGTTTAAGTAAGTAGCTGCAGAGGTGCTTGAAATGGGGGTTTGAGCCAAGCCAATCCGCCCAGGGTCGGATTTGGTCATGTTTCGTTTCAACCTTGGGCGTGATTCAGGTACGCCAGTCAGTCTCAAACACCAGGGCCTGTCGCAGCTTTGTGTGCTGGCGGGCGGAGGAGCTCTACCCGTGCTACCCCCCAAGACATTTCTTGCTGCGCCTTCGTTGTTTCGTCCCATATCTTAGCGAGCCGCCAGGGATACCATCTGCAGGGGAAGCTCGAGGAATTGTTGAGCTTCACGATTGCCCAAGTACGGAGTATAGTATTGTAAAAAGCCTTCTCTTATCATTTGCTAGCTATAGGGTCGTCATAGGATGATGATACCCCAAAGGGGATAGCATCCCCATTCAGGGGGAAGCATTGAAGCTCTACCTCAAACTGCCCATGTGAAGCCAAAAGCTCTTGACTTATTTTTTTCATTTCCATCTCTTCTTACTGGCATCAGTAGGACAACTTGCTTGGTTAAGTTGAAAAGCATCTCTGGCTCTGATGCTAGCTTTTCTTGAACAAATAAGTGACAAAACTGGAAAGATGACAAACATGTCGGTTGAGAAAGGAGGTCTTATCACTCTAAGCTCGTGAGTAGTCGTGCATCAACTTTTTTAAGCATCTATCTTACAAGGGTATAGGGATAAGACGAGCGGCTCAGATATTATCAAAGTCATGGTTGGTCCCAAACGCGACGAGTTTTTTATCCCGAGACGGCTCTTAGCTTCATGCGAATACTTCCGCGCGCGGCTCGACTTCGCCCGCGGCCAGACCTCCCATGTCATTCGATTGGACGGCCAGTGTTCCGATATGTTCAGGCTCTTCGAGTATTGGCTCTCCGAGAGAAAGGGCCTCGGCAAATTCATCGACGATGCCGAGTTCGACCAGTCGTGCGAAGAACTACATTGGGACCTGGTTAATCTGCAGCTGTTCGCCGCCAACATCGGCGAGGCGGCGTTGCAAGATGTGGCGATGGATGCCCTGCAAGACCTTTATCTGCGCTGCAACTGGGAGATCGACCCTGAACTTGTCAAGTTCGTATATACCGAATGCGACCCCGAGGCGAGCTATTGCCTTCGCAGCCTTCGCAGGTGGATCGTGGCCATGATAGCCTGGGGAATGGGGGATGCAGAAGAAAGGGAAGCACTAGAGACAATGTTTGGCAAGGTAAGGCATTCTCGGAACCATCTCCTTCTTGTTTTGCCAGCTTTCAGAGCACGAGATTTCCTTTCAAGACCAAGACAGGGTCTAGAAGCTTCTGAAACCCTCACATATCACGCTATAAATGGCGATAACTAACTCCGAGTGTTGCAGTGTGCTGGCTTAAAAGAAGAGTACGACAGCCACCTAAAGAAGGTCTCCGCGAGCAAACTGGACGTCGACTTCAAGAATCCCCAACTTCGGCTGCCGTCGAACAGCTTGAGGAGCGAGGAGCGTCATTTCGGCTATCGCCAATGCTCCTTTCACACCCACAGGTCGACCGTCGGCCAAAGACGTTGCCCGCATGTCCATTCACTTTCGCCGTGGATGTACTCTCCCCTGACAGACGGGTATACTGAGTCCGACTCGGAACGAAGCGAGGTTGTTTAACTCCGGCCGACGAACCGTTTTTTCCTATCGAGATCTTTCCTACCGTCTGTCGAGAGGCAATTTGAGTTCTCGCGAGCTACACAAGCCATCGTGGTTATAATAAAGGAATACGAACCAATATCACGCATTATCGCCGGTCAGAACAATAATACCTTCTACATATCTCAGAGGACTAGGGAAAGTAAAGGTGTGGAGATGTTGGTTGGATCTAATGTTGGTTACTTCTCTTACTCCAGGTGAGACCGCATGATGGTATTTTGGCAAGTCACATATGACTAACACGACTAGTAACAGCACCCCAATAAGTGGATTGCAGATTACGATGCTGCTTTGAGAACAAGCAAGAGATAGAATTAGAGATTAAGTGAGTAATAGTGTATAATATAATAAGAGGAAAAGAAACAAAGCCTCTAGGGTTGGCAATGTACACTACTGCTGCATTTCAAACCGTCTAATTGTGTACCTACCTATAGATGTACAGGAGCTTGAAAAAGTCCTAGCCAGTAATTAAAGAAAAAAATAGTAGCACACCATACTTATCTTTGGAAAACAAGCATGAAACTCGCTGAAACTATAAATGACTTATCCCATCATGCAGATTAAACAATAATTCATTATTGTTGTTAGTTTATTTCGATATCAGAGAAGTCTGTTAAGGCAAGAATGAAATGGATCAGGACTTCTTTTTCGTTTTTATTGACATGGCCTGACAGGTCTGACATTACCGATATACTTAGGTCGACCGGGCAAGACCGGTAAGTTCAAGCGCATTCCAAGTAAGCTAAGAGCGAGCGATTGCCCGTGGTCCGTAGATGCTACCTAAGTACTTCGTGATGCTAGCTTGTTTAGCTGGCGCAAGTCACGTGCAGCTACGATGGCTCCATAGTTACTGGCCAGCCGTCCAATAGCAGGTAGGTATTTCCAATTGCTTCATGGACTGAGCACTTTTTCAATCCGTCACTCCATTGCTTGGACCAGCTCTTACCACTCAACCTCCGACTTCTCCCCTCCACCAAACCACCAATTGACTTGTCAGCCGGCTGGTCCACGACCCTTGCCCGACATGTTGGCGAGATCGACCCTGCGCTCGATGCGCATCCTCAATGGCGCCCGGAATGGAACTACCGGCGTGGCCAAGGTACCACAGAATCCATCCCGAGCCCGACCTGCTCACTTCTGTCTGGTTAAGGTCGACATTCGAGACTAATCGCTCATCGTGTACAGAGGTCCATCTCCACCTCCGGCGCCTCCACCGAATCTCCCACGATGCTCAACATGGCCGCCGGTGCCTCCACCGCTCTCGCCCTTGGATCCATCGCCTGGTACTACCACCTTTATGGGCCGACCGCGCACGCCATGACGCCTGCCGAGGAAGGGTGAGTGTTGGACGCTGCTCTATTGGACGCTATAGATCTACGGATACTATAAATGCCGTCGTGGAAGGTGCCTAGTTAACCAGCGACCGCCAGTCTTCATCCTGCAAAATACCCCTGGGTCCATGAGCAATGGCTCAAGACCTTCGACCACCAAGCGTAAGCCATCGCGACCCCTCCCCTACTAGACGTGCCTTTTTCTCACCCACGTCAACAGTCTCCGCCGAGGTTTCCAGGTCTACCGTGAAGTCTGCATGGCTTGCCACTCTCTAAGCCGTATTCCTTACCGAACTCTCGTCGGTACTGTTCTCACCGTTGACGAGGCTAAGGAGATGGCCGAGGAGAACGAGTACGACAGTGAGCCCAACGATGAGGGTGAAATCGAAAAGCGACCTGGAAAACTATCCGATTACATTCCTGCCCCTTACAAGAACGACGAGGCTGCCCGAGCGGCCAACAACGGTGCCCTACCTCCCGATCTAAGCTTGATCATTAAGGGCCGTCACGGCGGTTGCGACTACGTCTTCAGCTTGCTGACTGGTTATCCCGAGGAGCCCCCTGCTGGCGCTCAGGTCGGTGCCGGCCTCAACTTCAATCCCTACTTCCCTGGTACTGGCATTGCCATGGCCCGCGTTCTCTACGATGGTCTAGTCGACTACGAAGACGAAACCCCTGCGACGTCATCCCAGATGGCCAAGGATGTCGTAGAATTTCTCAATTGGGCCGCGGAACCTGAGATGGATGACCGGAAGCGCATGGGTATGAAGGTTCTGGCCGTCACTAGCGTCCTGTTTGCCCTCAGCGTATGGGTGAAGAGGTATAAGTGGGCGTCACTCAAGTCGAGGAAGATTGTTTACGACCCCCCAAAGGCATCAAACAAGGTCCGTAACTAAAACTCAAACCCTGCATGTACTACTAGACTCCAAACGATTCCTTTGTATGTGAAGAAGGGATGAGGATTTTGATGTTGCCAGCGGGGTGAAGCAGCCCCGGGTCTTGATTCTAGAGTGTAAATCAAACTTCTCTGTTTTTAGACGTTCACAGAGTATTGCTTGCTTGAGAGAATTTAGCGAGCAGTATGCACATAGAGTCAAAATGGTGATGACGGCATTATTCTACTTACAACCTCCGCAATGGTGCGATATCCAAAACTACCAACAGCATCGGTGCATGTAAACGGACTTTTATAACCTCTTGATGTACTTCTTCAAGCACGCAGTCATTCAGCTCATATAGTATGTTATTAGTCAGCCCCACGTGTCTGCCTAGCACCGAGCCCAGTGCTGATTTACAATCCCATTCACTACAGTACTCACTTACACATACATCGTTCACCCAACGTACATATTAAATTATTCCAATTACCAACTGACTACTCGATAACTACAATTCACTAAACTTGATTACATATATAATAGGTAGGTCATTATTATAACCCGGTTATATACCAACCATACCAAAATAACACCGTCCTCTACCTAGCTCACCACATACCCAACCTATCTACCTTGAGTAGCTTGATACATAACTTATCTTCTAATTCATCTCCGCCGAGGAAGCATCAGTACGAGTTGCCATTCGGACAGAAATAAGACTATGATGCCATGAGCTTCTCTCGGTGCACGGGCCCATCGGCGGCCGCTAACCGCCAGGCGAGTCATCTATCCGACGATTTTATGTTTGGCTTCAACATCGAAGATGAAGAGGACAGGGAATACTTAACCGAAGTAGCTAAGCATGGAATAGGGCATGAGGATGATATCAAAGGCTTCGTTCGCCTTAGCCTGCGCCGGGGTATAGAAGAATGGGAACAAGCAATTTGTTGCGCCTTAGCGATGAGAGACCGAGCATCTTTCCAGAACCCCTTGGATGGACAAGACATTCTTACGTTCCTAGCAAAGATTTATCATGTTGATATTGGATCCTGTCATTCCCACGTCCAATCTCCTCTACGCCAACCTAGATGTCCAAATGCCAAGAGGAAGTCGAGAAAGATCTGTGCAACACCGGATGCAGAGATACCGCTGGAAGTTTCGGCTAAGAAAAAGAGACGGGTTAAGAAAGGCACAGATTCGCCATATTGGAAAGAGACGTCCATACCAGTACGCGAAGAAGATGGCCGGTCCGAAAACGACCCAGAGGCCAAAGTAACGACGAAGAAGAAGGCTCCGAAGAAGTGCAAAAAGCCTTTAGAATGCACAGATCCGCCGAAATCCATGATTTCGGTAGAAAAGACCGGAGATAGTACCGCAACGCTAGCATGCGAAGATCCCAAGCTCACGTCTGTTTTCTTGAATGACGAACACGAGTCCTTACAGAGCGCATCATTCATAAACACTCGAGGACTTGTACTCCAACATAAAGACAATATTACAGGAGAAACCCCAGGAGATTCAGGCTTTGCTCTATCTGAGCCTGAGCTTGACACCCCTATGACCCGAGATTTAAACGAACTGCAGTCGAACATCAAATCTGAAAGAACGAGCGAACTGGCGGACATCAAAGTAACTCAAGCTCCCTCAGACAACGAGCAAAAGCAGCCGACAACACAAAAGGCGACTCCAAAACGCAAAGCAAAGTCTCCCTACTTCGAGAATGCAAAAGCAGCACTACCCAGCCCGTCGAAACTATCGCTATTAAGAAGTCCTAATAAAAGACCGCCCCGCGGCACCGTCTCCGCGCTCCCCTTCCCACGCCTCGACAGCCCGCGCTTCGGGCTGATCCAGGAGGAGCTCGCCGACGACCCGTTCCGCCTCCTCATCGCCGTGACCTTCCTGATCCGCACGTCCGGGAAAGCCGCCATCCCCGTGTTCCGGGCCCTCGTGGCGCGGTATCCGACGCCCGCCGACCTCGCGGACGCGGCCGACACGGCCGACATCGTCGCCATGATTAAGCACCTGGGCCTCGGCGTCGTCCGCGCCGCGGCCATCCAGCGACACGCGCGCACCTGGCTGGACACCCCGCCTCGAGACGGCGTCCGATTCCCCGTGAAGGGGTATCTCGCCGATCCTGCCGAAGGGGACGTGTTATCGATGCACGACGGTGGCGATCTTCTTGCACCCCAGACCACATCGGCGGGATGGGAAATCGGCCATCTGACACAGGGCCCGTATGCGCTGGACAGCTGGCGCATCTTCTGCCGCGACGTGCTGCGGGGCGCGGCGGACGACTGGAAGGGCGGCGGGCGCGAGGGCGAGTTCCAGCCCGAGTGGATGCGCGTCCTCCCCGCGGACAAGGAGCTGCGCGCCTGTCTGCGCTGGATGTGGATGCGGGAGGGCTGGCTGTGGGATCCCGCGACGGGCGAGAAGACCATTCTACCGGATGAGCTGCGCCGCGCCGTCCAGGATGGGAGGGTCGGATATGATGATATGGGGAACTTGAGGATCCTGGATGAACAGCAGGCTGCTGCTTGCGTCTTCTGAGGCGTAGCTAGCTGACTTGTTGTAAGTCGGTGACTGACTGACTGTGCTTCGTCACGGGTATTGGGTAGGCAATGGTTCCTTTTGGCGATTCGTGGTCGAACTTTCATCGTAACCTAACTAGTGGAGATGCCCCTATGGTAATCTACTCAATAAGTAGTGTATCCTTGAAGATAGCTTGATTTAAGACCAATGCGTGCTCGCGTAACTTAAGCCTGACGAGGTAATCTCGTCGAACAGTCAATACAGTTTAGGATCGATATCTCAGAAGTTAACTTCTTTCGGGTCATCTTGTCTTTCCACATCAGACGACGTATAGCAGGAGGCATCTCATTACTTTCTGTTGATAATGCGACTTCATCAGATATTTTCGTGGAATTACTGCATGAGGAACCAAGAACGTATTTTCGTATCTAAGTATAGTAGTACCTTGGTGGACAGAATTCGACAAGCGATAAAAACATGCGATTGATGCACTTAGTCGCTAAGGCCTTTATTATTTGTACATGTGCTCTGAGTAGTACCATTTTCTACCAACGGTAATGGATTGATCCCATACCGCGTCACTGGCAACATCAAATTCGCGAGTATATTTAAAGAAGGTTTGTCTTTTAACGCTACTATGTTGAAGCATCTTATGCAGCTGGTGTTATGTTTAAGCAAAGGTATACCCAATTAACTCCTGTATGCTTCCTTTTTTGGTCCCTTTATCCCTTTTTAGAAATTGATTTTTTCTTTCTTCAACTGTAATCTCACGAGAGAAATTTTTTCGTAAAGATGTCTTGTATACTCTCAAACTCACTGCTGACCATTTGTGCCGTTTACTTTTCGTCTATCCTTGACGGCATTGGCAAGCGTGTCGAGCACTGAGACTGTATCTTCCCATCCGATACAGGCATCGGTGATGCTTACACCATAAGCCAGACCTGCCTTTCCTTCCTTTGGTACCTTCTGGTTGCCTAAAAGCTAATTGTCAGCAAAGCTTCTGCAACTTGTATACGGACAACTATACCTTCGTTGATATTACTCTCAATCATGACTCCCATAATTCCAGCCTCACCCTTCGACAACTGCTCCGCAATACTAGCCGCAACCTTGGGCTGGTTCTTGTGATTCTTCTCGGAATTGCCGTGGCTGCAGTCCACCATGAGTCGCTGTTGTATCCCTGCTTTATGCAGAGCCTCCTTAGCCTCGGCGATGCTCTTGGCATCGTAGTTGGTACCGCGCTTTCCGCCCCTGAGAATGACATAGCAATCCTCGTTCCCTACTGTGCCAACGATGGCTACGACACCGGGCTTTGTCACAGAGAGGAAGTGATGGGGGTGCTTCACGGCGCCAATGGCATCAATTGCAACGCCAAGCGTGCCATCGGTGCCGTTCTTGAAACCCACTGGGAAGGACAGACCACTGGCCAACTCGCGATGCAGTTGGCTCTCTGTTGTCCTCGCACCGACAGCACCGGCGGATAGGACGTCTGCTAGGAACTGTGGCGAGATGGTATCGAGTATCTCGCTAGCAATGGGCATTCCCTTGTCGGTCAGATCGACGAAAAGCTGTCTCGACATGCGTAGGCCCTTGTTAATCTGGAAGCTATTATCGATCTCAGGATCATTGATCAGGCCCTTCCAGCCGACGGTGGTTCTCGGCTTCTCGAGGTAAGAGCGCATGATTATGAGCAGCTCATCCTTGTGCTTCTCTTTCTCCTTCAACAGCAGGTCGCAGTACTCCAAGGCGGCTTTGGGGTCATGTATCGAACACGGCCCTACAATAACTAGAAGTCTGTCTTTCGTATCGGTGCCTTTAACTATAGCAACGGCCTCCTCCCTGCTCTCTAACACGGTGCGCTTCGAGTTGGGGGTCTGGGGGATCTCATGTTGAAGTAGGTCGGGTGGCGTCAAGGGATTGTATCCGCGGACTAGGCTTCACTTAGTTTCTTCTCGGCTATACTGGTTGGCGGCGTGGAACTAACTGCGCCAATCTTCACTCGCAGTCTTGTTTCCCACATGCTTGTTCTCGATGTAGAAGCTCTACGTAATGAGTAATCAGTCTAGGTTGCACTCCACGATGGACCATCTTGTTAGTCACACTTACCGACATGATCAGATAGGACTAGTGCCGTCGAGCGTCGGCAATGCAAGGCTTAACGTGGATTGGAACAAGTATGCAATAGGTCTGGTCTGGGAACCTTGTGATCCGGGGTTTCTTGGTGCCGGGTAAGTGATTAGCCAGACGGGAGAAGCCAGAAAAGTGAGTGCTCAAGTAGGTATACGAAGCTGATGGCAATAGTGGGATGAGATGTACCAGTAGTAGGTAGTGGGGGACGGAATGGATATAACCACTTAGGAGCGAAAGCGGCCCGAATTTTTCTATTTTGATGACTCTAGAAGGGGTCCGATGGCGGGGTTATCCGCTGTAGAGTGCTGATAGGTAGGTACCTCAAGATTAGCAAGGTATTAGTTAGACTATCAGGTACTGTAACGTGGAAGGATCAACTCTTAGTAAGTCCTAGACTAATACCATCTTCATCACCAGTAACGGATACATTTACTAACCCTATAACTTGAGCTATTACACTATTGGATAGTTGATAGCTCTTTATTCTATTCTATCATAGAATCCTATTTGTTTTTCAGTTTTGCGTTATGTAGGTAGGTTTAACATAACCTAATGAAAACCCAGGTACTTCAATACAAGCCTGGAGTAGGGTTCCGGAGTTTAGTGTCATAGAAACAACTAGTTTTGCTTTCCACTAGCTGAAAATTTGGGGGGTGGGGAGGGGGATTTTATCTACCTAAACATTCTTATATGTTCACTCAGCCTTTGTCCGAACACTGGTATGAACCCCGTTGGCTTCTTTCCAAGAGTACTCTAAACCATTAACCTTCCCATACAGCCATTTAAGTGACAGAGTACTGCCAGTCATTAGAATCGCCGAAAAAGCGAATAGCGTTGCGCGTTGCCAAGTGCTGAGTATATCGAAAATTGGGTAAGGGTACCTGGAGCGTGATTTTGATGAGCGACCGAAAAGTTATTATGAGAAAATATGCATTGACGCTTACCAGCCATTTTGTCTATAGCAGTATTCAACCCAAAACCAATACAGCAGCGCTAGAGTCTGACTCAAAGATACCGCAGCAAAGCCATCTACTGTCCAGGGTGGACTTAAGAAAAGCAGGTCTAGAGTAAGAAATAGGCCTGGGGCCGCGTGAAACCCGAAATTGGGTAGGAAATCGAGCTCAGATTCCGGTGGGAAAACGAGGCTCTTATCAATTGCGCAGATTCCCCAGAAGAGTATGGTTATAAGGACCTCTAACGGGGCTGAGCACACGGCGAGGGCATTCTTAACCTGGAAAAGGCCGGGCGATAGGGTCAGGTCAGCGATGAGGCCTACGGCAAAGGTACAGAGAGCCAGAGCGAGACCGATGATGGTCAAGAATTGGTAGTGCCCGCCGAAACCAGCAGGCATTGGCGTGTCCCACTGGGCGAGAAATCGGAATGATGCCAGGAATGAGACAATGCCGGCAGCGTGCAGCAGCATCGAGAACTGCCTCGACGGCGAGGCAAGGCGTTGAAGAGGATGCCTGGCCATTTTCGTGCAGGTTCTGCAAGAGGATTTGAAGTAATTTTTCTTGATTATAGTGATTGTATATATAATACAGACGTATCAATCATAATCTTCAATGAGAGACGTTAAAAGAGCGTGTTGGCTTGAATTTGACGTTTGGTAACTGCGTAACTCAAAGAGTGATGTCGGTTAGATACTTCTGTCTGGTGGATATCTTGATGACGCCATTCCCAGTAGATATGTCAGGGCAGTTCCAGTGCTCTGGGGTCAAGGTGGGCCATCGGTCTCTTTAAGTTCCGTGGCTCACTACCTAGGGTGAGTGGGTACCTATGTAGGTACATACAAACCTGGGAGCTTGGCCTGTAACTCTGTACAGCTGTTGCTACTCCAATTTTTAGCAACCACGAGTTCACGATAGTGAGACGAGACCACCTATCTACGAAGCGTGTGCTGTGTTTATCCGAAGAAATGGCCGACACAAGCAGCAAGCGTAGCCACGACGAGTTCGTGGAACAAAATGGCGACGATGGTACGTAAGTTGCCCGTTCGTTTCAAATCAACGGATCTAACTGTAATGCAGATGATAGCTCTTCAGACGACGATATGGGCCCCCAGCTGCCCTCCGCCACTGCCCCCAAAAAGAAGCGACGCGTGCTGCCTTACGAGAAGCTCTACATCGATGCCCTACCTAAGACTTCGCGATACTCCAAATCTCTCATGCACAAGGAACAGCTCTCCTTCGTCACAGTAACCCGCACCGACTTCCTCGTCACGAGTTCTGTCGACGGTGTCGTCAAGTTCTGGAAGAAGATTGCTCAAGGTATTGAGTTTGTCAAAGAGTTCAAAGCCCACCAAGGCGATATACGCTCTGTGTCCGTGAGCGAGGATGGAAGAAGCTATGCAACTGCCGGCGCCGACAACACTGTCAAGATTTTTGACGTGATTACCTTCGATCTTCTTGCCATGTTATCCTTAGACTTTTCGCCGAAATGCATATGCTGGGTTCATAAACGCGGCGCATCACTACCACTGTTGGCTATATCGGACGACTCCAAACCCTTAATCCATATTTACGATGGCAGGGGGGAAAACCAGACACCGCTCCATACTATCAAAGGGCTCCATCGAAGCCCCGTCTCCCTTATAGCATTTAATAATGCCTATGATTGCGTAGTGTCGGCGGACGAGAATGGAATGCTCGAGTACTGGTCGCCAAGTTCAAACTATGAAAAACCTGACAATGTCTTCCAGTACAAAAGCGCAACTAACTTATTCGATTTCAAAAAAGCCAAGTCTGTGCCCGTATCACTGACGGTCTCACCGTCAGGCCATCAATTTGTATCATTCTCGCTCCCTGACCGCAAAATTCGTGTATTCGAATTTGCTACAGCTAAGTTGTACCGTACTTATGACGAGTCTCTACAGGCTGTCGAGGAGATGCAACAAGGCGGGACTACCGCACAGAAATTAGACGATGTTGATTTTGGCCGAAGACTTGCTGCTGAACGAGAGATGGAGTCGAGCTCTCTTCGAAACAACACGAACGTCATCTTCGACGAGTCCGGTCATTTCATATTGTATGGCTCCATCGTGGGGATTAAAGTATTGAATACTTTCACGAACAAGGTGGTTAAGGTATACGGGAAGGATGAACACCTTCGACCTATTAATTTAGCTATGTATCAAGGCCAGCCCCAAAAGAAAGGCGTGACGACTGTGGCCATGGCGGCCTCGAGCAATCCACTTTTGCAAGAGTCCGAAGCGAGGGACCCCATCCTTTTTGCGACATCTGTGGGCAAGGTGCGGTTCTACATGTTTACAAATGAAGAAGAGATATCTCGCTCGGAAAGAGACGTACAGAATGAGAAGCCGACACTTCTGAACCCTAAGAAGGCAGCACAAGCAAGAAAAGCAGAGACGGGCACATCAGCTAACATCCACACGAGCTATGGCGACATCCATATTCGGCTCTTCCCAGATGCCGCACCCAGAGCCGTGGAAAATTTTGTGACGCACTCAAAACGTGGCTACTACAATGGCACTGTTTTCCACAGAGTAATTCGAAAATTCATGATACAAGGTGGCGATCCTCTTGGTGACGGAACTGGAGGTGAGAGTATTTGGGGTAGGGAATTTGAGGACGAATTTAGCACACTCAAGCACGACAAGCCATACACGGTTAGTATGGCTAACGCCGGACCAAATACGAACGGTAGTCAGTTTTTCATCACGACAGAAAAGACGCCGTGGCTAGATAATAAGCATACCATCTTCGGTAGGGCTGTTCAAGGGCTGGATGTCATTCATAAGATTGAGAACGCGCGGACCTACAAGGAAAAGCCGGAAGAGGACATTAAGATCCTCAATATTGATATCTCTTAGGTAGAGTTGGGCAGGAATACGACCCATGCCAACTCTCACACACAAATCATTGTATATACACCTCATAGTGACGTTATGTCAGAATAACGGTGGTAATCTAGATGCATCCCTATTGATATTGCGGCGTTAAGGCGTCTCCTAAAGATCTGGGAGGCGTCGTAGTGCCATCAAGCTGGTGCATGTTGGCGAATAGACCGCACCCCTTATTTTCTTTTTTTAAGTGGGAATTGGAGGCGATTGGAGCATGTCGCAAATCACGGCGCCTGCTCCACGTGGGGGCTGCCCAGTTTCCGGGGTGCTTGGCGCGATTTGATCCGGATCTTATCTTCGATGCTGAGGATCCGCCTCCCGACCGAAGTACTGTTACTTAAGAATATGATGAAAAGTACAGCAAGAACAACAACGCCGTGATAATGCATCCTCCGAACCAGGTCCGATTCCATACCTAACCCATCTAGCCATCCTTGCAAAATAGTTAGTCGGCAGCCTGTGTGTGACGGGCTTTGTAGGGATTTGTAGACCAACTCAACAACGACTCCTCATTTCATGCAGCGCATTCGCACCAATCCACGTTGTCCTTCAACACGCCCGCGCCCACGCCCACCTGCCGGTACCACCCACAACTTGGTACATGAAACAGAGCCGTTCTTGGTTGTTGAGTCCAGCTCACAGTTGTCATTCTTATCACTGCTGCCTTCCTATCTTCCCCTTCGCCCGTTCACCTCATCCATGCTCCAACACCTCGGGCAGTACGTGACTAAGAGTCCCTGCCTCAACAGCGTCAAGACCACAAAACCAAGTTAATTGTCTGTGGCAGGCCAGGGCCACCTACCCGCATGACTAACGGGGCTTTCCTTGGCTTATTGATCATGCTAGACCCTCGACTACTTGAGGAGGAATTTTGCGCTCACCAAGCAATATTCTGTCCTTAGTTGACTCGCAGCTTTGAGAATAGAGGAAGGACGAGACACTCATAGCAGCGTATAATGCCACGGCCAAAAAAACCCGGTGCACCAGAACCCAAACGACGGAGCCGAAATGGATGTTGGTGAGTCAACAACAGCACTTGTCGTGGCACACTATACTCCTGATGAGTAACTGGAACTGACCCTGAGAAGGCCATGTAAAAACCGCAAAATCAAGTGCGGCGAAGAACATCCAGTTTGTCTGAAGTAAATAACCCCCACGCTTCCCTTAGCTAGCTCCTCAAGAGCAGGCGCTGCCGATTCCCGATACCTCAGGCATGCGAGAAAATGGTTTTACCATTCTAAAGCTAATAATTACATCTCCCGCAGCTGCCAACGGACAGGGGAAAAGTGTGATTACAGCATACGGCTGAACTGGGAAGGACGAAGGGGTAAACACACTGATTCCGGACTTCTCGGCTCCGGTCACGATACACTATCTCCTTCTATCCCAGCCAAAGGCTTTAAGCTTGTCCACCAATACCCCTCGGTGGACACGCCGGGCGCTCGCAGACTCGAGCCTCTGGTTGGGGCTTATGACCCACAAAAATTTGATAATCCACGTTCACAGACGGGTGTCAGCTTCGTCGATACTGCGCCGTCTTCCATGCGCGAATCGGAATTATCAAGTAAACGGATAAGGCTGAGTGATGCGCAACCGGCTGAGTATTTCGACAAGAGGCCCTTTTCCTCTCACAGTTCAACTCTGGAATCTCACTCAGCGACACTAAGGTTCTCGGGGAGTTCGGGTGCCTCGCCACTTACTCCCGCCACGTCCTCAACCTACAGTGATGATGGCCAACCGCAAGCCAGCCGCGCCTCGCCGCAAGAGCCTGTAACGATTTCTAGAAAAAGGCTGTCAGTAAATTCTCTATTAGCCGGACCTGCTAACCTTCGGGCACTTTACAACGATAGTGCCGGTCACGCCAAAGGCATGCTTCCACCCCTGGACACACGGCCGGCTTCTAACGAGCCTACGTTTTATGGAATTGACCGCGGATATCAAGATCACGACTTAGGGAAAAACGATGACATGAACGCGATTGGTGGCACATCGCCCTTACTTCAGAGGGAGTCCCTCGACAGCCCCCTCGAAGAACCTGCCGATTACTCTTTGGCCGAATTTGGATTTGGCATCGACACCAGCGACACGCAAGAAGCTGATGGTGGGTACTACTCGAAGCCAGTGTCAATCCTCATTCCTCAGAGCCTGGAGCCTCTTCCCGATAGGCTTTTAGAAAATCCTATGAATCTTCTTGTAGGTTGAAACAACCCTTTAGGCATTTCAGTTTGTTAACGAAACCTGGCAGTACTTCGTAAGCTCATCCAATCGCCTAAAAATGAAGACAAGTTCTGAATTTCTCTAGCACCATTTCATACACAATACAGCTCGAGGTAATACCCTAGTTCCAGAAGCATTTCTTACTTGTCTCCGTCACTAACACCAACAGCCCTCGTGCCATACGATGACCCTCATGCCAACCCGTTTCGTACAATTTTACCCCAAATGGCCGTAAGGAATGATAGTCTACTGGCGTTGTTGCTTGCTTATTCTGGTGAGTTATCATACCGGTCTCCAGCTTCACTCGTCCTGCTTACAAAGTACCGGCAGCCTCTCACAGGGCGCGCTTCTTGAATCATCCTGAGCCAACTCTGAGAATTGCGTTCTGGGTTGATGATATATTCCCGGCTCTTCGCGAGGCCCTCGACGACCCCGCCCATAATTTCTCAAACGCGAATCTTGCCACGGCCATTATGCTCACGTCACTTGAAATCGTCTCCCCCAAGATTTTCGGTTATGACATTCCCTGGCAGAGACACCTAGGGCTCGCGCGGGAAGTCATCATGGTCCGACCAGGCGGCTTACGTGGGTTCCAGACGAATTTCCGCCAGGATCCGGTAAACTCCTTCCTCTTCAGCTGGGCTGCATATCTGGATGTAATCGGGGGCCTCACCGGCGGGCCCAAAGACGCTTCATCGTCTTGGATATTTGATTATGAGTTAGATGACATTGATGATGGGTATGACGAGATCGATTGCATTATGGGATTCACCACACGATGCTGCTATCTGCTCGCTAAGATTGCGGATCTTGCGCGGAAATGCGACGCCGAGCGTATCGGCGAGGATTTGAATGTGCGCGAGAACTGGAGGCCGAGCCCACAGGTAGCCAAGCGCGCGGCTGTACTAAAGAGAAAGGTAGAGGAAAGCATGAAGCAAGACCCGGTGCCTTGCAAGCACATTCACACGACAGGCGACGTTGAAAAGTGGGATAAGAAGGAGATGGAGGCTACTAATGCGGCATATCACTGGGCTGCGCTGGTCCACCTGTATCGGCGAATCCTGGGGAGACGATCTGAAGACGAAGATATTCAGAAGGCGGTGGAAAATATCGTCATCAATCTCCTTCGCATTCGCCCTGGTGGTACGGCTGAATCTTGCTTGCTCTTTCCTATGTTCACGGCTGGCTGCGATACGCAGAGCGAGGGACACAGGGCGTTGATTTTGAGTCGTTTGACGTCGGCAGAAAAACATGGAATGACGCAGGTAAGTTCTATCCAGTCTAAATTATGTTTTACCTGAGAGAGTTCGCGCTCGCCTCGCATCTATCTTCTGGTTTCTAAGAGTAGACATGCAGGTACATAATGCTCGTCGGTTGATGCAGCGGGCCTGGGAGACTAAAAGGCCATGGGAAACACTGGTGAGCACGGAGTTCATTGGATGATAGGGATATATATAAATGAGTCACGAACGCTATGAGATTTGTCTGGCAGTATCTTGTGGAAGTACACACAACCACATGCTCTTTAGTTACAAAATTCAGTTGGCGTCAAGGGTATCTCCTCCTCAACACCTCCTATGTTACTTGCAGGCTAAAGATATTATTCAAGTATCAAGAATAAGAATAACTTGGATCCGCGCAGTTGATTAAGCACTCACAGACCTGAACCGCCCTAGAACCATAATAGTATGCCGTAATTATGCCTTCAAATGCCCAACGTTCTTTCTCAAACATGCGAAACACAGCATCAGATGCTCGATTTGGTATCTCCCCCATATGATATTCTCCTCAAGGTTGCTTGGCGAAGATCCGCGACGCTCTTGACTCCAGCCAAGCCCATGGTGCCCTCTAAATCAGCGAGCAGAGATGCAATGACGTGTTTCGCACCAGCCTTTCCGGCAATACCAAGCCCATACATCACCGGCCGGCCAATCAATACGGCTGTAGCTCCAAGGGCCAGGGCTTTAAAAATATCGCCACCTGTTCGAATGCCGGAATCGAAGAGGACAGTCATTTTGTCACCTACGGCTTCGACGATCTCCGGGAGCATATCCAGTGATCCGACGGCGCCGTCGACTTGTCTGCCGCCGTGGTTGCTTACGATGATTCCGGAGACGCCGTGCTGCAAGGCTAGAACGGCGTCGTCGGGATGCTGGATTCCCTTGAGCACGATCGGTCCGTCCCAGTGTTTCTTGAGCACCTCCAGATGTTCCCAGGGGTGGCTGTCGCCGGAGAAGGCCTCGCCCAACCAATATCCAGCTGCAAGGAGGGGGCTGTCCTCGGGCGTGGCACCGTCGCTTCTCTCGGCGAATTTCCGCCGAAACACGGGGTCAGTGAAGCCCACGGTGTTGCCTTGTCCCCTCATAAAGGGTAAGTCTGCAACACTCAGAGTCAGTCATCGCCATTTAGCGCGTGATTTTTGAGGGTTCCAGAAGCCTTTAAACGCCCTCTTGTCTCGAAAAGGAAATCTGGTGCTTTGAAAGGTACCAAGACAAGAGGAAAATGGACCCGAGAATTACTTACGTGCCGTGTCTAAATCGGCCGGCCTCCAGGACACGGTCGAGGTGTCTAATGTTACGACCAAGACCTTGAAGCCAAGAGCTTTTGCCGTGCTCAGTATCGAAGCCGTGATCTCATCATCCGTGGGCCAGTACAGCTGGAACCACCGTGGATGATCGCCGCCTGCTGCCGCCACCTCCTGCATGGAACTTGTAGACGACGTGCTCATGATGAAAGGGACGTTGAGCTCGGCGCATGCTGCGGCGGTGCCGATCTCCCTGTCCTTGTGGTAAACCTCTTGAGCTCCGATCGGAGCCACAAACACGGGACAGTCTGCCTAGCGTCAGTCCGGTTATTATATCTGTGATTTGTTCCCGTATTCAGTGTTGATCTCACTTACCGTACTGCTCCCCGAATAGGGAGACTTTGAGGTCTCTAGGTGCGGTCGGCCGTAGCATCCGGGGCACTATCTTCCACTGCCGGAAAGCGAGCCGGTTGGCGTCCATCGTGGCCCCCTCACCCGCACCGCCTGCGATGTAGTTGTACGCATTTTCGCTCATGACCTTTTTGGCTTGTAACCTTAGTTTATTAGGATCCGTAGTGACCGTTGGGTAGATGCCATCCAGAATACCCCGTGAATAAATCTCAATCTGATAGTTGCCGAAGGGCGGCGGGACATCTTTTTCGTTGTCCCCCATTATCACCAAGAGAAAAGATGAGTTGAACTTTTGCCCTGCGAGTTCTTCTAACCGAGCGAGCTGTGGGATTATCCGCAGTTTTAAGGTTTAGGCTCAGATGCTAAATCAAGTCCAAATATCATGAAAAGGACAGAAGAAAATAAAGCTGTGTGCGGACTGTATCTCTTCTGCGGCCGTCTTTCTTTATATGAAGACTCGAACTACCGTAAGAGACTAGATCTAAT
Organism: Xylaria castorea; assembly: GCA_022495115.1. Taxonomy (NCBI): domain Eukaryota; kingdom Fungi; phylum Ascomycota; class Sordariomycetes; order Xylariales; family Xylariaceae; genus Xylaria; species Xylaria castorea. Next base: position 371,672 of record MU382630.1, on the reverse strand, counting down.
AGAGTTTCATAGGTGGCGTTCACCTTCTTTACGTAGTATTATTGGAGGATGATGGGGCGAGTCATACACTATAGCTTCAAACTTTTGAATCATAAGATATCGCGGCGTACGAGGTGGTTGTAATTGGCTGTGGGGGAGATATGGAAAGTTAAAAAGTAACAGTAGTAGCCAAGGTAACTGTGCGCATTAGTCTATGCATGTATACTACCAACTGGTCAAGGATGATGATGTGAGATCACCAATAATGTGTCTCGAAATAAAACCGAATCACGAGACTGTCGGACAGTATCCAGTAGTTCTATTGGAGCCACAATGGTTTCCCAGAACATCTGATCAGAGACACGAAGATGCGGAATTTGTGCTTCCTGTGCAATTAAATCAATACCTGTTTTGGAGATATAGTCTAATGTAGGCAATCTGGATCAGAAGTTTTGAATGTTGGCCTGGACTTTATGAGAGCAGCCAAAGCCCCACCACTAGACTACCGGTCCCTCAACCAGATAATTTTTTACGCAGCCTCAGGCTGAGCTGAAAGCTTTGAAGTTATGAGATAATCTTAGACGGATGATCTCCAGGTTCGATAAGAGCGTAATGGGTGAAAAAATGTTATTTGTTTTGAATTAGTATGGCTAAGCGGCTGGTTTGATACCACGGACACAATATAACTTTACTCCAAGTTTACGGGCGACTAGACCAAAAGTAGCGCCCCAGCTGGAGCAGTAGCGGAAGCATTCCGTAGTGGTCCTTGCTAAGAACTCGCCTCGGCACGCTCGGGTCTGAGCTAGCCCGTAGCTTTAGCTGTATCTATCCTGGTTTAAGACTAGCGTACCTGCGTAGTACAAAGTATGGGACCCCACACTACCCCTCTACCGTTATCTAGGTTATGCGTAGTGGGATGAAATGATGCTAGAACAGGCGCGTTCTCCAAGTCAAAAGATCTATCACAACATTGAAGGTCACGAGCACACGGGGCATATTATACCCGGTATTAAGATAATTGGAAAAACGACCTCGTCCCAAAAAAAAAAACAGGTTTATCAGTCGATGAAGCTTCGCTATGGACATTGACGATATCTTGCGGGAGGTGGATCCCGCCTCTCAATCCATTCCTGCGGAAACTCGCGATCTCCAAGCTCTGACGCGCGCTTGGGTTGCTGAGCGCTCTTCTCCCGAGCTGCTTCAGTATGTTCGCGTTCCTTGTACCTTCCTATAGCTGGCTCCGCCAATACTGACAAGTTGTTTCTCTCTGCGTGCAGCTGGCCTGTTGATGGCCTCTTCGAGCGCGTCAACGATCGTATCAAGCAGCAGATCGAGAGGGTCGAGGAGATGACGGGCGACATGGATCCGAAGACCAATTTCGCCCTCATCGTCATACAGACCGAGCTCGAACGATTCAAATATCTCGTGCGAAGCTACCTGCGCGCGAGAATCGCCAAGGTATTCGAGACGGTCTACCGCCGCCACCCCGCGACGTCAAATAGCTGACCGATCCGACGTTAGATTGACAAACATACTTTGCATTACTTGTCCAGTCCAGATGTGAGAGCACGGCTGTCCGATACGGAACAAGCCTACGCTACGCGACATCAGGCGTTGTTGCATAACCACTATTTGTCCTCTTTTCTGTCCGCCTTCCCACCCACGCTACAGAACTTGAACGACACCGCCGGAAATATCAGCATGATCGACACCCCTGACACTGATACCGCTGTTTTCATTCGCCTTCTTAAGGATACTCTCGTTGAAGGCCACGGAACCGACAGGGACGGTGTCTTGGATGGCAAAAATGGAGACATCATTATTCTCAGGTGGTCCGACGCAAAATCGCTTGTAGATTCTGGTCGTGCTGAAGTCATATGATATCACCTCTGTCACGATTTGGGCAGGCCATATCTATTGGATACATCATGAGACCGAGATGCTTCCCTGATCCATTACACTATAGCAACCCAGCTATATTTTATACAGGACAGGCGCCCGAGGACAACGCCGGCCTACTTACTGCTCTCGCAGATGGTTGTGTTAGAAGCTACCTGCTGTCTAGTGGGATGAAATGGTATCGGAATCGATACCGATTCAGTTGCCCAAGGTAGGTTCTAGTGACTTGGCCTGCTCGAGTAAAAAAGCTCTCGACGAAGAAGACTGAGGCTTGATTGTATACCCTTGCTGTCCAGCGGACAATGCCTTGGTAGGACTGGGTCAGTACTTTATAGGTGCTTTCGATGCGCACCTACCGCATTGCTATCAGCGTACCCATTATATGCAAGGCGCTGTTGGACATACTGATACCAAGTTCTCCACGAAGTTTGTGCATGCTGGTTGCGGCATGTATAAGTCGAGTGACGCAGATTACAAATTGGCTAACAGTATCCCAATCTATTTTGCGGATCTGCTTGGAATGGACATGGAAGCACTTCGTGCGCCTTTTCCAACGACAGCAGAAAAGTTGTACACTTATATAGCTTGAGCGCAGTGTTATTCCGTGTCGAATAGTATAGGAGGTTCTAAGATGGCTATATTGGAGAAACCTTGCAAGTCACTTAATTGGTTGCACGAGACCCTTAAAGCTCGTCAAGTTTCTAACGCTGTTGCTCTATTCAAGTGACAGCTACGTAGGTAGATAAGCCGAATGCGAACCATCATTGGTGCTCAATTTTATCTATTCTAGTAGATGCATTCCTTGTTATTATCCCTGTTTTCCCTGCTGTTGCTCCTAAAAATGCCCTAGTCTAAAGGAACTTTTGACAAGTGGAAAGCTATTGGATCCCTACACAGCTCTGAGTATTTTATCTGTTCCGTTCCACAGGTGATTTCTGCCTCCCGGAATCAGTTACACTGGACTTACCCGGAAGTGGTGGTGGTGCGCAAGGGGCCCGGTTGAACATTCCTTATCGGTCTCAGTGATGTCAAAGTCGATAAATAAAGCCCCACCAGACCGAACGGAACCTCGAACTTGATCATTGTCTGTGATGCAGCCCAATGTACCTATTTTCACTTATCATACCAAATGAACAATATCCCTCAATACCGCCTAGCTAAATGTACGAGGTGGGTAGTAGGACTGACTGTCTTGCATATGAGAGTTGGCAGCCCGACTCACATGTAAGTAGTCAACCTGAGTTATATCGTTTTCTAGCTAAGTGGTGAGACAGCAGCTGGAGACAGTGCTATTTGCTTGACCCGTCATCACAGCATATGAGAAGTATACTGTCATGGTAGTGATCAGGACTTGTTTGCTCCTCGACTCGCCATGAGTGACCTCCAGAAGGCCTGGGCCAAGAATCGCCTTGGCAGCATGCCTGCCGAGACATTCGATGAGCGAGAAGAAGAGGAAGCCGACACCGTCCCAGAGATGTCCGAGCACTTCGACGACGATTCTTCTTCCGCTTCGTCGGCCTCGTCCGCATCCTCTACCGGAACCGTCATTCCCTCGCCTAGCCAAAATCTCTTTGCCAGAGCTCAGGGGTAATTATGGTATTGCCATCTCGATTTACTCATATCTTACTAATTATTTGTTTGTAGTGTTCCACGGGGGCGAACGTTTCAACCCATACCATGGACTACTTATTTCGAGAGGGAGTTATTCCTGCATGACGAGACCTCTCCTCAAAGCCCAAGAATCCACGCCTATCTCACCTCTCCCGTCGGCCAGGGGCCCCTCTTCGTGATGCATCACGGCGGCGGATCCTCGGGGCTCTCCTTCGCCGTGGTGGGGGACCAGATCCGCAAGCGTCTCCCGTCCGCCGGCGTCTTCTCCCTCGACGCCCGGGGCCACGGCTCGACGACGACGATCCCCGAGGGGCAGGCCGTCGACCTGAGCCTCGAGACGCTCGCCTCCGACCTGTCCACCGCGATCCAGCTCACGCGGCGGGAAATGAAGTGGGCCGAGCTCCCGCCCATCGTGCTCGTCGGGCACTCCATGGGCGGCGCCGTGGTGACGGAGCTCGCGCGCTCGGGGCGGCTCGGGGGCGCGGTCCTCGGCCTCGCCGTGCTCGACGTGGTCGAGGGGTCCGCCATCGACGCGCTGCAGCACATGCACACGTACCTGTCGACGCGGCCGACGGGCTTCCCGACCCTCGAGGCCGGCATCGAGTGGCACACGCGGTCGCGGACCATCCGCAACTCCCTCTCGGCCCGCACCAGCGTCCCCTCCCTGCTGCGCCGGCGCGAGGGGAAGCCCGGCGACACCCGCCCCTGGAAGTGGAGGACCGACCTCGCCGCCACCAAGCCCTACTGGGAGAACTGGTTCGTCGGCCTGAGCGGCAAGTTCCTCGCCGCGAGAGGCGGGAAACTCCTGCTCCTGGCCGGCACCGACAGGCTGGACACTGAATTGACTATTGGCCAAATGCAAGGTATACATCGATCAACCAACCCCTTTTGTTCCTCTTCTCGTAACATTCTATGATAGGACAAATTGCGTCCTTTGTGTGCACCGTGGCTAATTTCACTTGCTTCGTTCTAGGCAAATACAACCTACAAGTCTTCCCCGAGGCAGGTCATTTCATACACGAGGACCTGCCGGAGAAGATAGCCATCTCGCTCGTAGATTTTTACCGACGAAATGATAGGACTGCGTTGGTACTTCCGCCCAAGGTATCCGAGCTTCTCAAGCGGGGTGAGAAGGTCTGAGCACTATGGATTGCAAAACATGCCGAATAGATGTTGGTGTAACCAACACAGGGCATTCTGGTTGTTGCATGCGATTGCAATATGTACAAGCGGCGTGCAAGCCGACAGCATTCACGACTTAGATGAACTAGTCTGTCTATATTGTATCTGAATCCGTATATATGCACCCCCAAATGCAACCTTCTTCTAAACCCCGAAACCGCCCATGTGGATATTTCCGTCGTTGAACGCCTTGAAATGCTAATATCATGTTAGCGCAGCCTCTGGTAGTCTAGGCTGGCATTGCCACCGCTTCGCTGGCTGGCGCCTTAGAGGGGATCTGAATGCCTCGCTCTGAGAGGTTCTTCTTAGTCGAAGAATTCACGGCGCGTGACTTGGCAGTTTGTCTGCCAGCGGCCAGTGCCGTGGTGTTGGCTTTCTTATTTTTCTTTTTTCCCGCGTTATCCGGATCAATATCCAGAATGAGGTCCACTTCGCGAGCTCTCTCTATCAGGTCGTCGTAACCGAGCATCTCACAGACCCTGGTATAGCTTTTACAGGGGCTGACTTCTCGATAGATGGGAGCCTTCCCCGGAATAAGCTGCGTGAGCATGAACTTGGCGTTCCCAAACTTGTTCTCCGTTTCCAGGGCGTAGCAGATGTATTGCTTGACAACGTCGGTCCACGGCGCGAGTCCCCCGTCCGCTTCAGCTCGAAAGACACTCGAGTTTTTCTCGGCCTGAGTGGCAATCATGGCGCCGTCGACACCAAATTCTTGGATCAGTTTCAGGGCCTCTTCCCTACTCCCTACATCACCGTTCATTACGCATGCGACACCAGCTTCGTGGCACACGTTGGCGATCATGCGCAACTGCCCACGTATAGCCCGCTCTCTCGGTCGCATGGGTGTGGTTCGGCAGTGCACCGTTAAGCCGGTAATCCCCGTCGCGACCAGTCTCCGGACCAGCGTCTCAGTCATCTCGGCCGTCTCTAGGATCCTGATCTTTACGCTGATGCCGATTTCGAATTCAGGGACAATGTTGGCCACGAGAGCCTCCAGGATGGCGCACAGTTTGTCTGGAGTCTTGAGCAGCTCGGCGCCCATGCCGTCATGAGTACTGAAGGGCTTCGGGCATCCGGCGTTGACGTCGATGCCCGCGACGTCGGCAGCGACGAGTCTAGCGGCTTGGACGGCGAGATCGGGGTTGGAGGTACCGATCTGGAAGATGAGTTTACCGGCCTCTTTCTCCGGGTGAAGGCGGTATATGATGCTGTCCTTGACTTCAGCGGCCGGCAGGATCTTGGAACCTTGCGACGGCTTCCTTGTCCAGTCGATCGTCCCGGACTCGGGGTTGTATCGTCTTGTAGTACCGATCATAGAGCGATCGACGGTCTCAGGCCCTGCGCTAGGGTGTTAGCAGAGCATATAGATGGGGATAAACAGGAAAGAAGGGAGGCTGCGCGACTCACCCCAGACGAGATCGGCGCCGTAGTGAAGAGCCAGTAGACGCGAGGGCAACTCGCCAGAGCGCACCATGGGGGCCAGCACGATCTTGCCGCGGTAGTCGACCCCTTTGCGGGGGATGGGCACTTTCTTCAGCTCGGATGTCATGATGGTTCTTGTTGCTCTCGCAAATGACAACATCGTTCGGCTGGGCGGGTTATAGCCGGATCATGGTGAAGAAAGCCCCGTCTTTTGGTGATGGTGGATGTCGAATTACTGTAAATCTGTAGCTACTTCAATACGCTGCGATACTGAAGTGTAAAAGTTCTTATCTTATCAAGTTATTCTAGAATACAGTGTGTAACACTATTTACACGGTACGAACCTTAACAGCCCAGTGTCCAGACTTGCGGTTAAAATCTAAAATATTAAGATGAGGCACCCCAGCATGCATGGGTTACAGGTGAGATACGCTAGGTACAGAAGCTTATTTCGAAGATTTGATATTGCAGCATGTTATATCAATATTATTTGTGTTGACTTATTGTTCATGAAGAATTATCCCAATTATTGATGCAAGGATTTTTCATTGTTGCTAATATTTCATGAACACAGTTGATGAGGCTATACAAGAAGGGGCAAGGATTACTACAATTACCCGTACTTGTCGGGTATACTGTATGAAATACGGCCGGTACTATGTAGCTTAGGCAGATACCCTAAGGCGTACAGTGGTCTGGCATACATACCTTAGTTGTCAACACCTGCCTACCTACGTACAGTACAATGTTATACAAGCAAAAATGATCGGAATATGGCAGCCTGTTACACTAGCTGACGACCCTGAGCCTCTAACACGGTCCCGAGCATTGCAAGGGTATTGGCTGGCAGTTGCTTGATAACCTAAGATGGCAATAGGTAAAAATAGCAGGAGCTGAGAAGCACCTAACATGCTTGGCGTACTTAGCACTCGGTATGGCGGTACACGGTTACACGGTACACGTATGTACAGTAGGTAGTTACATGTAATATTGCGGGTAAGAATAACGCATGTGGCCGACGACGTCACTCGCCCTTTCCGCCTTACAGTATGCGTACACGTCCGTCGAGGTGTGCTCATTCGCCCACCTTTTCTTCTCGAATCCTTGGCATCCACAGCAATGCCGTGCTAGTGCAAGATATACCGTATGACTTATACCTCCTTCTACTTACCTAAGTAAGACCTATGTATAGAAGAACCCTGAGAATCCTTGACACGCTCCTTTTCCTTTAACTGCGGTACTCGTACGGAAGAGATCACTTCCAGGTACCTATTTATCATTCATTATTATACATACCAATGGCAGTCCTCTCGCTACCCGCCTGTGCCGCAATTCATTTTCTATCGTCGCTCACACGCCCTCTCCTCGATTTTCCATCCATACTTACATAACAGCATTATTCGTATTGGAGTAGTTACTGTATATTGAACAGGTGTTCTTGGCCTGTCAGGCATCACGTATTCTGTTATTCACGGGGCTAATACGGGGGCGAATACTCGCACGGAGCGAACTCGGTCTCGTACCCACCAAGCGTTGCCAGCTTTATTGCCTACTTACACTACAATATCCATCTTACACAGCCATAACCGCAAGTTCCGAGACCGCGCGGCCAGAGACTACTAGGACTAACGACTAACGAGGGAAACTTTGAGTCTTGATTAGACGGCTGGAGGGCTACCTAGCTCCCGTGCGTCGCTGAATCAACGGCGGGTTTTAGACGGGGATCCCCAGGCCACCGGGTCTCCATCTGACAATTCTTTACGTCTCGGAAACGAGGGACTGTGTCACACGGTTGCTGTCTCGCCTAACAGCTAAAAAGCAGCTCGAGCCAACATGCCAGCCTCCCGTAAGTTTCAAATTCCTAGCAATCACTTTGTCCCTGCCTCATTAGCTCTGGTATCAACACCTTATCTGTTCCCATTTGATGCACACAAGTAGCTCATGACATGGGGATTTGGACGGGCCTACACTCGTCCCAGCACAGCCTGTCGCTATCGGTTTCAACGGAGCCAAAAGAGCCAACAGGCAAACCACTGCAGAAGATCCCCATGCCGAGCACCAAGGGACGGCCGGGACAATCCAGGCTCAGACGCTTGTCCACTATCTTACGCCCGTCACTAATCACACATTCGTTTTCAGAGCAGTATCTACCTCATCGAAAGCCGCTTCCCGACGACCTTACGGGCCCAAACCGCGTCAACAGCCTGCCACTTCCACCATCGTCTGAGCTCGGCTTCTCCTTCGACGGCCCAGCAGACGTGCCGCAGGACAGCAGCGCTCAGCCGACCGATCATAATGCTCCCCCTGAGACTCGAGGTCCCGCGCGGTTACAGAAGCCCGCGCCCCCACAATACGCGCCGCCGCCTCCTCCCCGCCAGGTCGTTACGCCGCCCCCAGGCGAAACTTCCGGCTTCAACTTCACGGAGACTAGACCATCGCCACGCTTGCAGAAACAGCGGAAACACAGGAGCAGCTCCCTCCATGCCAGCCCTAAGTCTCATGAGCGATCCTCCTCGGGTCTGATGCCCGAGCAGAGCTCACCGCCTCCTGACAGCAGAATCCGTAGCTCATCTGCTCAACCTCCGACTGCTCGCTCGCCAGCGGACCCTGAAAATCATGTAGCGTCAACGAACGCCGCTGTGGCCGCAGTAGCGCGTCCAAGTTCAAGTAACGGTAGCCAAAGTCCCACTCGAGATTCGGGTGAGCGGCGTGGGAGGCCGAGGAAGAGTTGGCTTCCTGGGGGAAGGTCGAGGTCCCAGTCAATTGATACCCGACGACAGGATACGGCAGCCGCTTGGATTCTCGGCCAAAAATCTGATTACAACACTGTTTTCCTCGCAAACAGTGAAAGAGTCCCCGAGCTCTGGAACGAAAATGGCGATGTGCTTGTCTACCTGGATCCTAAAGCAAGCAACGGTTCGCCTTCCTTCAAGGTCCCTTCATTCGCCACTGATCACTCCCTTGTGTTTGCCGACCTGATTGAAGCCGAACTGTCTTCGAGCCCGGTGGAACGGGGCCGTAGTTTTACTGGTCGAGACAGTCTCTCCGTATCGGATGCAACGCGAGGGGTGTACTCACCTCCACTTTCGCCCCCTATCCCCGACTCTCAGGTTGACTTCGAGATACGACTCTATCTTCCTGTTTCTATGTCGACGCCAGGGCAAAGATCCGAAGCTGATATGGAGCGGTTGGTGTCAATTCGAAACATGTTTGCCCTCTTGACTGGTCAGCCATTAGTAGCTACAAAGTCCCAACCCACCCTATTTGCCGTGTTTCTCAGTATCTCCAGCCTACTCAAGGAATTTCAGTTCACTAATGCCGACGGGTCTACTTTTGGGGACGCTGTGGAAATGAGTTTTGGGTTCTTCACCGAACAGATGGGACTAGCCGACGTGAGACATAGCAGAGAAAAAACGCTTGAATCCCTCATTTTAGGTGAGCGGATGCGTTTCATGGATCTTTATAATGAGGCTTTTGCCCATGCCGTGGGCAAGTATTCGGCTATGCGCGATCTTAGTTCTCCCTTGTGGGAGCAGGTGTCTCCGACTACTCGTCAGCGGCTTGAGCGCGCACACTTTGACCTCGTGGGACGCCAGCATGGCGTCAACATTCGGCTCGAATCCTTCGACTTTCCTGCTTTATTCTCTGGAACGGCAAATTCTACATCGTCAGCTGAATACAAGGATATCAAATTCCAGGCCTGGCGAAAATCGTTTCTACGCATGAGACAGTTCGTCCTGAATTATTACAAGTCAAGCTTCGGAAGCTGGCCGCCTAAGGCCCGTAGCAAGAAGAATCCATTTACAGAGAGTGGTCTCAATCGTCAGGTGGTCAAAATCCTTTATTCGGACTTCTGCGCACTCTATGACCTGGTTGCTGATCGAGAGTCTTTGACCACGCGAATGATTGACCAAAGCGCAGACGACATTGGCAAGGACAATCAGAACCCGCGAGGTTCAGCTATGCGAAAGATTCTGGGCGAATTCGATCAATCCTCACCACCCGTACTTCCACCTATCCCTTTCGATCTCCCCAAGCTGCCTGACATGGCGACCGTGCAACCGAATTTTCATGATCTACCTCACAAGGAACAAGCTAAGCTGGCGAAGGGCTTGCAAGAATATCAAATCATTCTTATTCTGAGTAAGGCCTATGACTTCGACACAACCAGGCTGTCCATCCCGTTTTTAGAACAGTTTAGGGAGTTTGAGCTTAAGGAAGCCAAAGGCAAAACGGTTGAGGAGATGGCCAATCACCGCCTCGGCTATTGGTTATTTCTTTATGTAATCATTCAGTCTCTGCCCATGCTCGTGGTCGATGCGCCAGGATTGAAATTTACGGAGGGCGTCGAATATTTCCTCTGCCAGCCAGCGAAAGGGACACCACCGTGGATAGAAGATGCGCCAGCGGTGCGTAAAAGATGGTACGAGGTAGCAGGCGGAGGTGGTTTGGTCGAACTATCGGAGGATGCGGTTGAATTTGGAATTGAAGGTATCTACCATCGGAGTCATTGCTGGTTGGCTGCGAAACGATGGGAGGTTGGAGACTATACGGGTCCTCAGTTTCCTGCCAACGACACCCTAGGCCCCCTTGAAGCACCACAGTCTGTGTTCGAAGACATGGATCCAGGAATCTCGGCCAGCCCATCGCTCGTGCCTCGAAATGAATCACCACTAGGTGGTCCACCTGGACTCGCCCTTCGTAGTAGGGGATCCTCGCCTGCAGGAAGGTACTCGGCCCACCGCAGCAGCATCGCTATAGGACTAGAGCCAGTTTCTTTACCCTTGAACGGGCCATCGCTTCCAGGCTCCCGTATATCTAGCGCTTGGGGTTCACCAGGGGGCCCACGACCTACTAGTGCCGCGATGGATCGTAGTAGGTCCTCGGGCAACCTGTATGCTCTCGCAGGATCCCAAGGCCGTGGAACGGACTCGAGAAGCAGCTCCCGGCAAGATTCTGCTGGTGGAAGCACCTTTGACGATATCTTGAAAGACATGGGAGAGGCAAAACAACCAAAGAAAAAGAAAGGGCTATTCTAATCGGTAATCATGAGCATACATACTTTGGATTGGGAAGCAACGGCGCATTTTGGTTGTATTACTCTCTTAGCATCGGTATGAACTGGGCGGGGTAAAGATAAAAAAAAGGGAAAGATTGGATATCGCCGTTAGCATATGTACATACATACGGTGGGCTTCTGGCGTCTTTCAAACAGCGTCACAAAGCGAGACTGCTGCGATAGCAATCTCGAACCAAAAGCATCTAACTACATAATGTAGACTACGCGGTGCCGGGTATTTGAACTATGACGAGAGTGCGATAATGGCGGATATAATTGCCTATCAATACTATATATATAAAAGCGTTTCGTGATTTCGAGGAGAATAAAGGTTTCTTACTTGCAAGCAATCAGCTATGACATGGACAAATTACACGATTATATGAAATGCAGCCCTATCCATCCACAAATATTATTCCGAAGTTCCTAATCATAGTTTTGCTTTCGGGACATTTATCCCCCTACAGCTCCTCATACTTCCTCGTTAATAATAATAGAATATCAAGCTCTAAAGATTTGTGTAGATAAAAACATGCGTTTGTGCTATGTAGCTACACTAAGTGATGATTATAAGCTTTAGACTTCTACCTTACTTCATTAGTTAGGTAGGGTGACAACCCGCTGGGTCCATGCGGTGTAGTTAAGGTTGTTGCTTAGGTATGTACCTTGGCCAACATACACTATAAAAATTACCCGAGTCAACCTTCTTTGCTGCACGTGTATATCCATAACGCCTATGCAATGCAACCATAATACTAAGCACTTAAACTATTTTGCTGCATTTGACAGCGTGCTAACGTCTATTGATAGGTATTTTCAATTGTTTATGAATTATAAACTAAAATATAAGCATTCAAAGTAGAGCAGTTAGAGAAAAGTTACCTACTAGCTGCTAGATCGTCTAAGTACCGTATAGGTAAGGTAGGGACCTCCCTAGCTTAAGCGGTACATACCAGTACTAACTCCGTCCCTGAGCGATCCACATTTTCAGGGCGAGCCTCTTGTTGGAGGTTTGGAGGGGATGCGTTTTCTCGGGTACCAACATGTGGTTCTGTCACAGCTTCGATTGATATCACCAAGCGCTCACCTGACTTTACTCTTCTGATCTGCCACAACAACAACCCTGCAGTGTTTTGAAATCTCGCCACTATATATTCCCTCGGGATTTGCTCCCCAAACCGCGTTTTTGCTCACCGTCCCAAATCTACGGCCAGCCAGCCTGTTTTCTCACAACTTCGATCGTGCAACCACAGCAACCAGCCCCACCTACTACTTGGCTCGCCTCTAAGTATATAATAATTAGTCCTGTCCTCCGAATGTCCATAGCTCTCTGTCTTGCTCCCGCGCATGAGGCAGCTTGAAGCAGCCGAAATTTCCCAGGCTAGGTCTGCCGACTGCCTGGATGTATGTCTCTAACAGTCGGTAACGCCAGCCTTGAGGCACTCTTCCCCAATGGACACCAATGATGACTCGCAGGCCACACAGCAAGGTAAGCTTTCACCCTCCACAACCTGTCAGGGTCTGAGCCGGCTGTCAAACGCGGCGTATAACTGACTGCTCTCTCTCTCTCTCTCTCTCTTTCTAGCCACCCAAAATGCATTTGACCCTCGAAGAATCGGCCAACAGAATTCGGGCTTCTCAGACCAAGATATTTCCGACATAATCTGCCTGCTCTATCCGATCTCCGAAGCCGCCAGCCATGAAGTCCAGAAAATCGCCTCTTTGCCCGAATATGCCCGCTACACAGCTGGAAGATATACCGCCGATGCCATCGACTCAGACTTGTACAACGAAGACGATGCTCGTGAGTTCGGCCGCACCCGCCGCATCGGAGACCATGCCCTGGTGTTGCGGCTGTCTTCTACTCTCAAGGATCCCCGCCTAGGCTTCACTTTCGGCCGCCATCGAGGTCGCTGCGACCTATGTTTTTTCGATGACCCCGGGAGGAGATTGAGTAATATACATTTTCGCATCTATGTGAATAACTACGGGAGTATACTGCTCGAAGATCAGTCCACAAACGGGACCATTGTCGATACCAAACTCCTCCGAAAAAGACCCGATCCGAATGTAGTCCTCCCCGTACGACGCACGCTCGAAAGTGGCTCGACCATAAAGATAATTATGATGGAAAATCAATGCGACCTAGTCTTTCTGGTCCGGATACCCCGTCGTGAAGGGGAGTACGAAGATGCATACATGAGAAATGTAGAGCCGTATCTGATCAGGCTCAACGGTGCCGATGATGTAAACAAAACCATCGGTCCAGGACCAACAGGTCATGTAAGACACTCCAGGCTATATTTGTAACGCATATGGACACTAAATTCTCTCTCAAGGTGCATCTGTTCGCTCCCACGAAGGGGGTCGGGCTGAATGATCAAGTTGAGAAGACCCAGAGCATACAGAGGCCGTTAAACCGTCTTCCTCGCGAGTGGCGCGGTGGCGAGAAGTATGCGCGAGTTGGTGTTATCGGAAAAGGTGCATTTGCAACTGTTTATCAAGTTACCTCAAAATACGACGGTTCGCCTTACGCGGCAAAGGAGCTCGATAAGCGAAAATTCATAAAAAACGGTGTTCTAGACCAGAAAGTCGAAAATGAGATGAAAATTATGCAGAAGGTCCAACATGTGAGCAACTCCCTTCTCGTTCCCTAACCTTGTTCTAACTCCTCCAGCCCAATATCGTTCAGTATATTGAGCATTTTGATTGGGACGCGCATCAATTTATAATCATCATGGAATATGTCCCTGGTGGTGACTTGGGCAAATTCATTCAAGATCACGGTGCCATTGCTGAACCTCATGTTAAGACTATCGCCAAGCAATTAGTCGATGCGCTCGGATACCTTCATGACAATAAGATCACCCACCGTGATGTGAAGCCGGACAATATCCTTCTTCATTCGACGAATCCCCTTGTCGTAAAGCTGACGGATTTTGGACTATCTAAAATGATAGATACTGAGCAGACGTTCCTCAAGACTTTCTGTGGGACACTACTATACTGTGCCCCCGAGGTATACACCGAGTACTCATCATACGATGACAATGGCCGGCGGACTAATAGAAAGAGCCACCGGCCTGTCGACAAAGAAAGGTATGACCATGCGGTAGATATCTGGTCTCTCGGTGGCGTTCTATACTATACGCTTACCGGCAGTCCACCCTTCCCCGTCACGAATGGGACCACATACACCGAATTGCTGGACTATATCATCAAGACACCTATGAATATCTCGCCCTTGGCTAAGTATAATGTTTCGGATTTCGGTGTTCATTTCCTCTCTCGTATGATTCATGTTCGGCCAGAGACTAGGGCCACCGTTAGAGAGCTCCGGTCTCATCCTTGGCTGGACCACACTCGAAGTCTTACTGAGCAAAACTTTGATGAAGATTTGGGTCATTCGGCTTCGCAATTGAGTCTTGACGACCGACAACAATCCCAATTTATGGACATAGGCGCAAGTTCTCTTCGCGAGCCCGAGCCTGACATTTCTATGAATTTCGCATCGGAAAAAGAAAACTACACTTTCGGGCAGCCCCATGTCCCAAGGTTATTTGGGGAAGTTTCAGCTACTGGCAGTTCTGGTGTTATCCCCGAGGGCCGTCTAAATCTTCCCGTGTCCGATACAAGTTTTGGCGAAACGGAACGCGACTGGTCCGAAGTACGCGACAGCTTTGAAGAGTCCGACGACTTCTCGACCCCGCGGGAGGCGGTACGCTTCACGCAACCAGATAATTCCCGCAGCGCCCTGCTCGGCATAGGTTCTCAAAGCTTGGGTGGCGCTTCTTCCATCCTCGAAAATCTTAATATGAAGTCCGTTGTCAAGATTGACTCAGGATTGACATCTTCACGCATCAGTAATGTAGCCACAAGCAAGAGGAAACCAAATAACGACACGAGTGACGAACATGATATGTCGAACGCCAGCTTCAAACCCTCCTTTAAAAGATTAAAATCAGAAGGAAATGTGGACACCTTAGACAATGAGGATGGGTTGTTTGCCAGCATACCCCAGACGATCAAGAACAACACTGGCCGACAGATTGACTATCCCCAGCATAAAATGATATATTGGGACAGCCAAGATGAAGAAACTTGGCATCTAAATTATCCAGAAATGACTCACCTTCAATACAACGCCTTCGAACTCGCTGCTGAGAAAAGAAACGAAGAGTTTGGGCCGGGAAAAACACCCCTCTGGGATCTAGCAATGAAATACTTTCCTCCGACTCATGGTTACAAAAAAACGTTTGATATTGCACATACGTTACAACCAGGAGGGTTTACTCGTGATGAAGGTTCGGCTGGAAAACAGGATGATTGGGACTTGCCACAAACCGCTCCATTACACAGTATTGATGATCAGGTTGACTCGAAGCCAAATAGTTCAGCATCCAACGATCTCCTATTGAGCATGCCTTCAACCCTCGTAACGGCCTATCAACCCAGAACAGAGATCGGCGTGCTCAAGTCTACATCGAGTTCCGTAGTGTCTGATATATCGATCTCTCTGCAGGACCCGATCTTATCGTGGGGCCGAGGGAGGAGTAACACAGTCGTCTATGAACCGGCTCTGGAATCCATGGTACCGAAGAATGCATTCAGAATTTTGTTATGGAGGGAGGGTTATACAGCTTCTGCTAGTGAGTTCCGACCTTGGGACCCGGCCCGACCGGCCACAAGCCGTATGGTGCAAGCTTCTCCAGAGCCGGACTCGTATGCATTCTACATTGCGACCAAAGCAACTAATGGGATCCGCATTAACGGTAACCCGCTGCAATCCCACGAGCCAAAGGAGACTACGGTCGTTTGCAAGCATTGGATGAAACTGTACCACGGTGACCAAATCGTGTTCTGGGGAGGTGATGATCCACATAAACAGGGCCAGCTTATATTTGAATGCTCCTGGGGTGGATCGTCGATATCGAGGCCAATCGATGAACCACCAACTTGCGTACCAGCGCCCGTAGCTCATAAACTCGACCGTCTTTGGCCCAAGGCTGATAAATTACTTCGACATTCTCGAATCAAGGAGGAGGCGCAAATCGATCAGGAGGCGAGAATGCGCAACATGCTTAGAGAGCAGGAGCGTTGTCGAGCATTTGAACAGAGACGTTTAGAGGCGCTTCGAAGATTGGCAGAGCAAGAGTCTCGTGGGACGTCTCCTGCCAGCGCCACGCTCGAGCGTGTTAGAATGGGCCCTCCAGTCCATCGATTTGCACCTCCAGAGCGCGTTGAAGGTAGTCGATGAGGGCCAACCATTCAGTCGTTCGGTTAGATCTAATTTTCCACTGCCACCAACCTTTTCCCTCTGATTGAGGCAATAGCGCAGCGCTAACAGGCGGGTACATTGGGATTTCAGCATAGACCAGCATACTGTTCCAACTAAACGCCGCCCTGGCTGACTTGACATATTTTGTTTCATATATTTCCCATGGGCTAGGACGAGGCGGTTGTGGCGTATAATTTAGCGGAAGAAACGTATCTTGTCAGGATGCTACTGGATGTTGCAATAGGGAATCGACCATGTACTATCATTTGCTCTAGTATAGCGGCAGGAGAGGGTATCAAGTCAATCTAAGTAGTAAAGGACAATCTCGAGTAGAATCGGTCTTCGTACCACAACCACCGTGATTATCCGCAGCACCATGCTCTAATTCTGAGGATTCTGCGTTGGTCAACGTGCGTAGTCTTATAGGCTTAAGTTATTACCTGGTCATAGAATATTTGCTCGTGAACAGGTCCTGCCTCCATAGAGACCGAAGTGGATTATATTTATTCTCAAGGCGTTTCCAGGTGGTTGTATGGCTCGGGCAGCAAGCTGGTTGGGAGCCCTTTTTACCATGGTAGGTGTTTATGTTGTGCCCGGATTTGTTTGCTCGGCAACCACATAACATAGGAATAAGTCATTACCTACCATTCCGTATGTGCACTACCTACTGATAACTTCGTTGGGCGCACCTACTCTGGGGAGTTCAGCAATACAAGTCTACACCACCTTAAGGTTCAAGTTTTATCTGGACTTTTTAATTCATTGCAAGTCAATCGCCGCTCCACCAACACACTTTTGAGCCAACATCACCACCACCGTCTCTCTCTCCCACTCTGTTCCCGACCTTCACTCGCTCCAAACCTTCGATTTCTTCTCTATCTCCTCTACGTTGTGCGTTGCACGCCGTTCTCTTCATAAACCATCCCATCCCAATCCTTCGCCGAATGATTTCCGCCTCAAGAGAACTCTCATTATACACTTTCTCCGCTAAGTTACACGATACTTCGCCCAAGCTTCCTGCCTTGCACTGAGTGCCACCAAGCACATCGTGCACCACCTTGATTCGTTCCTGCTTTCTAACTTCGAGAGCTGGAGGACTCGCTTGGACGTTATGTGTTAAACTGTCAACTGATAGCCGCACTGCCGCACAATGGGTCTGTTCAGGAAAGGACGAAGTCGCTCTCAGTAAGCTTCTCCCAGGTTCAACCATGATTCTTCGGCATCAGCACTGATTTCTACTCACCATCCTCCATGCCATTGTTCCTATAGTTTTGCATTGCGATCACCGCCGTACTTTGTGTAACTGTTTGCTCAGCGTCTCTTCGTCATACTACATGCAACTCTTCACCGGTAAATACTAGCCACAAACCAGCAAACTAACGAATCGTTCAGGAGCACCATCTCTATTACTCCGCAGCCACTCCTACAAGACACAGACGACGATGCTTTCTTCCTACCTGGAATTGACCATGTCTACCTCACGCATAGCAAGGATGGAAGGCCGGCTCTCGGTCGCAAGAAGCCCAACAACATACTGCAAGACTTTGGATTCGATATCCTAGGCCAGAGCTTCGGTGTTCCGTCTCGCAAAGATTACGAACGACAGGCCCGACAGCTAAGTTTGGCGTCCCAGAGCTCAGGCTTCCTCACTGCTCCAGCCACGCCTCGACTAAGTCAAGAAGCGCAGAGACCCAACATTGGCCGCCAAGCGTATTCGTATGAAGATACCAAATCACCCGTGGCCCGTCGTAAACCGAGTAGCATTCGCTCCTCTTTGACCCCTGCTCCTACGATGATGGTCCAATACAGTAACCAAGACATCTTGAATTCACAGCAACACAATACGTATAGGACAAGTTCATCGTTTTTAGGACCTCAAGCGTCGAACCAGTGTCGTATCCCACCACCGCCGCCACCACCCCCTCCATCTGCCGTGAATTGGCACAGACACCCGATAATGAATACCGGTGTAGCTCCCATTCCGATGAGTTATTATAGCGCGGCTTCTCACCCTACTCATCTATCTGGCTATGCTTACAACAGTGTCCCGATATCACAGGGCGCTCAGAACTGGGCGAATCCGCAACACCACATGGTAGCTCAATATCCAAACGCTTTAGGAGTTACTATGCCTCAACCTGCAGTAATACCGATGATGCCACATCATCAGCAATTCAACCAACCCCAACCCGCTCAGATTCCTTATGTACAAGCTATACCAGCCGTTCACCCATCCAACATACCTCCGCCGCCCCCACCGCCACCACAGCAGCATTGGCTTCAAACTTGCGCCATGACGACTAAGAAGGAGGAAATGCCCTGGCAGGATACAAATCGTGTCAGTGGCGCCAGAAAGATTGCCAAGCAAAATAAACAAGCCGAAAATAGGTCAAGAGACGCAACACAAGCGTATGAGAAACTGAGAGGTGGCGATGACATAACGCAACATCTCAGCAAACGTATTCGCCATGTTCATGTCTGTGCTGGATGCGGCAAGAAGCGGTCTACACGATATCAGAAGGCACACCCTCTAAAGAGAGGCGAGATACCAGCTTTAAACTATTGTTATAACTGCCTAAAGGATGCGGCAGATACGGATTGTGATAGTTCTGACAGGAACGTGGTCAATAATTCTCCCTTCAAAGAGGTCAGTTCCCACCCGATAAATATCATCTATCGCTCATAAAAACTGACAATATGTGACAGAATCGCAGAGAAGCCATCGTGCCGTGGCCGAGTTCCGATGAGGGCCACACTATTCTAGATGGCAATTATGCCTACAAGCAATCCCGCCGCGGTCCTCGTCGAGTTAAAAAGCCCAACCTCTTTGGGCCTCTTTCGAGACTCTTTTCGCGTAGAGCTCCCCCTGATTCGTTTGCGCCACCGTCAACGTCGTTCTCTTCAGCCGAAGAAGCAAGCTCGAGGGCCTTGTCATCTGTATCGGATTTGCGCGCAGTCCATTCAGTCCGAAAGGCCCATGTATCTCAAAGTCGTCGCAATTATAAAAAGAATAATAACGAGACTATCCAAGAGGGAGCCAATGCATTAGCTCTGCCACGGCAGAGGCATTCTAGTGTGGATTCATGGATTGCAAAGCAAAGTTCGCCGCTTATCCCTGCCGAAAAGAAACCCATCACTCGACCTCGCACTCGCATCCCACGGCCACGACCACGGCCAACACTAGTCGATATTGACAATCTTTTATCTGCGGCTGCCGATGAATCGACGCATATACCCGATGGAGAGCGTAGCTCGCCTGATTTGGATACAGATGGTGTCACAAAAATGGCTCCAAGGTCACATCTTGCCGGAATGGGAGCACTTTCGGAACCTTTGAGCCAGACGGTTCCAAACGATACACAACAAGCTGCGAAACGAATTAACACTCAGGGCGATGTTAACAAGGGGAGAAAGAAGAGTGGTGTCTCGTCTTCGAAAGTGGCTAATCCTGCAAATACATCCAGTGTTGCTCAAAGTCCTCAGAGGAAGGCTTCTATGAATGATTGCCTAAAAACACCCGTAGCTGTAACCTCAAACAGCATCTCAAACGAGAATGCCAACAATTCCACCGACCGCTTGATTCAAGGCTTCCGTTCTGCTGCGTCCCAAATTCCATCGAATTGCAACCCTGAAATCAATCCGGATCAATCAGCGGACTTTCACACCTTTCCTACTTCCGAGAACAGCGCGCGACGGCCAGTAAGTGACAACGCGCCGGTTGCAGCCGATGAACCCGAGCTCTTCTTAAGCTATGATGAACCGTCGACGCCCACCGATGTGCCCTACGCTGGCCACACTTATCCTCCCCACGTTGTGAGCGACTCATGGTCAGACTACAACGCCGATCTAGAGCGGGAGGCGGAGGAGATGGCTGAGCGAGACCTGGCATTTGCGGGTAAGCTCTTTGATAGCCTATCAGGCTCTTTAGGCGGCTCAGCGACTTCCGCCTTCCCAACGACTAGTTTTGTCACGAGAAGTAACATCTCAATAGTGAGCTATTACTCGGATTCAGACCATAGTGACAACGACACTGCCACCCCCAGCATTAAAGAGGCCGAGGTGCAGGAGGATGTCGAGGGTACTAAGGCTAACAAGCCTATCGAGCGAATTGGTATGTTCCGAATGACGTTCTACACTTAACTTCATCGATGTGCGCAGGTTGCTAATAGTATATCTAGAGTTCTCTAGTGAGGAGGAACAACAGAATTCTGCGAAAGCGAAAACTCTAACCGAGCTTCCTGTCGCTTATCGCGAGCATCGAGATAGACACAAGGTTGAGCCTTCACCCTCTCAGAGGAATAATATGTACAACCAACCAGAGGACGGACAGGATGATGACGACGGTGTCGACTGGCCCCCTTCGCCGATTGGTTCCTCACTTATGGGCCACACCGGACATTCAGTGGACGGACGTGAGAATTATGCCTCTGCTCAAGAAGGTCCGGCTAATGGTCATCGCTTGCGCCGCTTCATGTGGCTGCCGTCTGCTTAATTAACTGGCTGTTTTTTAAGAGAGGAAAAACACCCTCAACCGCCAGCATCAACGAATTCGCTGACGGCCCATTCGACGTTGCCCTGAAAAGAGCTATCTGTTGGGCTGCCAAATGGCAAGTACAATGCCTGGATATGTTGAGATGACTCTGTTTGACTACAATGGCAGTTGGATTCTGCTATTATAAATGTGACGCAAAACTATGTTTGATAAAACTTTCTCTCGGCACCTTCACTTGTCAGTGCTTGCTAAGCTTTGCCTTAGAAGCAGGGTTTGAAGGAGTGTAAAGACACAGGTAAAGAGAGAAACAGATGAGTTGAGAACTAAGCATTCGCGGGGAGTAGAAGATGCAAAGCAGATTATTCATGTAATTACGTCGGTAGAAATAAGATGCATGGCGTGCTACTCTGGATGATATCCAAGGCAAAAGTCGTATGAGCAGAAAGACAGGCCAGAGATACAAAGACAGTGTCGAACCATTACAGATGCGAAGTTGGAGGAAGGAAGTAAAATTCGTGTTCTGCACCACAAGTGCGTCGGCCGTATCGCTAGAAGGGGGAAATAATTGAGACTTGTTCGTGTCTGTATTCTTCAGCCTGGACGTCGCGTGAACTGCTGAGATAAAGCCAGAACGAAGCCTACAAATTGACGCAAAACTAATGATTTGCACGTCTTCCATGTAACAAGGGCTTGGCTTCAAGGGCTTGGAAGAGTGTTCAAATTGCAATAATCACCTAGGGCGTCAAGGGAGCCATGAAGGTCCAGTCCTCTACTTGAGCTGGGCGGCGACCTTCGTCCCTATATGCAAAAGCCTCGCTCTCGTGTAGCCTGTCTGATTTGATCAGGTCTATTATACGGGAGCAAGTTTAGCAACTCAGGCAAACGCGCGAGGGCAAAGCCCAGCTGAACCGACGGGTATAGAAACCAGCCTTGCCGCTCATATGGTTATATAATTACATGATATTGGATTCCCGGCCCGAAGGGTCTCAGGTGCTCGATGCAGTCCCAATCCCCTGGGTCCGTGTGACATTCCACCACCACATATACCTACAATCTTCGCACATGCAGTCCACTCCCGTTATCCTGAAGCTGTTCCTAATTGGGCGATTCTGCCATGGGTCTCGTGTTTGCCACGGGCTACCTCAGCAATAATCCAATAGTATGTAATTATGCCTTCTTAAGTACTTGGGTACCGGGTAGGCCCTCCCCTCCTGGGGCTTCCTTGCTTGCCCGAAACCTGGCTCATCCAAGGTCATGATATAGTTCGATCTGTTAGTTATAAATAAAATGATGTCCGAGCAAAGGTGATACTAAAATAATATGAAGCACACAGTCGAACAGTCAACACGAAAGGTTGAAGCCAGCAATGGGTTCTTCGGCATCTTCGGCATCAGCCCATGAATTTTTGCTCAAGACCCTGCTCTTTTCTATCTTGTCGGGATATCATCTTATAATATCTGATATTGTCTCACCATGTACTTAGGCAATTGCAACGACAGAATTCCCGGCGCGGTAAGCTGGGCGCATTAGTCTCAAACAACTCAAAGTGATTGGCCATAGACCAGAACTTGGCCCACAATCGTTACTACCACATGGAATAGTATAACCAATAACTAAAGCGGCACGACAGCTTTGACGTACAGTACTTCAGGGAATGCTTACGTATAGTTACATTACATGCAATATAAATCGATCGACAGCCAAGAACTGGCTATCTGGGATCGAGACAGCTGAACATGATCTGGGTATTCATCCTCATGCAATGCAATGTACTTACATATAATGCCAGGGCTTGCAGTTGTTTTCGGCTGTGTTCCTTTCGACCTTTGCCGAGTGCGGCCGTAGGTGAGTCTTCTTGTGGTAAGTAAGGTGATGACGTTGTAACTATGTGGCGTCCAGTAAAAACTGACACTAATGTGAATATACCACACAAACGTATGCTTTTTCTCAGCCATCACTAGTGTCAAATATCTGAGCGAGCCAACCAACGAGAAAAGACATACCCGAGACACCCTGTGTACTATCGTATCACCTGAAATCGGCCTAGGAAGCGGCATTCTACTAAGCTATTATTAAAGTCGACTGCTACCCCAAGTTACGCGCTCATTACTCGATATGGTGTGCTGAGGACTTTAGTAGCCCGAGACTTGTAAGACAAGATAGAGTTGTTACATCGTGTTGTCTGCGGCATCTCACTTGCTAATGCGCATACTTGGACTATCTAACGCTATGTATAGAATACGCCTCGCAGGATCACAACATGTAGTCTTTGGGTAGTATTATAGGATCTTTGGGTTTTAGATTCATTGGTTGTCGCCCCTATGCTTCTCTATACTCTGCACACCATCTACGTATACCCTCACACCTATATACCGAGTATACAAGTCCTAGGCTACCATACCCGAAGAAGTGTTGATGTCACAGCATCTGAGACTGTACAACGAAGAGCGTTCTGCATATTGGTCAGATCAGCCTATGAGGGTGATCAGAGACCCTCGCGCAGCAATAAACGTTCAAGCCCTGCAGCAACGACAAGGTTCCTGACAATTGGGATTGGGGGTTCGTAGATGATATATATGCTTGGATTCCACTATAGCAAATCATACGCGAAAGTCTCTGCATTCATTCAGTTCTCTTTCTTTTTCATAATAGAAAACTTATTCAGGTGTATAACTTTTTCAATGCCGGACCTCACGCCTGCAGCGTTAGATCCGATTCTCGATTTACCTGCGTTCGCTCCCCCTCCGGGTGTTGTTCCCAACTATGCCAACCCCCCTAACCAGAATGCACTAGCCATCGCTGTCGTGGCTCTAACAACATCTGTAGCCACGATCTTGTTTCTGATCCGAGTGTATTCCCGACTGTTTTGTTCTTTAAGGCCCAAACTTGAAGACTGTGAGCTTCTGCCATTTTTCTTTAATCAGATCCGCAACAACCTTTATAACCCTATCCATAGAACTAACTAACTCCTTCCAAGACCTATGCCTTGCCGCGTTCGTACGTAATCCGTTCCGCTTTTATAATACATATTGGTACCCAGCTCATTCCGGGTACAGCTGGCTTACATAGCTTGCGTCTACGCGATTTGTTCGATGATCCACGATGTTGGCTTTTTCGTCCACCAATGGAATCTTGAAGTTAGGGGTGTGGTGGTGTTCATCTACGTTCGTCTTACTTTATTAGCAATCCAATATCTCCGTGCACATTTGGCTCACTCGTGAGACCAGAACGTTTATACTTATCTCACGGCCTACGCGGTCATGATGTTCTTCGCCAAGACCGCCATCCTGCTGGAATGGATCCGGATCTTCGTGGCGGACCGGCAGCGCAACACCTTCTTCTACGCCGCCTGTGCCTTGATCGGACTGAACCTGGGAGTGTACGGCGCGGGAGCCGTCGCGACGGGCCTGGCTTGCATTCCCCGGGAAAAACTATGGCACCCGTGGGTGAATGGAAGATGCATCGATAGACATACCTTGGACAGTTTTACAGCATTCGTCAACCTCGCCATAGATTTAGGGATCCTCTTGCTGCCGCAGAAGGTCATCTGGAAACTTCAAATGTCAAAACAACGTAAGATCGGCCTATCTATACTTTTCTCTATTGGTATTATGTAAGTTTGAATCAAGACGTCTCTCATTGTTTCCTACTATAATAATGTTTCTAATAATGACTCTCCCTGATCACAGAGCTTGTGCTTCTGCTGCTGGCCGAGCATACTACACAGTCACGTTAGACTTCTCAGGCGACGTCACCTACGGAGCATCGCCGGCATTTCTCTTCGGCCATGCCGAGATGACGACCGTGCTCATGGTGTTCTGCATCCCTTCGGTCCCAAAGGCCTTCGAGGGCAGCAGACTCGCCAACAAACTTCTCGCATCGCTCAGGTCGTGGACGAAGCTTTCCTCGGCCGGTACGAACCGAGACCTGCCGGTCAGCGCCCCCGGATCTTCCGAATCGTGGCGTCCATCGATGCAGCAACAAAAAGCTCACGCCCACTCGTACTCGCGGAACGACGAGGAAGATGGAAGAGACCTCTCAGAGGCGTACCGATGAAAACTCGAAATCGCGCTTGTTGCCTGTAGCGAGTCAGGCGAACGACCCAAACGACAATATGTGTAGAAATTTTCGTGCCGCAGACTTCTTAGAGAACTTGGCATCTGATGGATTGGCACATGTAATATATATATGTAGCGCTGACATCACTGGATGGATACAGCAGGCTACTACTATCCCAAGGCTTTACCCAAGGGTTATCTTAGGGTCTAAGGATCGTACAAATGGAGAGACCATAGAATTTGAGGAGTCGATCTTCTGAACTAGAGTGAGTCACTATACATATTTCGGATCTCGGTAACAGGGCTGGGTTACATGTTTGAACGACAAAGCACATTGGCCGCGGAGAAAATACACGAATATTAATCGATATTGATACTACGATATTCTTTACAGCCATAATAAGCTTTACTGAGGAAATCATACGCAGGCTGATGCCATGGGAAATCAGGATGGGTTTTATTAAGTTCAGCCTTCGTCCCGTTTTCGTGGACACAGGGACTGCAAAATCTAGAACCGGTCATCTTTGCGCTAAAATTATAGAATCAATTCTATCATGAATTAGAGGAAAATAACCCAGGGAGATTGATTAAGCGAAGGTTTTATGAGCTGTGTAGGTGGCTTACTCAGTATCGTGATCTTATGGCAAGTTCCGATGGATCCTTCAATCACCACCAGCCCATACAGTCATGGATTCTGCTGTAGTAGAGACGGAAGAGCAAGGAAAGTGCCAATGGACAGACACCATGAAAGGGGTGGGCTGCTCAATAATGCATGGAAATGGGGTAACAATAGTGCATAGTAATATCAGTCTGATTTAAAAACTTTATCTCATATACAAAGCCCGCTTGGCTCACCGGTAGAGCGCCTCACTAGTAATGAGGAGGCAACTGGTTCGACTCCAGTAGTGGGCAGCGAATTCAATTTTTTCGAATTCGTTCTTCTTTCATTTTCATTATCTAGCCTATTTTAACTTGTGTTGGCGCAAGGGTAAAACTCACGCCTTTGAACGGGCTCAAGAAGAACTGGGAAATTGGGTGGAAGGAGGGAAACATGCTGTAGGGCGTTTCGCTTTTTAGTATAGCAGTGAGCGCTACATATGTATTTAGATCGCGCCAGAACTTCTCTCCAGAGCAACAGAGATATCATTAGACCTTTCCAAACATGAGAACTCATTCGTTTATTCGCCTTTGTTTACAATGTGCGCCACTCTTGAGGGGGCTGCTTTTATCTTCCAGTAGACCGCCCGAAAATACACTGCTAAGTAAAGTCTTCACTCGCAAACGGTCCATTTGAGTCCCTTACTGGGACAGTAAAAATCTTGTGACATTTCCCCTTTTACTCTACTCTGAGCACTCTCGGCCCGCGCTTTTTGATAGCCTTCTTCTTCTTGTGACCCCTTTCAAAAGAAGCTGCGGCGGAATGGTCTCGCCCAAAGTTGTCCAGGTCTTTGACCTTGTAGATTCGAATGATCCAGTTCTCTGACGTGTAAGCCTCCTCCAGGCTGTTGAGAACAGGACTCTGATCAGGGAGTCGTGCGTTACGTACACGGTCCTGAGCTTGTCCGGGAGGGAATAGCGAGGCGTAGTTGTAGTACGACATTTTGTACCTATCGCAGGTATTAGCTTAGGGTCATACACCTCATGCTTAATCAACTTACATCAAACTGTTCTTCATGGTCTCCGAGGCTTCGGCGTCAACCTTGTACTCACCACGGGGAGTAAAGAAATCGCGCTCTTTAACCTCATCCGGCCAGATACCCTCAGCAATTCTTACCATCCATAGGAACTTGTTGATATCATCGCCAGAGTATCCCAGAAGGCCGCCAAAGACAACCAAGACATAGTCTACCTCGTGCTGGCGCATGATGGGATAGGCAACCTCTTCACGGGAACTCATTGCCTTGCCTACGGTAGCAATATGCGTATTGTTCCAGGTATTGTTGTCAACCAAAGTAGGTCGGTCAGCCATTCCACCAATTTGGTAACCGTAGTCCCACCACGACATGATCTTGGCGTCTTCCTTGGTGTTTTGTCGAAGCCATTGGTAAGCCTCACGGTAGTCATCAATGATGTGCTGGCTACCATCCGGCATCCGGCTCGCTAATACGACTGATGGGGAAGAGTATGCATTGGAGGTGACCCAGGTACAGTGCTGAACGAAGATAAGGAGGAAGACTGTCATAGCGCTGGCAATGAAAGCCTTAGACAAGAGATTGTAAATGCCAACCACAGGCTGAGAGGTTGACCGTAATGAGCCTGGCTTGGATGCCTTCTTGGCGGTCGCATCCGAAGATTCCTCTTCCTTGTCGTCGGCAACTTCGGGAGAATTGTATTGCAGATAAGTATCGAGAAGCTGAGATGCAGCGATTGCAGCAGCAACGCACACAACGGGTGTTAGAGTAAGCATTAAGCGCACCATGACACCTGCAAAGTAACTGCCGAAGAGAGCGTAGACGATGATAAAAACATGCTCATCCTCAAGTTTCTGGAAGCACATGTACACACCAGCTGGGAAGAGCCAGATCAACATGTTAAGGTCGAAAAAGAAGGCAGGCCACGCAGTTGGCTGATGTTCCGAGACAGATGCAATGATAGGAATATGGATCTTAGCATATCCTGTGTCCCACAGGGAGTAGAACCGGCCTGACCAGGGCGCAATATACCCGCCTGCTGTGAGACTAACAAGACCTAATAGACCAACACCGAAGATGCCACCTAAGCCTACGTATAGGAAGGTCTGGAATTGGCGGCTTGGGACGGCGGATCGAACATATTCGAGGAAGGCAACAAGCTGTAGGAAACCAAATATGCCTGATCCGGCGTCAGTAAGGCAATTCTATATACATAGTCTTAGAGCGCAATAAAAAACTCACCTAGCGCGGGCATATGTTCGCTAGTGCGAACAGGCAAGAAGCCAACAAAAGGAATCTGCATGCTGGCCAGCGTTCCTAGAGCATACCATGTGGTATATGCGACGTAGAGGCGCATGCTGAACCTTCCCATGCAGATGAGAACAAAAGCATGAAGTGGAACGAGACAGGTGATGAAGGCATAGCCACCCCAGGAGGCGACCATGTAACCGTAGAAGAGGGCACAAAGGGCACCCCAGAGGACTGAACCCAGCTTCAGGGCCTTGATCCAGAGGAAGAAGGTAAAGACGAGAAGGAAGATAGCGATGGCTTCATTATCGTAGGACCCAGCGACAGAGCGCGAGATGTAGCCGGGGGTAATGCCCATGAAAACGGCAGCGAGAAGGCCGGCGGATGAAGAGGTGGTCATCTCATTGGTGAGGAGGTAGGCAGCATAGGCGGTCAGGCCAGAGAAGGCCGGGGCTAGTAGCACGCAGATATTGCGAATATCGACGGGAACGGTGAGGAATCGGAGCAGGTGGTAGATGGCGCCGCTGGTAACCATCAGGCCCGGGTACAGAGTGCCGCCGGTGACGCGTCCCAGAGGGTGCCATGTCCGGTCGTCGAACCAGTCCCAGAACTGGTAGAATCCGTTGGCAACGAGGTATTTAGTGGCACGAAAGTTGAACCACGGATCAACTACAGCGGGTGTCAGCTAGGCAGAGAGAGGAAGTGGTAGGAGCAGGAGCAGGACGAGGAGGGTGGTGGAGGCGAGGGGACTGTAAACCTACATTCGTGAATGATACTCTCGAAGCCTGCATGAAATGACAACAATTAGCTGCGGCCCAAGCACATGGTGGGATCTCTGCGGCCCTGGGAAGGGCTCGGAAGAAGTGTACATACGTATGACGGAGAACAGACGGCTCGCGACGGCGGCGGCGGCGATAATGCCCAGGATGAGGACCTTCAGCAGTGTCTTGGTGTTCTGGTTCCGGCCCAGCGAGACCAGCAGCTCGGTCGGGGTCGAGCCGGCGCTGGAGCCTTTACCGACAGCCATTGTGAAGAGAGGATGCGGCGATGCGGCAGGATGGTGTTGACGCCGTCACATCTATGTTGGCATGAGCGAATTGGGTTTGGGAAGTAAAGTTACAGGTGTCTGTTCGGAGCTTGAAGGTGCTGGCCTGCTTGCTCTTGCTCTGCGATACTTGCTCCACCTGTCAAAGCCAAGCAGCGACCCTATGCGCTAGACATACTGCCAAGGATACTGCCAGGTACCGTGTTCCGTAGGAGAGGACAGCTGTAGCTTTCACTGGACCCGCTTATCTGGCACGCCTTATCGACGCTTATCGATCGATCAAGGGTTAGGTATCAAAGCTCATGCCACTTACGTAGTATCTTTTAATTGTATATATAATTCGTAATAGGAGATCGGTATATGCACACATATTGTAGTTGACCTCTTGATGTGTAATGTTTCCCTCTTTTAGTTGTCCACATAGAACATGGTGTTTTCTTGTCGATACGTTCTTACAAATAAGATTTGTATAAACCCCCAAGTAATGCAGTACAAGCTGAACAGTTACTCCTGGTGACGGAGCGCTTTACATCTAGTCACAAACCAGCTCTCAGTGACAGCTAGAGGCCTTTGACACATATATAGTAACTCTTTGTAGACGAGGGACTTCTGTAATGGCGTTACTCCCATATGGTGGTTGAGATGTAAAGTCCACGAGCAGGACACGTTACCTATTATTACAATTACAATACATACTGCAGACTCTAAACTCTATTGGTAGATCATGCTTCTGTGGTTATTGTGACATCAATCTCATGTGCCAAGTAATACGTGACTTAAAAGTATTCGAACTCCCGTGGTCGTGATTGATAATGAACGGATAATCTCGAGGTTATATTTCGTATACTATGCGGAGGAATTTAGCATATATCCTGCCGGCCATCATCTATGAATCATCTGAACTTATAAACTAATTGCGCATTTTAGAGTGCGTCTGTGGTCAGTATTGCGAAGATAATTATTGGGTACGACCCATTTGGGTCGTCCGGAAAGCCTGTATTGGTATAAGCATAGATGTACATAGAGAACACAAGGAAATCTATCGGATAGCTTCTCTGGAAATGATACAATCATACAATCATGGGACTCGAGGCGAGGATTGCTGTTCCGCAGCAGCGCAGGAAGATACGTAGTACAGGTAGAGCATTATTTTACCATCCCTCTTACCGAAACGCTCAGCTTTATCCTCGGCCCTGAGTGCCCTTTTGTTTTCCCCAATCTATCCCGTGTCCGAATTGATTCGCGTCTAACGTAAATACCGAGAGGCACATTAAGCCTTCTGTGCCATTAGAGCATTCATATAGGCTTCTAGGTCGAAATTCGAGGCCATCGGGTCTTGATTCACTAGATAAACGTTAGTCTCTGGGGTGCTTTTGAGGGTGCAAAGGGTGGTGTATAAAAAAGACATACTGCCACTCTTTTCCGAGGTTGACGCGGCAGCAGGGCTCTTGGACTTGGAGTACTCGGCCTTGGCCTGCTCTATTAAATGTTGTTTGTGCTCGTATGATTTCTTAGCGGCGGTGGCGCGTTGCGAAGCGGTAATAGATCGTTGATGAGTGAAGCCGTAAAAGACACCGAAGGCAAGGGCCGAGTACCGAAGTACCTACATAATCAAGAGTTGTTAGCACGATCGTGCATATGCGCCCCGAGGTTGCTACATACGTTTACTCCCGAGGTAGCAGACATTGTGGTGACAGGTGATTTTTCGCGCAATAGGCCGTAACAGGAGATCAAGGGGAATTGGGACACGATACGCTGGTCGTATAGATACTAATTGACGCGCTTGCTGATGGCACACTTCCGGACTGGGCCGATGAGGGGAGGCAGCGTTGGGACGTCGACGAAGGCCTTGACCGAGATGCGTGCGTGGTGTTGAGAGAACGGGCGGGCGGGCGGGCGGACGGTCAAAGTCGGGTTCCTGAAAATTGTTGGACTTGCAGCACCAGTACACTTACAGCAGACAGCTTAGCTTGGCCAGTAGCTACAGGGGTGGCCACTTAAGATTGGGTGGGACATTCCAAGGTTCACGTTGATAGATGCTTATATACAAGTGTATTCATATAGCCGGGCCGCAATTATAGCGCCTCGGCCTGACAGGGATTAGATTGGCTTGCGCTGGAACCCGCAGCGACTAAGACGTGTGCTTGATGCATCGTCAAAGGACAATTCAGAAACGCGTTTTATGTGAGCGGATGCCCCAGCACCTAATACAAAGTCGCCAATTCGGGCATGTCGTAGGACAAGACTACACCTTTTGCACTAGTCATTGTCGATTGTCAACCGTTCGCGCCTCGCCCAACCATTATTGCACCCACGTATTATCAAATACGACTACACTACCCGCCGCCGATTTCCGAGCCCAAGCTGGTTACTGGTCACTGGTCACTGGTCACTGGTCTTTGTGTCTTCCCCTCTCCCGCTTCCAGATAATCCCCGGCCGACCGTAGACCCGGCGATGGGTCTGTGTCGACCACATCATGCAACAACGACGAGATGAGATCCTGGCCAAGAAGGCAAAGCTGGCCGAGCTCAAACGCCAGAGAGAGCTGCGGGCGAACCATGCCAATGCAGGGCGGGTGAGCACAGGCGGTCCTATCGATGTATACCTGACTCCCTACCTCTGCCAGATATAAGCTGACTTGCCTCTGTTGTCTCCGCAGCTGGCGGCCCCCATCCCCGGCCACAAGAATGACCGGAAACGAGAGATCGAGGACATAATCGAGAGGCTGGTGGGCGATAGCCGCCCCGGGTCGATCGCCGGTGCCGCCTCCCCGGGTCGTCGCGGCAGTCGCCCGAACAGCGTCCTGAGCGGCGGCGAGCTCAGCCTTGCCGAGAACTCGGAATATACCTCCCCGATCAACGCTCATCCTGCTTCTGCTGCCCCCTTGCAACCCCAAGTTTTGACCACTGTAGCTCTGCAGACCATCTACGAGTGCCCCCCCTCGCCTGTCAAGGAAACTTTCTCGTATAGTAAAGGTGTGCAGACGGCGGACGACTGGACACCCCCCGCGTCGCGAGCCCGTGCCATCTCCGAACTAGATGATGACGACTTACCTGCTACTACTTCTACGCCGAGCAAGCGTATGAGCCGTTGGGGCCGTGGTAGAGAAGAAGAACTGCGCCAGAACATAAGGAAGGAGATTGAGGAAGAGCTGAGGGCTGCTCGTGAACTTGTGACCGATGGGGTCTTACAGCCTAGCTCCGTGGCCACCTCTAATTTCCCTGCGAGGGCCTTGACTGCCGAAGAACTTGCTGCCGTGACCGCCTCTGACGAGTTCGTAGACTTTGTAGAGAGGTCGACTAAAGTGATTGAGCGTGCGCTCGACATGGGTAATGAGTACGATGTCTTGACAGATTACTCTTTGCAGGCTCATGATATTGAAGATGAGGACGAGCAAGCAGGGAACACAGGCGGCAAGGGGCGAAGGCGCGTTAAAGAACTTGTGCAATTTTACGATGATCGATGGTCCAAGAAGCGCATGATCAGCAGTATCGACTTCTCTCCCAAATATCCAGAGCTTGTGCTTGCTTCGTATACCAAAAACCCGTCAGCGCCTCACGACCCAGATGGTATTGTCCAAGTCTGGAATCAGCACCTTCATGACCGCCCAGAATTCTTATTTCACGCTCAATCTGATATTTTAACGGCCAAGTTCTCCCCCTTTCATCCCAACCTCATCATCGGCGGCACATATTCCGGGCAAGTGCTTCTATGGGATACGCGCGCAAAGACGGCGCCCGTTCAGAAGACTCCACTCACAGGGTCGGGTCACTCGCACCCAGTGTATTCAGTTGATATCGTTGGCACGCAAAACGCGAACAACATCATATCCGTTTCGACAGACGGCGCCCTTTGCGTATGGAGTGTTGATATGCTCTCTCAACCGCAGGAGTCCCTGGCGCTTACGACTCCACCTCCAAATAAGTTCGAGGATCTAGCCCCCACGACCATGGCGTTCCCTCAAGCAGACCCTACCTACTTCCTTGTCGGCTCGGAGGAAGGCCCCATATACCCGTGTCACCGTTACGATCGTGCTGGTGCTAAGGCCGGTGTGGACTCTCGAGTCTCTTACAAAGGACACGCCGCGCCCGTCATGAGCATTGGTTTCCATCCGGCGCGTGGGCCAGTTGATCTCGGTGATCTTGTTCTCTCGTCCTCGCTAGATTGGTCTGTGAAACTGTGGAAAGTGCGCGCTCCAGCCGCAACAAGCACCATTGTCGAGAGCGCGGGCACCGCCATACCACCACTCCTCGACTTCGTACGTGAAGACGTCGTCTACGATGCTGCTTGGTCTCCGGTACGTCCTGGCGTATTTGCCCTCGTCGATGGCGCTGGTTCCCTTGAACTCTGGGATATCACCGTCGAGACGGAAATCCCCGTAGCCAAGATCAGCCCTACGCCCCGCAAGGACGGCCGCCAGCTCTTAAGCAAGAGCTTGAACAAGGTCGCCTGGGAGACCACTGATGGAAGACGTCTGGCTACGGGTGGCATCGACGCCGTTGTCAGTCTCTTCGAGGTCGGTCCGGACCTGGGCGGCAAGGAGGCCGTTCGCAGCGACGAATGGACGAGTGTCAAGAAACTCGTCGCTCGTCTCGAGGCCGCCAGCGCCGGTGTAATAGGTGTGGCATAACTCTTCATCCATTCATACCGTAATTACCTCGCAGCTTGTTCTATCTCCGGTGCGGGTGCTAGCTTGGATTAGATGATGTCTATTAAAAAGCAAAATGGTGTACGGAGTTAAATTATCTATCCGCACATTCTGAGCACTGCCTTCATTTTGTATTATACCCCTGCTGTAACTTCTACTAGAGAATATGGACCTCTGTTCAATCGACAATGTACAACTCTGATGGCTATTCATGCTTGGTCGGCAGATATGTCTTGTAACTCGATTGATTTGTGATACTTTAGGTGATTCAATTGGTCTGGCCTGCCCCAGCCCCTTTTTACTAGTTCAATGTCATAAGAGAAGACTACGTAGCTATAAAAGGATTGGATATTTAACATGCCCGCACTTAATAATCTTGTAGTTTGTCATGGTAGATGCAGTCTCTTCTTAATTCTGTGCGTACATATTACTACATTTTCGACTGCCGAAACCAGCTTTCCCGCTACATCTCATCTGTTCAGTGAGTATAAACCGTGAAGGAGGAACTTCGGCTGTGTTCGTTTTACAAGTCCCAGCATTTACGCGATATCGTCTAGAGCTATAACACTCGGTCCCTTGTCTTGGATACTATTCCTCAGCTTCCCAAGGACCCCGGCCCGTCTTTCTCGCTTCTCCTTCACAGCCTTCTTCTCGGCGTCCGCGAACCCACTCAACTTCTTACGTGGCGGCGTGCGGAACAAATCCCCTCCAATTCCCGAGATGGAGCCAGACAGCGAAGGTCGCATGAGGCTGCCGCGCATGGGTGTGGCTTCCCGGGTTGATCGCTCGGGCGAAAATATGGACGAGCCCAACGTTCTCTTCGCGTTAGGCGTGGTAAAGGGGGAGCCTTCGCGGCTTCCTGAAGGGCCCGCAGACCCCAGGCGCATTTTTCGCATCTGGTTCTCCAGGACATCGATATCACCGCTCCGCTTCTCTACCATGGTAGTCATCTTAGTAATTGTGCGCACGATTGCCTCGATCGTAGGCATGGGCCCCCCTCTACCAGTAACACTGTTGATGGAGACAATTTTGGCTTTGAGTAAAGTTAGGTTTTCTTCTGCTTGTGCCAAGAGCGTATGAAAGTGGCTCAACTGCCGCCGTAGGTCACTTTGCTGGGCGGCCTGCTCAGCACTCAGGGGGAGAGCTTGGTACGCAGCCGTTTGCTCTGAGTCTAGCCGAGAAGCGATGATTTTACGAATGTCGGCCTGTTTATTACAGTCGCGCGCGAGCTCCCGCTGTATGTCCTGCGCCTGTGCCACCTTTTCTTCCACATCCATGACCCTCGCTTCGTCCAACGCTTCTCCCAGGACCTGGTCAATTATATGTGTCAATTGCTCAATATCTCCCAGGGCCCATTCATCGGACGATGCAAAATCTTGCTTAGAATGATCATCTGAAGAAAACTGTTTATGACCATCAGTCCATGCTTTGAGTGAACGAGCGTTGAGACCCAGAGTATCGATCATTGAGTTTATATCGCGATACACAGCCTCTACTTGAGCAGGCACACTATCGCCTGCAGGCGGCACAACACCAGAATGTGCAATGAATTCGTCCAGTTCCAGCGTTGGTTCGACCTCCGTCCTGAGGAGTCGTTGCACAGCATCATCCTCTTCATCCACAAGCAGCTGTGCTTCCTCTGCTTCTTTTTTAGCCTTGGCTTTTCGTTGTTGTTCCATAACAACGTTCTCAAGGGCGGCATCTCGCCCCACAATCGAGCCATTCAGACGCGACTGTGGCTGTTTCCTAGAAGCTGCAAGTATTTGTGAGGCCATACCTGGGACGCTAAATGATCGAGTATTTTCATTGCCCATTATTCTCGATGGGATTGCACCACGTACCGGACTAGGCGAACGCGGGCTGATAGGGTTAGGTTGGGGAAATACAGGTTGATTATGACTTAGAAAGAGACTTCGCCTTTCAGGCTCGGGGCGAGAGATAGTGGAATAACCTCCTTCTAATCCTCCATCGAATGAGCCCTGAGGTGTGAAGCCGGGTGTTCGATTCGCGCCAGCCGATGACGGGCTGAGATCCTTAGTCACATCAACGCCACTGCCTTCGCTTGCGGCCTCGGTGGCCTCATCTTCCAGGTCATCATCGTCACTATCGGAGACAGGGGGGAGCTCGGTAGGAAACTTAAATCCAGGGCCAGTAATAGCAGAAGGCTGTTTAGCTATGGGTAATGCCGGTAGCTTATTTTCATAGGCCTTAGGTTGTTTTACAGGGTCCGGAGGGAGAGGCGCGTCGCCCACAGCCTTGGTCTCTGTAACCGTTCCCGGCAAAGGTGGAAGCTTGTTAGCATATGCTTTTTTATTCTTTATCGGATCCGGGGGTAAGGGCGCATCGCTTGCGGCTTTCGGTTTTGCGCTTTCTCCAGGGAGGGGCGGCAAAGGAGTTCTGTAGGCAGCCTTATTTTTCACGGGATCGGGCGGTAATGGTG
This sequence comes from Xylaria castorea, assembly GCA_022495115.1. Lineage (NCBI taxonomy): Eukaryota > Fungi > Ascomycota > Sordariomycetes > Xylariales > Xylariaceae > Xylaria > Xylaria castorea. The sequence continues at coordinate 335,679 of MU382630.1, read as the reverse complement.
CGGCGCTAGATTGTATTATCTTCTTAATCGGAATGGTGGTCTCCTTTGGCTTTGCAGTTGTTGTAGGAGAGTCAGGTGGTAGCGGCAAGTCCTCAACCTTGGGCTCGGTTGTCTTCACGTCGGTATTGTCTGTAGTACAAATAGATGAGGATGATGAATTTCCTAGCGGATAAGTGGCCTTACTGGTAGATTCTGGAGGCAGAGGAGCTTCCGTTGGAGTTGGTTTTTGCAGCTGGGGAGGCTCTACTGTAGATGCCTTGGCGGGGGTATTCCCGAAAATACCGCCAGAAGACGCTGGTGGGAAGCTGAACGGTCCACTGCTTGTTGTTACTGACGATGCCTGCGAGAAGAACTTATTCGGTGACGGTGTCGCAGTAGGTGTTGTGGACTCTACATTCCTATTCGGTGTTGGCTTTCCGAATGACGTTTGGCCGCCACCAAAGATATTGTTTGAGGACTTCGCCGCCTCGTTTATCGAAGAAGTAAAGCCACTGCCAAATAACGATTTCTCTTCCCCGGTTGAAGTTTCCACGCCGCTATCTCCTACATTGGCATCAGGTCTGAAGCTAGATGTCAACTTAAAAGCCTGTGATCCAAAGGGGTTTCCAGCGCCACCATCTGGTTTGGAGCTTGAGAGGGGGGATGAGGTATTGATGGCGGTATTCATAGCAGCGTTAGTGATACTCGATTTTGTTGAGCCAAATATACTAGGTTTGTCTGCACTTGCATTCGATCCTAAGGCTGCGAACCCTCCCTGATTGGCAAAGCCAGAGAAAGCTTGACTAGTTGCTGTGTTGCTCGTAGTTGTACTTCCAAATGGCCCAGGTGTTCCGCTGGAAGTATTGGGAAATCCAGATTGACCAAAGGCCGGTGTACTCGTTGAGGCGCCTTTGGACCCCCAAGGCGACGTCGTTGCACCTAGACCTGTCGATTGCCCGAATGAAGGTGATGCTGTATTGTTCATACCAAAGCTGGGTGTACCAAAGACTGGCTTCGGAGCCCCAGTCGCACCGTTGGTCCCGAAACTGGTAGAGCCAAATGTGGTGCCGCCTGTACCTTGAGTAGTTGCTTGAGTACTGCCCCATGGTGAGCTCTTGGTCCCAAGTGCCGAAGGACCACCAAATGCAGGTGCTGTCGACGCCGGTGCACTCCCAAAAGGTGAGGTGGTTGACGCCCCAAAAGGCACAGACTGAGTGGTTTGAGGCACTAGCGTTGACGCAGATTCGGTGTGACTGGTCTCGACAGCAGCAAGGCCAGGGTATGTAGTGCCCTCTCGAATTGACTCCGAATACACAACCCACCAGACAGAGAGTATACCCTGTTCATTCAGAACCCAATACCCTGGTAGAGGACCAGGTGACTCGTCCCGTTCATCCGTAGGGATGGGCTTATATACTTTATCTCTACTGGACAGGTCCAAGGAGGCGCCGATAGCAGTGGGTGTCTCAAGGCTCTCAATGTCCTCGCCCATAGGTAACGTGGCACGCTTAGAGTCATCGGCCAACTCAATATTTGTAAATACATCAACCGCCCCATTAGGGGCAAGGGGCGATTTCGATCGAGCTAGGAGTCCAATATCGGGTACCGCACTTGAAGTAAAGATGAGAAGATCCTGAAGATTTGGAGGGAAATCCTTGAGACGAAACGCAGTGTGATGGGGGACTTTTTCCGCCGTGTAAGGGTCAACTGGATCGTTCAGTGCCTGGAATTGGATCACTTGGCCTTGCCTCGTGATCATGTGGCACTTGGTTTGAGGTCCGTTTGAAGTAGACACATGGAAAACCAGGAACAGATTGTTCTCAAGCCAAACCACGGTGGAAACTAGATGGCATCAGTACGTGTTGCTATGAAACTTGGGTGTGACAATTACCGTAGTAGTTGGAATCCAGCTCAGGTGGTCTGGGAATTTCAGCTTTAACATCACCCTCAGGTGTCAACTGACATAGAGTGCCGTCACCGAGTCCAGCTACCAACTGTTTCCCTCTGGTGCTCCATGAAACACAGCTAACCTGGTCCTTCAAGATCTGGCTGCTGCCTTTGGACACGAAATTGCGCTCTTTGAGGTTGGCCATCAGAAGCTTGCCTCCATTTGTGACAACAGCACACAGCTCTGCCTTTTCTGGGAGAGGGTTGGGGACCAGAGCCCGGAGAGACTCGCCGTTGGTGGGGATCTCGAATGCGGATTGGGTTGTGCCTTGCTGGAGAGCATTGACATCGTAGACAGCCAGGCCGCCGCCCTGTTCCGCCGATAGAATCAGGTACGTCTCGTCAGCTGAAAAGGCGAGTTGGCTGATGCGTATGGGCAGGGGAAGCTTTAGTTGGGGCGTAAATGGGCGGACTTCGCTTTCGCCATCTTTGGTAGCTTCGAAGGCCTTTCGGACGGCATTTGTAGATGCCACAACAACCGCATCGGGGCCGGCAGCAGCAACGAGGCCCCGGCGTGAGGCGATGCTCATGAGCGAAGAAGTCGGTGCGGGAGGTGGCGACCATGGCGTCGAAAGGCGCAACTTAGCATCACCGGCTAAAGACAGGAAACCCAAGCCTTCGGTCTGCACTTCAGGGAGGGCTGGGCCTTGAACGCTACCCGCCCCAGCATTGGCGAAGCTGTTGAAAGCCATAGCGTTAGCTAGGAGAACGCCCCCGGCAGCGCAGTCTAAGCAAGCATATACAGGTCAAGGCGGACGGGGATGGTGGTTGTCGACTCGAGCTATGGCGGCGACCGGAACAGTCGTAGGCGTCGCGATGTTACTGCACAGCTGAACGACGTCGATCGGATTAGCGCGGCAGGTTAGAGCTATGCAGCTGTGTCTAGAAAAGACGAGTTGCTGACTAAAAGCTGGTCATGGCCATGGTCGTGGTCGTGGCGTGCATTCGTTCCCTTTTTTCTTTATTTTCAATGCACGCCGACGCGGTTGAGCATTGTACCCAGTCTTGGTTGAAAGCGCTGCAGGGACCTACCTTAGGTACCTAGTAGACTCACCCTGGTCATTCCAGGCCCTCAGCAGCTGCTACACTAGTACCGATATGCAGCATGGCGCGTAGTGCTTGGAAGTAGCTTACTGTCAGATATATAGCTATTTTAGGTAAAAGATACCTAGGAGTACCTAGATCTTGATGGGGTGGATCATTCCAATTGTACCTTTGAATATAGGGCCAGCACTGCTGTACTAGGCCGATATCGAGCTAGCGATACGACCCAATGGGAGGCAGAACACTGGGCAGGCACAAGGCAGCTAGCTCTTGGTCGTCAGCTCTCGCAACAAGCAGTCAAGCAACTACACTACGTACATATCTACACATCGTCCATCTCTTCGCCATCCCAACCACCACCATAACAACAACAAGCCTCTTTACTACTAGTGCAACCTACCCAGTATAGAACCTCAGTCATCACCGCTTGTGCGCCGACTTTCGCCAGTATGCCTGGCTTCGATTTCTCAAACTACAACCGCAATGCGGCTCTGCACGCACAAGGCGTACCTTTACCCAAAGCTACTAGCACAGGAACTACCATCGTTGGATGTATATATGACGGCGGCGTTGTGGTAGGTTACCCTCCCTTGCCTTCGACTACACCCTTCTTCGCCGCTCCTACTCTGACGCCGTTGCCTAGATCGCTGCCGATACCCGAGCCACGAGCGGCCCCATCGTTGCCGACAAGAACTGCGAGAAGCTCCATTATATCTCGCCACAGATCTGGTGTGCTGGTGCGGGTACCGCCGCCGATACTGAGTTCACTACAGCCCTCATCTCCTCCCAGCTCGAGCTGCATTCCCTCTCTACCGGTCGCAAACCCCGCGTCGTCACCTGCATGACCCTTCTCAAACAACACCTTTTCCGTTATCAGGGCCACATTGGAGCCTATTTGGTCGTTGCTGGCGTCGACCCTACTGGAACCCACCTCTTTACTGTTCACGCTCATGGCAGTACCGACAAACTTCCTTATGTCACCATGGGCTCCGGTTCATTAGCCGCCATGTCCGTCTTCGAGTCCCAGTGGAAGCCTAACTGCACCAAGGAGGATGCTATGAGCCTCTGTTCGCAGGCTATCCAGGCCGGTATCTTCAACGACTTGGGTTCAGGTTCTAACGTTGATCTGGCCGTTATCACACCCGACAAGACCATATTACACCGCGGATTCGTGAAACCGAATGAGCGCAGCCAGAAATTGAAGAACTACAAGTTCAAACGCGGCACCACAGCGGTGCTGAACGAGAAAATAATCACCAAGGATGACATTGGCAAATATGTTAGTGTCCACGAGCTAGAGGCAACAGGCGAGGAAAAGATGGATATCGACACTTGAGAGCACGAATGGCAAGGACCGACGCGGCAGCTGTATCATTAACTTTTGTGCTGTAATACAAAGACGTGAAGATGGTTGATCTGCGTATGTCTTTATATGCCCTCCAGACCCTTGTTTAGGCGCAAGCCTTGCTGTAAGTGTTTTGGCGTAGCGCGAAGTGTTGGCAGCATTGCACACAATAGTGGTTTTTCGGCATACCCTTTCATAAACCCGCTTCAAGATCAACAGTCCCGGATCACACTTGTTTCTCTACCTTCTCAAAAACATCGGCAGTCCATATGGCACATATCACCCTCGAAACTGAAGGTCGGCCGCCATTTGGTTGGCCCTAGTCTGCTTCAAAGGGTTGTCGTGAGGCTGGGGCCAAACCCGAGTTCGTAGATATCAGCTTGCGCATCACGACCGTTGACTTCGAGATTCATTAAGATTTCGATTTCTCTCTAGATTAGCCCTAGAGCGTACAAAACCCAATACGGATATTCACAAGATAGGGCATATTATACCTACAACTGCTCCATTCTCTCCTATTCTGGCATACCATGACCATGCGGGTACCCAAACTGAGAAATAAATACATCACCTCAAGTACATGTAACATCGATAAGTATGTATCCATGAGATATTGATGCCAATGCTTCGTACCTTACGATAAACTTCTCGGTTGTTGACGATTGGCCCGCGTTGGCTAAATTTGTGTGCTTCTCACTTGAACCTTCGGGAAGCGAAGCTGATATAGCCTTGTGACAGCTATCGATAGCTGCATGCAACTGCCATGATAAATGAATCGCCAGATGCGGTTGTCAGTGTCATGATCAGTCAAAAGATCGATGTCCGAAGGAAAGCGACCTGTTACGCAATTCAATCTATCCAATCTCGTCTGGCACCGTTATCTAGGAGCCATACAGTATACCCCCAGGAACCTCTCAAAGAGAGAACGAAGCAAGCTGCTTGTCTTTGTCTTAGGTCAGGGAGGTAGCAATGCAACTCCCTAAGAAGGCTATCAATTAATTCACGTTAATCAGCCTCTTCTATATAGTCACCGAAGGTAGAAGCCATCTATACGCATGGTGAACAATGTGTCTCTTGGACTGTAACTATGTAGTGTAGACGTGCATAGTAAATATTCGGACCGACTGCTTTAGCCCTGTCAGTACCATGAAGGTAAAAAGATATAACAATACGAACGTGTCCCAGATTCAGTCGGTAAATTACACCTCTCTTGGCCAAAATCAGTTTTCGGTATGGTTTTGTCAGGGCCGGACCCGCTCTTGCACAAGCCGAGATGAACAACCTTGCATTACCGTAAACGCACCGCAATAAACCGAAAGTAACCATTTTCATCCCAAAACGGATTCAAGTATCACTCTCAGGGCTCGACATGTAGCAATTCATTATATAATAACTAATTGTTAAATGCAGGAGGTCTTTGCAGTTCAGACATAATAAGGAGAAATTTGTTATAAATACGATATATCTGTTTTATGTTAATAATTTACAGAAGCGTTATTTTCCCTGCGTATGCTAGAGCGGCTTCCTAGGAAGTCGCTTTATTAGCAAGATAGCTATGGATTGAAATGCTGATGCACATAGGATACGGTTAACTTTCCGATTCTATTTCTCTTTCGTATCAATAGGTCGTTCGGGGACTAGCTCGTTTGCAAGGAATATGTAGAGCGGTCGGAAAGCCGAATCTCAAGCTTGGGTTAAGACAATAAATGCTCGATATTAGTGATGTTAACTGTACTTGGGAAATCAATGTTCCGAAGGTCTAAGCGTGATACCGGCTATATTCACGGGTACTACCATTAAAGCTATTACGATGATTCTAACGATCGAATTGATACACAGCTCCCTAACAAAGTAAATGAGATACCACGATACATGATATTTTTACTGCGCTCTATATACCTTTACGGCACTACACAACTTTACACATGGATGCCAGTCTCTAACAAAGCGCACCGTTCTAGTCTTTCTACAGTCTCGCTACTACCAGCCGATGCTTTAGTCTTCTTAAGTAATTCTACGTGACAAGAGCTTGGAACTTGGTCAATTCAACCAGTAATTCTCTAAGGGCTTCAAGGTCCTTAGATTCATTCGTTATCTTAATTTCTCGAAGAATCCAGTCCTTTATTTATATACAGATTTCGTAGCCTTTCGTTAGGCTCTTATATATAGCTTTAAGTTAGGCTTAACTTGTTGGCTTATGCCATAGAAGGGCAGTGTTCCTTGTAACATTGTTTTCTCCAGCAGCAATCGTCTTATTCTATAACCGAGTCTAACTGCAGCCAACACTTAATAAATATCCTAAATGGGATACCTTTCTTGTAGCCATCTTTGTGACAAGGGTTTAATTCAAGGGCTTAGAACATAGTGAAGCCGGGCAACTAGTAAAGGCAGGGGTCCAGCCAATAATAGGGGATATATTGTACGTACTTATAGCAGGTGGTGTGTGTAGGGGGGTCTGAGTTTTGGAGATTTTGGCCACCTTAGTCAACCTAGCCACCACCACTCTTTTACAAAACACCATAGCAATTATCGTCGATTTTTACCGTTATTTACCCAGTTGACCTACCCGTGTTCTACTTGATCAATTGATTCCTCAATCCATTTAGTGACTACAGCCAACCTTGGATGCGTATTTACTGAATTCCTCCCTGGTTGGGGTGCCAGGTACCGACAACCCCTGGGCCCGATTCAATAGTCAATTCAACTAATAATTCTTTAAGGCCTCTCAAGGCCCATGGCTCTCCTTCTGTTGAGTTAGAGGCAGTAGCGTAGGCAGCAACCTGCTCTCGTAACTTATCGCCGACCAATCGTCTATATCCCCAACTGCATAAGTAACTGCACAAGTTACCAACAGAGGCTTGGAAATATTGGTAATCTTGGCAAGTAAGTACCGTATGACAATCTTTCACCTAGCCTTATATAATCATGGAGGAAACAGCTGACTTCTGTATAACCTTCATCTACTTATTCCTTCCTCCCTCTCGGTGCCCTTCCGTACCCCTACATAGCTTGACCATATGTTTATATTGATATCTCGCTGCGGGTCAGTTTATCTGGGGTAGTGTCTACGAGATATGACATAGGTTGGCGATGCGATGGTACACTATTGAAACTGACAACTATAAAACGCTCTGAATAATTGAACAACTCACAAATTAGGTGTAGACCTATTCCTAAAGATACCGGGATTAACAGGCCGCGGTGTCGAGCTGACTATTAAAAGAAGCCCCTCCGTTCTCTGCGGTACAACGGCACAGTACCACCCGCGTTCTTAAGTACCTACCCATGTATAAATGCCCACCCTCACCCATCTACATATCACTTATCTTCTACCACCTCAGCAACCTTTCACATATACCTATTCTATTGGCACTATTTAGATTTGGTGCAGGTGCATAATGTCTAGAAGGGTTGAACCTCGCAGAGTCCGACGAGCGCAACGGCGGACCTCCTGGACCCGATTTAATCTGCCACATGGACAAGATTGGCCAGAATGGCCGACAAGCTACTCGGACAGGTATCTTGGCCCTCTAGCCAACGTGGCTAGCTGCGAGTATGTCTATCTCGGGAGGCAGGTAGATAACCCTAATAAGGCGGTTTTTATTGTTTGTAAGTGTATTTTTGGTCAGGCTGCACTTGTATGTTCTACTAAACCAGAGCAAAACAGTCTGGGAGTCAACCGACGCCTTAAACAGCTTTCAGAACACTCCTGCTTGCGGAGAGTTTTGCGAGGCCTGGGTTGCGAAAACGAATCGCTTCTTAGCCTCCAGTGGGATTCCGGCTCCTCCCTTGAGGATAATCTCCTGGGCCGCGTAACGCTCAATATTCTCACCATACCATATACTGGTGTCTCGGACCGCAAAACATGGAGCAACGCTATTCAAAACGCGTTTCAAGGGTTTATGCCCAAAGGTGGCGGGAAGCCCGGCACCCCACGGATTTTCTGTTGGAAAACTTCCGCTTGGGTGGACGATGGACATCTAGAACAGCCGACGCCGGCGGAGATTGGCCCCAGGCAGGCTGCTTACTACCTATTCTACTGCTGGGTTGGACACATGACATCCGCCGTGCAGGAAGAGGTCTCGGCGAAAGATCCAGAGTCGCACGGGCTGTGGGCTGCAAGGGTGGCAAAGGCAATGCCCCCGGTTGAAGCCTGGGAGCAGGAGCGTTGGGATATCGAACGGGCACCACTCAATTATGATCCTGTTTCTGGCGACGAGGGAGATGAGGATATGGATTTTGTGGACGACCTAGAGCTGATGCAAATTGCAAGTTGCTGATTGAGGGTAAGCCGCTTTGTGGCTATATGAGCCAAGGGTATAGTCAACACCATCAATATGGCAACTCGCCGTATTAGTTTACTACGACACGCTCGCTTTAGCCAGATATTGCGATGAATTATATTGCATTCCATTACTATCGTCTAGCTCCTTAAGCGATAGTCACGTACTTATATAGGGAAGTGTAGGTATAGCGTAATATCTCCTTGTATAAGGGTAATGTGAGTACCCTTATTATACATAAGCCTACTCACATGGTCCACTCCGGTGTGAGATTTATGTTTACGAAGCACGAAGACAAGACACATAATTTAAGGAACTCGGATTAGCCTACTAGCATCTCTTTCGCTGCCCGCTACACACACATTTCCAGTCTAAAAATATTTGGCCTATGTGCATGCTATACAGCCATGTTTGCCGCATCTGTAATGCTTTAAATAAAGGCTTGTATAGAGTAGCACTACAAGTAAGCTCTTGTAAATTAATTAATTGCCATTGCCTTGTTTACCCCAATAGCAAACTCCCAGTTGGTGGTTATGCCCTCTGCCGGCTCCCCAAGCAGGAAGTGCATGGCGGCGATGAAGTACACATAATTTTCAGGATTCTTTCGGGCCTTTGTGGGATCTTGCCTAGCACGAACGCACTCAACAAGGCCATCTACGTAGATACAGAGTTAGCGTCATACCTGCGGTAGGGGCACCCATACAAAATACTTACAGATCTCGTCATTCGCCTGAAGAAATTCGTCGCCCAAAACGACATGGAAGGCCTCATGGAGGAGAGTTGGGCTCTTCGGCACCACGAGGTTGAGCTTGATTCCCGCAGTGGTCATCGTCACTGCTTCGCTGTAAGTGCCAGGAGCGGTACTCTGAAAGGCACTGGGACAGATAACAATCGTCTGGGCTAGTTGTTGCTGCGTTAGCTCAGGGCCGGTTGGGCCCTATACTAGCTCCTTTAGAGTTGCGGTGAGACCGAGATACTGTGCGTCGCTACAGTAGTTACCGCCATCATCTAGGGAGGTAAAGTAGTATCCCTTGATGTTCGCGCGCTCTCCGGACCACCAGGGAACATCTCCCCCGGCAAGGTCGGCCTGGTACGCAGGAACTTGAGAAATAGGCACGGGATTGCCGTTCGTGTTGACGAGACCATTGCCCTGGTAGTCCAGGGCCTGGGTTGCTGGGTCCTTTTGGACGAGAAAGTCGCTGCCACAGAAAAGAAACGTCCTATCTCTGGGGATGTCATTGAATTGGGTTTCAAGCCAATCCACAATCTGATTGATTCTGACTGCCACGGTTTCGTTAGTATAAATTTCGTTAACGCCATCGATGAATGTTTTTACACATACGGCTGATCTCTTCGACTTCGGGTTTTATAGCTTTGGTAACTTGATTGCGGATTCCAAAGAAACTAAACATTGCTTTGCGAACTCGTTGGCCATCGTCATCCCTGTTGTTGTATATGGCAGTAGCACTCAGGGCACTCTGGAGGCTTTGGTATGTCTCCTGGTACTAGACATCCAAAGTGCCCGTGCGGCCATCGCAACCTCCGTAGGTTGAACCAGTTTGGATTGTGACCAGATCTGTAAGGACAACGCCGGAAACGATGACCGTAAGACGGAAGAGGACCACGCCCAGAAGAGCAAGGAGTTTCGTCATTTTCATGAAGCAAATACCATCAAAATCCATCATCATATGGTGGTAGCTAAGAATGAGGCACCGCCAAAAACCCTGGGGAGGGTGATTCGTTATACCTACTGCGAGGTCGACAGAATATGACGTGCCTCAACTCAGATCCTCTTGAGTGCCTCTAAAAGGTATATTCCCGCAAGATCCTGCAATTTACGAGTGGACACAGCTGACCCGAACGGTCACATCAAACGGCACGAGAGCAACATATCTAACAACCCACCGACGCAACGTTCCCTCGTGCACAACCTGACTAAGGGAATAGTACGAGGCATCATCCGGTGTTGGATCGCGAACAATAAATTTCGGTAAGAGGCAAGCCAAGTCATAGCGGTGTGATAGTGTGACAATCGACTGATCTCAACGGAAAACAGAGAAGCGAGTCTTCGACACATGATGCTAATCAGCAGGCGTTCTTCGGGACGACTAAATTAGATTAGTGACGGCGTAGCATCCGACAATTTAGAGATGACAGGGAGGCGGACGAGGACATCCTTTACGAAGGACTATTATTGGCATCGTTGTGAACCACTAACTTGCTACTTGACGCCTAGATGTTGTAGAATTGGGAACTCGGAATCACGGATGTAGCATGACCAACACTTATAACCATCTGCAAACTGCAGCTGCAAACCAGCGGCGTAGAACCAACAACCCTTATGAACAACGCTATATTATCGACAGCAGTGTGGAGGCAGGAGATATGGCTCATAAATCCGAACCGACGGTTTGCGGTATACTCGAATAGCAATTATCTAGTACGAGTGTTGAAGTGAAGCAAAGCTGATAATTGTGGCAAACGAGGAATATTGCGGCCACTTTCTGGCTATATGGCTATCAAGATAGCTAGAATCATCCTCTATTTGACAATACCTAAATAGTCGTTGAGTTCGAATATACTCTATATGGTCAAGAGATTCCCCTTGTTGTAATCTGAAATAGCCATGAATGAATATCTAGCTACCCCTGGATAGTTAGGTTGTTCGTTCTAGTGCTAAGGTCCGTGCCTCTCGGAAGCTTTCCAGTAGCAAGGCTGGACTACTAAGTCTAGTGTAAACATACAAGTTCCTTTGAGACGGTCTGTTATTACACCGAGACGACCTTCGCGTAGACATATGGGTTGTGGGTATTGTACATATCCCCGCGCTGACCAACAGCCCGGTGACTGATATATCCCATCTCGTGCTTACAAATTACGTTGTAAAACATGACTTCGAGAAACAATAACGGTGAAGCTTATAGCCATGTGGGAACATGGAATTTGCTGCAGAATCTCCTCGCTTACGCGGGATACGCAGAACTCTACCCCCTGTCAGCTGCCACCGTACCGTCACATGGCAGAAATCATGGCATCTTCTGTCTGTAATAACAACATCTTACCATTATCAGTAGTCGGTTGCCTTATATTGTATTTTTAATGTTGTATTGAACACCGGCGCTCGGACTAGCAGACGGGAATGCGCTGGAGGCGATGCGTGCTGTGCCGCAAATAGAACCAACTGCATATGCAAAAATCACAATTTTCCCCCAATAGTATTGCCGTTCCTAAAGTGGTAACTTCGACTCAGATGTTTGCTTACTGCTGCCTATTCAAAGTAAACCTTCCATATGAAGAACCCAGTATGAGATATTTCAAGCCCGTGTAATGAGCCAATATGTATAGCCCATCTACAACGGCCTTGAAAGACCCCTGCGAAGGCTAGGTCCCCAACACAAGTACTCAGAACTCCTTTAAAACTTAGAAGCTTTTACAACCACATCACCATATAAAATTGAGTTATGACTTTAACTGGTGGTTTTTTGTCCATTTATTTTTTTTGCCTTCAAACATTTAACCTTGATAGTAATAGGAAAGACACCTTTGGAACTAGGTCCAATTTGGTTAGATCCATTTAGCCCCATTGGGTGGGCTAAGAGAATCTCCGCCTTCCCTTTTTGATACCAGTCAGCCTTACGGTCCCGCAACCTTAAAATGACGTAGTTGCGACCCCCTATAACTTAGTGGATGATCCACCTACTACATGTATTAGTAAGGCTGTTAACGTCGCAGAGGTAGTTACTGTTTCAACTTCAACTCCTAACCAAGCATACATTTTAAAATCGAAGAATCACGGCACAATACGTTCTCTGATGCTGTGGCACGCTGGATTGATATTTGACTCGGTTTATTTCCAATGCTACCTAAGGGTCATTGGCAATGAACACACAATTTCGACAAAACGCTTGAGATGACTGAGTGCTGTCGTTTGCCCGTGCTGCACTGCTAGGAGTTCGGGCCATTGTAGGCAGACCCGGGTCCTAAGCCCCCGATGCCACGATCTTGATGATCATTCCACCCGCGGTGTATCCAGCAGGGTACGTCGACGCAGTGTAGGCGGGGTTGGAGGTGTTGACCTGAACGCCGAACTAGCCGCCGCTAGTGCCGCAGCCAATGAGGGACGCCGCCTGCTGCGCAGGCGTGGCGTTGGCACCGCCGTCGATGGTGGTGGCGATATCTGCAAACAGCACGCTCGTGTTGACCGTGCTGTTGATGTGTTTTGTGAGGGCGAGGGCGGTGCCTTGTGCATACACACTCCACTCGCCGCAGTCCGGCGCGTCGGCGGCCGCCATGTTGAAGAGGCGGCCAGTTCTAGTCTGCGCACCGTATGCGCGCAGGTAGGCGGCAATGTAGGCCACGTCCTCGACGGCCACGTCTTGCGGGTCACCGTCTGGCGGGTTGTAGCAGATGAGGTCCGCGTTCTCAGTGTCGTAGCAGACCTCTGCCGTGCGGGCGGTGACCGAGAGGCTTGATGGTGCCGCGTGGGCTCTGCAGAAGAGCGCCAGCGGAAGGAGTAGGGACAGAGTTTGAGAGAGCATATTGGCAGACATATGTTTTCAGTGAGCGTTGGAAAGTTCCAGAACTGAAGGCCGTGGTGGTCGACTAGACTCGGGGAAGGCACTAAGTTTGTGAGGTTTATAATCTCTCCTTTATTGATTAATTCCAAATTCTTGGAGGGCGGAATCTTCCGAACTGATGGCTAAATAGGCAACATTCTGCGCGATGCAGTTTGTGGCTGTTTACCTAGCATCATCGTTTGGAGATGTAATTATCACGCTGGCATTCATATACAACTACCAACAATACCCGCCTGTTCCTGCAGTCAAGCGGCACAATCTCATGTGGCATAGCCAGGGCTAGGAATCGCGTGACAAGCAGTTCATGATCATGTTTTACTTGTAAATCGTCCTCACTATGTAACGTAACGGCCCGCACTCTTACCTGTTAGCCTCGGACCTAGCGGCGTTGGGAGCATGCCCAGAATTGTTTAACAGTCAAGTGTACGCTCCGTCTCTTCGACACACACACTCTCTATTTCACCATCCGCGTTGGACTACCGTCAAACGTCCCAACATGATAGTTCCCGCCCACTTCACGTTCCTTTTAGCTCTATTTTACACGGCTACACTATGGCGTCCTGTATACGTACAAGCTGCATGGCAGTACGCCAACCGACAGCGTTACCCGATTGTCCCCAGCTACGGGCCGCAAGTATGACATCTCGCAAGACAGGCCGCTTCTCCGTCCGCCCCTATGCTGACCTCTCATTGTAGCCCGGACCAGCCTACATGGTTGATAACCAGCATAACTACTATCACGTGGCCCCTGATAAAGGTAATTATCCCTAGAGAGATACTGAATTAGAAAGATAATAACAAATAAATCATTACAGGAAAACAGAGAGGCCCGGTCTGGCGCTACTCGCTCAGTCTGGACAACTACATTGCCAACTTTAGGAACCACACAGTGATTCGCGGTGGCTATTCGAGATACAATGGCACCAAGACCACAAAGTGGACCCCTCCTGATACCAAAGCGAAACGGGCCGGCTCAGGGGACTATTGGCTAACAAGTCTTGCGCCTCTAGGGGCGGTAAGTGGTAAAAATACGCCCCAGCGGAATCATAATTGACCTTAAACTAGCAACCCCTAGCCGGTGATGGCTACCAATTCTTGGAGCCGACTCTACGGGCGAAAGTGATGCTACAGAGGCGATCAATGCTGCGGCAAGCAGTTGGAGTGCCACATCTGCGAGCGATGGCAACACTCGCTGTGGCGAGGAATGCGGTAACACATTCACGCAGGGCGCCATCGTGTACTTCCCGCCAGGCACTTACAAGATCTGCACGCCGGTGATTCAGCTTTACTACACACAATTTATCGGTAACGCGAATGACCCGCCCACTATTAAGGCGTGTGATACTTTTCAGGGCATTGCGCTCTTCGATACAGACCCCTATATCCCTGGCGGGTCGGGCTCGGAGTGGTACGTCAACCAAGACCAGTTCTTTAGACACATCCGCAACTTTATTTTCGACTTGAACGACATGCCGCTCTTGACCGCGGACAATGATCAGCCCCTTGTGCCCACGGGAATTCACTGGCAGGTCGCACAGGCCACGACGCTGCAGAATCTTGTCTTCAATATGCCCGAGAGCAGTGGCGGCTCTTCCGAAAATGCGACTACGGCGGTTGGCATTTTCACAGTAGGTTCAATCCCTCTTCCAATTGTCATCCCTCCTATGATTTTTAGCAACCCCAACGCTCATGCACGTTGTAGGAAAACGGCAGCGGGGGCTTTGTGTCTGACTTGACCTTCAATGGCGGCAACATTGGATGGCGCGTGGGATCACAGCAATTTACGGCACGAAACCTGAAGTTCAACGACTGCCTTACAGCTATCCAGATGGTATGGGACTAGGGATTTAACTGGCAAGGTATCGAGATCAACGGAGGCGCGATTGGCTTCAATATCTCGGGTGTAGGAGGAGATTCGGGCCAGGGCGTTGGCAGCGTCTCTTTAATCGACTGCTCAGTGAATGACGTACCAGTCGGGACCCTAACGAACAATGTGGCAAAGTCACCCAACATTGTCTTGGACAACACCATATTTACCAACGTAGACCGCATTGTCCAGATAGACGGAGGCGACACGCTCCTGTCAAGTAATTCTGACCTTTGGGCGACCGGCAAGCGATATAACGGCTCTGTTGGTTTGACCCAAACGGGGGATGTCACCGCACCAGCTAAGGCCGAGTCGCTGCTCGACAATGATGGCAAGCTTTTTGTCCGTTCACGGCCGCAGCACGAGAGCCTTGGTACTGATTCCTTTCTGGTCGCGACCACAGACGGCGGATGCAGAAATGACGGCACGGGCGACCAAGCACTGTGCATTAACTCGTTCCTGCAACAGGCTGTAGACGCACACAAAGTCGCCTACTTCCCGGCCGGTATTTATACAGTTGGCAGTACTGTGATAATGCCGACAGGTTCGCAAGTGCAGGGCTCGAGCTGGTCGCAGATCCAGGGGTCGGGTTACTATTTCGGCGACATGCATAACCCGAAAGTTATGGTACAAGTCGGAAACAGGGGCGACATAGGCACAATGGAAATTGTTGAAATGTTGTTTTCCGTTCGTGGCGCTACGGCTGGCGCCGTTCTTATGGAGTGGAACACGGCCCCAGTCGATCAAGGAGCCGCAGCCATGTGGGATTCCCACTTCCGTGTGGGCGGCGGCAAGGGTACAGATCTCGATATCGACCATTGCCCTAAGTTTAGTGCAAACGACGGGTGCATTGCCGTGTCGCTTATGCTACGTGTTACGGCGCAGGCATCAGGGTACTTCGAAAACGTTTGGGCATGGGTTGCGGACCATGATAACGATGCATCTATATATAACCAACCCGACTCAACGATCACACAAATAAGCATCTTTGGAGCTCGCGGTATGTTAATCGAGTCCCAGGGGCCCTCATGGTTCTACGGCGGCGGCTCTGAACACTCGGTCTTGTATAACTACCATCTCAGCGGCGCAAAGAGCGTGTACATGGGCCACATTCAAACCGAATCGCCCTACTTCCAGCCGGTTCCAGCAGCACCTGGCCCTTTTGGAGCAGCGGCCAGCTTTCCCAACGACCCCGACTTCAATCAGTGCGACGTTACGGCCGACAGCATAGAGGAGTAGTGTCGATACTCTTGGGGTCTCCGGGTTATCGACTCGACCGACATCACTATTCATAGTGCCGGTCTGTACAGCTTTTTCAACGAATACTACCAGGACTGCGTCGAAACGAACAACTGCCAGGATCGGATTTTAGAGGTTGAAGGTTCAACCGGCGTAGTTGTCTACAACCTGTTTACCGTTGCAACCGTTAATATAGCTACTGGTATTGACGGTTTTAAAGTTCTGCAAAGCGATAACCAAAGAGGCTTCACATCCGAGGTGAGCGTGTGGCTCCCCCTTCCCGGAAAAGATAACGTCAACCTTGTGTACGTAGGTCCTGAGGTCTTCACTAGCCCAACTGTGAGTTGTCCGGCGCCCTGTGTGCTAGTATTCCCGACCAGCTCGCTCGAGTCATCAACGACAATCTCCCCGAGCAGCTACACCACCTCCCTCGAGTACGGCGCCTTCACGACAACATCTACCAATGGCGCCCCGGCCACCGTTTTCGTGACATCGACGACAATGGTCACTATATCGATTCCGCCGATCACCCTTGGTGGGCTGCCCTTTTCCAATGTCAACATCACATCCAACGGGCCGATACCCATCACCATCCATCCAAGCGTAGACGTTCCGCCAGTCACGCTCGAGCTTCCTGACGGAAGTGGGAACACAACATCTCGTGTGGTGTCCCTCCCTCCCTGGCCCTTGGTGGACCAGGCGGCTTTATCACTGACCCAGGCACTGAGGTCGACACAAACACTGGAAGCTTGCGCAGCAGCACGACGTACTACACCGGAATTACATCTATAGTCACCGCTAATGGGCCGACGGTGACGACGGTGACGTTTCCACCCGTAATAACCCCCATCACAATATCTTGCCCGGCCACAACCGAAATTGCATTCTCAACACCGCCAATCATTGTCCGGACGACATGCACGAACTCAGAGCCTCTGATCTTCACCTTTGGCTGCCCTACCACGAAGGTAGTTACTTTAATCGCATCTACTACGGCACGTGTTCAGGTAGACTGCACTTTGGTCACGGTATGGAGTCTTGGACAGGACGCTTCCTCCACTACGACGCCGTTGCCTGTCTTCGCCACCTGGCCGCACTATGGCAGCATCATACCCGTCACAACAACGGTTGACAAGCCCGAGCCGACAAGCGACGGGGTTGTCGTGTCATGCAAGGCGTGGTTCTTCTTCATTTGCATCTCTTGGGGCGATCTCCACGTCGGTGGCTGGCACTGGATCCTGCCCCCGGGAATCTATCCCCCTGGGCCTCCACCCATCGGCATCATCCAATGGCCACCTGGCTTCCAGATCGAAGGTACGTTGCCACCATGGCCGAAGATCACCATTGGGAATGACAACCAGATCACGACCCAGGATGAACCCGAATGCGAGACAGAGACGGTTGAGCTATGCACCACCACTACCATCTTCTCGGCCACGACAACAACGAATGGGATCACAACGACGACTGCTACGTCAACTTTGAGCTACTGTGAAACAATAACTGGTTGCTCTGTCAGTGGCTCAGACTCATCTACTACATCCACCATCGTCGTCGGCACTCAGACGACCGCACCCGTCGGGACGTGGAACGATGAGTCGTGGACTTCCAACGGTGACGACGCATACACAAGCTCGGTGTTCGCAGCCCTGAGCCGCGATCTAGGTGCGGACATAGCTAGCAATGACGGTTCTGTCATCAGCTTCACGCCCGGTCCGACCGCTTCGCCCACCTGTGCCAGCGGCACCGGCTGCGGCGGCCAGCTCTGCACGGGATATTGGTGCTTGCCCTCCCCCACCCGCCAGGCTACCAGGACCCCAAGGACCCCCAGTCGGGCGGATATGTGGCTCCCACGACGACGATAGGGCAGACCACATCCCCACCCACTTCGAGCACACCCCCGACTTCGTCACCACCGGCACCACGGCCAAGCCAGGCCGTCTGGATAGAGTTTGAGTGGCAAGTCGCCAGTAGTGGGGATGGCGGATCGGCCGTCGGCGCGCTGTGGGTGTGGTACGAGGCCATCCCCTTCGGCAGCGAATTGGACCCCTGCTCGGCGCAGTCTGTGTACAACGAAATATCCGACCGAGGGCTGAGTAACCCGGGCTGGCCGTCGTCGATGGACCCCGGCAAGGACATATGGGGCCGCAGCGGGTGTCGCTATATCGGTAACGACGACGGGCCCGGCCAGTTCGAGTGCGACAGCGGCGTCCCTCGTTTCCAGTGCGATGAGGATCCGCAGAGCAACGAGCAGATTGACTGTGACGACGACGCGCCGTTTTTGTTCATCACCGTCGTGCCGAGGGTGAGATGTACGATTCCGGCCACGTAGGGCACGGGTAATCAAATAAGTATATCTGACTTCTATGTGGGATTGTTTCGTTTCTAGGTCGCTTCTGTCGAAAAAGATCAAATTATAAATAACCTTGTTATAGTTAGTTTTACTTGTAGAAACTACGTTCTACTTTTAGTGGTATATACTATATGGTATGAGACTTTAGTCCGTGTAGTGTTAACCCCGGTTTCCCATTCTGCTCACTTCAATTTCGCGGAGTTAGCGATTAAGATAACAGCCGTGGCAATAAATCTGATGAAAAAGCCATAAACAGCGTTTACATGTTCCAGGAACATAAGGATTCCATTCGAAGGCTCCCATCACGTAGCATGATGCAAACGCCACTCTGCACGCTGCAGCCTCAGCTCGAGCAGCTTGAATTAACGTTTCAATCAGGCGAGCCTCATCAGCTAGTCGGTATGCTTATGCTTAATGGCTGGAGCGCGTGATTATTGCTTCGTCTGGCCATGTTGGCTGTTTCGCCCCCCTTCGAGTACGAGCTTATTGTTCGGCAGACCGCCATTTGGGTCAGGGTAATAATGGTGCACCAATAGGTAGCCCAAACCTATTTCCCAGTATTGCTAGCAATTGCTGCGTTTGGCTCAAGCTGTCCGTCCTAAGATGTGTAGAGTCGCGAAATCCTCTTTCCTAATATGCCAGAGCATATAATCGAGAAGATGTTGTATTTTGATACATTCAGTTCTGGGGCTGTGTTCACAGGATTTTTAGTTAACTCACTTGAGGATTTTGTGCTGTATAAGGTTAACCTAACCGTTTTAGGAACCGTTTCAAGAACCGTTTCCCTCTGCATAGATAATGCCTATATAAATGTAGTTCCTTAGTCACCTGACTAACAATAGGGTGAGCCGAGCCTGAGCAACAGCCATGGGCGCGCTAATCCCAATTAGCGTGCGCTACGAAGTTGGTAATACCTAGAACCTAGCCACATGCAGGTACTTGTTCTATGTACAGTACACTAACTAACCTAGATACTTATAAGGAGCAGAATTGGATGATGATGAGAACCCGAAGGATCACGATGCTTGTGTGTCACGTCATGACTACTGTAAAAAAACTGACCATAGCTGGTGACCCCAAAATTTGCCCATCTTCAGCCGCAATTCCCCAGCCTCCCCCACATTCTTCATTCCTCCCACTCGGTAGCTCTGGGCCGTCTCTGGGCGTATTTGCCTTCCCCATGTTTCCACCCTTGTTTACCTAGGTAATTTAGGTAGGCGCTTCTACTGACCTATTCCTTATTCTTCTTTCCCCGCTGCTGACCATAGTATACGTCCCTGCCTATTAAATTACACATAGTACGAATTCATCTCGCAATGCGCTCCCGGCGTTTTGGGCGGTTGGGAACCACGCCAGAGATGAAGGAAGTGTGATTAAGTCCGCCATGTTCCCACACGCCACGAGGGAACCAGGGGGCCATCTGCATATGACCATTGACGTAGTTGGCAGGTAAGAAAAAACAAAACAAGGTCATTATCTACTACGTACGCGTGCTTTTCCAGTGGTCACCGCTAGACTACTACTATGTATACACTGCACTTACCTAAGACTCAGGGATCTGGGAGGTCAGATCCGTACCCAGACGAGGGTCGGCAGCTAATAACGTGATTGATACTGTGATGAGTACTAGTATTTGCATTGGACTTTCGTAATCTGATTATTTCTTTCTTATTGCTTGCTGGCCTATTTAGATACTTTTTGCTCGTCTTCCTCAGTATCCTTTGTTCTCCATGTGCATTTAACCACCTAACTCGTAATCTCTAATACTACCTAGGCAGCTCTCACCAGCTGTTTGGCGACAACGATCCGCTCGTCAATTCTCAGACGCCCCATTATGGCACCCTTACAGCGTCTGGCCAGCACCGCCGCCGTGTTTCTTGCCGGCGTCTCGCCCGCACGGGCACTCTTTCAGAACGGCTCTACCTTCACACCATGCGATTCACCCGTGTATTGTAATGGCGAGCTCCTTAAGCAAGTCGAGTTGGCTATGCCATTCTCTGACTCGAAGACATTCGTGGATCTGTAAGAATGGTCTCTACCGTATCTCATGGCCATTCCAGCCTACTAAAACGTGCGCAGGCCAACAACGCGTCCCCTAGACGAAGTTATGGCGGCTTTCGAAAAGCTGGCCAAGCCTCTCAGCAACAATACGGAACTGAATGATTTCCTGTCTACGTACTTTGGAGAGGCAGGCTCTGAGCTCGAAGCTGTGCCTGCTGACCAATTAAAGACCGACCCTGTTTTCCTCAACAATATCAATGATTCTGTCATCAAGCAGTTTACTGAAAAGGTCATCGACATTTGGCCCGACTTAACAAGAAAATATGTTGGCGCTAGCAAGTGCGATGGCTGTGTTAACAGCTTCATTCCTGTAAATCGCACCTGTAAGTATAACTAAAAGTCATATTCGTACTTTACTCTCCTGGAGCCAATATTGGATAGCCTATGACCCCTCGTCGCCGTTAGGCTTCGCTTAGAACAATTGTTGCTAATTCTTGACACTGAAGTTGTTGTTGCCGGAGGTCGCTTCCGAGAGCCTTACTACTGGGATTCCTTCTGGATTTTGGAGGGTTTGCTGCGAACGAGGGGTAGCTTTACGGAAATATCACGGTACGTCAGTGGCACAGGCTTATGACCGTGAGAATATACCGCCACAAGGACAAGGCAGGTTAACATTATGAGTAGTAACATAATTGAGAACTTCCTCGATTTCGTTGACCAGTTCGGCTTTGTTCCCAATGGCGCTCGGATTTACTATCTCAATCGATCTCAACCTCCGCTCCTAACGCAGAGTAAGTGGTTTTCAAACACATTTGCTTCCTATGTAGGCCGCTTTAAGAGCATAGACGCCCCTTTTTGAGCCGAAATTGTACCTTACAAGCTTACTACGTATTCGCAACACTTCCGGATTATTCTCAAAATGGCGATGGCTAACCACAAATGCTGCAGTGGTCAAGACATATGTTGATTACACCAACGATACGAGTATCCTGGATCGCGCTCTACCACTTCTGATCAAGGAGCATAGCTTCTGGACCAATAACCGGACTATTGAGGTGAAAGCAAAAAATGGCCGCACTTATTCTTTGGCTCAGTAAGTTCCAATTTGAATATGCAATGATCCATTCTGAAGTGCACGCTAATATTTTGGTTAGCTATGCGGTCTTGAACACCCAGCCCCGACCCGAGTCGTACCGTGAAGACTGGATTACTGCAAACAATCATTCGTACTATGCAAATTCAGGCATCATCTATCCCGAAAATCACTCTCTTAACGAGTCTGAACAGGCTGCATTGTACGCAAATCTTGCCTCAGGAGCCGAATCGGGCTGGGATTATGGCAGCCGCTTGATTGCAAACCCCTCTGATGCTGTGAATGATGTTTACTTCCCATTACGCTCCCTTAATACGGTAAACGTGATAGGGGTCGATTTGAACTCCATACTATACGCCAATGAGATCGCTATTGCCGGCTACCTTAGAGATGCTGGCAACGACACCGCAGCCGCCCAGTTTGAAGGACTGGCCCAGAACCGTTCCGCCGCCATGTTCGACTTGATGTGGAACGACAAATACAGCAGATATTTCGACTACAATCTGACATCCAACGCCCAAAATGTGTATGCCCTTGCAGATAATGATACGACAGAGGCACAAAAAGCGGACGCGCCCTATGGTTACCAGGTCGCATTCAACGCTGCGCAATTCTACCCGTTCTGGCTTGGTGCTGCGCCTAGTCAGCTAAAGAACAACCCCCTCGCCGTCAGGAATGTATACAAGAGCGTTGCAAACCTTCTCTCTGAGAAGGCAGGCGGCATCGCGGCAACGAGTCTCACAACCGGTCAGCAGTAAGCGAAGTTTCATTTCCTCCCGCTTTTTGATGATACATAGAGTGAAGGGGCATTAGTTTCGATCTTTGTATCTATGCTTTTGACGGGCAAATGACTAATTATAAGCTTAGATGGGATCAACCGAGCGTCTGGCCACCACTCATGTACGCTATAATGAAGGGACTACTCAACACGCCTCCCACCTTCGGCAAAGAGGATCCCTACTATGTCGAGACACAGGAACTTGCCCTGGAACTGGCTCAGCGCTATCTCGATAGCACATTCTGCACATGGCGGTCAACCGGTGGTTCGACTAACGACTTGCCCCGTCTTGGCGGCATCAGCGATCCCCAGGCGCAAGGCATCATGTTTGAGAAGTACTCGGATGCATCAATCAATGCAGCTGGCAGTGGCGGCGAGTACGAAGTCGTTGAGGGATTCGGGTGGTCGAACGGTGTGCTGATCTGGGCCGTTGACACTTTTGGTAATCGGCGTAGGTTTCCACTTGAGCTCTACATTTTCGATTTCTCCCCTTGCTAACTGCATATACAGTCAAACGGCCAGATTGCGGCCAATTAGAGGTGGCGCAACCTGATGCACAAAACAGCGAGCGTGCTGTCTTCTTGTCTGATGTAGACGCTAGATGGGTCAAGAAGTTTGGTAGAAGGGCTGCGTAAGTAAGCATGCTCGCAATGCTAATAGCGTGGCTGTTTTTCTATATGTATATATCCCAAGTGGCCTGGATTAAAATTCTCTTAGATCATAATACTATTTGCCGGTGAATACTTAATCATCTCCATCAATCAGAATCGTCGCCCCCTTGGTTCACTTGCCTTCGGGTCATTGTATACCATATAAGCATAGAAACATATACTTGCGTTATGCAACCTATGTATTCACAAGCTACGGTGAACCTAACCATAGTGCCTTCGCTATTACATTGTAATGAAGCCACGGCTGTGTACACAGGCACGATCGATGAAGACTTAATAGGCACGGTCTCGTAGTCTCGTAGTCTCACGGACCCAGTAGACGTGGAGCCTCAAGATGTCACATCTGTTCTAATAAGCCCAAAAATATCCTCATCCATCTGCTTCCCATCCTTGACGATAGCCAGTCTCCGCGTACCCTCTTCGACGAACCCGGCTTTCTTGAGCACACGTCGACTGGCTTCGTTGGCTTTGAAGGTCGTTGCCTCGATCCGCACGAGTTCGGGCTGCGTGGCGAAGGCCCACCGCGTAAACTCTCGTACAGCTTGGCTCATGACTGAGACGGTTCCGAAGTTAACAACATAACCACGGCTCGCGTATAGGTTTACAAAAGCCAACCACCACGACGACCGTTTAGCCGCCCATCAACACATTACAGGAAAAGGCGATAGAGAAGAAAATCCGAGCAGGAGGAGGAAAGGATGCCCACTTACTGCCGCGACCCCAGAACTTCCGCGCCCCAAAGTAGCCGAGCTCGCGCGTCCCGGCGTAGATGCTGTCACCTGTCGGCGGCTCGAGGCTCACCGTCCCGGCGTACTGGCCCTCCAGGGTGAACACGCCGAACGCCAGGATCGGATGGGTGTGGCAGTACTCTATCCGGGACTGAGCGTCGGCTAGCGTGTACGGCGACGGAAATCCGGCGCGCAAGTACTTGACTAGCTCTAGGTCATTGGCCGCCTCGGCCAAGGCCTCGGCGTCGGAGACTTCGAAGGGGCGTAGGTAGCACCTTTCCGTCGTGAGGATCGCGGTTGTGGGGATCTTGTGCTCTGATGCACCGGCTGATGGTGCTTGGTCCGCGGCGGTTACCGTCGGGGTCGACATGGTTGGCGATTTGAGTTGTGCTTTGGATTGGATCGCCTAACATTCAGTTATTGCTCTTTTCATCCGGTTATGAATCGATCGATGCGTAGGAGAATCTTCCTTGTGGCTTTTACAGTGTAGTCGAAAGAAGTCTCAGATTTAATAGCAAGCAGAGCCACTGGTTTAGATTGAGGAATCAACTAGTTTTCTGAGTTGTCTTCCTGATTGCCATTTATGAAGTCTAAGGCGACTCTTTTGTAAAGGAAGACGCCAAGACCGTCTCGGTGTGTGAGTCACTCCGTAAGCAACCTTCAATCAAGAGTGTGACTTGGAAAGGTCGAGACATTGACTGTATGTTGCTCTCGAAATTGGTTTAGCACGATGCTGCATGATGTTCGTATCTCATGTTCGCATTACAACGATTTCCATGTAGTCATAAGGAACCTTGATTGTGGACGGTTTGACGAATACTTATATATGGAGCAGGCAATCATGGAATCACAGTATATAAAGTGAATGTAGGCCAGATTTTCAGAGTGCAGAATTATCATCTATACATGTGCATAATAAGGCTTGCTAGGTACTGACAGCAATACACCGAGCTTATTAGTCCAGGTTCGTGTAACCATGGAATAGGTGTGATATATTGAAAATTCAGTATGCTTACTGCAAATGGCAGATAAGTCTGAATCCAGACCTCGGACGGTACCGCAAGCACGTGGAGACGTACAGCAGTACCAAGGTACATACATGTAGGGGTCCGTTAGGAAAGTACCTATAGACAGACTAGCTTCCAATTGGCTAGATTGATTGGCTAATCCCTGGAAAGCGAAGGTGGCCTTTCGCGCGATTGCGCATCCCTTGAGCGGAAACATTCAAGGGTCGAGCAGCCTCGACCGGCCAGCTGTCTTCACCAGCTTCACCAATTACCGATTCTTCCCATTATTTAGAGATAAACGTTAGTATCTACCTTGGCTGTCAGTTTTTGTTGTTGTCGGTCACTCGAATTGCTTGTCTACCGAAGTCGTGCTGTGGATACGCTACCTATCCGCTATCTGGTCAACGTGCTACGTCCCCTAGCTCCGTACGCGCACGTTTGTACATCTAATGTCGCACTTACGGTGATCTGCTCCTTTCGCTAATCCTTCGTCGCCGTCGCCATATTCTGCCGCCTATATCCAAGTATCGCCCACTGCGCCGCCCGGGTCTTGGAGCGTCGCCAACACCCATTGAGCAGCGCTCTTCCGGACCAAGCCAGCCGCCATGCCTCCCAAGTCGAGGTTCACGAGGCTCGACGCCTTTACTAAGACTGTGGAAGATGCTAGGGTGCGCACCACATCTGGCGGAATCGTCACGATTGTCTCCGTTATTATTGTTCTCTATCTTGCCTGGGGAGAATGGTCCGACTACAGAAGGATTGTCATACATCCTGAGCTTATAGTTGACAAGGGCCGAAGTGAGCTTTCTCTCGCAGCATTACCCTCGAAGTGGCAGCTTGTTAACAACTCCTACAGGTGAACGTATGGAAATTCACATGAATGTTACCTTTCCGAAGCTACCCTGCGAGCTCGTTACCCTCGACGTCATGGATGTGTCTGGTGAGCAGCAGCATGGTGTTTTACATGGTGTGAAGAAGGTCAGGCTCCAGCCCGCCGCCCAAGGTGGAGGGGTCATTGACACTACCGCACTTGCGCTGTTAGTCTAACCCCCTTGATGCGATCGCGCTATCGCACATGGCCATTGTTATTAACGGGCTGTACAGGCATGATGCGAGTGAGGCGGCCACTCACCTTGATCCCGAATACTGTGGTACTTGCTACGGTGCCCCCGCTCCACCCAGCGCGTCGAAACCAGGTTGTTGCAACACCTGTGACGATGTACGAGAGGCATATGCGCAGGCATCGTGGGCCTTCGGTAGGGGTGAAGGTGTTGAGCAGTGCCAGCGCGAGCACTATGCCGAGAAATTAGACGAGCAAAGGCACGAAGGCTGCCGCATTGAGGGTGACATTCGTGTCAATAAAGTGATAGGAAACTTCCACTTCGCCCCAGGTCGGAGTTTCAGCAACGGCAACATGCACGTTCATGACTTAAAAAACTACTGGGACAGCCCGGTAAGGCATTCGTTTGAGCACGAGATCCACCAGCTCCGGTTCGGTCCCCAGCTTCCCGAGGATGTCGGTAAGAAACATGCCAAAAGTAGTCCTTGGACCAACCACCACTTGAACCCACTCGACCAGGTCAAGCAGACCACCGACGACCCCAATTTCAACTTTATGTACTTCCTCAAGGTTGTCCCTACGGCATACTTGCCGTTGAGCGCGTCTAAGTCGACTGGAGAGGACAAAAGTACAGATGAGAATGTGTGGTTAGGTAACCTAGGCAGCGGCTTCGATGGCAGCATGGAGACCCATCAGTACTCTGTCACGAGCCATAAACGAAGCTTGAATGGTGGTGATGATGCGGCCGAGGGTCATCAGGAGCGGATGCATGCGAGAGGCGGCATCCCAGGCGTGTTTTTCTCCTATGTAAGTGCTACAAAGCAGCCAGTAACCCTGGACCCAAGCTGACCTCAGCCCTCACAGGATATCTCACCAATGAAGGTGATCAACCGGGAGGAGCGAGCCAAGACATTCTCAGGTTTCCTAACGGGCCTCTGCGCTATACTTGGTGGCACATTGACGGTGGCGGCGGCGGTGGACCGTGGTGTATACGAAGGGGCAACGAGAATAAAGAAGCTCCAGTCCAAGAATCTTTAATGTAACTTCAGAACTGGCGCTTTTCATCTATGTAGAATAGGCAGGTCTTGGGTTGATTTCATAGTTGCTGCATTCAATGGAGTCAGGCTTTCTTCAGAGATGAACAAAAAGTTTTCGACCTCTTTTCTTGAAATAAAAATATATTGTTAACATCATCTCATCCAAGTGGCAGGGATTCTGGTCCTGATTGATGCCAACTATATTTGTTCCATACCCAGGCTAGATAGGATCAAGATGCCGTATCATGTAAACCAACTAGGTAATTGATGTGTGATGATTGATCAGGAGTGGAGTGCATGTATGCGCCACGATACTGCGTACAGATCTGTAAGGGTACGAATTGGACATTGACGGTAATACCACAGTAACCCTGAATTCTACTGTACTTCACGTCGCTATTGAGCCCCGCTGGCACCAGTCCTAATGTATGTACCCCATCATGTCAATTTACGCTAAGGCCTCTCTCCACTCTTATTACCCAGTTACAGGCCGTTTGACATGTGTACGCCAATTAGGTACCCCCTTTCTTCGGCTTCAACGACACCCCTAAAGATTAAGTTACCTGTCGTACCTCTTCGTCGTGTTAATCGTGTCAATCGTTCGTTCTGCCCTCCAACAACACTATCTCTTTCCACGCCATCGTCGCCGCGCACTCGCGCAGTTTCTTTCTTTTACTTCGAAATATCGACGTCGGCTGAGACACATCGGGGGCATTCGATTGCGAAACACTGACTCATGCCACCATTTGTTACAACACTACACCACTCTGTCCCGCCCCAGTCGATCCTTCGTTCCCTGAATATTCTACCGCTCCTCCGCACCTCTAGGGCAGCATTGACCTCGTTGACCTCATAATTCATGCATCACCCAGCCCTACTTGCTGCCACCAGCGCGCAAAATAGCCTCGATCGCTTTACCATTGCACGCCTTGCGTCCGACATACGTAGTGCTTTCGGCGCCGTTTTGATGACCTAGTTTGGGTGGTCTGTTTGGCATTGCGCTTCGCAGACTGCACCTCGAATCTCGCACTCCCCCAGCTGTATAAGTAGATTGATTAAGCACCATAGCCAATATCTTCATCTATCATCCGTCCATCCACCCACCATGGCAAATCGGCCCAACTTCATCGACCTACGAGCGGGCTCTTCCAACTCGGTCGCCACCACATCTTCCCGCCCTCTGCGATCCCCTCGGTTACATGTCGCTGGCGAAGTCCCTCCCGCCTTGTCTCCTCTCGATGCCTTTGCTCTCCAGAGTCGCTTGCTCGCTAAACAACTGGAGGAGAGCGCTAAGAACGGCAACCGAGTGAGTCGTCTTCCTCCGCTGACCACCGATAGCCCCTTGGTTGTCCAGGGCCGCTCCGAGTACTTCCGTTCCTTGTCCTACGATTCCTCCGACGAACAAAATGGTATCTCTCCAAAACAGATCGCCGGGCTCGGCCTCACCACCGAGATAGAAACCCCTCTAGAACGCCCACGTTCCATGCATCCGCGAATGAGTCGCATTCCGCCTACGCCTGATGAATCCATACCAGTCCCCCCGAACCCATTCAAAGATGGACTGCGTGGCCGTTCGCTGCAAACACTTGAGGAGGTTAATAATATGTACGGCCTCCGTAGGGAGCAGTCACCCGGAGATCTGGAGTCAGAGCCTCAATCCGCGGGCCCTCAAGGGAGTGTAGGGTATGCGTCTCCGTCGCATGGGCGCTTTCCAACGTCACCTGAGAAACTCACCAAAATAGCCTCAAACGAATCAGCCAACCTAGTTCCCCCTCGATATGTGTTTCCAAAGCGTTCGTCTAGCATTATGTCGGCACCCTTGGACACCTACAATGACGACAATCTCAGTGCATCGTTTCACTCTCAGTCTTCCAGGAAGCTATCAACCAGCAGTGCCTTGTCTGGGCCAGTTCTCGCATCTCCCATTGCCCACTACCAGAGATCGCCTTCAATCAGCTCGGAAGCATCTGCACCGTTACCAAGACCCTCATTCAACTTCTCACGTCCGTTAAGTCGCGCAGGAACGCCGACGTTAGAAGCTCCGTCTCGGCAGGCGTCATCGGATAGCCATCCCTCATTCATATTAGCCGATGAAACCGCACACACACCCGTCAGCATGCACAGTGATGCCTTTGCCGAAGGCTTTCCTGTCGGGGGGGATGCGGCGCCCTCATATATGCACTCCAAATACTCGCTACCACGTGGCAAGTCATTGCAACGCAATTCTGCTCTCTTTCACGATGTGGAGTCGCCGTCCTCCTCCTCATCTTCTTGGGAAGCACCTGCTATCCAAGCAGGGAACAGACAAGCCCCTCCGTCTCCTCCCACTCGGCCTTCTAGTGCTTCCTCTCGATATCAGGATGTTGTGGTCATGGGAGACCCGCTCATTGGTCGCCCATCTTTAGAACGCAGCAAACTGTCTACTGAAATGTCAGCGGATGGCGAGCCATCTCTAGAAGTCAGTCGACCATCGACTAGAGATAGCAGACAATCCACAGATATATCTAGAGGGCGGCCTTTAACGTCGGCTGCTCATGACCAAGTTGAAGCTAGAGCTCGAACACCTATGTCTGTTTCGACGAGTGATTCTGCTAGCACTATCAAGCCAGCTAAATCACAACATTCTTTCGCGCCCACTGCTGCTGATACGACTCCGGAGGAACATTTGGCTAAGGGTATCAAGTGTCATGAGGAAGGATCTGTGAAAGAATCCACCTACCACCTACGTCTTGCTGCCCTTGGCGGTGATCCAACTGGGATGTTACTATATGCTTTAGCGTGTCGACATGGCTGGGGTATGCGGCCAAACCAACGGGAAGGTGTCCAGTGGCTCCGAAAAGCTGCTGATATCGTCAGTGCGGAAATCGCAGATGACGAAGACCATGCCAAAGAAGGGAAGACAGTAGATTTTATGGAAAGGAAAACACGAAAAGCCCAGTTTGCGTTGAGTATATATGAACTGGGTGTCAGTCACATGAATGGATGGGGCATTGAGCAAGACAAAGCCCTTGCACTTCGGTGCTTCGAGATTTCTGGAAGTAAGTTGCGCTCGCACCTGATCTATGACGATCAATACTAAGTAGACGATAGGCTGGGGCGACGTCGACGCTCTCACGGAAGCGGGCTTTTGTTATGCGCAGGGCGTCGGCTGTAAGAAGGATCTCAAAAAGAGCGCTAAGTTCTACCGCATGGCTGAAGCAAAGGGTGTGGTGATGCCAGGAAACAGTTGGTAAGTTTTGCTGACACCTACGTGTGCTGGTTGAAATATGTTAATGAATCGTCCTAGGATACACAAGGCGAAATACAGTGATGATGCCAGTAGCACCAAGTCCATGAAAGAAAGAAGCAAATCAAAAAGCCGAGGGATATTCGGCAAGAAACCGAAAGAAACTGCATCCTGATTTTTCTTATGAGGATAATTTGCAGTCATTACTCGGCGTTCATGGTTGGGGGGTTATACTTGATAAAAAGCATCGCGTATACCATTGTCATTTCGACATGACGGTTCTAGGGAAACATGCCACGGGCATCATGTCATTATTCATATCCATCATTCGACATACTTACTGGTCCTCGAGGCGTAAAAGCATCATTAAGACCAGTATTACTTATTTAGCATGATAAGAGGGAGGAACCTAAAAGAAGTCACAGACTCTAAGGATTGGAATTATCTCTTCTGTTTTTTATGTACTTTGAGAGCTGACGACAGCTAAATATTGGTGCACCCATCCACATCCACATTGCAGGACTAGTCGGAAGGCAAGCGGAATTCAGACCATTTGGTGCGCAGTGGAAGTTAGACGGAGAGTCTCAGATGGACGTGCTCAGTTTAAGATAGGATGCTTTAGATCAAGCAGAATTCATATCCAGCGAAACAACCACTAAAGGCAGGCCCTCCAGCAACAGCGGGATGATGCATAAACTTGAACTATTTAAACGCAATATAAGAGCCGGAGTATTCATCCGGAGCGGTTCATTGCAGCCCTATAATCCCATATACTCGTCCAGAACGTGCTGTAGTTCAATTCTATGCTGCAAGCTCTTTACAGGTAGTGATAAGAGCAACGTATAACTCAATACTCTTTGGCGTCTGATAAATAGTGTTACCGTCCGTAAATCCCTGTTACCTGGCTATTCGCTGGTTCACCACCAGTTGTGCTCTCTCGCGCTACCTGCTGGAAAACGGCGCCTAACTTCTGAATGGCTTCCTCTCCTATCTGGTAGTGGGTTATAACTATAACAATCAAGTGTTAGTAATAGCCCCCAAGGCAAGCGACTCAAAGATCCTCAGCAACATCGAGCTATCGGGGATGGGTTCGCTCAACAAGAACATTTCGACTATTCGTAGGCGTTGAGGGAGGCAACGTAGGTTCTAAGTAGCACTTACGGCGGTTTCCCATGAGCTTCAAACCCGCCTCTCGGCCGAGCTGTTCGAACCTCTGCGCAGTGCAGCCCAACGACCCAAGATCCAACCAGCACATGTTTGTCTCGACGGGGTGCTCCAAGCGGCCGCCGAGGTCAGTCCACATCTTCTCGACGCGTCGTGCCGTAGCATGTGTGGCCTTCAGAAGTCCGTCCTCACCATTAGGCCCCTTGCCAAACGTCACATCGACGGCCACCCGAGCAGCGGCCGCGACGACTCCCGACTGTCGCAGTCCACCGCCGATGGACTTGCGCACCCACCTACCCTGCTTGACCAGGCGTCTGGTGCCGACCATGATGCTACCGATGGGGGCGCCCAGGCCCTTAGAGAAGCACAGGCTCACGGTGTCGAAGCACGCGCAGAAATCAGCCAGCGAACCCCCACCACCACCACCCGCGGCGGCGACGACTTCCCAGAGACGTGCGCCGTCGCAGTGCATGAGGATGCCGGTCTCCCGCGCGAACGCCGAGATGCGCCGCACCTCCTCGAGCGGCATGACCATGCCGTTGAGGGAGTTCTCGAGGCTGATGACCCGCGTCGGACACGCGTGGACGTCGTCGCCGAGAACGACGTTTTCTCGGACGTCTTCCAGGGTGAGGTAGCGGCCATTGCTCGGCTTGACGGCCGTGAGGAGAGCTCCACATAGGGAAGCGACACTGCACGCTCACACCCCAAGTCAGTATATATATAGACAGGTTTTTTTTCCTTTGAAAATATGAAAAGGAGCAGCAGCAGCAGTTGCATTAGGTAAACCCGTCAGGCTATCTATCTATCGAGTTTCGCAAAATCTATTTAGAAAATACGGCCTTTTTTCAAACCTACCCGCCGGCTTCATATCTGACGATATGGGATCGGTGGTCGCAGAGGACACCGTGAGGCGGCTGGGTGAGCAGTGCTCGCAGCGCGACCTGGTTCCCCATGGTCCCCGAGAGGACGAAGAGCCCGGCTTCCTTGCCCGCGAGAGACGCCACGTGGGCCTCGAGCTCTATGGTCGTCGGGTCTTCTTCGAACACGTCGTCCAGCAGAGTGGTGGTCTGGATCGCATTGAGCATGGCCAACGTCGGCGTAGTCATGGTATCGCCTAAGCAAGGCGCGGGGGGAAAAGGTTAGGTCCAGTTCAGTTCAGTTCAGTCCATGCTTTGCTTGCTTATAGGGAGTAGCAGAAAAATGGCAGGTTCGGTTTCTTGTGCCATAGACAGACTATAGACTAGACTGGGCCATTAGGGACTCACTCCTCAGGTCAAAGGCAGCGGCGCCTTGGTGACCGACCCAGCTACTAGCCGGGGCGGCAATGCTTGCATGGTTCGTGGCGTTTTCCATGGTGATAGTGCTCCGGGTCGCGTAGCAGGCGGAAAATGCACGCGGGGAGATTCGCGATGATAATATCCCACCTCGGAGTAGTAATGGCGGGGTGTTAGTGCTGGGCCGAGTTCGGTTCCACCATAGACGGAGCCCCCGGATATTGGCAACGGAAAGGGGGTGTCTGCTATTTAATAAAGCTACCATCTCAATTATATTAGGCAGTTACACATATGATCATGAATTAACTCATCATGGCTCATTATGAATAAGTAGATAAGGTAGGCACATTGGCCAGATAAGCAAAACGCAATGCTGCTAGGGTTGACTAAATCTAAGTAAGTCCCGTCAATCTTTCTTCCCCTCCTAACCCTACAGTACAGTACCGGTAGTTTAATTCAAGGTTTAAGCTTGGTTGACTGGTTTTGGCTGTTACTAGATTTGGACAGACATACCTGATTCGGCAATATGTGGCTATGCAGTCCACTTTTTTAGGCATCGCATAACTACCGCCCCCTGAACAGTACCTGGCGCCTTGCTAACTCAGCTGCCTACACTACTTACCTACCTCGCTAATGTTGACCGCTGAGTGCCCAGATTTCTCACCGAGGCGTCGAGGAAGATATTGCTAGTATCACCTATAAATGTCTACACGGTAAGGACATGGCACATCTCTCGCGCCTTAACAGGCGGAGATGCATTAGATTATCCTTTGTGTTCGGCCTGGTCCTGCTGGTCCTCTTGTGGCTGAATCCCAACTGGACCGACACGTCTGTCCGCCATGTCGGTCAATTTGACGCCCGCGACGTCGACCTGGCAAACCCCGTCGTGACCCAAAATCTCTGTCAGCAGCACGGATGGAAGCCCTTCAACAATGCGGCGAGTAGGAAAGTCTACGACCTGATAATGGTCAACACTGAGCTGGAATGGCTCGAGATTCGCCTAAACGGCACCTACAACTACGTCGACTATTTTGTCATCGTCGAGTCTGCCAAGACTTTCACGAACCGTGATAAGCCCTTGTTCATCAAGGACAACTTGGACCGCTTTGCCGCATACCGCGACAAGATCATCTATCATCAGCTTGAAATCCCGGAAGGTTTCCATTCGGACCGCGCGAACCCGGCCTGGGCCTGGGAGGATCTTCAGAGGAATGCCATGTATGATCAAGTCCTACCACGCCTGACCGGGGCCGAAGCGCCCGTTGATGGCGACGTCCTCATCGTCGCCGATGTTGATGAGCTTTTGCGTCCCGAGACTATAGTCGTGCTCAAAGCATGCATGTTTCCCCGGCGGCTCACCCTAGGGAGTTCTTTCTACTATTACAGCTTCCAATTCCTGCACAGGGGCCCGCAGTGGGCTCATCCGGAGGCGACCTATTACCAGGGCTGGAGGACCATCCTACCCGTGAACCTGCGCAACGCAGACGGCGGGCTACAGCCCTTCATAAGACTCGAGATGGGCAACCTATGGAGCGCGGGCTGGCACTGCTCGACCTGCTTCTCCACGATAGACGAGGTCCTGACCAAGCTGGCGTCCTTCTCTCACGTCTGGATGAACCAAGACGTGTATCGCGATCGCGACCGCATTGCCGATCGGGTGCGGAACGGCAAGGATCTCTGGGATCGAGAGGGGCAGTCTTACGATAGGATAAACAACAATAACGACGTCCCGGAGCTCCTGCTAAGGGAGCCGGACCGCTTTCCGTGGTTACTCAATCGCGACGGCCCGACTGCCGGCTTCCAAGACTACTCGGGTTAGTCGACATGAGCCGTTGCTAGGCAGAAAACGTCCGAGTTGCAAAGAAGGCCTCTTTCAGTTTTGATGCTGGTTTTGTATAAAATTGTCTCCACGGGATACATAGAGATTTGGAGGGAAACTTCCCCGGCGCATGGCGCCTTTGTATTTGCGTTTGGGATACATACATAGTCAGCCATGATGCCAAACTAGAGCATCATCGCCTGGCTTGTGTCATGCAAGGCGATCAGTTATGCCGTCGATGCACCTCATACAGCAGGCAGTGTCGTGGAAGGACGTCCTAAGACCATGTACTTTTTTCAAACACTCTTTATGTACAACAAATGTTTATCTTATATAGGTTTAGAGGTCACGGAAATCAACAGCATATTTTTTTATTTTTGCATACTAGTCTTCTTTTTCCCTATTCTCATCGGAGAAAGTTAGCGAACGTGAACGGTTCCCCTAAATTCATTTCGGTGCAACGCGATTAAGCCACGATCATACCACAGCCCAAGAGTCCGAGCACAGCTTTAGTAAATGTAATATCATGAATTAATGTAATAGTCTAGTCCGCCACGTATGCATCTTGAGCGCCGGATTAAATATGTACTGGCCGACGTTACCTATATACGATTGATGTATGCAGGGTGTCCAGGTCACAGCCGTAGGTCCTACAAGATCCATCTGCCCACCACACCATTCTCGGTGAGTTGATATATCAAGCCTCGGCCTGGCGGTGTTCGTCGGAGGGACGCACGATCGCCGTGTACTCGCAAACGTCAAGTACATGTCGGATTATGCAGTGTTACTGTACTCCCGTGCCCGTTGGGTGCCTACTTAGGCCCGGCAACAGCTTGGATGAGTACGCTGAAGTCTATGCCATTTCTACTGGAAACTTGGATAATACAGTCAGTAAATAAAAATTGGTATTAAATATCGCCGCCCTCGGCGGGTTCTTTCTGTCAGTCATTTCATGCCAACCTCTCTCGCTCTCCTTTCAAGCCCCTATTACACTTCAAGTTCCTATGTTCACAGAATATCAGCCCTACAAACGAACGCTGCTCCATAACTACCCGGTCGTCGATTTTCTACACTAGTCGGCAATAACGTGTTCATCCCGAGCAGTATCTACGGAGTTCGCCTGTTCAACTTAATGAAAGCCTCCATTGCTGCTGCTCTTGGGGCCCTTGCCGTTGGTCCCTATGTCCACGGCCAGGGTTTCCAAGCCAACTGTACATGGCAAACTGCACGTGGGTGATGCTCGGTACCTATCATGTTCCGCCTGTTCGGCGGTTTTCGAGATATAGAGATTTCTTCAGGGTCGCAACCATGTCTCAGAAGCTCCCGGCAGTTTCGAGGCGCTTATATATCACGCTCACCAAAAGCGATAACTAACTCCGAGTGTTTGCAGTGCTAGTCGATAGCTATATTGGGGCCTATTGTAATAACGACAACTGGGAGGTCTATAGTTACGATTGGACCTGGTAAGGCTATACAAGACATCCCCCGTCCAAATCTCTTACATATTAAAGTTTGACGGTGATGCTCACTCACACTCCTTCCCCTTGCAAGGTTCGACACCTCTAATTGCCTCATGAACGACGGCGGCCAACTCACCGCCTCCAACAAGTTCGTTCCCCCCTATTCTTCCATCTCCGCTTCAACGCCGTGACGGAAACCTAACCTAACCGTGTGCGTAGCGGGGACTACTGGCGCACCTGCAAAGGCTGCAGCATTCGCGCCACCAATGTCGACTTCGTCATCAACTGCACCTGTTTGTTCTCTGGTGTCCGGGTGACGACGGCTACGTATGACCTGAGTAGGTTGTCACAGTTTTCAATATGTAATGGGACGGGGTAGTAGTAGATCGTGTAATAGCTGACGCGCGCGCCGCTTTCTAGATAAAGTCATCTGGAACCACGACGGCTACTTGGGTTGCTTCGGGCACTTCGGGAATAGGTCCGAGAGGGGACCGTTCTAGTCTTGGTATGCCCCGAGATTGAAAGATCTGGTGGAATGGAATGAACTGGGCCTACGGCCTCCATGTCATACAAGTCGTATAGCTGATTACGTAGGCGCCTGCACCACCATATCACACAATAGTCGGAATATTTGCCGTTGATGAGTTTCTTCGTCCTATCCGATAGAAATACCACCCTGTACGACAATAAATCTAAGCTGGTAACCCCCGAATTTGTGCTCTTGGTTCCCCGTTATTCGGGCTGTAGCTGTTCCCCTCGAGTCCGGTGTACGCTTATCAATTACCACAGTTAACGAAAAATCTACCCGATTTCAGAGGACCGCACAGACTGACGTACCAGGTAAGAAAACTTGATCATGTCTTGTTCAACCCTCGTCCTTGTAATGCTACCCCCCACATGTTTACTCGTCAGACTCCAAGACACCCTCTTTCTCTTGTGACGGACGGCAATCACTTCAATCATTATCACCCTATATCGTATTATATAGACCCCTTACTTCTTGAAATCGCCGCTCGCTCCTTTCTCCCATGTTCAACACACGTGCATACCTTTACTAGATTCCAGACCAAACCCACCCCTCTTCCCCAGCTAGACCCTGCGAGTATCCATCAAACCTTTGCAAATTTCTCGTCAATTACTTGGCGATATGACTAGAGAGTAGGTAGTTTAACCATATCATTCCTCATAAAGTCTGAAATCAGCTGTATCCTTGGCTGGACCGACATTAATCAAAGGAGATGTCATAGCGATGCGTGTTCTATATATTCAATTGCACAGCGGGTAGTATAGTTATCACCCGAGCATCATATACAATATCCCATCTCGACTTGTTGATATTCCACGGACCTATTGAGGAAGCCAACAAGACGCAGTTGGTATAGTCATCCCAACAATTACATGCTCACACGGCCCATGAGAACGATGGACCATAAGGACGTTACTCATTATACCAGAAGTTGCATTTGCAAATATTGTGCATTTTGTTCTTTTATCTACCATATTTCCACTTTGTATGTACATCAAAATAATGGGTATTTAATATGCAATTCGAATAAAGGGGCGAAATGTCTCCTCCTTGGTGCGGCAGACCAAGAGTGAAAGCCATGCATATAGAAGCAGACAACTTAGAAGACGGTGCGGAACTGGTCGATCTGGCGGTGACCAGTGGCGTCGTAGCCCGGAACGAAGTAGGTGCCCCATCCCTCAACCCACGTGTCTAAGGGAGCGAATAGTTAGCATGTTATCTCGAACGCACGGGTAGAGAGAGAGAGAGAGGAAAAGATAAAAAACTCACCATAGGTAGTCTCGGCCTTGGTTTCGCAGAACCACTTGAACGTCTCGTTGGTGCCGGTTAGGAGATCACCGTTAGGATATGCAGCCACGACGTTATCTACTATCGTCTGATTGATGCCGAAGACGCCAGCGCCGCGGTAGTCCACCGCGATACCCTGGATGGAACCCCAGACCAGGGGCTCCTTGTGGGAGGCCAGGCCGTAGGCGCCCTGGAGCGCGATGGCGTCCCACATCTGCTGGACCTTGGTTTCGCTCCACTTCTTGCCGTCGGGGTGGCCCCGTACGAAGCTGCGGGCGCCGTTGGCGCTGTCGACCTCGAAGCGGTTCTCCTTGGTCGTCCAGGGGCTGTCGGGGGACATGTCCCAGCCGAGGTCGTGCAGGAGGATGGTGACCGCCTGCGCCTCGGGATCGACCAGGCTCTTCAGGGTCGCGTTGTTGTTGAGCTGCTGGGCGCCGAAGAGCCATGATCGGATCTGGTGCTTGACGACGTAGTCGTTCAGGCCAGAGTTCTTGATCAGAGACAGGGCATCGCGGACTAGCTGGGTGTCGACGACCTCGACGCCGGCAATGGTCGTGGTAGGGTAGTCAGGCGTGCAGGGAACGGCCACCGCGGCGGCAACCAGAGAGAGGAGAGCAGCGGACTTCATGTCTACGGGCGAGGTTGATGGCTCGTTATATTAGAGAACAAGGGGTAATATGTATAGCCAAAAGCTGGGCGAAAGAGTGACAAGAAGAGGCAGGGAGGGCTGCTGGGTGACGAGGGTGAGTGTAGGAAAAGGAAGAGACCCCATCGTGAGGCGTTGCTATTGTTTAAATAGAACATCGTAATAACAGCTATTTCGCCAAGGTTCGTGAATCATTTCTTCTCATCCTTCCTTCAGCCGCTAGAGCTGGATTATCACTAATGTCGTGATACACTACTTACACACAGGACGCTACCTACCGCCTTGGGTTTGTCCCCGTTCCCTGCATCTCTTTTCCACGTGGAAGCCTTGCTACATGCAACTAAGTTATATAATCTCAGATACTGTACTGATTGGATAGAAACAATAAGTCGGATTGTGAGCTGAGTCGTTGTTCTAGGTAAGGAGAA
The DNA here is from genome assembly GCA_022495115.1 of Xylaria castorea. NCBI lineage: Eukaryota > Fungi > Ascomycota > Sordariomycetes > Xylariales > Xylariaceae > Xylaria > Xylaria castorea. The sequence goes on along the minus strand of MU382630.1, from coordinate 296,840 downwards.
TACCTGGGTACTCGGGGCTCGCCAGAGGGCTGAAAGTCACATCACTAGTGGAGTATATATATAACTTGGTGACTTGCATGATCTGAGCCGTCTTTATTGCCTGCATAATGCTGACTGGAGAGATGACTGTTTATTTCGATAGTCCGTAGGCTCTGTACACGAGAATTAACCTGGTGAGCTATCACCAAGAGATGGAGACACGAGAGGTACATAATTGGCGGTTTACATAATTCGCTTGTTCAGTAGGCATGTATTTCGAGCCTATCTACTCCGTACTATGAACCGTTACAGTAAAAACTGTACGCACCTGAGCGGCACAGTTAGATTCGATTACTGTAAGATAGATAAATTGAGCACTGCGCCGCTCACTTGGGCGCTGTTCAAGGCGGCAGTTTGTGCCGCATATGGATCGTCCTTTTTGTGCAACATTAACTTACACGAGACCGGCATAGTTCATTACAGTTCTCACGTGTTCTAAAAATAAAACAATTAGGCTTTTCTAGAAGCATTTATGTCTACGAAGTATATATGTATTGATTCGTTATTCGTTGATTGCATCTTCCTACCCCGATCATATGCGGCCGCGGCTAACTGTGGTCTTGTTGTTAGAGTCTGTTCTAATCTATAGAATACCTACTCATACTCGGCCGGCAATGTTAAAATCCGGTAAGTTGAATTCACAGGGCTATCTACACGCTCCCGTCTCATCCTTCGACTAGCTAGCTAGCTGGTCTTGGCTACTCTTTCATAAATTAAAGCATTTTTCGTCTCCTTTTTACTGATTCTTCATCTCGCAGCTTCCGAATACCAAGCTAGTAAACAAGGAAGTCTCATATGAGATCTCTATACAGAACGCATTTTGACTACTGAACGCCTGGGTCGCTATTTAGATAAATCTTCTGCCAGCTACTACTTGCAGGCAGACTTGCATCTTGACTGTCGTCCGCCACGTGATGTTGGCTACCTATGCTAGCGGCGTCCCTCGGTCTTTCTTGAATTCTATTGGTGCCATGGGTAAGTAGGTGTTGTACTTTGTAGCTGGGGTATTGCGGACCCGAGTGAGATTTTGCGCAAAAGGAATCTGGTTGGATTTGACTTCTCTAAGTCCACTAGACTAGACTGCACTATGCTTTATTGGTTCAAAGGTTTGTTTTAATCCTTGGCGATCTAGAATCCGGGGAAGCGCAGGCCACACGAAGATGAGTCTAGACAATATATATATATATTTCCACTGTTCATTATGTTTGGGTCTTGATCTTACCTAGAATATGATACAAAATGTGGTAGCTTAGGTGCTTATCTTGGTCTCGACTGTCCTCGACTAATCCTGGTATGCCATCTCTCGGGTAAGGCTTGGCGAGAAAATTACTGTACCTTTAAAAGAAGGGAACGCTCTCCCCGAAAACTTATGATGATCAGTGCATAATGTCAGTCTTTCGTTTTTCGCAACTAGGAACTGCATTTTTCAGCCCATGCTTCGTTTTGATAAGGAATTAAGGGAACAACTTGAGGTGCAGTATCCATCAACGAGGGTATGAAGGCACGGCATTTGCTAGGCATCTACCTACTCGAATCTTTGAGATAAGTTAGCCTGAATGCAACTAGACAATTTCACGCCGCTATACGCATACCTATCTGCTCAAGCATTGTCCTGGAGTCGCAAGTATAGCTTAGCAATAATCAAGCATTTCATTAGATTCTGCTATTGGGCATGATGCTTGGTCAATGTCTCGTACAATCTCAACGTACAGTAGTGTATAGACCTCGGCCAACTGCCCCAGCATCATACTACATTATGTCTATCGGCTATCATGTCTTTAGAAGTAACTACCCTCTGTTACACCATTAGAGGGCTGTGAAATAGGTATAGGAAAGAGAATCATCGCCCATGTCAGATTATCAGAATGAGAAGAGAAGAGGGGGAAAAGGAAAGAAAAAGAAGCGGTTCAATCATCGCTGCATATTGAAATCGTATTATCATCTCTAATAGTACACTTGTAAGGCCTTGAAGCGTATTGAAGAGATGCTACGTATGAGGTATGATTAGGGGTCGAAGTAGTCCAATTAGTTATGGTGGGGCTGTCCAGATAATCTCGTCGCCAAAACACCATCCCACCTTCCGTCCCGCCTAAAATCATACTATTGTAGATATAGCTACTTTACCTTATCCCACCATCCTCCCACTTTCTCAACATCGCCCACCATGGCCGCCGAAGCCGGTGAAACAGGTATGTTCGCTCTCTCAGACCCCTAGTCTCGCTTATTATATCTATCTATACCCGTGCGCATTCGTTCAAAGAGACTGACCACATCGTTTTTCACCCACCGGTAGTAAACCTCGACACCCTGAGCGCGCAACAGCTCACCCAGGTGAAGAACCAACTCGACCAAGAGCTCGAGCACCTCACGTCCTCCTTCACCCAGCTACAAGCCGCGCAGGCCAAGTTCCGGGACTGCCTCCGCTGCGTCCAAGGCGGCAAATCGCCTGCCCTGCAAGGTACTCCAGCCGAAAACCATCCCGTGCCCGATATCTGATGAAAGACCCCGCCGTCTGACTGAGTGTAAACGAATCAACAGAGAACAAGCCCATCCTCGTACCGCTTACGAACTCTCTCTATGTTGGCGGGACACTGGCTAGCGCCTCGCATGTTCTCGTCGACGTTGGAACGGGATTCTATGTCGAAAAGGTGCCCCTCCCCGCTTCTCTTTTCACCACCTCGCTCACCAACCTCCATAGAACATAAAATCAGCTGCCGAATTCTACGAGAACAAGATGACCGAGGTAGGAGGAAATATAAAGGAGCTGGAGGGTATCGTACAGGGCAAGACAAATAACGTCCGCGTCATCGAACAAGGTACCTCTTCTGTAACGCGCTTAATCCTCATATCACAATCTTGTGAGCTAACTAATCGTTATCAAACCAGTGCTGAGGCAGAAAATGGTAGCCAGCCCCCAGTAGACAATCTGAGGCGTGACAACAAGCAAAAGATTATTACTCGACCTCGTCTATCTACGGTGGTTTTAGAGACAAAGTGTCAGCAAGAGCTGCCATCACGCTCATGATTCGCAATCCCTTTCCCTGCAGAATTTATATGAGACACCTTTCTCTCGGGTCAACACTTGGATGGGTCATTCTTGGAACGAGGCCACTCGTTTCTACTGCATCGCCGTGTCATACCCAACACCGGCTCCAACAAAGCCAACCCTAAAGATGAGACTCCCCTGTTTAGGTCCTGATGCTCCCAAAATTTACTGCTGAAGGCTGGACCCATCGAAGAAGTCTCGAATGTCCAGTATTGTCTTGATGAGTCCTTGCACACGGCTGAGTCCGTCTCCAACCTCGTCTCGCAGGAGGCCTTGCAGGTCAGCCCCCCAGATCTTTCCCACTGTCTCCCCAGCTTGAACCCGGCTATCTTGATCCCAATTATCGGCGTAGACTGTGACGTCAAAGTCTGTCTCCATTGGGGATTGGCTGTTCATCTCGCGAATGCTTTGCCATCGCCGATTGATTGTAAACTGCACTACGTACCCTGTCCGTTTCCAACTGAACCGGTAGATGCTCTTCGTCGCTACCGACTTTAGCTTATTCGCCAGTGTATAAATTTCTGGCAGGCGAACGAGGGGGTAGCATTGAAAATCATTGGAAGAGCCTTGCATCACAGCCTGCCCCATCTCGAGGTACTGCTTGACTGCCGACGATGCGCTTACTTTCTCATCTCCTGGCATGGCTACTATTTTCCAGTCTAGTTTTCTGACATGATATCATGTTAGCTGGAGAACAGGAAGCCCTCACTCGTGTAGAGCTGCTCACCTGCCAATGCTGATGCTAATGGTCTCAAAGCGGGGGACCTGCGCATTTTGTGGAATCATTCTGGTACGCGCTAGGTTGAACTTTAGGGGCCCTTCGACGGGACCTTGTTTTGTCTTGTTAATGTCTAATTCCGCCTCATAACGGTCGCCGTCGTGCCAAATCTCGAGGGCATATGTCGGGATGACATCGGCAGACGTCGCGGTTTGATTATCTAACGGAATACATGGACTATCAACCGCTTGGATCAGACGCATTGTTGCCTCAACGCTCAACCCCTCCGCGAACGGCGCCTTGCCTAGTCTAGAGATGCTCGTCAGTGCAAGTCATGATCCATTCAATAGTTAATATAGACTCACCGAGTATCTAACTTACCCGTCGCCCGCGGGTGCTTGACCATGCTCTCGAATTGCTCCAACGTGAGTTTGCCTTTTCTGTAAGTCTGAAGAAGATAATACCCTAGATGGATCTTCAAGATCAAAGATGTATGGAGACTGGAAGCCTTTTCGAAAGCTTCACATAAATTTTCCGACAGCTCGCGTTTGTATCTGTCTGAAGATGATTTTAGTACCATATCGGGGGTGCCCGGCATGCTCTCGAGTGTAGGGCGTGCGCATTTAATGGTACCAATGACATAAACGTCGAGCTGAAAGCCAACCGTCATGCAGTTCGCGGGTGGCTCAACGAAGATGATTCTAGCTTCGGTAGAGTCACCTGAGAGATGCGCTGCTGCCAGTCGTTGTGCAGTGCGAACCAATGCCAGTGCGTCTTCCTCGGTGGGGGCGTGAACGCGGATGTAGGGTGCTGCCGTCTCCCGAATTTCTATGTCGGCATCCTTATTACCGTCCTTCAGGTCATGGTACACTGCTTTGATCACGCCTCTGATGGCGTTGGGTTCTCCTGACACGATAAAAGTGGCCTTCTCCGGCGCGAGACGTTAGTTGGTATCTCGTCAAGATTGGAAAGAGAGCTAGGGACGCACAACTCCACCGGTCTGGTGCGCGGTGACCGTGCCGCTTTCTTTTGCTAACCTAGCGTTCTGCTCTATCACGGCCATCGGAGACATATGAGCCCTCAAGGAAGCGGGCATTTCATGGTGCGCCGACTCATTCGACCCTGATTTATGGGTAGCCATATTGGCTAGAAGCTAGAGGCAGTTGTTGATGCAATAACCCAGAACTATTGCTTCCAGGGTTTGAATACACCAATGTTGACTTGTACAGTAGATGGTTGACTATGTAGTTAGTCGATGTCAGTCGGCAGAGTCTGGTATGCTTGAACCGAAGTATTGTAGATAAGAAAAATAGACAGATAGAATCTACAAGGAAGATGGTAGAGAATCTAGCGTGTAGTTGCAGATAGAGCAGCAAACATGTTCACAAGGTTCTTTGTGTGAACACTTGGAAGCTGCGGCACACTTCACTTCAAGAAAGGGCAACAACCATTTGAAATTGTTTGGAACATACTACCTTAAAGGGTTCTAGGCACCCACTATAGGTACTTCACAGACGCTTGAGGACAGGAGGTAGCTACGACCACACAATGTTTCCTGTCGTGGATATTGCGCTATGCTGGGGCAAAGTGCTGCTGCAGATACCACATGTACGAGGTTGGTAACCTAATTTCAGGTTCTGTCCAGCTTGTAGTGTAATTATCTCCATGTAAATAGTTTGGCTAAAAGAAACAATCGACCTACGAAAGCAAACAGATATACAAAGGCAAGTAAAATAGACACTATATATCAGTTCTGCCTACCTTTATTTGCAGTTCGTTCGCTTGCCGAGAGAAGATGCAGGTGGCTGTCTCATAGGTAGATATCCTGATACCTATAGTAGTAGACCTACGTACCTTCCAGAGTACCCACATGTACATCTGACCTACAGAAAAGTGTTATACAGGTAAATTTATATAAACAGAATGCTTTACGTGGATGCGAAGACCACTAGGGAATTTATGCCTCTCATTTTTTGAGTCACTCTCCTGTTTCGGCCTCTAAACTAGGCACGCTTTTTGCACCGTGTTGGCATGAGTTTTGTAGGCACCAGCGTTCGCAAATATAATAGTTATTGTCATTATCTTTAACCTTGACTCTAACTAAATTCAGCAGCCACTATATGCAGGATGGATCCCGACTTAAGCTTCAACACTTTATGTAGTGGTCTATATCACATACAATTACCTGAGTGTGATCGACTTGTAGCTCGGCTACTCTATTAGTCGTCAATGTGGTGTTTCTAGTTCTTAACTTACAGTTGTAATCTAGGAATGCGGTTGTTGCTGACGTAGGTGATGTGTCAAACAGGAGAGTTGTTATGTAGGCAAAAGGAAGGAAGCGAATCTGATTGTTTGCCGCATTGTCTTTCATTCTACCTAGGTAGTTTCAACCTTTCGCCGTCATTACCTGACCCCCTCCAAAAAGAATAAGTTCCCTCTTTTCGTGTTTGGGCACTGTATCACTTGCGTGGTGAGTAGTCTTCACTTAGTGCTTAGGAATAGGTAATCGTCAATTTTGCTTGACCGTAAATACACTTAGGAAACCAGATTGCTCCCCCACCTTGCGATTAAGCCAGCTGATGACTAGAATCTACCATGGAGACACGAGTTGATGCGTTGTGTCCTCCCATTGCTTCGCCGCCGGATGAACTAGCCAGTTGACATGTTGAGTCCTGACACTCCCACCATCCACCACAGTCAAACTATATCGCTTGCATTTCCGGGGCCGCAACCGTCACGCTCATGGCTTGTCGGAAACGAGCGTGATTGTAAACTTAGCTGGCCCATCTTGTTTGTGTTCCAACTGCTTTGGCCAATCATCCTCCGACTCAATATCGACTTTCTCCGTGTCGTTGTTCCATTCGAAGTGGATAGAACCGGTCGCCGGATACACTCCAGTTTGCACATTGCGTACAGAGACGGCGGTCGTAATATCTCCATCTGACGCCTTGAATTTTCCAGCGATCTTGTAGTAGTCGCCCTCGTTAGAAATCAAGATTCTCTGGTCGGAGTTATGCAACTGCACAGTGAGACTATAGTCCCCACGGTTGTCGCTTGTCTTGTCGACGAACTTGAAACTGACAATATGAGTGTCGACATCGTCGACGCTGAGACTGTTGAAATTCAGTCCCTTTAGGTCAGGTAGATTACCGCCCACCTCACGGTAGCTGCCGTCAGTGTCGGGCTCGTTCCAACAGAAAACCCTGACTGCGGTGCCGACCTTGACGGATTGATACAGGTCGACAATTGTCTTGGGTGAGAAGTCGTGAGTCTCGTTGATGCTGTACGTAGTAAGTTTGCCTCCATAATTTAGCTTCTCATAGAAGTCTGCAGCCACATTCCCAGGAGGGTTGTTGTCCATCGTGAGGAAGGGTATGAGATGGACTGGACGAGGGGTATAAGATGAAAAGTCCCTGTGTGGATGTTGTCGCTGATGGTGGGCAGTCTCTGTAGGGGTGTTGTTGCTGATGATTGTGAAGTTCTAAGTTTGATCCGAGGGCATGATCGACGACACAAGGTCCATTTTATACTTTGAAAGCAGCTTCAGAACTGTAGCGTAGTAGTGAGATGATGCGGCTAGGCTATGGCCGCGGCAAGACAACACCGGTAGGCGCAGCGTACAAAACTTGCCTAGGGTTGAATACGAGCTTGAATGAAGCACCTTTCCCACAGCAGTCTTGCAGCCTTAAAGCGGCTTGTGTAGATTTGTTGTTTCTTGAGGCAAGTCTCGGAACGATCCTTTCGCTTAAGAAAGTATTCTATCTCACTATTGGATCTCTCAAATAGCATGGTTTGGTTGAAAATACTGTAGGCTGGAGAATTATTGAACACGACATAGAGACATATCATACTGCATGGCGAAAGAAATGTGTGCAGGGGGCTAGATGTACCTATCTAGAATAAGATCTCTTCCTGTTTCGCGTCTGGGACAGACAAACAAACACTACCAGGTTAGATTCATTGTACAGCATCATATTTATAAAACTTTTATTCGTTCTCGGTAACTAATACCTACTCCCAATCCCCCCTACATGACGTCTGCCGCGGATAGCTATGTTATAGAAGAAGTAATCGGCTTTTCAGAAGTGCTATACTACCATATGGACTTGATACATCGAACTAATAGATATCACACCGAGATTGTCTACACTATAACTCTAGACTCTATCTGGTACCCATTTTAACTATAACTCGAATCCTTCCTCATTGCATTGTTGCCCGGCACGGGATATCTAGTTCCTATTGTATCTGTGGGCAGGTAACACATACGTAATCGAGGCTGACAACAACGGCCGAAGTTGACACGGTGGAGGAGACATTTCGGCGAGGCTGTTTCAGCCAGCCAGCTTTTGTCCGGTTAAGGCTAATTAGGATCATGTACTTAATGCACCGAACTATGTCGATGTGTAATAACTATGCTGTGTAATTGCGGATCCAGAAAAGGTTGACAAGCGGTCAGAATTACGCGATTCTTTGAGAAGCGGTAATGTTTGCCGCCGCCACGATGCCATGGTCACTCAGCTCGCCACGGTCATGAGATCTGAATCACCCAATGAGCACCGAATTTGACGGATATGAGTTCCGATTGCTGCTGAAAAAGTTCCCGACTGCTGCTGAAACAGTCAACACGAGTGTAATATAATGTTACTGCAGTCCGGGATGTAAATATGCCACAGGCCAGCCACCCAGGCGAACCTGTCCCGACAACGGTACAACGGCACAACCTAAGCAATAGTTATTGGTTCGGATCAAGCCGTACCCCGCACTAAACTCACCGAGACGGCGTGCCACGGAATTCGCTTACTGACGTTGAGTCTGAAGCACTTCAAATAAGGATGCTTTGTGAGATCTTTTGAAATCTAGGGTGCAGAGCAAATCATGACCAGGCCTGCGAGAGAATGGTGGCTGGCTGTAGGTATGGAGTGACGATTCTGTGGCTGCTCATCGTTGAGGCGAGGGGAGAACAAAAGCAAGCTGATATAACCTGTTGTGTTGTGCGATGTGCTTGAAGAGATCGTGACGCGGTGACACGCCCGATTGGCACAATGGTAAATAGCCCTATATTTTGTCCTGACTTCCTTCGGCTGTGGCTTAATCGAGCTCGAAGCATTCTCATCATGCTTTTCTTGTACGTAACACTTACCGCCGTTCGGAATACATGGAGAGCTCGTGTAGTATAGCAAAGCTGGAGAAGTGGTTGCGAGAGGTATCTGTATAAGTTTTGGTTCAGGTATGGCAAGCGAAGCAGACGCAGGCAGGTAGTAGATATCACCCGGAGCGTGTGACATTTCTGGAAGAATGAAACGCTACAGAAGCATGTATATGGCCAAGACAGTATAGTTTGTCCGCAAGTTAACAGCACATTCTGCTTCCGAACGATTCCGGGAACACATGTAGGCTCCATACCATCTGCCTTACTAATATTGCGCGCACGACTTAACAATCACTGGTCTCCAGATCCGACCATGAGCAACCTTTACAATAAGATCAGTCTGCGTTCTTTTTTCAGCATGAAGGGGGAAAGGTGACAAACCAGGTATATCTACATAGCGTGACGGCTCACACGATCTAAGCAAAGCTGAAAGCTGGATCTAGCAGTCATATGTCCACCATCAAGTACTATTGACGAAATAGGGGACAGCAACTGACAATGTTCTGGGATTTGAATGTTCCGCAGAGATTCGCATCGTACCAAAGAAATAGAGCGGGCAACCAAATATTAAACAAGTTGGAGATTCAGTATTTGGTCTATTAAAGTTAAGAGATAGCATAACTAGGTATAATGTTTTATACTACATGTATGGTACAATTCTTACTTACAATGAAAGGGAAAGTTGATATATGTGTTTTATGTGGGTACACTTTTTTAATTGAATCACATGATGTCGCGTTTGCCATGCAGCGCTAAAGACGCGCCTCGGCTTCTGCCGTTTCCACTTTAGGAACAATTGAAGATAGCTCGCCCGTCTGTACACTAGAGTGGTAGGTGTAATTATTTAGGCCGTGCCGGGAGTAGTTAATGTACTTCATTAACCTCTTCACAGACACACAAAGTGAAACCGAGAATTACACGTCGGCCTACTTTCTCTGATCGCCTGCTGGTACTCTTAAGATCTAAGGCTCTCGGCGACATGCCCCGCCGCTCTGCCTCTTCTCGAAACGCCCAAGATGACGACCTAACCGACGAATGGGAATGGATATACCGCTCTGCACCAAGTCAGTCCGGCCGTGCACGCCGCGACAACGCCCGCCACATCGTCGGCGCCCGCAATGGCGACCTTGAATGCCACGTTGGGGATAGTGTCCTGCTCAAGGCTGACGGCGCCAACCAGGTCTGGGCCGCTATCATCATCGACTTCGTGGAATCCGACGAGGACGGTGACATGGCCGCCGACTTTCTGTGGTTTTCTCCCGAGAACGAGATTCGCAATGGCCCTCGCAAGCGCTCCGACTTCCTCCCTGTTCGTATTCTCCATTTCTGTTACGGCCACCTCACATACCTATTGGACTGACGCGCGAATGCTTGCTCCGTGTTTAGAATGAATTATACATTACATCCTCTTCCGATATCAACTCCCTCGCTTCTATAGATGGAAAAGCGAGTATAATGTCCTACCCGGCATTTTCACGCGAGTTTCCCTCTGGCAAAATCCCGCGCTCCTCACCCGCATACAACAAGACCTTTGTTTGTCGTAGAGGCTGTAATGCTAGGACAGTCACCTATACCCCCGAGTTCATCTGGGAGGATATCTTCTCCGGCAACTCTGATGACATCAGCAAGTTAGTAAAGCTGGTTGAGGGTGGAACAAAATCCACTAGAAAACAGCCCAAGTCCGACAAAGCAACGGATGATGCCACTACAGAATATACCCCTAAGAAAAAGCGACTATACGACGTACCCGAAGAGGAAGAGACAGATAACGATGACGGATTTCTGTCTTCAGATCTTGATACCCAGTCTAAACCGAGAACTCCACGGAAGAGGCAAAAGACGTCAAGGGTTGCGACACCCTCGAGTCGAAAGTAAGCCACTCTATATCCATCGGCTTTATTTTCTCTTACTTAGCTTGTCATCTCGGAACTGACTTGGCGTAGTAAGATTGTAGTGAAGAAGGCACTCGAGTTCACACCACTGGCCACCCGCCTCGTTTCTCCCAGTCATAACCAGTCGTCACCATTCCAAATCGCCAGGGCTCAGTTGCACGTGGCGTCTGTGCCCACGACACTTCCATGTAGAGAGAGTGAATTTTCCATTGTGTACTCGCATCTCGAAGCTGCCATTACTGATGGTTCTGGAGCATGTATTTACATATCCGGCACACCCGGCACCGGAAAGACGGCTACTGTCCGGGAAGTCGTCTCCCGACTGGACGATGCGGTCCGGGCTGACGAATTAGATGATTTCATTTTTGTCGAGATCAACGGGATGAAGATCACGGACCCTCACCAGTCTTACTGCCTTCTCTGGGAAGCCTTGCGGGGTCAGAGAGTGAGTCCAAGCCAGGCCCTGGATCTTTTGGAGCGAGAATTCAACCATCCGAGTCCGCGTCGCGTTCCTTGCGTGGTCCTAATGGACGAGCTAGACCAACTCGTGACTAAAACCCAGAGCGTCATGTATAATTTCTTCAATTGGCCCGGCCTGCGGCACTCGCGATTGATCGTCCTCGCCGTGGCCAATACGATGGATTTGCCCGAGAGAACGCTCAGCAACAAGATCAGTAGCCGTATGGGCTTAACGCGCATTACCTTCCCCGGCTACAATCACGAACAGCTGATGAAGATTATCCAGTCCAGGCTCGAAGGTGTGCCTGGCAACATTGTCGAACCGGACGCGGTGCAGTTCGCCAGCCGCAAGGTAGCCGCCGTGAGCGGTGACGCGCGACGCGCCCTGGACATCTGCCGGCGCGCCGTCGAGCTGGCCGAGGCCGAGTGGAAAGGCCCGGGTGGCGATCCTGGCACGCCCAGCAAAAGGGGCCGGGGGGATCCCGACAAGGGAAAGGGTTCTCGCGGCAGAGTCACGATCGCGACGGTCAAGAGAGCCATCAGCGAAGCGACGACGAGTCCGTTACAGCAATACCTGCGGGGCCTCCCCTTCGCCTCCAAGGTGACGCTCGCCTCGCTCCTGGTACGCAACGAAAGGACGGGCCTGCCGGACTCGACTTACGGTGATGTGTTGGAGGAGGCGAAACGCGCCCTCATGCTGGATGCGGCGAGTCGGCGCGTCAGCCTGCTGACGCGCGGCGAGACCGACGACGCCCGGTGGGATGGTGATGTCAGGAATAAGTCGTCTAAGATGGCCCGGACGGCCGGTGTCCAGGCTGCCGCGGTAGGTCTGGCCGGTGCTGGTATCATTATTCTCGAGGGACACCGGGTGGAGCGACCCAGCAAGATCAGACTCGCCGTAGGTGACGAGGAGGTAAAGCTCGCGCTCCGCGATGATCCCGAAATTAAGGCGTTGGGTATAGCATTCTAGACAAGAAAGAAGATTTAACGTAATATCAATCTCTGTCGTGACAATTGTTGTTTCTTTTCAGTACGCGCTATGAGCACCGCTGGTTTATGACCCCTTTTGAGTATGATATATACAAATGTGTGCGAGGAATGATAGATTCGGTAAAATCCAAGCCCGGTACTTTGCAAAACTATTTCCCAGTCGAATTGTGGGGGAATTGTTACAATTAAGAATTAAGTGCGCCATCTACTCAATACAATCTTTTAACATTTCTAGAACCTCTGCCGGCCTAAGGTAGGCTTCCACTCCAGAGGATGTGACTCGGGCGTGGCCTTTTCATCTGGCTTCCAAATCTTGATCGTCTTATCCGTCTCTCCTACAATCAACCGCATCCCGGTGCGGTCGAACGTCGAGCTCATGATGCCGGCCTCGGCATCCAGGGAGCCGGGTTGCGCCATGGAGTCGAGGGACTGGAACCTATGGCCCGTCTTCCAGTCCCAGAAACTCATGCTTCCGTTGTCGCCGCCAGAGAACAAGACGTCCTCGTTAAGGGACATCGAGTTGACTATGGCATTGTGGCCCTCGAAGTTGCCCATGAAGGCGCCCTCGGGGCATTTCCACTGCTTGATGCTGTTGGTGCTGCCCGTGGCAAAGGTGAATTCGGTAGGATGTACGGCGAGAGCCCGGACACCCTTCTTGTGATGCGTGAGCACGCTCGTCGTCTTCCCTGCCGCCAAGTCCCACAACCTCACCGTCGAATCGAGGGAGCTGCTGATGACTTGCGGATCTGCCTCTTGACACTTGACGTCGGCTATCGTGCCCCGGTGGCCGGACATGACGTGAACGTTGCTGCGTGTGCGCATATCCCAAACCCTCACGGCGCCGTCTCGGCCGCCCGTGACGAGCACATCGAGGGTCGGGTGCAGCGCCAACGTGTACACACCGCTCAGGTGGCCGTGGTAGTGGCGGATGACCTTGTTCGTCTCGAGATCCCAGCACTTGACCATCTTGTCCTCACCGCACGAGAAGAGGTACGGGTGCCTGGGAGATACGGCAAGGCCGCGGACTGTCGATATATGCCCGGTCAAAGTGAGCCGCAGGTTTCCCGTGGCGAGATCCCATATCTTGATGGTGCGATCGCCCGCACCGCTGGCAAACCACTGGTTGTTCGGCTCGACGGCCAGAGCCCTGACCCAGCCAAGATGGCCCGAAATGACCCTCATCAGCTTCCACGGCGGATGCCACTCTGGCTTGATCTGGTGTGTGGCCTGAGCGCGGGCGGTACTCAAGGCCTGGGATGGGGTGTGTGGTGTGCTGGAGCCGGGTGGTGGCCTGCGGATCTGGACGAGAGCGGTTGACCCTGCGCCTGGTGTCTTCTCGGCTATGCCCTCGATAAGTTTCTGCGCCTTCTGATCGTCGGCGGTAGAGGTAGATTCGCCGATGGGTTGCTTCTTGACCCTCTTGCGCATGCTGGCGGCGTTGGCTTGCTTCTGGGCAAGGGCAGGCGGCAAGTCCTGGAGATCCTGATACTCTGCGTGAAGCCGCACAGATAAGGCATCTTTCGTGTCGGCGGGGTCTTGCGTGAGCTTGAGCCTCTTCCTAGGCGCCTCGGATGGGACGTTGGCGAAGAGTAGTTTGGATCGCTTCGCGTTTTGCAGGGCGAGGGACGCGAGGTCGGTTCCAACGACCTCCATGGCGTCGTTTTGCGCTTCTCGCGGTCGAACTGGTGTCGTGGATGCGAATATCAACGACGAGTTCCAACGGCGATCGAGACTTGGGGTAGATGCGGGCGTTCGTTGTTGAACTTCTGCTATTGGGTACGCGGATTGGTTGTCTATATTTTCTAAGGTTCGATGTTGATGAGCCTTGATCTACATCCAGCCTCTGAGGAGGTACCCACTTAGATAGTTATCCACTTATTCAACATCGAACATTGAATGCATTGATGCGCCATGTTCTCTTAGTTGCAAACTCTTTCCTCATAGGTACCTCTATGTACCTACCTAAGTATAGATACATATCCTGCATGTGGCCGCGACAATTGCTCCACTGGCTTACATGCACGCAATAAAGACCCTGGCCAGTTTACCTCATCGGTCCAGGCTCCAACTTCACCATTACTTCAAACCTTCGGACATACAAAGTATGTTCAAAAATTAGGGTGTTGCTCGGTCACTAAGTATCTTATATGCCTGTCTACTTAATAGCAGTATCCTACATATACAGGAAAAATCCGTCCTGTGTGCCTTCATTTGTTCAACTGTAGTCTACATCTGTAGAATTACCCTGGTCGTTCATCCTACTTTCCTACAGTCTGTGGCATAACATCTGCTTGGTACCAACAGATCGCAACCACACACGAACATGTCTTCGTCACAGCAGGATGAGAAATACGCTATACATGCGGCCGCGCGGGAGGGCAAACGTGAATACTTTTCTTTTTGTTTTTCTCGTCTACTTTATCCAAGCCTGGGATGTTGCTGATTACGAGGATAGTCACTGTCGTTGAATCGTTACTGAACGTATGTACACTCCGCAAATTGTACATCGTCCCACTATCTGACCATGTACTATCACCACAGGCCGACTCAAAACTATCACAGCGCAAGGACGATGATGGCCGTCTTCCCATCCACTGGGCCGCGTCCTCTAATCAGCATGCCATAGCACTCTTACTGTCTCAGGAGAAGACTTTCGATCCTGACGTAGAAGTGAGCAAGGCACACGTAAGACTTAATTTGAACATAAACTAATCTTTCGTGCTTTCGAATTCTAGGATGATAGTGGCTGGACGCCCTTAATGATCGCAGCCAGTGTCAAGGATGGAGATGCTATCGTCGACATTCTTCTTCAAAGAGGCGCTGATGTGAACCAAAAAAGTATGAGCCTCTTCACTTCTATTATACTCTTAATATGAGCTGATCTAACCAAACCCCTTTCACCAGACCAAAACGGCCAGGTGTGTCATCGTCTCTACCGTGGATAGCAACCTCTTGACAGGCAACTCATTGCATAGACAATAGACCGCCCTTCACTTCGTTGCGTCCAAGAACAACCTCGAAGTAGCCCGTAGGCTCTTCACCAATAAGCCACCTGCCTCCAGTCGGGTCAGGGACAAGCGCGGCCAGTACCCGTTGCATCGAGCAGCCGCTGTGGGATCCACGCCTATAGTCAACCTATTGCTTGAGAATCACAGTCCGCTGAATGCGACGGACGTTACTGGCTACACCGCTTTGCATCATGCTGTTGCTGAAGGTCACGGTGAGCTGTTATTGCCGAGCTGATCCCACGATTTAAGACACTGTAGCTCATGCTGCTGTAGGAGACACCGCAATCGCTTTGCTCAAGGCTGGTGCTGAGACGGACAAGCGAGACTCGGATGGCTATTCAGCTCTGGATCTCGCCCCCGACAAGGAAGTCCGTCGCCCCTTGTTGTTCCTCTATCCGCCCCTTAAAGTATAACGCATATGTATCCGTTGAGCTTACTAAAGCTATGCAGGTTCGGAAGTACATTGAACGAGAGGCTGAAAATGAAGGCATCGAACTTTAATGTCTTTCGCTGCACGGGGTGGAATAGACGTGTCGAAGGACGCGCCAGTAGATGAATAGTGAGTCCATAACCAAAATCTACTAGGAGGACTCTTTGAGACCATCTGCCTATCAATAAACTCTGGTGGTTTCTCGTTTACTTGATAGTCCGTTCTACTAGATCCCTATACATAGCCTTGACGTCTTGCACGTCCGCACGTAGCTCCTCTACCAGCTCACTCTTCTCCCCTAGCATTTCTAGCGTTGTTTGGTATCTCTCGTTGATCTCGTCGACTTCACGCTCGAGATTGGCCACTCTCTTCGTGGCGCTCTTGCTCGTCTCCAACTCTTGTATGAGTGCAACAATCTCAGCACGCGCCTCATCTCGTTGACCTGAGAGACGTGCGAGATCCTCCTTTGCAGCTATCTTTTCGCTCTCTAGCCGGCGAATGGCTGCGCTCATCCTTTCTACAATCTGGACCGAGGGCCCTGCCGTCATGGTTGAAACCGAGACCATGTCTTGGAGCACATTCTGGGGGGAAGCTGATCTTTCCAAGCCATCTAGCACGTCATCTCGGTCTGTTGCCTGCATGGGAGTCGAGGCAACAAAATCGAACCCACTAGCTACAGAGGGTGTAGTTGCGGTGGGGAAGCTCGGCAATGAGGGGAATAAAGGCGACCGCACGGGAGGCTGAACAGATGGACGTCTTGCCACAGACGGACGGTCGCTCGGACTTGGCTCGCCGTTGCTAGAAGGGGCTGAAGTCTTGCGAAATCGGTTCGGGTAGTTCTGTAATCCAAGAAAATTGTCTCCGCTGAAGGTACGTTGTGGTGCCGTGAGCAAGGGAGATTCTGGACGGCCACGATCGCGAAATGGGGCCATAGGGACGTCATCCAGCCAATTCCGACGGTCATGATCCGTACGCTCTCCTTTATCACTTCTCAATGATGCCTGATATTTAGCAAGCTCGGCCTTGGTGTCTGCTAAAGCCGCCTCGGCCTGCTCCGCCCTCTTCTTGAGAGTGTCAAGTTCTGATTGGTACGACTTTAAGTCACGTTGAACAGTGGGAAGTTGCCTTTGCATTTCCTCCAACTCTTCCTCTTGATGCTTGGCGCGACTGGCCTGGGTATGAGTTAGTATCCGCTACTGAGAATATGTACTCAGATGGAAAAAAAACTTACCGCCTCGCGTGCTTTTCTCCTCATTTCCGACTCTCGGCGAAGTGCTTCATCTCTTTCTTTCTCCAGGTTGGCAGCTCTGGCCTCGAGAGATGCTTCCATACCTTGCCAGTTCTCGCTAGCCACAGAGTATTGTGTTTGAAGCGTTTCGATCTGTCTTAGTAGTTTGACCTGCGCATCTCCCACAGCACCGGATGAGGCCTCTTCTGCCCTGGCTCGCAAAGCCTCCAGTTTGCTCTCCAGGACCTGCATTTCACCTTTCAATTCGAGTTCCATAACACGGGCACGTTCTGATGCTCTTTCGGCTTTCTCTCGAGCCTCTGCAATTTGGAGTTTGGCGCGATCCACTGCCAACCCTTTCTCGACCTCGAGTGTGGCAACGGTATCTTCGAGTTCCTTGACTCGCTTTTGCCCTGCTTCTCTCTGATGATCGTCTGTTCTGGCCGCTAGTGATTTAGCCTTTTCTGATTCTTCTAGGAGCTGGCTCTTGAGATCGGCTATAGACCGGTCCTTCTCCTCATATCCGACTTTCAGCCTGTCTATCTCTCTTTTTGACTGGCTGAGGAGTTCACGTGTTTCCTCAGTGGCTTTCTCCAAATCGTTCGATTCGTCTACTCGTCTACGTAGATCAACCAAATCTTTCTCCGCTTTCTGGCGCCATAATTTTTGTTCGTTGAGCTCCTTTTCATTTGCAACAAGTTGAGCTCTTAACTTCTTAATGATACTACGATGCTTTTGTTCTGTGGAGGCTAATTTTTGGCCCTCTAACATCAATTGGGCGATTTGGTCATCCTTCTCAGCGATCTTCTTGTCTATACCTCCAGATGGTGCGTTTATAGCGGCAGTTCTAGCATGTTCACTTGCTTCCCGAGCGAGATACTGTAACTTTGTTTGGAGAGCATCCACTCGCTCGATATGGCCATGCAGTTCTTCCTGGTGCTGAACCTGCACTTCCTCGAGAGTTTGTTCGAGAAGGGTAATGCGCTCTTTGTATAAACTTGAAGCCACTGTATCGTCTGTTGTGGGTTGTGCCTGATTGCTTCGCACAGGCTCTTGCTTGTCATCTATTTCGGGATTTGCGGAGTCAAGCTGCAAAGAGGACCGAGGGCTAGGTATAATGGGTGATTGGCCGTCAACGGTAGGGGTCGGAGCAATTCCAGAAACATCAGTTGGCGGATGGGAGGTAGGTGCTACGGCATCTTCTGCAGACAGGCTCGGTCTTGGACTGGCTGCTTGTATAGTGGAGGTAGGCGGTGGTCGGGGAGTATCGAAGCTCGGGCGTGGGCTAGAGGCGGTGGAAACGACCTCTATGCTTTGTCTGGCGGAAGAGGCTGCATTTCTTGAAGCAACAGCACGGGCAAGGCGCTCTTGCAGCCTATCATTGGCGGACTTGGAGGGTGTAGCAGAGCGTGTAGGTGGCGTGGGCGGTGCCGGTCCAGTGCCGGGCGCGACGGCGGGTGTGGCCGAGGGTTTGGAGCCGTCATCTTCAGCTAGGATATTGTCCAGACGGGCCTCGACACCGGCCACGGCTTGTGAGAGGAAGGAGCCCCATCTGGAAGACTTCTGGGATGCACTCATATCGGGGTGTCGGCTTGTTGTGTGTCGAGTCCGAAACAGAGGCTACGAGTGCAGGATAGTGTAGGATTCGGAGATACGCCGGCGCATTGCATTCATTAAGCTGGTAGGTATGCGGAAAACCCGCAGCGACTTTGCAGGCTCGGGAGACGTCGTACAGGACAGCTCAGCGTTGTCGTTGGTTTAAGGCTGGTGACGGGAACGGGCAGCACATCAACTCGCGACAGAGTGGAGGGAAAACACAAAGAGACAGTAAGTAAGATAAGCAACAGACGGATTACGTGGCGCCTGACAGGGCTACGAAGTTCACCACAATTGAGGATGGTATGAGCTGTCGAATGGGAGTGTGGTATGTTTTTACGAGATTCGAAGCCTCTCAATTGGAAATGTTGTTGCCTTGTAGAGGTACGTAGGTTCCTACTAAACTGAATCTATTTAGGTACGGCACGTACATATAGGTACCCCGCCTAGTTATTATGCTGACGGAGCGACTTCCTAGGAAGTCGCTGGTAAAATGCTACCCCTACTACATATAGTCTAGTTAGGCCGGTAGTGCACTCCCATGAGAGCTACCTACTGTATGTAAGTACGCTAGGTAGTACTCCGTATACTAGTACTAAGGTATTGCGTTACCGGTCAAATCGGAACTACTGATGCGGTTCAAGTGGCATTGCCGCATTGCCTTGGTCCTACTACTTAAGCGATACACCAGATGCAAGGTTCGGCTTATCTATTGGTCCCAGTGATCCATATTCGCAAGACTTCCTCCGGGAAGCCATGTGGCTCCAGCCCAAGCGTTCCATCAATATTGCTATCTTGTCCATTCATGCTATTTGAAACTCCGTACTACAACCACATGTGACGTCGTAGCCGTACTCCCAGTGATCAATTTAAAGCATTCTGTTGTTAATAGGTACTCGGTGTACGTTGCTTATCCAACCATATCTTCTGATATCTTAGGTACTTACTATCTGATCACGAAAACCACCCGCATTTCATGCTACTGTAAGTTCCTGTTTGCCTTGTCTTATACTACTGTAGATCCACCGAGATAGGTGGCTCCCGGCATTCTCGGCTTCAGCCCACCCGATTACCTACGTATGCTCTCTACTTACAGTGTGTATACTAACTACTATTTCCCTAGCCAGTCTTGGGGTGTTTATTTCGCAAAATAGCGCGTGCTAGGCTCGCCTGAAATACGTAAACAAATATATTGGCAAATTCATCATCGCTAATAATCCTGCGTTGCATATCGGTCACACACGTAGATCTTGTTCGGAGGCGAAATAAGGTGAACTCCTGCATAGACTATCTACTGTAGAAATACGTATATCCTGCTAGCTACCAGGTCTATTTGCTCAAGCAAGGCTCTCCCTGTTGCCTTTCGTATGGACTTCCTACCTCTCGTTACCCGCATCATTCTATTTACATTCTTTTCCCACCTTCGCAATATCACATATATAGGCAACAATGTCAATACTCAGCTTTCCCTACCATGAGCCTCGTCCAGGGTTTTGGGGCGAGAAAACTGTCACCCTAAATTTCTGTGAAGAGGTTTGCTATACCCTCCTATCTAGCGGAATAGGAAATATTCAATTAACTCCCTGTATCAGGACTATGTGATGAGCTACTATTGTGCCGAGGTTTGCAATGTAGGTTATGCCTCTTATTCTGTTCTCCCTTGTATCCTTGGCATCTTTGCTCCCACCCTGCCTCCTCTCTCACTAACTCCAAGCGCCTCGTCTTAGACCGTCACCAATATTTTGTTTCTATGGCTCGGTGCCCGAGGAATCAAAGGCTGCGTCAAATACGGCCACCCCCCAATCTTCTTCGTCACATTTATCGGCTATATCATCGTCGGTTGCGGCTCGACTCTATTTCATGCCACACTTAAGTGTACGTAATAAGGGGCTGACTAACTGCTTGATGCTTATCTCATCCTAACTTGCTTTTGTTTTAGACCCCATGCAACTGGTTGATGAGCTTGCCATGATCTATACGACGTGTTTCATGGCTCATGCTACATTTGCATATGGACGTTCCACTCGCTTTTCGTTTGGTCTTGGCATCGGTCTCGTCGGCTTGGCCTACTTCATCACGGTATGCCGGGGATTAAGTCTTGATGCTAATTGTCCGCACTAACCAGATTATATATCAGGCAAGATACTATCAAACGAAAGACCCCCAGTTTCGTAGGTTACCTTTACACTCCATTCCTATTGCTTTCCGGGGCTAGACTGACGCTTCGGTTCTCCAAGACCAAGATGCATACGCTCTACTAACTGCGACTGTGGTCTTCTCTAACATATGGATCATGGAAAGGGTTCTCCGGCCGGCTTTGAAAGCCCGCGAGGACAAGCGGTCACCCAGCTCTCCCATGCCGAGCACCCGAGCGTCTCTCACCCAAATGTGGATCATGGTCGCAACCGGTGAGACTATTGCCGCTTTGCCGGCCAAATGTAACGCTTAAAAACTAACTAGAACTTCATAGGTTTGAGTTTCTTCCTGGGTGGTTTTCTTATTTGGAGCCTAGACAACTGGTACTGTGACACAATACGTCGTTGGCGGCACCAGATTCAACTCCCCTGGGCTGTCATACTTGAAGGGCACGCGTGGTGGCACTTGATGACTGGCATAGGAGGTATGTTATATTCTTGATCCTGGAATTGATGATCTGAGTACCGGCTAACGTGCATGACCCTGCTCAGCATATTATTAGTAGGTCTTCCTCAACATTCCCAAAGCGGCCATTTGGTTTGGTACCCGGCTTTCCTTTGAGGGACCCGGGTTTAAGCCAGGGGTCGAATTTGTAAGGTAGTGAGGGGCACAGTGGGCTGACATTTTATAGCATTGTGTGGCGTATCTGGATCCATCGGTGTCTGGACGGCGATGAGAATAAATTCCGCCTATACTGGCCTTCGGTTTTTTACCTACCTGAAGTTAGGTCTATTGAGGACCTACCAGCAGTGCAAGAAGACAATAAGCGCCATTAGGCAGAGATCTATCCATCGCGCCGTCGGCAGATCGAGCCTTTCTTCGTTTCTTGAATAGGATGCGGAACCAGATGTTTATATAGTGCATTTCCTAAACCTATTCGTGTACAGGCTCAAGATTATATACAATCTTCGGCTAGATGATTACTAATACATGTATGCGAAATAAAGGGAGTGCTGGGCGCAGATGGTTCACATGAGATCTATCTTGATACATGCAACAGCTTTTCAGATGGATGAATAGAATGGGAACTTTACATAGAAGCCTGAACACTGATCGAAGCTCAGTTAGCTATCTTCGGGTTCGGCGGTGACATAGAGGTACTTAAGAAATACGAATTCAGTAGACACACAATAATATCAAGTATCCAACCTAGTTGAAGTAAATAAGTTCTAGATACGTCGATGTCCAAAGGCTGCAATTTAATACCGTGTCTATACAACACGTGCACTGTACGTACCTGTCTACCTAATGCTTTGCAGGGCTGCCCCACGCAATTGTTCGCCCAGCTTTTGACTTCACAAGAATACAAGACTCGACTATGCCCAACCGGTCTCAATAAGTTTGAGAGAACAACTCTGCAGATCAGAAGATACTCTATTGATATAACAGACTACACGCGGGCCCAAACGCGAGACCATGTCTATCTCAAATGAGGCTCTCCAGAAGGTGAGCCATCGACCTACTTCCCCGCTGCTCACGCCATTCTGTTCCACTACGAATGAAGAGATGGTCGAATACAGACATGATCTGACATCTTAGGGGTGATTTGGTGTAGCTTCTGCGTGAGGTCGAAACGCAGGCCATTGCTTCCCAGCAGCAGATCGCGCTTACGCGGACGCAGCAGGCTTCCAAGCAGCGTGAGATGCGCATGGCACAACTGACGCGCACGGAGCTGTCATCTCTGCCAGCGGAAACGAACGTCTACGAGGGGGTAGGCAAGATGTATGGATTCCCCGTCCCCGTTCTCTCGCTGCCATCTTTAGGAAGGTCACCTGACTCTGCCTCTTCTGCCTCTTGCTCCCGTGTCTACATCCGAATGAATCGCTTCATTAACTCTACT
Source organism: Xylaria castorea (assembly GCA_022495115.1). Taxonomy (NCBI): domain Eukaryota; kingdom Fungi; phylum Ascomycota; class Sordariomycetes; order Xylariales; family Xylariaceae; genus Xylaria; species Xylaria castorea. The sequence continues at coordinate 274,246 of MU382630.1, read as the reverse complement.
CGCCAGGTTCGTGTCGTTGCCCGTTACGGACATGAAGGGCAAGCTTGAAATCCAAATCAAGGAGTTGGAGGGCGACGTAGAAACTCTGGGCAAGAGGCTACACTACTTGGAGATCTCACAGAAGAACAGCAAAGACCAGATAAATCGCATGTTACGAGGTGGCGTGGGTGCTTCATGATCTGGATGTGTACACAGCACACATGCGGCTCTTTTAGGTCCGATTCGTGGATGAGTGCACAAAATAAGGTCCCCTCGGTGCCATGATTACGTGTCACGCAAGCACATTGTATGGCACAAGTTAAGGCGACGGAAACGACATATCTATCATAGGTCCACGTCGTGGTACGTGCTATGGGACGAATACGATTTTCTAGCCAATATGACCTCGCGAATAGCATGGCGCCTATAAACTCTACGAAGGCAACAAATGCGAAGGGAAAGCTGTACGTCCATGCCACAATATGTGTGAAGCAAGCAATCAAATTGATTCACTGTGAGAGATGAAGGGGCAAACTAACTCCTCTACATATGATCTATATGCACGTGCTCCTAACATGCTTATAACAAGGCGCTTAAGGTGGTTTATAAACTGTAAATGTGGGAGGTTTGAACATCTCCAACTACTAATAAAAGCACCTGATACTATTCGTAGACATTTTCGTACCCTGGCTAATCATTCGGAGGCTATGTCCACCTAAATATAGGGCCTGTCGATGATCGGCTAACCTGTTGAGGATCGTTAGCATACCGCCTCAACTAGGAAGAGTTAGATCTTTTTCCTGGTTTCAGTGTCGCGCGCGTGCGTCTCGACCCCTCCATTTAGTCTTCTCAGCTGTGTGCCGGTTTAGCATTTTGGCCCCCAAACCATTGTCTCATCATGCATGATAACTACCCGGCGATTTCCTAGTGGCAATCTGACAGGAGTACTTGGTTGAGTTCATGACGTGGCGGTCAAGGCGACGCAGTTCTAATTAGAAAAGAGGAGAAAAAGAGGCGACAAAAGAAAAGAAAAGAAAAGAAGGCAGAGAAAAAGTGCGACGTCTCCGAGTGTTGCTGCTACTTTAATATCGTCGCCGACCGCGATACCCGGGAGCGGTACACGGAGAATCTGTCAATACCACAGCACTGCAGCCCTATGGGTAGGCCATCTACTGCCCAGACGCCGGTGGATGGCCGTCGAGGGGACCGCAGGAACGCCGCGGCTATGCTGTCAGTTGAAATGAGTGGCTCAGTCTATGCACTACTACAGCCTGTACCTTAGGTACCTACTACACTATCCATGGGTTATACCAGTAGCCTCAGGCGATAATGCTCTGTTATGCAGTAGTGGCGTATCGTAAGCGGCCTCTCAGACGGCTTGTATGTAGTAAAAAGAGGAGAAGAGGGGTTGGGCAAGGGTCGAACCCAGGTACAGTAGGTACTAACTAGACATGTACCTATAATAGGAATTGTCCGCTTGGTGGGTAGGTAGATGAGAACGGGGCCCCATCACCAGTCCAGGCCTCTGGGTCACACACACACCCTCATTTTCATGAGGGCCTCCCTCTCACAGAGCTGACGGGGGGACTGGGCTGCCGGTAGGTACTAATAAGAAGCGATCCAGCCTCTCCTCCTCCGCCTAACCCACCTTGATTACACCCCCCTCTCTACCCTTTCTCTCTCTCTTTCTTATCCAAATTCCTTCATTTTACATACATCCTTTACCAGGTGAGCTCGTGCCTCATTTTTATCGAGACTGCAGTTTATATATACCCCGCGACCCCTCTATCCAGCTGCTCTACGGTGTTGTGAGAGTACTTATACATCAGCAGTCCTATAAATATATTGTGTGCGGATCCTGGCAACCTCTCTATTTCGAATTATTCTCGTGCCAAGAGAAAATCAAAGAGAACTAGGAGAACAGGACTGAAAACCCCAAGCATGAGTCGACCTCGGTTCTACTCCGACGATGACTCGGAGATTGATGTCCACATTTCAAGACATCGAGGGCCGTCGCCGTCGCCTTCACCAGCTCGTCGTGCCCCTGTCCGTTACGTGGAAGCTCGCGCCCCGCCGCCAGGACCCCGGTTTGCTGAACGCTCCCGCTTCGATGAAGCGTTTCTCAGCCCAGCTGGTGAGCGCACCGTTGTGACCACCCGTCGTTCACGCTCGCACTCGCGTCGTCGCCGCTCTAGCTCCAGCTCCGCTAGTCCACCGCCGCCACCGCCCGCTCCTGCGCAGGCGGCTGCTCCTGTCATCATCAACAACCGCATCTACAACCTATCCGACTCTGAATCGGATGATGATGAAAGTCGTACATCCCGGCGTCAGCGCCGTCCTCGCGACTCGTCTAGCTTCTCGCGCGAGCGAGAGCAGCGTGAGCGAGATGCCTGGGCCCTCCAACATGTGCGCCAGGATTTCGAGCGTGAGATCGACCAAGAGCGACGTGTTCGTGAGCGCGAGCGAGCATCCGCTCAGAAGGAATACGAGCTTGAGCACGCGCAGAAGGAACTCGAAGAACTCAAGCTTGCCGCCAAAATTGAACAAGACGAGAAGCGTCGCGATCGGACCGCCCGCGAAGAGCGCGACCTACGTGAGGCTAAGAAAGAGCTCGACGCCATACGTGAGAAGAGGGACCGCGATGAGCTGGAGCGCCGCATCAAGCAGAAGATAGATCTCGACCGCCTCAAGGAAGAGGAAGCCGCGCTCGCCGAGAAAAGGCGTCGCGAGAAGGAGGCCAAGGAGGCCGTCGACAGATACAAGAAAGAAGAAGCCGAGCGCGCCCTTAGACAAAAGGCGGAGGCTGCGGAGCGCGACCGCGAGTACAAGCAGCGCCTCCAGGAACAGTTGCTCAAGTCCGGCCTTGATGAGAAAGAGATCAACGCCATCCTCGAAGGGAAGAAGGTCGAGAAGCCAAAGCCGAAAGATAAGGGGAAAGAACCTCTACCGCATCAACCACAGCAGCAGATCCTCTATGAAGAGAGGCCACGGCCCACATACACGCGCATGGCCCGGCGACATCTCTCGATCGAGACCCTACGCGTCTATGATATCGACTACGTTATCGATCAAGTGAGTATTTACCATCTTGCCCGTGTATGTCCTTGGATCGAAAGCGTTCAGCCCGGCTAACATAAATGCGACAGGACCCCGAATTTATTCTTATCAAGCGATGGGTCCCAGAGCAGGAGCAGGACATTCTCTGGCGTCACACTCGTGTGGTCCGTGAGCAGCGTGACAGCAAGCTCTACCTGGCCATTGAAGACAAAAAGAAGCACCACCACCATCTTGAGCCCGAATTCGAATGGATCCGTAAAAAGGAACACAGAAAGAGCAGAAGCCGATCCCCGGCCCTCCTGACGTACCTCGCTGGCGGGAGGCCCGCCTGATAAGATCCTTTTTACCTTGACTTCTAGATACCTTTGCTTATTGCTTTTGGACATGTTCCCTGGTTGGTTTAAGGTCAATTTGATCCGGTTATGCGATTTATATGCGCGAGTTATAACACCGCCTAGAAGACATGGATATATAGGCGGGGAAGATGGGCACTGTGGATTACAATATTTATTTTTATCCTCTCCACTTATGAAATGATGAGGCTATGGGATGGGAGACTCTATTCTGATGAATGGAGAGTTATTATGACAACTAAACGAGTCATCGCATCGGATCTAAACATGGGGTTTAGAGGTGGGAGGGAGCTGTGCGTAGTCTGCCACTCTATACTTATACATAACTTATACATATCGACTCGTATCCCGTTGCCAGGTTGATTCGGCCCTCCGAATCAACTCCTCGTACAGCATCCATGCTAAAGCCGAACTAATAGCCTTTCGCGTCATACGCAGTGCCAAGCCATCGTAGAGAGACCGTACGCCCTCCTGCGTGACCATCATCTGACACGCGTGAAACATGTTCCGGTAGACATGCGGTTGTAACTGGATGCGCGTCTTGACGGCATCGAACGGGTTAGAGATGAAAGAACACGTCGCGCCGGCCAAGGCGCCCGAGCTGAAGTTGATGGTAGCCGATACCGAACCCGCCATATCGGCGCTCCCAGACGACGATGACGACGACGTATTAGTAGCGGCGCCGGGGCCGTAGAAGTGGTGGCCCAGCCGCTTCTTGAACTGCTCGTACGAGACGACGTAGAGGCCGGCGTAGGGGGCGTCTCGCATGGCGGTGGCGCCGAACCCGGCGAAGAACCCCGGCATGCGCTCGGCGCGGTAGATGTCGCGGGCGGCGCCGAGGACGGAGCGGTACGAGTACATGCTGGACTCGTAGCGGACCTTGATGACGGTGAGGGGCATGAGGAGGAGGCCGGCGAAGGCGCGGGCGAAGGCGCCGGAGAGGAGGTTGGTGGTGTTAGAGAGCTTCGGGAGGGCGGACGAGGACGGGCGCTGGTGGAGCCGCAGGTGCGATGATGTCGACGTCGACGTCGTTGACAGGGTCATGGCGGCGGCTTGTTGTCGGATGGTGTTGAGCGTGGTGAAGTAGATGGCCGACCCCATGCCGGTGCGCAGGGCCGAGGGCACGGTGCCCCTCCAGAAGGCGGCGACGGCATTGGGCGAGCGCGCGATGTCGCGGACCGCGGACCGGATCGAGTGCGAGCCGCCGGACTGCTGCACGCGGGTCTTGACGAGGTCGAAGGGCTGCAGGAGGACGGCGCCGAACACGCCCGAGCCCAGGCCGGCGACGAAATGGAAGGCTGGATCCCCGTGTCAACAACAGTGAAGTGTGTGTGTGCCCTACCCTTAGTCGTTGCCCCATCGGCGCCTTTTTTTCTTTCTTTCTCTCTCTCTAATAAAACTTACAGCTTGAGGACTTGCCAGATCGGCCGCCCTGCTGTGACATGATGAGTTCGACAGCTGGCTGCCACTAAAGGCGGTAATAGATGGTTCTGCTAATGCCGAGCCATTGGTGTTTTCAAGCAACACCTAGCCTAGCAGATAGATGAATTATTATTATCGGCTGAGCCGGACGTGGGAAGTCGGTGTCTGTATGACGTGGTGATCAAAGACGGGTCCAGACTACCTATTTAAGCAAGCAAGCAGCGGGTTCACCCGGCTCATGTATCACAGACAAATGTGACACTACCTAGTCGAGTAGGTAGGGCTGAATGTAGGCAAGTACGGCAAGAAAGTATCAATCTTGGAAAGACAGTCCAGTCTTGGCTATAGCATTTTGCTGATATACCAGTCTAGGTTACATGACTGCCGGCATCTCGCGGCGCTTTTCGCCTCAAAATTTCCAACCCACCTGTCTGGTACCCCTGCAGGGATCATATCTGCACGTCATTAGGTAGGCTGGTTACATCGGAAAGCGCCCGAATCTGCCTAGTCGCATACTGAGATAATATGCCTAAAGTGAGTGAGTGTATGCGTACATAACTCAGCACTGGGGCTTTCGAGGTCCACGGGTATTTCCAGCCAGGTTCATGTACATGAAAGTACAGTGCTCCAGGATGATAATCGTGTAGCGCCGTGCTAAAACTAAGAAAGCAAGAGTACTGTTAATCCGCAAGGCTGTTATACAATTTGGGTAGAGAATTAGCTGTTGATCAGTCTTGAAGCCTTCTCGCCACTTAACAGACCCTGTTCAGCAAGTAGATTTAGCAAAGCTGTCACCAAAATTTCCCTGCCAGTACAAGCCCTAGCGTGGCGCTACACGATTATCATCCTGGAGCACTGTACCTACGGGCGACGCATCTTAATACCTACATACGAAGATAGGCCCACTGGTCTCAGTTGTATATACAATACCACACAGACTACCGCCCGTCTTCTAGTTCTGTTCAAACCCAGTTCACTACCGAGGTCAAGCAGTAAATGTGAGGTTCGCTTTAGCTACGCGAGTACCCTTCTAGGATCGCGTTTATGCAGCGATGGCTTTCTCTTTGGTCCCAACAATGGACTCAAGACGTCCTGCCATAAGACGATGCCGCCGCACCACCTCGACCCATTCATCTTCTAAGTTTTCTCCGAGATCGAGACTGGCTAACAGGATACCGAAGTCCCCTCCCAGCCGACCAAGACTTCCAGCGCAATAGAGAACCTGGGTCAGCAGGCTATCTCGTGATGCTTGGTCCCTAACGATTGGGAGGTAGATCCGTAGAGTTTCTATTAGCATCTCAACAAGGTGGAGAGGGAATGTTGATAGTGGCGAAGGCATTGATTGTAGTGGATCCTGCGTGTCGGCCGCGGACAGCTCTCTTAGCGGCTGCGGAGGGAACACGCTTCTAAACATGGACACAATGGCAAAGCTCTGTTCTCTGAATATCTCGACATATCGTTTTAGGTATCGTTCGGTTTGCTGGCCGCCAGACCATGCACTGCTCGTTGGTGGATTTTGCTGCTGGCGGAGTCTCTCTTGATCTGCTAGTTCACGAAGCGGGTCTAAGGCTTCAAGCATATTCATAAGCGTTGAGAGTCGACATACGAGGAACAAGGCTCCCAAGCCACCATTGTCGCCAGCCCCATTCACGCTAGTATCCCCAGACGAGCTTAAGTCAGGTATAACCCTCTTTAGCCAACTAATGGTCCTAAGGGCGGATGTCAACTTGAGATTTGGTGTCCGTAGGCTGGCAATGAGATTCTTTGCCATGAGCTGCATAGCCCCATCAGCCTGTAAAGAAACTGATGAGACCAAAGACGAGTCCGGGTAGAGCACGTGAAGCCGCCGGATATGACTACTCAGGTCCAACGCAGACGCGTAATTGGCGGTTAAGCTGGATGAACTAGTAGCGATGGTCGAGGAAAGCAAAGTGGGCAGATCAAGGAGGTCGACAACACGCTCGACATTCCGTGAAAGAAGCAGCGCGGTCTTCCGTGCCTTGAGAAGGTCATTGTCGGCAGATTTATGGTACGTGGTAGAAAAGCGGACTGCAGCATCGTCCAATTTGGGGATAACAGCCTTTAAGTCAGCTGTCGAGGCCGCCAAGGCGGGCAAGGCACGACCTAAACTTGCATGGCTCTCGGCAGATGAGATGATAGACTTATGAGAGCGTTGAGAGAGTCCTTGAAGGGAGAGTAACAATGAGTGAGAGTTGTGAGCTAGGGTCTGAGGTTCGGTAGTCTCAAGCTGAGAGAGCGGCTGAGCGGCGAGACTGGTGAGATACTGGAGAGCGATGGGATCTGGAGGTGATGATTCGCGACCTGTCGGTAGAGCCGGCGCCAAGAGATCATACAGTAGATCAGCCATCTGAGATAGCTTAGTCTATAGTTCGACGTCGCAATGAAACCATTGAAAGATTACTATCGCCTGCGCAGGCAGGTTGTTGGGTAGCCGATCTTAGTCAACTGGTCCACAATCTCAACAGGTGGGGGAAGAGGTCTGGTGAGAACTGAGAATAGGTAGCTGATGAGAGACTCCTATTTCGCCAGCACCCTTGACAAGTTGCTCCTACAGCAAACAACAGCGCTTCCCACAATTTACATCGGGATGCTCATATTGACTGGCCTCGGCGGAGTGTGTGCAGTTGTGTGTATGTAGAACATGTGAACATCAAATAAGACATGTAACTCAGTCTAGATGAGGTCGCGTGGTGGATAAGTGACCATGTTATACATTGTAGGTGTAGGCCAATTACCTAGCTCCACCGAGGATCGACTATTGGAGTAATAGAGGATATGCAACTAACAAATTAATTCATTGGAGCCGGATACCTAGGTAGGAAGCCGCAAACCGCAACCAATGGGGCTGTCTGTTACAGTTTTTGACATAATTATACATATACAGTTTGTAATCTGGACCCTAACTTTCAGTCAATACGCTATATAAAGTAGTGCTATTCATTTGTCTGGCCCTAGCAGTACACATATGTAGGCAGGTACATTAGGTAGGTAGGTACAGTATCATGTGACAGGATCATACGTGTAAGAGCAAGAGTTATTCATACGTACCTGCCTGAATGCGCGTGGACCTACCCGGTTCATTGATGCACGAGGCTACCTTATTGGAGCTTTGCCTTAATTTGGTGCAGGCACGTAACGCAAAGTACATACCTTACATGTAACATCCCTGACATTGTGGGCTGAAGCCCGTTGTAGCCCACTCGGCCTCACCACGTCACGCCCCATCATCACACCTGCTGCCATTGATCTTGGCCCGACCTCCGCCTTTGTTCTTTGTTCCATTTAAACCCTCGACAGAGCTTGAGCTCGCTCGACCGATCGACCGACCGACTATCCTATCCTCGCCGCAGTAGCATCTCTACCACATCGCTTGCTTCCCTTCGCCGCCGCCCAGCATGAAGGATCCTTTCCCTATACCGCCCATTCCCGCCCTCAGCGCCGCCGTGCAGCCGTGGGCCGACTACTTCAACCTACCTACCCTCCCTCTCCACGTTCATGAGATCGTCATAATAGCCACCTTCTACGAGTTCGTGCGCAGCGTTGTCTCGCCCGCCCTGTCCTCGCGCCTCTTTCCCGTCCAGTATGCCGCCCTGTCCAAGACGAAAAAGCTGAACTGGGACGTCCACGTCGTGTCCTTCGTCCAGAGCACCACCATCAACGCCCTGGCCTTGTGGGTCATGTACGTCGACGAGGAGCGCAAGCAGATGGACTGGCAAGAGCGTCTCTGGGGGTACTCGGGCGGCTCCGCCATGATCCAGGCCCTCGCCGCCGGCTATTTCCTCTGGGACCTCTTCGTCACAGCCGCCAACGTGAATGTCTTCGGCTTGGGCATGTTGGCCCACGCCGTCAGCGCTCTGCTCGTCTACTCGTTCGGCTTCGTAAGGGATCCCCCCCTTTTTTTGCTGGTTCGTCATACTAACAGTGAACGCACCCATAGCGACCGTTCGTCAACTACTACAGCACCGTCTTTATCCTATGGGAGCTGTCCTCGCCCTTCCTCAACATTCACTGGTTTTTCGACAAGCTCGGCATGACCGGCTCCCGCGCCCAGCTCTACAATGGCATCGTGCTGATCACCACCTTCTTCTCCTGTCGTTTGGTGTGGGGCACCTACCAGTCGGTCCTAATCTACCGCGACATATGGGCCGGTGTCAACCAGGGGCCCGACTTCCTCGCAACCAGCAAGGCTGGTACTCTGGACGTTCCGGCACGGTATGCCGAGAGCATGCAGTTTGTGACGGCGTCAACTGGGGTACCTACGTGGTTGGCCGCAATCTACGTCGCCAGCAACCTGACTCTGAACTCGCTCAACTTTTATTGGTTCTTCAAGATGATCGAGGCCATCCGCAAGAGGTTTGACCCCGAGACCGAGGGCAAACAGGAGATGGCTGTCAAGGCTACTACTGATGGAACCGCTGCTGTGACTACAGGAGCAGATACAGGAATCAGAACACGACCGCGTAGGCGGACAATACTCGATGGGGAGGATCCAGATGCGCCACCGCCTATTTGATAGGTACGGTTCACCTCACCAAGCACGGATCACCCTAGCCCATGCTTGTGAGTAGCGGTTTTCTCATTAAATACGCAAGATGGCAAGATGGCAAGATGCAAATGCTAGCTTTGCTCATGTTTTCCATCGCAAGATAGGGGGCTCGTTCATAGATATGGTAATAACAAAGGTAGCAATCCGTACGACTAATATGTTCAGTCATTCGCTGCACCGATGCCTGTCCCCATCTTCACGCTTAGTCAATAGTTACAATAAGGGGAGCAAAGGGAATGGCCGAGGTCCGGGACATTAAAAGAATAGATTAGCAATGAACAATTAGGGTACTATGGATGCTATGTACTAGTGGGGGGGACTGAAGTCTGTAATGTTGGCACAACATAAAATATAGCCGATAAATCAAGGCTCAGATGCAATGCCACGTGAATGAATCCATTGTCCAACTTTCACATCCTTCCTTCCTTATTTCCGTTACCAAAAACGCAGGTGCATGTGAACACCTATGTAAACCTCTGTTGTATTACATGTTTAGCCCCCATGGAACACGCATGGATCCAGAGCAGCCGGCGGAGCTCAATTGAACCATGTGGGCTTTCAAACCCCGTAGCAATCTATGCAGAACAGATCCATCACATTGGAACGACTGTACTTGGCCTCGGCCTTGGTAGCGACCAGATTTAAAATCCAAAGGGATTCTGGGGAGCTAAGAGGAGTTAGGACACGCAGCAGCGCTGGAATATGGACATGCTACTTACTTGCTTGTGCGAGGTTGGCACGGCGGCCTGTCGGCTGCGGAGCAATCTTATTGGTGACGCCGAACCGCACGGGAGGCGCGGGACCGGTCTGCTGAGGCTGAAGGGGAGCTGTAGGTGGCGGTTGAGGTTGGGGTTGCCCGTTCAAAGCCGGATTGAAACCCCCACCGAACCCGCCGAACCCGGTTTGCTGGGGTTGCATCTGAGATTGAGGAGGTATACTGGTTCTCTGGGGTTCCAGTGCCGGTGGCAAATACGTGTTGATGCCTGTCTGTTGCGGGAACTGTTGAGGCGGTTGGAAACTGCTTGGGTATCCTGTCGGTTGGGTTGGGATAGGTGAGAACTGTTGAGCACGTGGATCGGAAAATGGACTCTGCATTTGGGGCGCTCCTGTCATTTGAGGCGCTACGAACTGCTGAGGCCCGAACCCGGTGGGCTGCGGCATGTTCATCGCCGGGTTGAGTTGCATAAAACCCTGGCCGGCCGGCTGCTGAAAGTTGCCCATGTAAGGCTGCTGGAAACGCTGTTGGTTCAGCTCGTTCAGGCTTTGCCCAAGAGGTACAATGCCGGTAACCTGGGCTTGTAAGGCTGATATTGACGGAGGTCCGAACCCACTTGGCTGGGCCGATTGCGGGGCCGACAGCGGGCGTGCTGGCGGAGGCGGCATGAGAGCGCCTTGTCCACCCATTACTTGAGGTGGTGTTGGCCGCTGCCGGTTCCCGAGTCCAAGATTCAGCGGCTGTGCCGGCGTTGCGGGTCCGGTTGGAGCGGCAGGCATACCCGAGAAGAAGGACGGAGTGGCACCTTGAGGCTGAGCAACCGTTTGAGCTGCTTGGAGCGGATTAAGCGTTTGTGTCTGTTGCTGCTGGGTATTAGTGGACGGGGCGGGAGCGGGCTGCTCTACCTTTGTTGGTTCGAGTGGTGCGCTGAGCAGAGAAAGATCCTGCATAGCTTGTGACGGCGGTGGTTGAGGTTGCACAGGCGTCGTCTTAGGTTCAGGATTTGGAGCTGGTTTAGACTGGGGTATTTGCTGTCTGGCCGGCTTCACATCCCATGCGTCATCGTCGAACCCGCTACTGGCTTTATTGGGAGCATTGGATCGAGGCTCTTCGGGAGGGGGGGACGTGGACTGTCCTGTCTCGCCATCTTTCGGCTGCGAGAGTGCCTTGGCGTCGATAACATCACTTGTTTGGACGGCTGGAGCAGGACGGCCTTTGCGTGTGTTGTTTCGAAGCGTCCCTCCCGGCCCCGAGAAGAGACCGCCTGCGGAACCATTCTCCCCGTCGCCTTCTCCGGCCGCATTTTTTCTTTTTCCATCCCGATCGAATTTCTTATCCAAGTAGCGCATAACTTTTATGACGTCGCCCTCCTTTAGACCGAGATTGCGTAGTACAGTACCATCAACATCGGGTAACACGCTCTCATCCATGGAATCCCTGGCAAACGCTTGGGCATACCGTTCACACAGACCAACAGCCACGTCGCAAGAGAGAAAAAACTGAAACCAATCGTAGTCAGACTTTGCAGGTTCCACGGATGCTCCGATGTTACTTGGTGAAGCCCCCTTGTTGATGTTATTCCTCATAGTCTTTGCCCGCTTAACGTCAGCTAGAGGCTTTTCCTCGTCTAGGGAAATACCCATTGCGCGCTCAACATATTCGATATCCTCCGTTGCCATTTTGGCCAAGGGGACTGCGATCTTAACCCCGTTCATTTTGTGCAGGTTAATCTTCCCGTCTTTGAGACCCAAAAATTGGGCTTCCACGCTGAACGATTTCGATCGGTCGGTCCAGACACGTATCTTTGATGGATCGGGCTCTATGAGTGGGTTAGAAGGGAGGCTCGCAAGACGAACCTCAAGAGTAAACTTACTGGACTTGGATGGCCCTGACCGATTGGTATCTGCGCGGCCGTTTTCGCGTTTGCTTCGCTGTTGTGTAGAAATGTTACCACTGTCCCTAGCTGACAAACTGCTCTGTCTCTCGGGTAAACGCATTCCGGGCCCTACCTCTGCTACTTTTTGATCTTTCTTGACGGCTTCTCTCGTTAAGCGCGCCTCATCCTGCCGGTTTTGTGCCACAGAAGACATTCCCGCATTGATGCCAGCTGTTGAAGGGATAACCACACCTTCCACCACTCTTTCGACATAGCTGCTCGGTACAACGCCCTCCTTTCCATTTTTAAGTCGCCGGACTTGCCACCACTCTTCGCTCTTCATATCATCGAGGATAATGACTTCGTCTCCTGAGTCAACCGTGACCTCGTCATGTCCTTGCGCCATGAAATCATATAGTATCTGGCCGCGTTTTAGACTACTCTGTCCAGTTCCTGCTGCAATAACTTCGCGAAGGCCTTCAGCTTTCACAGCGCCAGACAGCTCACCAAGCGCACTGACGATTTCTTCTGCTGTATCCTTGGCCCCGGCGTGAAAATCGATGCTTTTGCTCGGCCGAACCAGTTCTAGAAAGACGTGCTTCCCTTCTCTTGAATAATGAGTCATTTTCTCGGCCGTCCACTCCTGGGTAGGACCATCTTGGGCTTTCTCAGGGGCAATTAAGATTACACCGGTCTTCAAATTGACACCCAATGTTGTAGGCATCTTCTTCTTCTTGCCCATTACGGATACCATCTCATTGATGTTATACAAATGAAAGCCACCGGGTACGGGGGGGCTGAAAGGCTGAGGGCGACTGTCATGGTTGTCACTATAACGACGGCTTGAGGTTCGTTTCGGAAGCGGAGGCGATGCCATGAATTGGTCGCTCGATACCGTTGATTGAGATCGTCGTCTGGCTGGGAGAGCTGGACTCGGTTCGGCCTTAGGCTCTTCTACGTACGGTCTAGGCTGGCGAGGAGGGATGGTAATCGGAGGCGGGGTAGGAGCACGTGTAGACGATCTCCCTTGCATGACGCCTGCTAGGGCGGCTGCCGGGCTCGGCGATGCAAGGGAGGCAGTGGATGTTGGCCGGTTTGGAAGGGGAGGACTTCGAGATGAATCCGGCTCTACAGGCGCCACGGGCCGCGTGGGCAGTAAAGGAGGTGATACAACCGTTTCTCGCTCGGCCTCAGGCTCCGGTTCTTGCCGAGCGGCTATACTACCCATTTCAATGTAGTTGGCAGGCACGAAACCAAAGTCTGACTCAAAGCCGACGAGAATCCAGTCTGGGTCTGAGGCATCGTACACACCCAACGGGGCATCCTCAGGAAACGACAGCTCTTCGTCGGTTTGGCGAGTATATTCGTACAGGGACCTCGCTTGCCCGACAGGCTTGGCCTATGATAGAGCTTAGCAAGCTTTCCTCTCGAACACCAACAAGGGCTTGGGGCGATGAGACGCACCTCTTCCACGTAATTGTTGGCCACTAGACCAATAGGCTCATCCTCCTCATCAGCGCTTGCCTTCTTCTTGGCTTTCCACCAATCATCATCTTGGCTCTTGTCTAAAACACACAGCAAATCGCCTTCGCTTATGGAAAGTTCCCCTTCGGACTGTGGCGTATAGTCGTAGATGGCCCTATATATGCCCAGGAAACCCATGGTTGTCGACGATAGGGGGTCTGTAATGGACTAGCAAAGCAAGCTCTCGTGAGCGATGTCAGAATGAGCTCTATAGGGTTGTTGCAAAGGCAAGCCAATTGCGCCGCTGGAGGAAAAACGTCAACGTCGTTGTCGTCGTCAGGAATACTCGTGGGGCGGGCGCTCGTGTAGTTGGTCGTTGGGGCGGGAACTTGTAGAAGACGGAGCTTCCGGGATAACACAAGCCAAGCGTTGGCAAAACACGAGCTCGTCGAAATCCTAGGAGCAGAAACCGATTCAGAAGAGCTATAAGAAGATAACGAGTATTGTATTAATAATCACATCTACCTCGTACTGGGGACGGCTCAGACGAGGGTGAAATCTACGAGAGAGGCTGTAATTCCTGCGCGGCGATCTCGAGACAAATGCTGTGTGACGTGCACGGGGAAGTGATCGTCGTGGATAGCTACGTACCTATCTTATGCGAGGAGATATTAGGTGTATCGGGTTGCGCGCTAAATCAGAGATTGCCAACGGGCCGGAAAAGTAAGAGGCATAAAAAGGTATCCAGACAAAATCATATGCGGACTATGTAGGCAGACTACTGAACATCAGGAATGAACCTTGAAAGCCTTCCGAATAGGGACCGTAGGGTAGAGGAAAGAGGCTGTACCAAAGTTAGCTTGAGTACCTTAGGTAAGTACACTACTGTACTTTATTGCCTAGGTAGGTAGGCAGCTTACCTATGTAGGTATCTGGGAACACTGCACTAGACTAGGACTCCGTAATGACGGGGATCCATGAGGTTGGTGCTTGCAAATGATGCACCTGCCTCGCCTGCCTAGGCACTTACTCCCAAAGGCGTTCCAAAGCAGATGGCCCCACCTGGCATTACCCGCCATTGGAATCTGTAGGGTATATTTGAATAAACCCGTTATACATATAACTACATGTGATGGTAGCACAAAACAACAGGGGTCGACGAGCCCTGATCTCTAGCCACGGAAGCCTTCAGCCACTTCACACGCCACACCTTGTACCTACCTACCTCTGAGATAGGTTCCATTCACCACCGCGAATCGGAATGGGACTCGCGCGCCGCTTTTAACCTGAGCCCTGCCTGAGCAGAACCCGCCTTTGCATAAGCTAAAACCGAGCATGTGTAGGGTGGGGATGGTACTCATAGGCCTAATTAATTAAAGCACCCATGTCCTTCGGGACACCACACTATTGCTAAAGCTAATTGGTACACATGCTTGCATAACTTTAAATTTATACTAGGTACTGTGGCAAGTACGATGGACAGTGTCTATAAGGCTACCCCTCAGGGTGGATTCTATTATTACACCTACAACATCAATATCCACCCTATTGCTCCTCAGTAACGAACAGAAGTTTATTATTTTTATATTAAAGGGATTTAAGCATTGATTATAAGGTTCTTCCGTATAGGCTTCCCACCGATCTTCAGGTAGCTAGCTAGCTAGACTTGCCAATCTATCTATCACTTCCTCACCTCTGGTCACCTTCTGGTCACCGCATCTCTGTCTTCTCGATGACGTGGTTTATTATAAGCGCCAAGAGCACCGGGAGACAATGTCTGTGATGCTGGCAAGCATCATATGCCCAGTGGATGAGAGTTACAATGCAGATAATACCATTGCCGCACCTATTAAGGTCCTCGTCCTGAGTCCCCGGCCGACTCCGATAGTCAGAAAGCCTTTCGATAAGAGAGGCTTGGTTCTTTCCATAGAGTCAATGGCTCTGGCTGAATTGGAGCCGAGGCAACTGAAGGACATACTCCAAGAGGAGCCCAATGGGACATGAAAGTTGACGTTGTTCTTGTATTTTAGGTTCTAAGATCATTTAATAAACGTAATAGAGACATAAACTTCGAGAATTGCCGCAGCACCTTGTGTGGCGCAGTACTCTTCCAGTTGGCCACTGCTTGATATATAAGAGTGTTAAAAGCCCATCTATATCCTGGACTACGTGTCCTATAGAGAGGTTCGCGATAGGTCTTAATTTTTAAGTAACAATAAGGCAAGGTTGAAGTCAAATATGAAGGGGATCGCGGTGTCTGTGAAAGGCATTGACTGATACCCTATCTATTGGTAATGACTGGACTCGACTTGGAAGCTGGAGATCTAAGGTAAAGACTGACTAGATACAAAGAAGATCCTATCAATATATATACCCATTTCTTTGGGGCGTTGAAGCCTTAATTCTACAAGGCTGTGATCTTTGTTGTGATAGATCAAGAAGGGGATAGATCTAATAGATCCAATAGATCTAGAAGATCTAGTCAGCGCCGGTTCGGTCAGGATAAATCTTTATTCAATAGGGAGAATAGAATTGGGTCAAGGTAGATAGGAACCCTTCTTTAGGATGTTGAATTGTAACAAAGAGAATAGACATGCCGTGACCGACTGTATTACGTTCTACTTTTGTAGTGTTTACTGTCCGTCCTGTTATATATACCGACGAATCTATCCGCCGTTCCACTCGGCATCTAGGAGCACAACATGGAGAACACAATTGTGACAGTGATGTTTACAACAGTTTTAGCTAGAAACCAATGCGAGCTGTTGGTTACAACTAATCTGAGGCGACACCGAGCACACAGTACGCATAATCCGGCCAGATGTTGTCGCAGTTCTCATTTACATATTTGTTGAGAGAGCGGAAGTAGTCCAACGTTATACCATATTTCTGGTCAATTTCCCAACAGCTGTCTCCCGCCTTAACGACATACCACTTGTAACACTGACTCGTGGTGCCTTC
Source organism: Xylaria castorea (assembly GCA_022495115.1). Classification (NCBI taxonomy): domain Eukaryota; kingdom Fungi; phylum Ascomycota; class Sordariomycetes; order Xylariales; family Xylariaceae; genus Xylaria; species Xylaria castorea. Next base: position 257,852 of record MU382630.1, on the reverse strand, counting down.
CACGGTCTGAGTTGGAGCGGGAACAGTAGTGCCTGTAGGTGTGGGCGTAGGGGCTGTAGTAGTCGTGGGTGGCGACACTAGGATGGGTGAATATGCGCCACCAGGAGGACTGTATAGTGGTAATTTGAATTATGAATTAGTCTTCTGTCGATATTCGTGGTTAAAGTATCAAAACCACTCGCCCGACACACACGATCTCTCCAGTAATGAGATTCTTTGAGTCCATATAGTTATTCCATGCCCAGAACTGGGTTTCACTGATACCAGGACTTGACGCCACATAGTTTTGCGCACTTGTAGTCTGATTTACAATGGCAACTTGGCACGGCTCAGGAGCACCGTAGCTGCCAGGAGAGACTGCGTTCCATGAAATTGGGTTCAACGCAATGAGTGCGGCGGTGGGAACGTTATTTGCAAGTGCTAAGATTATGGGCTGGTGATAATTCCCAATCGAGATTGCAATTCGCCCGTATGTTATTCCATACCTGGTCAGAAACCTCACTGCGCAGGCGTTATTGTTAGCTCTGATATTGCCAAGGTCTCTGAAATGTAGCGAGAAGTGTTTCTTACTCATATACTTCTTCCCAACGAGATTCAATTCCAAACTGATACTGAGCTAGGAAGCACTCGGAACATTGAATTTCAAGGGGATACTCGTCGTATTCAAGGGCCTCCGGCCAGCCATGGCCTTCCCAATCAAGTTGAATGCCATCCTGATAATAATCTTGTCCACTCAAGTCAAGTTCAAGGCCATAGCTTTGAAACACGGGTGATGTGTCAGAATCGTCTATCGGATTTCCGTCCAGGTCTTCTCTTGGAGAGCCGTCGGGACTATTGTTGAAGTCAGGGTATGTCTTGTTGGTGAACATAGGCCATGTGGCAATTCCACTTGAATTGAGTGAGCCGACATCCCAGGTCTCCTCTACCATGAGACAAAAGGAGCCCTTCGAGTTATTGCGGGTTCCTCCCTATTGGAGATATGCCACTGGAGATTCCAGCTACACTAAATCATTACGTCCAAGGTTTCAATACGTACTTTGAGCTTGAGCCCACGTCGGCTACATATTCCTCCTCGACCAAAAAACCTACGAAGACCACTCATGTGACCACGGAAAGTACATCTTACTCCACGGTCACTCGCACATGCGATGGTGCAGTCTATCCGCAGGCCTGCTATCACTATAGCTCTGTGGCTCAACGGAGTACTTATTCTCGAGTAACATGTTCGAATCAGGACCACTCAAATAACTTGCGGCCTCTAACCCAATCCTACAACAACGGACACAAGAACAAGGTGTGGTTTAGCTATATCGCGAAGTCGTACACTAACCCTAACAATAAACGTAAAGGCATCAACTGTCAACGTGATGAGGTGAGTAGCCAGCACTGTCGATGTTACCCCTTCATATCGGATGAGGAGATGAAAAGAGGCTGACTCCATCTTCCCAGTGGCCACCTGCCCACTTCCAACAAGGACGTCCAGATGGTTGGATCCGGCTGTGTATGTTTCAATTACTTCAAATACCGTGTCTTCCAATCAAAGCGTTTATCCCTGTTGTTTTCCAATGATAAGTTGTAGACCTCATTCATCTTATCAAGCGCGGGTGTGGTGATTATACGAGATGCACTGACTCTCTACCCCCTGCAGTGCCTGGAGATCAGAATGGACCAGCGGCTAATAATAAAAACGGCGGATGGAGAGGCATCTGCAAATTTCCCCCACAGAAACAGGTCAAGGAAGAGGGAGGTCCAATTATCGACTACGGCGCCTACTACCTCCTCACGAGCTATACCAGCACAATCGTCACGCTCAACGTGCTGAGCTACACGTGGAACAACGTAAATCCGCCGGCGAGCGACCGCTACGGGCTGACAGCTAATGCGTGTCGACCCTCGGTGCTGACAACGGACGTGGGCTTCGCGCTGCAGACAAACGATCCATGGTACGGCATATGGCCGAAAGACTACAACAGCGATCCCGGATCTAAGACCAAGGGGATGTCAAAACCGACGTGGAAGAAGGCAAAGCGCTTTGATTTCGTGGAGGGCGTAATGGTCGTGGATGAGGGAAACTCGACGCGCCTGGCGGCGGACGAGGAGATCGAGATGGAGTTGGGATACACGCGCTGCAAATCGGGAGATTGCAAAGAGGAGCTGGAAATCTTACGCAAGCAGCAGGCTCAAGCCAGCATGCCAACAGTACTTCCTGATTCGCAGCCAGCGGTAGAGACGATTGTGACGGCAGTGGCTTATACGACGATTGGGGGTAGACCAGCACCAACAGCGTATGCTAGTCAACCTACTGGAGCTTAAAGTAGTAAGAATAAGTGGTATTTAGATGTATAAAAACTGCGGGCACTTCTCCCCAAGTCCCGAGTTCAAGGCAAATAAACATAAAAGATTATGTCGATACGAACTCTTTATTGAGCTCATCCGAGAAATTGCCCGTGCTGACACGGGCACAAGGCCAAGTTTTCAGAGACGGTGTACTATTCAGCAGTCTCCTCCTCGGCTCGCATCAACGGTTTCAAAACATCTCTCATGTACGTCTCCCGTTTCGCGAGGAATTCATTCAAGCGGAAGTTACTCTGTTCAACGGCATCTACATCCCACCCACACTCGAGGTAGAAGTCCCTCAATTTCTGTGTCGCCTCCCAAACAGAATACGAGGCCTTCCAGCGCCGCCGCTCATCGGTGCTCCACCCTGGTGGCGGCGAGCCCCCCGAATCCGAATACTCGGCTGGCGAGAAATCAACGCCTCGCGGAGTAACAAGGTACCTGAGTCTTCGGTAATTTTCAATGACTGGCGATAAGACTTCTCGTGGCGATGCACCGGCAACGTGGGAGTAGTCATCCACTTCGTCCGGATTGTCAATTGGTTTCCACGGTACCGTGAGTTCTGTGTAGGTTCATGTGAGTTACGCCGATAAGTTGCACGGCAGAGGAAAAGAGAAAAAGAACGAAACACTCAAGTTCGGAATGATGAAGTAGCCTACTCGTGGCGATATCATATATAAACTCCGTCCCGTATATCTCACTCCGTGTCAACCGCATCGCCGTGGGCGGCATCTCCGCATCATTCAGCAATTCACGGAGATCGCGAAAGTAGCCCTCGTCCAAGTCGGAGCCGACGTACGTGATAGGGAAGGTGCTCGGCAGCAGTTCGAAGAACATTTCATGTCTGTCATCGACGGCTAGGTAAGGCAGCATGTTCATGAGCCGGACCGTTTCGGGTGCGTAGCCGGCGGCGTCGGCTGCCTCGGTGTTGATTGCACCATCTGGATGGACGCCCGTGTTTGCGACCGGGAGCTGGATCATCTCGGCGGGGATGGCACCGAGACGCGAGAGTAGAGTGTAGAATTCTCGTAATACGTCGATAAGCTCACTGTGACGCATATTGTCGGCCATGGTAGGTGGTGAGTCGCTGCGTTCTGAGTAGCGATGAAAAAGCGAATTACTTGAATGGACGCTGTAATAAACAGCCTTCTTTGAATTAAGTAAACGAGCGTATGTCACCAAGCTCTTTCACACTTGTGAGCTACTGTAAAATAAAACAATGTAGCTTCATTGTTAAATCTCAACTCAATCTCATTTCATCTTCTCCTTGGAATGCCGTCCTGTAGATGCATCTTGCCACAAACGAGCTGTCATATGTCGGCGTTCTGCAGATACCTATACCCCAACTTTCCGCCACCATTCTACTTATTGCATGGCATGATGCTTAAGTACTCCAAGTTACGTATAGAACGGTGGGCTGTCACACGCAATCTCTTTTTTTCTTCCCGTCTAGTTAACTGTATTAGGCACTCCTCTCGAACCTATGAATAGTTAGTAATATAAATATTAATAAAGAGTTTTATAAGCTTTTAAAAAAACCCCAAAGTGATATTTATTTATTATAAAAAAACCTAAGCCTACGCGGCGACCTTTGGGGCGGGCAGGCGAGGGAGGTCGGAGGTTTTCTGCCCAAGCCACATACAGCCATAGCCCATTCAGCTCATACAGCCCATCCAGCACATCCAGTTCGCACAGCCCATACAGCCCATACAGCCCATACGGCCATACAAGCAAGCCAGGCGACGGGGGGGCGCTCATACCCTACTGCGCTCCGGTCGCTTTGCTCTCGGCTGTAGAATATGGTCGACCGTCCTTATCAAAAGTGGGCTATAGCTAGAATGCACCCAATTAAAGATGTTCAAATCGGCAAGGTATATGATTATCCTATTGTGGTAAAACTAACCGCATTCGTCTCCCCTCGTTTTTCATCCTTATAATCCCATATAATAGATATAACGTTAACGTTAGATTTTCTATTATCTTACTTCGTAAGCAGAAAACCTCCGTCTAAAACCTACTACTTGCTATAGAAGTGCATTTGCGGTTCCGTGCAGTAGATTCTAGATTCACATATTAGTATTAAGCTAACGAGGAAAGGAATGCATGGAGCGCAGAATCCATGGAACAGGTAATCTAAATATACAAGTAAGGTAGGTGTTGCCACAAGCCACACGCACTAGCCACTAAAGCCACACCTACTCCGTACGGCAACCTGCCATCCAGGCGATCTGCCGTAACTCTACCTAATAGTACGTAACCTTGGTGCAATCATGCGAACATTTGATGGCCATATATGTATATACTGCAAAAGGTAAATTGTATCGTGGACGATTCTATAAAACTATTGCCACCCAGACACATGTGAAACCCAGGCCTAACCTCCGGTACTATTTCTATGCCCTAATAGTCCTTTAACCCTTGTCTTATATTCATGCGCAAGAACAGTGTCTTTTCCACATTGATGTTGATTCATTCTAGCAGCTCGCGCTTGTACAAACAACCTAACCACAATAGCCGAAGATATTCGTCGTCTATGTCGGTTCTTCTCTACCACTATTCTTTCTCAAATTATTACGAGACGTAATTGCATCATCCGATTCATTCGCAGAGCCACGTCGTAAGCTGTCACGTCTCGAGGCTCTCGCCATCATCCCTGGAATATATCGAGGCTCATGGCTGGATAAGTGCATATTTTGAAGCCCGTCCGTCGACCGTGATGGCTCTCGCTGCGTCGTGAGAATAGGAGAACTAGGAACAGTGCCTCCCGCGCCGCTACGCGTGTCTATATGGGAACTGCTCATCTCGGCTCGTGTACTTGGTGGAGCAGGTCGCCCACTCTCGATGTTGCTTTGGCTAGAGACGGGACGCTTATATTCTGACCCGGCAGTGCCAGCGGCCGTATCTCCCTTTGAAATCGATAATTAGTTAACGTTGTCAGCAGGAACGAATGATCATTCGAAAAGACAGGCTCAATCCAACGAGGAATAAGCATGTCAGAAGGCCGTACTTGTTTAAGGGCATTTAAGGAGCCGTGGGTAAGAGTGAATATTGACGGAAAGGATTCCGGATTGAGCATACCAATAGCGTCGAGGTGGCATTAAGCCCGGTTGACGGGTAATTCTCCACGTCCTGGTTGAGGTCATTATTCGTATACCTCGATATCCTGTTATATGTTAATATGCTCTCAGTTGATGAAACAGAAAATACGCACATTCGATGTTCTTCTACCCAAGTTTGATGTCTGTACTCTTCACGCCGGTCGGGAATGTTCGTCTTGATCATCTTATTCCCTTCTGCACCAGGCAAGTTAAAGTTCTCACCCAGCCATGTTTGTTTGATCGAGTATTCGTAGCCACTCTGTTTAACGGAGTTCTTAGCCAGTTCACACATATCTACTGGGCTGAGTTTCCATATTTGCGCTGCCACGGCGTACTCCTCCATCAATGGTTCCCTAGTAAAGGCAAACTGTAGCGGATCGTCGGTAGACAGCGATACGTTCAAGCCGCGCCTGAAATACTGGATAAAAGGGTTTCTTTCGTATGCAAGGAATAGTGCGTTGTTGCTAAGAGGAGACATAGCAATACCGATCTGCTCAAGGTAGAAGATGTACTGCAACAAAGGCACCTTGCGTAGAAGCAGCCCGTGGCTAATGCTATGGCTGCAAAGCAGTGCAACGGCCAAATGTTCTACATCACCTGCTTCACCGCAATGCGGCCTAAGCAGGAATGTGTTAAAGCCACGCTGGCGACGCCAGAAATTGAGCGACGTAATGTTAGAGAACAGATAGTAGATCCAGTAGCTATATGGCGGGTTCTGCTGAGAATCCCATTCTTTGGGCACGGGAAACTTCTTGAAAAGACGGCGTTCAACCTTACTCTCGTCGTCAACGCTGTCGAATCCTATGACCCGTTGGAGGAAGACGTGCAGCTTTGGGTGCGTTTCTGGTTCTTTGGTCACCTCGAACAGGGGCTGGAAGATATTTCTTACAACCTGTTCAAAGGACTCCATCAGACCGCTCGCTTTGAAGACATCGTACAACCGAGGGATCTGAATAAGCCAGCGAACATTGTGCGAGAATAATTTGTTGTCAACGACCCAGGCAGCAAGCTTATCCCACTCATCTAAGGATCTACCATAGATGGAAATGCGCCACTCTACCATTTGGTATTTGCTAGACTCAAGATCGGAGATGACTTCTTTGGTAATCTCGGCCAAATACCGACCCTGGATGTGATTATCTGTCTTCAAAAAGATGGTTCGGAGCCTCGACTCGCCGATTGGGTTATATTTCAGATTGAACTTGTCGAACCGGTGAAAAGAGTCCGTGTGTGCCTGAATACATGGTTAGTCTTTGTTCCATGTGAATAAGAGCGTGTTTTTACGCACATGCATATCCAACGTATCGATACTCAAGTCGTATGCAGTTAGGTTGATGCTTTCAAATACTTCTCTTAGGGTAAGATTTTTTCCGTCTCGAGAGAGCACGTATTCATTAGGGCATTTCTTCATTTTACTTTTGATGAAGCGGAGAAGATGCTTCTGGTTCATGCAGGCGGAATGATGAACGTGAGTATCAACCTTTCTCACATTGTAAAAGTCTCGGTGCGGAACCTTCTTGGTATCGGCGGTCTCCTGGTACTCGTTGAGAAGTGCGTATAGCTTGAATTTGCCTTCGAGATACTGCAACCGCCGGAAAGCAAAACTCTTGCTTGGCCCATCTGACGATACCAGCAATATCTTCTCAAGATCCATATAGAAATCCTTGATAGTTGGAACATCGACGATAGGGGTATTGGCTGCATCAGTAGTTGTGTTCTCGAAGACTTGATACACCCCGCTCTCATCCAGACGAAAGGTAAATTCACTGGCGGGAGGGAGAGGCAACACATCATTCATATCGAAATCCTCACCGATGTCCTGCCCGGCCTTGCGCCTCTTGGTTTTTTTACGCTCCTTCTCGGGCGAATCGTGCTCCTCTACTATAGTGTCGCTCGCCCGCGGCATACCGCTAGTCTGTTGTGGAAGAACCAGGCTATTGCTCATGCTATTGGCGCCGGTGTTTTGGCCGTTGGTATGATGATCGGGCCGAGGATCAATCCAAGCAGGTTCCGGTGGGGGTGGGTAGATCTGCCAGCTTGGCTCATCGTTAGGGTTATCCCCATCCCTCTGTAGAGACAATCGGATATATTTATGACGGATATCGAGCACCTTTTGTATATTTTGGAAGATGGTGCTCAATTCAGCAGTGATATGCGCGTCGTTGTCACCAGAGGCATCCGCAATGCCAATGGGCGCCACACCAGGAAGTTCCATGTTGGTTTGTGGATGCCAGTCTGGGTCCTCACGGACAGAATGGTGGGTCGGTTGGCGGTTAGCAATTCGAGAACCAGTATGGTAGCCCAAGGACGGGCGGGTGGCAGTCCGGGGAGCTATGTAGGAGCCGCGGGGGACGGGGCTGGGCGAGCCTGCGATGTGCGGAAGACTGTAGCTCTGGGCGGCTAGCGGTAAAGACAAAAGACTCGGCCTAGTAGGCGGCTGCCCTTGGACACCAACGCCGGCACCGGCGCTGTCGTTGGGCAAAGCGGGAGGGCTGCAGTGAGGGGTGGGGTGAGATTGACTCCAGCTGCTAGCGTCATTCTTGATAAGATCGCGCTTGCTTCTCTGGTAGAAGAGTTTGGCATCAGTCTGACTCATCTGGCGTTCAGCGACCGGATCGTAGAATGTCGTCTTCCTAGGGACATCCCGAGGCAGCATGCCATCCTCGAGCGCAGGGGAGGGCTCATCGACGCCGGCACGGACATTGGCGCCCCCTGTAATATGCAGGGAATGGCCACTATCGTCCTCGTCGTCATCCTTGTCGTTCTCGTCGGCCCAGTCGTTGGGTTCGAGGGCATGGCTGGTAGTGTCAGACTCATCCGAGTCGAAGTCAAAAGGCTGGCGGGATGAGCGCCGCTGCGGCGATGTCGAATGGAAGGGTGCTACATGGTCCTGTCAGCCGACGTGACGTGGTGTGAGGAGATAGGAGGGCGTAGAAATAGAAAACACTGAGCACTGACGGAGCATCTCGCAGGGCCTTGGTAAGAGAGATTATCGCAGCCGAACGTTTGGGGGACGGGCGGCAATATAATGAAAACCCCAACTTCCCAACTGGAATCGCGACCTATTGCCCCACTACACTACGTATTGCCCCGCCTCGCCTGCCACTATTAACATTCCTGCCCGCACGTGCAAGGGACAGGGGAGACAAGGGAGGGGCGACAGGGGGCCTCTTCTTGGCACATGCCACCTCGAGACAAGTACCAGGCATATATACTGTATTTACACAGAAATTGGTGGGGTAAGTACTATGCCTGTAGGTACACGTACGTGAAGATACTAGTCTAGACTATGTGTAAATAGACAGAAAGATGGGACATGCAACAAAAGTTACTACTCCGTAGGCACCTAGATAGAGTCTTTCGGCAGCCATCTAGACATGACAAGATGGGTTTTAGACCTCCGTTAAATTCAGCCATACAGCTTATTACTATAAGTCTTGTCGCCTACTATGTTTAGTTAGACTACCTGTTGTCTCGAAACATTGTGTTTTGCTGTTTATCGCATTAAGATACGCTAGTTGCTAACAATCGCATGCTTTGATACTCGAAATAGGTATTGCTAGCCGAAGTATCGCAGATCTGTCTTTGTTTCCCCTGTCGCCATGCCAGGTACATGCAACCTAGCCGAGACAGGACAGTACTCATAGTTTCAGTGATAGGTAACAGGATATTGTCCAACAGAGCAAAAGAGAAACTCTTCCTAGCCGGTAACACATACACAGTGTATGCGTATCTCCTAATGTACTGCGAGCTTTCCCCTCAAGATCATTATTTAGGAACATACTATCCCAACAAGGGTGCTTGCTTGGCACAATTCTGATCTACTAGCGACAGCAAATCTTTGGTTCGCGTGATACAGTAAATTATGCCAGTATCAACTGTTGCGCATTGCCGCTATCTACGGGGGATGCGAGTGTAATGTCTCATGTAATAACAGGATGCTACCCAGTGCTACTGCTATCCGTCTTCGGCCGAGTAGGCGCTGGTTTCCTTTGCTTCTTCTTCGAGTCCAGAGAGTACAAACCTCCAGCCGAGAACACCACCATGGCCCCCACCAATGTTCCCGTGGCAAGGCGATTGCCGAAGAGCCAGATGCTCAGCAGCAGACTCACCAACTTGCGTATATTTAATACGATTGTCACGGTCAGTGCTGAAGACTCTGCGGCCAGAAGATTGACACCCCGGATGCAAGCGTACTGCGTGAAGACATTGAGTGCCAGATATGTTACCTGACTGGGAAGATAGATGCCCTCCGCCGCCTTCTGCCATCCCTCTGGTAAAGTCATCAGACTCGCTTGGTCTATTGGTAGCCGCAGTACAAGCGGCGGGCTGTCCACCAGACGCATGAATTGACGAACCAAAGACTTCGTAAACGGTAGAAATAATGGAAGTGAGAGTAAATGCGAGTAGAATAGGTTCTCTTTCCACTGAGGTCCGTACTGTCTGTACGTCTCCTCCGTGTATAGGCCCATTACTGCCGACATGGCCTGAGCAACGAAGAGAATCCCGAGACCTGTACTAAAGCTTGGCGTTGATATCTCATGGGATGATTCAGTTGGGGATTGCTGTCAATGGTGTCAGTGTACACGTGATCATTTGGTACAGAAAAGAAAGCAAAACCTTTGTTTGTGCATCCGACCAGGCCGCCGTTATGACGCCTATTGTTAGTAGCAGCACGGCAGTGACCTGAATTCGTGAATATATCTTGCCGTATAGGCTGCCGGCTACTATGGTAGTTATGCTACCGCCGGAACGCAAGATAATATGAACAGGAACTGAAATATCATAACTAAAGGCGTGGTTGTTGAGCAGGTTGATGCTGAAAAAGAGCACAATGTTGACCAGCCAGCGCCGTATAGGCACCCGGTTGGGTCTTATGAAGAATGGGGGCCTAGTAGCATCGAACTGCGAGACATATCCCGTGACTGCGACGAAGAGAAACTGCACAAAAGTCAAGAGCGTCCCTGTAAGAGCCATGTAGTGAGTGTCTATCCGAATACGAATGAGGAACAAAACGAGGTCAGTGTCATGAACATCGTACCGCTCGCTGGTTCAACCCTGTGGAACGGTCAGGAACAATGACGTGAAAATAGCGAGGCGGATAGGGGGCCGCGCTCACTTGACGATAGCTTCGAGGGCGAAGACCTATATCAGCAGCTATAATCAGCTACCAGCCGAAAAAAGAATAATAGTACGGGCTCGAACCCACATTGGAGCAACAACCACCAAAAATCAGTGCCAGCATGGCCCCAACAGTTAGCCACTGCGGAATGGTCTCAATGAAGATGCGGCCGGCAAGGCCCATAAGCTTGGAATGGGTCGATCGTTGGTCGTGTATACCGTACAGCTCGGCCTTCTCAAGGGAAGGGGCGGCATTAATAACCTTCGGCGTGACAGCGTCGCCATTGCGGGTAACGGCGTGCGATTCGCGCAGGGTCTGACGCCTTCGGGGAGCCGAGCGGCTCGTCATTTTGGCGAGGCCGCAGTTGCGCAGAGCGTGATGGTGAGGAAGTAGGTGGACAAGGTATTGGTCAAACGGCTGGAACGCGATGCAACCTGTGCCAGTATACAGTTAGCTAAACTGCATACTTGAGTAAACATGCATGCCGGCATCGAGGCAACGATCCATCACGCAAGAGTATGAAACAACTTGCTGCGTCTGGTCCAACGTACCATGCCTCGAGGTTGTTGTCAAAAAAGTTGTTTCTGCAACACCCTATCAGCGCATGCGTGTAAGTTACTTGAAAGCGCTAAACCCCCTAACCCTCGACCCGGCAACCTGATATATGCACTGCACTTCTAGGGAGACAGATTGCTGGCACCAGGATTATAGCTCAAGGGCGGAGGACGAGATGGAGGATGACCCGAAATCTGAGGTGACGGGCGGGCGATGAGGTACCTGTCTATGTGGCTTGATCGCGCCTATTCAAATTTCCCAGGTAGGTAAAAGGTACGTACAGTATGTATGTACCTACAAGATGCTGGCTCGGCGGGGTGCAGAGCGGGTACCTGCCGACGGGTATTCAAGCTGCTGTGAGGCGACTGCCTTGGGGAGGCTAGGGTAGCCTGGGTAGGTGGGTAGGGCTACATGTAGGTACCTAGCGTAGGATGTCGGCAGAGGTACATAAACACCATGATCCTAATACACAGTACATTGTTACGTATATGTATCTACAACCTACTTATTATCTTACCTACATGTACCTATAAGATAATAGGTAGGTAGGCATAAAAACAACCCATTACATGTATGGCTTCATGACTACTAGTGCTGGGTATGTCAACCTATTGAGCATATAACTACCAAATAATCGATACATCTGATGTGCTGATGACCCAACAAGAATTAGCGTGCGCATGGACGCCTGGCGTATGTGAGCCATTAGCTGTTTATTGTATTAGGCATCTGGATATACAGAAAGAGTCCTTGAGTACGCAGGAGAGAGTTATGTGTAAGTCTTAACTTCAATAGTAACCATGAAAATGACATTTTCATTCCTAGCATACCTACCCCTCCCATTCCTTTCCTTACCGGACTTGGTATCAGAAGCGCTGGTTTTCGTCACTGAACGGGACTACTATTGGGACGGGGTAAAACAGGGTAGTAATATTTAATGGGTAGCTCAATACGTGACTAAATACATTCACAAACTCTTTCAGTAGATCTAGTATTTCATCTGTGCTGCTGGTCTGTCTGTAATGTCTATGCTACTGAGGTGTTGATGACAAGCTTGTGCCCTCTGTACGGGGTTGTCCCCAAATGGAATCACTGTCCCTCTCCCCAATGTCCGTCCTACCCCAGTTGTTGTATGTCTTCCCATCTTTGTTTCTGCTGCCTTCCGGCCAAATTTGGCGTGGCAGGAATTTAGCGTCCCCATCCTATACGGCACCTCCGCGTCGTGGAATAACATCATCTCAAATGTGATGTATCAGCAGTCATCGAACAGGGCATTATATTTGTCGCTGTACGGGCTAAACAATAGCTTAGGTTATCAAACGCGAGAGACGGATCCTGTATGGCAGAGTAGGTCGTAAAGCAGGTGGAAAGGGACACGGCCGAGATCATTTCTACTGACACTTGCGAGGCAGGCCAACATCATCATGCTCTGACGAAAGTGGCAGCTGCTACGTCGCATGACGATGGAAAGGGGCGGGACAATACATCCATTTCTTGCTTCTATAGCGCCGAAAAGACAAACAGCTGTTTCTAATTAGTTTCTCTAAGTCTAATGGGAGCAGAAAACCATCATGAGCAAAGACTTACGTTGTTGGTTGCAGCGATTGCGATGCTGTCTTCAAAAGGATGCCAGCTCATGTGCAGAATCTTTTTGTTGAAATCAATTTGGTCTGCGTCGGTCTCCTTCCGCATCCTCTGACCCTGACCTGCCCCAGCCGCCGGACTACCCGCACGTGACCCCCCTTTCTTGCCACCATTTGTCGCCGTAGGGCTTGTTGATGAGTTGATGGGCGTTGGTATGCCAACTTTCTTTGCTTTGAATGCCGACTTATCAGCCTGTAGAACAACCTCTGTCTCCTTCTCCGGGTCTGAGGGATATATCATGAAGTTATTGTTATAACTTCCCGTCATGACATTCTTGGCATCACCAGAGAAGACAACCTCGAACTTGTCAAAGATGCTATCGTTTTCATAAGTATCGCATAGTCTTGGCCGAAGGTGTTCGTGAATGGGTATCGTCTTCACTGGCTGCCGTTCCATGTTGACGTCCCATATCTTCACGGTGAGGTAATCCCGGGATAGAATGTATCTACCATCATGAGAGAAGCGCACGTCTGATATGGATGATATGATCTCTGAGAAGAACGATCTCGATGAGGGATCTTCTTCCTGTTCAAACACTAGATGTACGTTAGCATAGGTGACCGTCGCTGTCGGAGAAAGTTCTGATCATATCATACACTTCGCGTGCTGGTCACAGAGGGCACTCTCTCGCATGTCGGCGAGCTTGATAGTACCCTTGGAGCTGGCGTACATGAACCAATTGCAGCTAACGGGGTGAAATTCGGCAGCAGTAATGACTTCAGTAAGCTCTTCCATGTTTGCAGGCTTGATGTCCACGATGTTGAAGCTCTGATCCTGAATGTTCAAATTCCACAGGTTGATACGTAGGTCATCGCTACTTATAAAAGTTTCGCCGTCACTGTTGACAGAGATACTATTGATATGATAGGCATGGGCGTTAGCGTAGGTTCGCCGGGGGACCGCAGCCACAACCGTATCGTGATGCGTTAGGCGTGGCAACTTGAGTTCTCCAGGATTCTTGAAATGCGTCTGTGGGAGCGGCCGAGGGGCACCACCACCTGCGCCGGCTATGTTCCCTGGTGTGACATCTTGTGATAGGTTGTTCTCAGCTACCACCTTAAGCGACTTCTCAAAAACCTTCCAAAGCTTTATCGTCTTATCATTGGTAGACAGGAGGTAGTGCGATGCATTTTGACGGCGACACCACTTGATCTTGTTGATTTTCTCTTCTATCTCAAGAGACTTTAGATAGTCGAATTCTGGCTCGTGTGACTGAAACTCCGTGTGGAATTTGTACTCGCAGGTTTTCTTCTATAGCAACGTTAGCATGAGGTGGGTGGTTCTAAAAAGACATAAAACGAACGGTCTCGTTCCTCTCGAACAACACGACTCGCCCTCCTTTGTCTCCGGTTGCAAGATAATTGCCCGTATGGTCGAACTCAACGGTCGATATGATATCAGCTGTAGGCGCACACGTCAGCTGGGGTACAGGAGAACGAACTGAAATAGTGATCATGCCAGTCCAGATACGATGCCAAGGCTGCGGGTAGACGGGGAAGATGGCACACCTTCTGTTATGTCCTCAACATCGCCCTTGTCACCGAAACACCTATATGAGTTAGCGCACGCAGTGCGAGGCCCCGACACAGAAATCTGGGGGAAAGCAGGCTTTAGAGGGGGGTGCACGAACTGGGTAAATTTCCACACTGTCGGGTCGGCGTCGGCCATGCTTGGTGTAGTAATGAGCAAATAGGGTGGTAGGGTGGTGAGGTTGCGATCAGGTTGCTGCTAATGCGCACTCATGGGGGAGACGGTTAGCACACACCCCAAAAGCGGCGGGTCGGGCGGACGTTGCAAGGAGAAGAAGCAGCAAGAAGATACCTGAATGCTGCTTATGCGATGGAGAGTAGAGCGATGATGGTAGAGGGCACGTCGGGTTGGGGGGGAGTTGAGGGGTGGTGGCGGGAACGATGATGATGATGGCGGCGGTGATAATGCGCAAGGGTTGGACATAGATAGGTTTTTGGCTGAACAATGGATCAGTAGGTGAGGTGGTAGCCGTACGCTAGACCGGGAGACGTACTGTAGGTCAAGTTCTAGGTAAGCTGCCCAGGTGGTCAACCAAGCAAGGCGGCAAGGCGCTACTTACCTACCAAAGTTAGTACCTAAAAGGGTAGCTTGCTAGAGGGGTTGATACCTACATTGCCCGACCTAAACATGCTTATTATTAGGTCACAAAGACGCCATGCAAGAGAATCATTCACCATGCCTTTAGGCACCACTACATACATATGTTCTCAGATACTTGAATGATACAATTTTTGAGAAATTTCAACATGACCAAATCAAAATTTCTAGTCTTCTACCCTACCACCTTCTCTCCCTTTAATAAACCGAGAAAATAGGTTGTATAGGTGTCCTACTGTAGGCACTCAATAGTGGATTTTCCTGTACCTCTTAGGGAGGGATGATGTCAAGAGGGGTTACCCAAGCAGTATCTGGTTCAGTTACCGCACACAAATAGTACGGCAGCTTGTATTCTCCATGCCCTGGAAAACCATAAATTCGTTGATAGATATCATCATTACCCAGGAACCTAATATACGTGGCCACGTGTGTGAATACTTACCTGGGTTATTATTTGATGGCTTATGGATCCAGGCTTATATGTTCGAAGTTAAGTAGTGGGGTAAAGCTGGAGGGGATAAGTAGTGCGTTTATATGTGGATTTATCGATGATTGTAGATAACATAGATAACCCGTCAGTTTCTACACTAAGTT
Source organism: Xylaria castorea (assembly GCA_022495115.1). Lineage (NCBI taxonomy): Eukaryota > Fungi > Ascomycota > Sordariomycetes > Xylariales > Xylariaceae > Xylaria > Xylaria castorea. Next base: position 242,375 of record MU382630.1, on the reverse strand, counting down.
CTTACGTACCATCTCGAGTATCTCTCTTCTATAGGGCTTCAAGAGATGAAACCGTACAGCGTGATTTCAATAGAGGTAATTTACCATCAGAATGAGGCGACGCGGATTTGGCGGAGAGGATGACATAGAGAGGAAAGGGAAAGGGAAATAAAGGGAACGAAAAGGACAGAGAGAAAGAACATCCGGATACATCTTCCTCAGTATCCATGTTTCCAAGACCAGCAATTCCAACCCATACATTGAATTTGCCTTATACTATCTGGCCTCTTCAACTACTAACCTAATGGGCGGGTCTATGACTAGCTCAGTTCATGGACTACGGAGTGCCAACTTTCTACCTCTGGCAAGGCTGAATCCTCTAGTAAAGCTCAGCACTCGGAAACGGCGCTTCGCGAAACGGCACGTCTTACCAATGCAAGTTCCCTGGCTGCTCAGTACCACATTCAGGTCCACAGCCGGGCAAGGCACGGGAAGAACTAGGGTGAGCGGCTTCTCAGATTTCCGTAGAACAACGGAAGATATGAGCGGCAAACTAGGTGGGAATGGTCCGGATCAAAAGATTACGACCCGGCATATTCTCCATGCAGTAGCTGCCACGATGAATGATGACTCCGGGGTAGTCGACCTTCTTGAGGACAGAGCCAAGGTCGACGAGGACGTCGGCGAGTTAAAACATGACGAACAAAGAACTCTTACCACTACGCAGAGCATTGTTTACAAAGGGACGTCAGCAGGTACGAGTTAGGATAGCGCGCTAAATCTTACTCCTGAATTCATATCAAATTATGGTATAAGCAACAGTGACGGATACTAGCAGTTGGCAGAGCATCTAGGTTTATTCAACGCGGCCGAAGCTCGGGATATCTGGTTCAGTCAATGGGACAATATGCTATCGTCGTACACAGACGAGGTCTGAGGCGATCTAAATCCTTTAGTTGTGGTGGCACGTCAAGAATTAAACGCCATATCAATAACACTAGAAGGGATCACAAGCGACGGCTTGAATACTCTACGCAGAGTTCAACAGGTTCTGGCCCATTGTCCGGAACCCTCTTTAACCAAGATACCAAGTCCTCGTAATGTAATAGCGCTTGGTACAATCTTTAATACAAGCTGACGTTCACGACGGCGATGCAACAGGTAAACATAAGACGCGTCTATCTGGTCATAGATACATGGTAGGTATTCATCACCAGCATTTAACAATTGAATGATGAACTCGGGCTTCCAATTGATTCTAGCTGACATCGATAGGTGAGATTTAAGTAATACGCATATATACATATCTACTATCAGGCCTGCTGGATTGCTGGATCTAACATTGCACATTCCAGGTCTAACCCTGCGGGTGTGTGCCTAGCAAAAGAAGTGGTACGCTCTACAGTACTAGCACATGCAAGTGTGCGTAAATAAACCTGCATTGAGGTCAATGTTTTTAGCAGCAGTCGCATCAATCACAATCAAGATAATCACTACCTACCTAGCCGCAAGCTGTTACGCCATACTGTACATTTCGTACCTTACCCGTGCTCCCAAACCAGCAGCCCCCCAGACTTGATCGTGTCACGACTCCTTGGTGCATTGGTTCTTGAACCATCTATCTGGGGAGATTCATAAGGCATTCTGTCCACATGCACATTCTATAGCTGTATGATCCCAGCACTATCTATAGCTCTGTTTCCGTCGTCCTGCGGTCGCCTGAGCCGATAGTCTCACGCCTGCCTGTCACGGTAAAAGCTACAAAGACTTGAGAGATTTGTGTTGTCACCATTTACACGAGGCGGCCATCGCAAAATTTTCTATTGACATTGGGGTCCGCGCCTTCCTCCTTCGTCTTTTTGGTGGTTTACCATGGCTGCTCTCGGCGATGATCTGTTGCGTGTTGTCAACCAGCTCCAGGACTTGGTTTTCAACACCATCGGCTCGGATTCGCTCGATCTACCGCAAATTGTATGTCGTGCGCCCCAGCGACTACATCGCCCGTCATGTCGCCTCACACGCTGTCAATCTCTTAATGCTTACCTTATTTTCTCTTCTCTTAGGTTGTAGTCGGATCCCAGTCCGCTGGCAAATCTTCCGTGCTCGAGAACATCGTCGGCCGAGACTTTCTCCCGAGAGGAAGTGGCATTGTGACCCGACGGCCTCTGATTCTGCAACTGATCAATGTCGAGGAGGATGAATCCGAACCAGATGCACATGCGGCCTACCGGAATCCCACACAGGCGCGCCGCTCTGAGTGGGCCGAGTTTCATCATATTCCCAGTCGGCGCTTCACCGACTTCGGCGACGTGAAGCGCGAGATCGAAAACGAGACGTCCCGAGTCGCCGGTGGCAACAAAGGCATCAACAGACAGCCAATCAACCTTAAAATATACTCGCCATATGTCTTGAATCTAACACTCGTTGACCTACCAGGTCTCACCAAGGTTCGTCTACACTCTCCATGCTCTACCGACCTTCAACAAAACTATAACAGCTAACCATCGGTTGTCACAGGTTCCTATCGGCGACCAGCCGGCAGATATCGAAAAACAGACGCGAACACTGATATCCGAGTACATTGCCAAGCCAAATAGCATCATCCTAGCAGTCTCACCCGCGAACGTTGACATTGTCAATTCGGAAGCCTTGAAGCTTGCTAGACATGTAGATCCCTTAGGCCGCAGAACTATTGGAGTGCTCACGAAGGTTGACCTGATGGACCACGGAACAAATGCCCTGGATATTCTGTCTGGCCGGGTCTACCCTTTGAAGTTGGGCTTTGTAGGAGTGGTGAACCGGTCACAGCAAGACATCCAGGGCAACAGACCAATGGAGGAGGCTCTCAAAGCGGAATCGGAATTCTTTCGCCATCACCCAGCTTACCGGAACATTGCGCCACGATGCGGGACTCAATTCCTAGCCAAAACACTCAATCAGACACTTATGACTCATATTCGGGAGCGTCTGCCAGACATAAAGGCCCGTCTTAACACTCTGATGGGACAGACGCAACAAGAACTTGCGAGCTATGGAGATATGCACTTCAGTGGGAAAGAACACCGCGGGTCCATGATTCTCCAGTTGATGACACGTTTCGCTACTTCGTTCATTTCGTCCATCGATGGAACTTCAACCGAGATTTCAACTAAGGAGCTATCTGGTGGTGCCAGGATCTACTACATCTTCAACTCGGTGTTTGGCAGCTCTCTAGAATCGATTGATCCTACCTCGAACCTTTCTGCCCTGGACATCAGGACTGCCATCCGCAACTCTACTGGCCCACGCCCTAGTTTATTTGTTCCCGAGATGGCGTTTGATCTACTCGTGAAGCCTCAGATCAAGCTACTGGAGATTCCAAGTCAGCGTTGTGTCGAGCTTGTCTATGAAGAACTTATCAAGATCTGTCATACTTGCGGCTCAACCGAGCTGACACGTTTCCCAAGACTTCAGGCTAAACTCATTGAAGTTGTATCGGATTTATTAAGGGAGAGACTAGGGCCTGCGTCAAACTATGTTGAGTCCCTCATCTCTATCCAACGTGCCTATATCAACACAAACCATCCAAACTTTTTGGGAGCAGCTGCCGCTATGAGCCATGTTGTTGGCGCCAAGCAGGAACGTGAGCGGAAGAGAATTATTCAAGATGAGAGGGAGAGGCGAGAAAAGAGGCGGCTCAAGGAGTTAGGTGCGAATGGCACTGAGACTCCGGAAGATGAAGAAGAAGCGATCCATGAAAAGAACGATTTAACTCACTCTCGAAAACATCTGCAAAAAAGTTCTCGAAGCATGTCGCCTGCTGTTCGAGAGAACGGCGCTGGGGGTATTGTGGCGACTATGAATGGCGTACGGTCGAGCTCACCTAGTCGATTCAACTCGCAGCCGGCTGGAAGTGCCCGAGACTCATTCCTAACATACTTCTTTGGCAAGGACGGTACGAACCCGCCAATAGGCGCTGGCGCTCCTTCGCCACTTCCGCGTCACGTTAGCCAGGGGATGGAGCCGACCTTTAGCCAGAGCATTCGACGTGGCGAGGATAAACTACCGTATCGGCCTACACCTCCTTCAATTCATGATGAAGAGAGCCCTAAGACTGCTGTGTTTGGTTCGCAGCTGGTAAGCTACCCCTCTATTGTTTGCGCATTTATATCGGCTCTAACATAAAACTATAGGGTGAAAACGTAGAACCAGCTCTAACTGAGCGAGAGGCTATGGAGACTGAGCTCATCCGTGCACTCATTTCGTCGTACTTCAATATCGTCCGTGAATCAATCGCTGATCAAGTTCCAAAAGCTGTTATGCATCTGCTTGTGAACCATTGCAAGGATGTCGTACAGAATCGGCTTGTGACCGAACTATACAAGGAGACTTTGTTTGAAGAACTGTTGTACGAAGATGATGCCGTCAAGAAGGACCGTGAAAAGTGCGAGAAGATGTTGGATACATACAGGCAGGCAGGCAAGATCATCGGCGAGGTTATATAAACATGAAAGCCACTTGTTATTAGCCTCCCCATCCAGCATTTGGCAATAATGAGAGCAAGGGATGCTTATTGTTAGGTCTGCTACCAACAGCTTGTAATGTCTACCGGAACTGTATAAATAAACGGGCCAAACACAGAAAGCGCACCGCTGCTGGGAGGGGAGTGGCTTTGTAACGGAAGTATTAGATATCTTGTACATTTAGACTTCCTCCAGTTTACTGAAGGAAAACCTAGCTCACAATCGCAACATGGATTTCTCATGACACAATGCGCCATGTATGAATGTTCACTAATATCAATAGCAGCGATTTTAGTATATTTGCAGATACAGTGAAATGAAAATGGTTCACATCTTATTCTACTAGCAGATAAAGTATCTAGGGTATCGTCTACGTCTACTCGCATCATTTCAGATGCTAGTCTTCTGAAGCTTGCTTGCCAACTCATCAACTTCTCGGTCTTTGAGCTGGACAGTGGGCTCCTCTTGAGCTTCCTCTGCATCCTTGATGAGTTTCTCTGCGCGCTCTTCCGTGGTTATCTCTTCTTCCGCTTCCTCTTCTTCCTCGTCTGAGTCCAGTTCCTCGAGATCGCTAAGACCGTCCACGCCCCAAGCATCTTCATCCACAAAATCACCTGTATATTTCTCCTTGCGAGCTTCTAAGAGCTCCTGAAGAGCTAGAACCGACTCATCGTCTTCAGAAAACTTGTTACCATTCAACTCAATTCTCCGTAAAGCGGGTAGCGCATCATGAGCTGCGGTCGATAGATGCTTAACAGCTGGTGCTGTCATATCGTTGAACTGGAGGCGAAGAATCTCCAGTTTCCGGTTCTGTCCCTTAGATAGCGCCTCGGCGAGCAGAACCCCTCCTTTGGCACTGAGAAGCGAGTCACCAATACCGAGTTCAAGGATATCACCCCATAGAGGTACGACCTTAGCAAGGGCTCTAGCACCCACGATGGTGAAGGTGTTGTCCTGCAAATCTAGAGTCTGCAGCTCAGTAGCGTGGTTCAGACCCTCACTCAAGAACAATGAGATGCCTTCTTGCCGAATCCCGTTTTGGATCATCCTGATCTCCTTGACTTTGTTGTGAAGGCGGAAGGTCTCAGCCCATGCCATCATGCTTCCGTTCTCCAGACGGTTACGGCCACAGATTACCGTCTCCAAGTCGGGAACATCCTGCCCAGCTTTTCTGGCCTCCTCCTTCTTCGCGTGTAATTTTGAGAGGGCATTGGCAATGTTGATGCCGGCGTGGGGGCCTAACCCGTTGTTGTTGAGATATAGGTGCTGCAGCGGAACGTGGCTTGACAAGAAAGCAATCAAGGGCTCCTGCGTGTTGAGACCAAATGCATTGTCATTTAGGTTAATTGTCCGAAGGTTGGGGAGATTTAGGATTGAGGTAAGCAGGTAGGAAAGCGCTTCGGGTATCTCATTCAGCAGGCGCCCTGTGAATATGTCGGCCAGGTTGGCAACCTAGAGGGACGACACGAGTTAGAGTTACAAATAGGGGAAGACTCAGGCTACGATCGCAGAAGGAACGCGCCGCGGCACGAAGCAGAAGACACGCTATCAACCTACCTTTAGTGTCTTTTTAGTGGCCAAAACTTCTCCGAGAAGCTTGCAAGCTCCTACGCCGAGGGTGTTGCCGAGGACGCGCACTTCCTCGACATCTTGTATGTCGCGCAGAGGACCGATATGAGCCTCCAAGTCTTTCGCAGTGTCGAGCTTTAGGCCCTTCCCTTCGAGGGAGAAGACCTTCGGATCTATAATCATTTTACGACCTCGAGCTAATGCAGAGCGGAGGCAGGTCAGGGACTGGTGCAACGTTGATAACTATAGAGAGAACAAAGAAGCCAGCAAAATAGTACTTTAGACCGAGGAAAAGGGGTGGTAGGGTCGAGGAGTTTGGAATGTTCTAAGAGTTCCTTTGTGGTGGGGGAGGGGCAGTGCCTCCCTAGCTAGTTGCATAACTTTATGAAATTTTATAGCCATCCAATCAGGATCATTTACAGTGACCCATGCAACCCCCCTTGCATTAACCCGGTACATGCACCTGCAGTGCCATTAGGTGCCCCTTCCTCAGGTATACTTAGGTACCTACCCACATACCCATCATGCATGCACCATCGCACCTACAATCTACAGCTGAGCCTTCTTTTGCTTCCTGATGTCTACTCGTATTCAACCTGCCGAGTCCTGACTTTCACTGGCTCTTTCATCTCTCACTTCTCATTGTAAACATCCTCAGAGTATTTATCCGCTTGTCCTTTCTACTTCTCTAGTTAGCTTTGCCCATCATGATGTCGGCTAGTCGGTTTGCCTAGCTCTCTCTTCTCTCTCCTATATACTCAAACGGAATCTATTCACCAAACTAGCAACGTTCAAGTAGATTTGACGGGTTGCTAGACCTTCACTCTCCCCTCATTTCCCGTCTTTTCTTTTCTGGCCTGTAAATCGGGATTGTGATCAAGTCACGCTCTGTGTGTAATTCACCCCCCGAATACCTCGGGACGAGAGGGAAAATATCATCATTCGTTTTCTCCTTTCTTATCAAGCCAACTGGGTCTTTCTCCCCCTCTCCGTAAAATCCTCCTCCCCTCCGTATTAGAGACCTGATTGTCAGTTCCTATCCGGCTCATATTTCTATCGCGTCCTTTCGCAGAGCCGAGGAACCCGAGCTACTGAACTCAACCACAGTATCCGAATACTTTTGGTATGGGTGAGCCATGGCAGCGCCCTACTGGGCAAGTATTGACGGCCACGCCACAGGCGTGCCCTCACGACACTCGGCCCTCCCATGAAGATGAAATCATTATTGAAACTGGCAATGTCGACTCCAATTCATCGTCACATCCTGGTCTTAATTACATGCATAATCGAGACCGCTCTAAGTACAATGATTGGAGGCCTTGTTTGGTACACACTCATCAGTCGTGTCCGGGTCTCGATAGCTGTGTTGAAGCTAAGGCAGCCCATACTCGGATTGACTTTAAAAAGCGAAAATCTCCTGCAGTTAGCATATATGTATCAACCAAAAAGGTTAAATTTGAAGAAGGTGTGGATGATCGTTTTCAATCTTCAACAAGTTGGCAACTCCCCACTGAAGTATGGCAACATGCATTCACATTTCTCCCGCCCAAAATGCTTGGTAGACTACTGTCTGTCAACAAACATTTCAATTCCCTTCTCAGCCCATTATCCGGTTATTCTTGCGATGCTGGGCTTTCTCTCGTCACCAGTTCTCTTTCCATTCTGAAGCCAGAAGTCATCTGGCAACTTTCGAGAAGACGATTCTGGCCAACTATGCCTACTCCCCTTCGAGGTCATACTGAGCTTCAAATGTGGCAGCTGGCTTGTCAGAGCGGATGTCAGTTTCATAGTACAACAAACAAACACCTCTCTTCTGTTAACGCTCCATCTAATATCGAGCATAAACACACCTCCCCCCGGCCTATCTGGTCCTTTTCTCTCAGAAGCTGTGGGACGTGTCTCGTAGATAGGACTACTAAGGTATGGTCCTTTTCAAGCTTAAACTAGATAGCTCATCTGACTGTTTATAAGGAAGTTGATTTGTTGCTCTCATCCTCGATGCCCGCCTGTCTGATTCCAGCTCTTCCTTTCATATTCATCAGCCAAGACATGCGTGTTGTACCATCAGCTATGCTCCAAGCTGGACACGCAGCTAAGTTGCCAGTGACCAAAGTTTTCTTATCGAGTCATGTAGCAGCTATTCAAGAAGAGTTCACATCAGTCAGGGCAATGGGAAGCGCAACAGCCGAGGAGTGGCTCAAGGGACTTGAGGGACGTGGGAAAGAGCGTCGCACTGATGCTCTCCGGTGGGAGAAATTCGAGATATCTGGTGGACTTGTGCGAATGCGACGATTCCTGTCTTCTGATTACGGACCGATTAATGGCAAGATTAACGAGGCAACGAAAGCATCGACGCCCTCAACAGTGGTTTCTTCCATTAAAAAACCGTGGGTACCCCCAGAACTACCAGTGATCTCTGCTCCATCAGAAACTGCTCCTGATACCAGCTCTCGTGAGTAAGGTCACTGAATTAATTGACTGCGGCAGAAGCTGATTGTTATGACAGGGGAGAGCTCATGTGCTCGAGCAGTCACAGAACATATAATCTGCCCACAAGCCAATATTGCACGCAGCAAGACGCGTGAAGAGGCAGAAGGAATGAAGGCTGCTCGTCGTGTAGAAATTGAAAAGAGGGCCACGGAACTTGAACCGCCGATACCAGCCCATATTTTGGTCTTAATTCCTTCCTTCCAGGCAGCAATCCAAATCACGTCGCCTTTTGATGAAACGGCATGGAGCTTGCTAAAGCCTCGGTTGATAGCCCAAAGGAAAGATGTAGATCAGGAGCTACGCCAAAAACAAGAGACATGTCCTCATTCTCCGGCTGTCCCCGAACAGAATCCGCAGAGACCAACACTCGAAAGCAAACAGCAAGCCGATAAAACTTGGGATGGCAAGTAATGTCATTTGCTATTGTTATTTTGCTGTTTTTCAGGGTAGTTATCTTGGATGTTTCTCATATTGTTACATATTTTGATTGCATCTTCAAAGTTTCCTGGGTTTGTAATTGGGATTTAGCTGACGCCAGATCGATTAGATGCTCAGGCCCCCCTTCGAGCACGCATATCGGTTCTAGCTGACCAGATTATCCGTGATGGCTGGGGAAATGGTCGGAAGGTCAACAAAGAATCGAGCCCACAATTTGCTGCTGAAGTTCTCTTGTATGTAAGAAGGCGATTCTATGCAGAGATTGAGGACGATGGTAAGAGGAAGTTCACCTAAACCTTCAACAGCGGCCTTCCGCCTTTATCCTATTCTTTATTTCCCTCGATAAACCCAAAACCCTCCTCGTAGTCTAAACAGCTTACTCCAAAACGTTGGGAAACATGCTGACTAGGCTAGATACTGCTGCCCGTGCTGTTGGCCAACAACCAATTTCTGATGCCACGAATGGCCCCTACACCCGGAAGCTTACGCTTGAAAACATGAGATGGCTATTCGACGTCAAAGTTAAGCCACTCACCGAGTCGCAGAGGAAAGAGCTCTTCTACTGTCATGGTTGCGATGCTAATACCAAGCTGTATGGGTTTGAAGGAGTTGTACAGCATTATGCCGCCAAACATACAAGCTGTCTGAGTCTTGGTAGTGTCGTGGTTCATTGGCGGGCTGAGTGGCCTAAGGTCCCCCCATGTAAGTGCGTTTCATTGCCTTCAACATTGAAATCCCCTCTCCCTTCGAGTAGAGATGACTCCCCAATACTTACAACTTTCACTAAATTTTCTTTACGGCCGTGACTCTAATATCTCCAGTTCATCCTGAGCCCCGTAAGATAAAGAACCAGCGAGCCGGCCTTCCCAAATATAAGTCGAAGGAGATAGTTGGAGCCATACCACAAACTGCTCAAGAGCAACCTCTTCATCCAGGCGAAGTGATACCATATTATGGGCAGTCTATGTTGCATATTCAGTATGATGCGGTTCTAACACAACCGCCGTGCGGCGAAATTCCCCCATATGTAACCCCATTGCGCGAGTACACTCATTCCTTCCACAGCCAACCGCCACAATATCCGATTCATCCGCTCTTGAACGGGAGCGCCCGCCAGGAGCCACCAGGAGTCTTGCACGCTGCAGACATATATGGGCCGCTTCGGGCCGCCGATGCAGATGCCCACCAGGACCATATTCCTTACCAAAATCACTCATTACAACAGCTCCAGTCCCCTCCTGCTTACTACACAAGGCTGGAGGATATGGCACGAAATTCAAGAGAACTATGGTTTTCTATAGCTCCCGTAAGAGAACTTCCCGGACCAATTAGGATTTTTGTAGTGATTCACCACATGTCCACTTGGTTCCGGACAAGATTCCTAGAGGAGCCATCCTTGAGTATATTTATGGACGGCCTCTCTAATAATAAGGAAATGCGCCCTATACGTAACGTCAATGGGCTTCAGTGCAAAGCATGCTGTCTTCGACTAGGTACAGCAACAGCCGCAGATCAAGACAAGCAATCATATTCTCTACCGCAGCTCGTCAAGCATTTTCACGAGCGACACGTTAAGCAATCATATGCTATTGGCGCACCGGTGCTCAATTGGTGTACTGATATGATACACTTGCCGGACCTTGGTATCTTATCTAACCTGGGTAGTTTAGTAAATATGGACAATCAAAGATTTGCCCTGATTTATAGCGCTCTCTCAAGGACTGATTTCGGCAGTTCGCAATTCCATCCCAGTCAATATCCTACCACCCCTCTACATCCTGATCACACAACTCCCATTCGCGGCAGTCGTTTCTCTGCCGTCTACGACTCAGATCAACAAGCACGGCCACAACAGCCTGACATCCGACACATGGAAAGTCTTCGGGGCAAAAGTCAAGGTGACCTCGGAACACACAATATGGATAAGGATATACCAGAAGCTACCCAACCGAGCTTTCACTTTATGGAGCTTAACAACTCGAGCATAATAAGCAGGTCTTCGAAACCAGGAGCTGACCATCATTATAACAACGGAGCACCTACAGCTATCGTGACTACTTTCAATACGGAATCCAGTGCAAAAGTCGCGTTAGTTCAGCGGCCACCCTCTCCGATTCTTCCAGTCCGAAGCCCGCGTCGAGAATTACCGAAGACGGCCGAAGCTGACGAAGATGACGAATGTGATCTACTGGCCGGCTTAGAGTCTCAATTGGATCGGCAAGCCCAACTGCCTTGATCATTTTTTGGAACCATTTCAATAAGGCACGAGTCTGAAATAACAGCTACTCCTAACCATCCACCCATTCTCATCACTACCTATCGACATATCACCTATATAGGCATTGCTCATGGTCCTCCTTGTGTAGGGTCAGTCCTTGCTTATATACAATCTGACCCCAGCCATTACAATAAGATGGCTGACCCTAAGTTGGTAGTATTACTACTAGCTTATAGGAGATGCTTCGGCCCAACACGAAGAATATGATTCATTAAATGCGACTGCGGCTGAAGTCCTCGAATCAACTTACATGTGTACATTTATATCGTCCTTGTTATGTAACTTTCACGTTCCATTAAGTACGCATCTGAAGGCGGAGCACTGTTAAGAATGGCTATGGGCAACCCCGTTCGAGCCCTGCTAGTACCTCTGTTGTAAATAAATGTATAGGAATCCAGCTTAGAATTCACTACATACCGTACTAGTCTGGGAAATTATAAACTTACTATGCGTCTTCATATCGAAATTGGTTCTACATCCCTGTCTCTAATACTACTTGTTATATTTGCCTGTTTGACCAGCCACTTGATTAACCCGCAGTTAGCACTCTAAATCCTATAAGATAACTTCTTAGTTGATACTTGAAGCCAAGTTGATGCCCAGGGTCTTGCTTCGGCAACCGCAGCTACCTATATGTTGTGGATACGGAGACAACGTACCGAAACCACCCCGGGTTTGCATTCACAAGAATCTGTGAAAGCTGTAGCTCACACGTTCGATCACTAGCACTCCATACACGTGGTTGAATATGATACATAATGGAATGCATGGTGAAGCTTTATAGCAAAAACACGTTGCTCTGGGCTCTGGGCAAGGCCGACGTTGCGAGGTAGTAGAACAAAGCATATACTATGGAGTTCATCTGCTACTGGGGACTACAACAACGCTGACGTGAAAGGGACGCTACTCCCTACATTATAAGCTTAACTTAGAATGATGAACAATGAGGTAGCTAGCGCAGACAGGGACGGGAATTGCGACAATACATATCTAATGACTTTTTAGTTTAGGGCAGCTTGAAGACTGTTTCGTAGAGTAAATAGTCAGAGGACTGTTCGCACATGATGTGCATAAGACTAAAGTAGCCAGATTGTATATTTTCAAGTATGGACTATAGTAGAATCTTGAGCCGTTGTCGTTAAGTGTTCCAAATAACTACTCTACCATCGACACCGCTCGCTTCATGATATGTTAGCTGGCGGAATGAATTTGTGACGGTCTGGGGTATGGCTTACTGCTAAATTTACTAACGGATCCATTGCTCCCCTCATATGCACGGAGTGTCGTGATGGTGTTTTGGTGGACCGTCTTCAGCTGGGTGTCATCTTTGACTTTACCCTTCAGGTCCATCTGCTTGAACATGTTCAATGCAGAATCCTCTCGGGCGTCACTGAGGCCGGGTCTCCCCTTGGCCTCCAGAGTCCCAGTAAGCTGCCATCCCGAAGGGCCGCCTTGGAAACGAAAGGCTTCGCAATCGTATCCGGCCGCAATGATCTCGTCCTCGCCGTTCCAGATCATGCTCATGAACGGTAGCAGCTGAGTGCTGATGCTAACCACGGCTTGTGGTGGCTGTTCCGGACCCGAGGGGTAAACGACGGTTATGCTGCTGTCGTGCGCGGCAAAGGCCAGGGCGTTTCCGCTCGGCGAGAAAGCCACCGAGTGTACCCAGCCAGCAGAGTTGTTCAAGTACTCGCCGCAGACTGTGTTGAAAGGTAGGCGTTCGCCCCAGACGCTGGGCTCGGGACGGGCATCAACGCCCTTGATAAAGCTCGAGAAAACCCTAGCGTGAGCATCGGTTGAACCAGCAGCCAGCAGAACTGAGTTCGGATGCCAGTTGACCGTGGTGATGGTGCTGCGGATAGGCTTTTTCAGATGCTTTGAAACCCACCAATCGTTTTCCTCCTCGAAGTAGCAGATGGCGATGACACGGTCGCCGGAGCCGACAGCGAATTTGGTCTCAGAAGGCGACCAACGGACAAAGGTAGCAGCTCGGGCAATGCGAAGGAGAACGAGGGTGGGCTTGTAACCGGTAGGAGAGGGCTCCCAGACGAGGGCGTTTCGGTCTAACGTAGGGATGTCAGATTTGGTCCTTCAGTAGACAACAGGTCAGAGGGGGCAGTTGGAGGGGGAGATAGATATATACCTTGGGAACATGTGACGATGCGGCCGGTTTTCGGGGCAATGTCAACACTGGTGACGGTCTTATCATGGCCCTTCAGCTCATCCTTCAACTTGAAGGCATTGCCTGCTTTCCCATATAGCTCGACAGTTGTATCCTTGGCCACGGCCAGCGTCTGACGGTCTGCTGAGAACGAGTGGTCGGCAATGGGCCGGTGGAAAAGGTGGTGCACCTCGGGCGATGCCATTATCAGTAGGATCAGGAGGAGAGACCGGCGGTAGGAGTAACTCTCAACTACCACGACAGATCTATTTAACAAGGAGTAGGAGTATGTAGGTAGGTAGGTAGTTGAGGACTCGACGCGAGAAGGTTGGTGACGTGGGTGCGCTATTCAACCCACCCACTGTTCAAGGTGGGGGTCATACCTATCTACCTGTACGTACCTGATAATTATGGGTCGAAATGTATCCATCGGGACCTCATGGTTTCAGCATCCCCGCATGCCCCGATTAGAGAGAGTTTCTCTTTCGTGAATATCCGGACGCCTCAAGGCCTCTCTTGCCCGTGAGGACCAACCATAGCTTGGCTTGCAATCCACAACCTTCATTACCATCCTCCACTGTAGCTAGAACTGCGTCGACTGATCACGATATTCCAGCGTTCGCTTCGTTGTTCTCGTCATGTCCACCGCTCTAGCTGCTCGCGCGGCGCCAGCCAAGCCTGTAATCAAAACACCACCTATTCCCCCAAACCAGACGTATGTTGCCGGCAATGCAATTCCATTGATGACGAGATAGCTAACATTATTCTTCCGCAGTCTCTATGTCACAAGCCTGCCGTCCGCAAAGATTAATAAGGGCGATCTGAAGACAGCCCTTTACCTCCTGTTTTCTACCTACGGCCCTGTCCTCGATGTCGTCGCCTTGAAAACCGAAAAAATGCGTGGTCAGGCGCACATCGTCTTCCGCGATACCCATGCTGCCACACAGGCCATGAGGTCTCTAGACGGCTTCCAATTTTTGGGCAAAGAACTTGTATGCCTGGGTCCTACCCCGAGTCGTGAGGAACCCAGCACGGCTAACCGCGATTTTGCTTGCAGAAAATACAATATGCGAAATCCAAGTCAGATACCATCGCAAAGCTCGACGGCACTTATAAGTTGCCTGGCTCAGCTGCTGCCAATGTCGAGATGACCGAGATTCAACAAAGCATCTTCAATGCCCCGGCGCCTACGTCATCTACCACTTCAGTCGCTCCTTCATCACATACCCTGCCGCCAAAACCGCCTCAGGTAACCAACGTGCCTATTGCAAAAGCCCCGAGCCCTGATAACCGTGGTCAGAAACGGCTTCGTGACGAGGAAGAGGAAGAGGAAGAGGAGGAGAGCGATGAGGACGTGGCAATGGAAGAGGATAGCGATGATGAATGAGGGACGCGCCAATTGTTACCTTCTGGCTGCAGCCCACTGTTTACATCTGCTGGCCATCTAGTGGCATGTACCACAGTCTGGTGTATTGTCTACGGCTGAAACTGGCTTCACGCTTGACCCATTGCCATCTCCTTGGGCACCCACAGTCCTACGCAGCCCCCCACCAAACCGAGCCACACAGTGAGATAGTCTTCCTTGGGACAGTCGAATTGAGCCATGGCGTCGCCGAGCAAACACGGGTGTACGAAGAATGTCGGCACGCCCGTGATAGGATGGTGCTGTAGGCCTGATATTAGTCTGTGAGGTAGAGGCAATGGAAACCCCCATGAAGAGTGCGTTGTTGACTCATACAGCACAGGTGAATTACTTACCTCGATGGAGATACCTCCTATGGCGCCCTGGCCGCGGAGAGCATGTTTGAACTGATCAGGCACCAAACGTCGGAAGACGGTATCGATATCGAGCGGCGATTCGTCGATTGGCATATTGTGTAAACTAAACCAGAGACATGGCGCACGGTATGTTGGGTGAAGATGAATCTCGTACACGGCGTAGCTCGACTGAAAGCTCGCTCTTGGCGAATATCGAAGGGCCTCCTGGTAGGGAATGCATGTTAGATGGGTAATGCAAAGCACGGAAGTGCAGCACTAATAAACGCCTGATGCGACGAACCTTGTCGGCTTCCTCCAAGTCTATCATCGTACTGTCAGCTGTGGACTCTCGCGTGGACTGTCGTTTGGACCGTCGAGTCGGGACCGAAGGCTCGCCCAAAGCCACATTGCTGAAGTGGGATGCGAGTTGGTCATCGACCTCGTTAGCCTCGAACGGTTTGGTGATTTGTAAGAAGGTGACTAGGTCGGCGTGCGAGGTTGCAGAGGTATCTAGAGCTGTGTGGAGGTTGAGACGCCATTGCTTGCGAAGGGGTCCTAGAGTGGCCTGGCAGTACTTCACGTCAAGATAGTGGCAGACCTCGGCAAATTCCTCGTGGGTGAGGAAAGGGTAGCATCGGTAGGTTGAGCGG
The DNA here is from genome assembly GCA_022495115.1 of Xylaria castorea. NCBI lineage: Eukaryota > Fungi > Ascomycota > Sordariomycetes > Xylariales > Xylariaceae > Xylaria > Xylaria castorea. The sequence goes on along the minus strand of MU382630.1, from coordinate 226,550 downwards.
TTGTGAACGCCTGTGGCCATGCTCATTGGGGTCCCCACGGATTGGTGGGATGGTCGAGAATATGACGAGACGGAGTTGGTCATGATAACTTCTAGTGTGGTGACTACAAACCCATGCGGATGTGATGTCACGTTTGATATGAACCCAGGAGTGTAAATAGCAACCTTGGCGTCTGTGGAATACCTAAGCACAGCGAGGTATGAGTTGTGCCCTCGGGCACAGGGACACACGTCGAGCTTCCACCTTTTCGTTGTCTACTGGTTTTTATGGTGGTTTGGCAGATCCAAAACTGCCCCAGCAAGACAACATTCAACGAGGGGCACAATAATGCAAGGTTGGAGGGGTCCTTTGCGTACATGCTCGGCGGGTAGGTAGGCTCGCACTTACCGGCGGTGGTGTATACACAAATGTATGCATTAGGTACCTTAGTAGGTACTGTACTTAAGTACTGTAGGTACTGGGAAGTGGCTGAAGGCATCGGTGGCTGGAAAGGGAGCCTGCAAACGCGCACCCAAGCCTAATCCATCTACAGTAGATCTGCCCACTCAGTTACCTATTGACCCCTGCTGTTTTTGTGCTATCAATACGTAGGTAGCGTCAGGTACATAGATACTAAGATTTCAATTGATTCGTTAGATCTACCTTACTGCGTACTTTGTCATACTGTAGTACTCGTCAGCTATCAAGTATCAACTTACTGTATTCGCTTTCGTATACTACAATTTAAGTATGAAGTACAGTAGTGTCTACACATGGCAAATTGCCTACGTGCTCCAGATACCTCTGAGCATTACTACTATGTTACAGATCCTGTCCTAGGAATACAGTAGGTAGTGTCTGCAACCACACCTTGTTCATGGCAAATGGTTTAGCTGTCCTCCTTGGACCAAAGAGCCAACGCCAAGCCGCTTCTTGCAGACTAAAGTCACTCTTGATAGCAGGTACTTCATAGAATGACAGATATGGAGAAGCAGCCTGCTAATGGCTAGGTCTAATAGTCCGGACCTAACTTAAGCTACCTGTCCTACAAGGTACCCATGTTAGCGACCGTAACTCGGCTCAGATGCTTGACGGCTTCCTTTGCCGGTACTTTTGTTCTCCTCGAGTGCTGGCAAGACAGACTAGACCTTTGAATACAGGTATGAAGGTAAAGGGCGAGATGAAAGCGTAGCACAGGATGATCGTCGCATGTCCTTGTTCTTCATCGTAACCGTCTAGCTTAGGAGAGGGGCCTCCAATTGGATTCCTACCACAAGCTGGGTTGGCGCGATACTTGTGATACTGCTGTACTGAAGTAGTACTGCTCTCCTTTGACTCTGGGTAGGTAGCTACGATAGCCGTGAATCAGCACATTTGGGCATCTTGACTTATGGGTTACAGTCAAACACTGTCCAGTTCGATACCGCGCTTCCACCCTCGTCGCCCTTCGTCCTCGATTGCCGCATCTTCCATCTTTTCCAAGCCAACATCACGCCCACGTCCACGGCCGCGGTCCCTTCGACATCCACCGAAATTGCGCCGTTGTCCGCCATACGACCTGCAGCCTCGGGCGCTGGTGCCAGACTTGCTTTGTGAGCATTCGAGGCTGGTATACGTGTTATTGGAAAGGGCAGGCCAACCGTCGGCTTCTTCGACATGTCCTTCTCTGTCCCGAGACATGCGCCCTCTTTCAATCATCCGCAGAGGGTAATCGAGGATCACGTTTGGGGCAACACAGCCGTCGCACGTGGGCCAAACAGCAAGAACGGGCCCGGCGGAGGCATCTTCGGTGGTGTGCAAGACCGCCTTTTCGAGAACCGAAATGCCTTGCCCATGTACAAGGACAAGCCTTACGCATATCCGCCTTCCCAGCGCCACCGGCCGCTCTGGAGGCGAAAGCGGACCTTTGGCTTTGTGCTACTACTCGTGTCGCTGCTGTACTACTTCGGTGCCTTTCAGCAGCATCATGACACTGTTATCTCTCCCTGGACTTGGCTTACCTCGTCATCCGAGTCTGGGAAGTCTGTAGATTGGCTGGGTCGCCGCCAGCGTGTGGTTGAGGCCTTTACTCTGAGTTTTGATGCGTACTCACGATACGCCTGGGGTTACGATGAGTTCCACCCAATTTCCAAGAAAGGGAGACAGATGGCTCCCAAAGGCATGGGCTGGATCGTAGTAGACTCTTTGGATACGATGATCCTGATGAACCTCACATCCCGTGTTGCCCATGCGAGGGAGTGGATATCTAATTCGTTGACGTATGATCAAAATCAGGATGTGAGCACGTTTGAAACTACCATCCGTATGCTCGGAGGTCTGCTATCTGCTCATTATCTCTCCAATGAATACCCGGGTCTCGCACCCATCGCCGACGACGATTCCGGCGCACCAGGGGAAGATCTTTACCTCGAGAAAGCCAGAGATCTGGCTGATCGCCTTGTAGTAGCCTTCGATTCTCCTTCTGGTATTCCTTACGCTAGCGTCAATGTCGGCAAATATGAGAGCCTCCCCGCCCATGATCAGGGCGGTGCCTCGTCTACTGCCGAGGCAACTACTCTACAACTAGAGTTCAAATATCTTGCCAAGCTGACAGGTGAGAAAGATTTCTGGGATAAGGCAGAGAAAGTGATGGAGGTCGTCGATAATAACGCTCCCGAGGGCGGACTCGTACCCATCTTCATAAACCCTGCTAGTGGTGAATTCCATGGCGAAAATATTCGGCTAGGAAGCAGAGGGGATTCGTACTACGAATACTTGATCAAGCAGTATCTTCAGACGAATAAGCAGGAGTCTCTGTATCTTGATATGTGGGATGAGAGTCTCCAAGGAGTTCGTGATCATCTCGTCACCTACACCGAGCCTTCGAAGTTTACGATCATCGGTGAACGTCAATCTGGTTTGGGTGGTTCATTGTCGCCTAAGATGGATCATCTAGTCTGCTTTTATCCCGGAACGATTGCCCTCGCTGTGACGGGAGGGCTGACCGAAGCGGAGGCGAAGAAGCGTAAATCTTGGACAAGGAAGAACGAGGCTGATATGCAGCTAGCCAGAGAGCTGATGCAGACTTGCTGGGGCATGTATAAGTATATGGCTACGGGCTTAGCCGCCGAAATCACCTACTTCAACATTGCCAACCCGCCTCTGCCCGAGTCCGCTCCCCATCAAGCCCCGTCCGACTTCGATGATGATCCTGAGGCGGAGTGGCGCAAGGATTTCAGTGTTCATTCATTGGATGTTCACAACCTACAAAGACCCGAGACAGTGGAGAGTCTATTCTACATGTGGAGAATCACGGGCGAGATCAAGTATCGCGAATGGGGTTGGGAGATGTTCAAGTCATTCATGAACTACACAGCGGTTCCGGACGGCGGAGGTTTCTCCAGTCTTTCAGATGCCAACGTAATACCTCCCGTGACCCGCGACAACATGGAAAGCTTTTGGTTGGTGAGTATTTTTGTTGTACCTGCCTCGTTCAGATGAGAGATGATTCTAAGCTGATGATTACAGGCCGAAACCCTGAAGTATTTCTACCTCCTTTTCTCGCCAAATGACCTACTTCCGCTGGACAAAGTGGTTCTTAATACAGAGGCCCACCCCTTTCCACGATTCGATCTGGGCCCAATACTCTCGACGGGATGGCAGCGGAAGCCAAAACCCGTGAAGACCACGGCGGCTTAATAATACAACTGGCTATCTGAACCTTCGTTAAGGGCTCTAATTTGGTTTCTATAACCAACTTCTGTATCTTCCCGCTAGCGACACAAAGTTACTAGTGCATCAGCTGTGTACCATCTATAGCAAGGTGATAGCAGCAACTACTCAGGCGGCTGTTCCCTGCCGTTCTGGTGATGTCTACAGTCGCACTCTGTCTGCGTTCATAAGAGACAGGAGTGGAAAGAATTGGCAACACTAAAACCCTGAATTATGCTCAAAGATGAGGCGTGGATGGGGAAAATGAAACGCATGTATATATTACAGATGGCATTATGATCTACTTTGGCATATATTGTGCGGGGTGCATCGACGACGCATGAGAACACTATACCAAATGGATTCGTACACGTTCTAGCTCCGATAAGTGAACACCACCCTCGATCCTCGAATTCGTGATCGGGTGGCTGGGCTCTCTCTCTCTCTCTCTAAGTAAAGCCGCGCCTCAAGGATCCAGCCGTTTTACCTATCACCGCCATCATCCCAAAATGGAACAGCACACACACTCCTGATTGGTACCGACATCTGGAGATAGGCACATACCTATGTATATGCTGACAGGCCACCAATCAGCTTGGTCGGCAGCCCAGCCGCAGACGCATCCACTGATAGACAAGACAATGGCAGCTCAGGTTCCATAATTGATACCGCCGTCTTGGTGATGGCATTGCATGTTACTTGGATCTTAAGCTTACTACTACCCACAAGGAAGGTACCTATGCTGTACAAAGTACATGTAGTGCGACACCCACTATCTGTCAGCTCCACATGTATACTACTCATACCATCAATCACTAGGTAGACTAAGGTAACAACGGACGATATCTCAAAGCAAATGAACGAGCTCCCAATACCGTCAATAGCATACCTAGTCCAAACATTATCTAACCTGTACCAACAATCATATATTTTCCTAATTTGATCTGAGAGCAAGACAGTAGAATTAGAAGCACATTCGAAAGCCGTATCCCGCCTCTCTGTAACCCCTCCCGCTATCCGTTCTCGCCGTCGCTCTATTCCTCTGTTCCTCCTATCTCTCTTCTGCGACAGAACGAATTCCCGCCCCAGCGGCGGTCGCCGCTCCTCCTCCTCGAATCGCCCACCATGCCGTCCTCTTATAGCAGCCGCGATATCGAGATGAACATGTTCCCTATCAAGGAGGACTCGCTGGCCCCCGCTAGCAGCTACACCATGCGAGAGCCTTTGTATGATGAAATCGCTCCTCCCAGCGCCCTCGGTCACTTCATCGACGGCTTCCGACGCGATCCGACCCAGCGCATCACGCCAAAAGACCCCCTGAACGAGATACACGCTGCTGAGGCTGCCCAGCTTTACCGGCCGATCCTCGGCAGGAATGGGACACCTCCTCATTACTACGATCTGCGGCTGGCCACCCTGCAGACTGCCCAGTCGCATCTTGCGCGGAAGTTGAAGGGCCGGCATCTGCAGATGATTGCGATAGGTGGCTCCATAGGTATGTATGGGTGCTCGTCAATGGTGCAAGGAGACTCTCTGCTGACTTGGCTGCCCCCCTCACAGGAACTGGCCTGTTCGTCGCATCCGGCCGTGCTCTCGAAAGCGGAGGCCCGGCCTCGGTGCTCCTGGCCTACTTCATCATCGGCACCATGTTGTACTGTACCGTTCAGGCATTGGGCGAGCTTGCCGTCACGTTTCCCGTTGCCGGCTCCTTTTCCGCCTACTCGACCCGTTTCCTTCACCCCTCCTGGGGGTTTGCTATGGGTTGGAAGTACGTTTTTTGTTATCCCGTCTCTTGGTGCTCCTCGGTCACTAATTGGGCCACTATCTAGTTATGCCTTCCAATGGCTCATTGCGCTTCCCCTCGAAATCATATCTGCGTCTATTGTCACTACCTACTGGAATGATAGCCTGAATAAGGCAATTTTTGTCACCATATTTCTCTTCGCTATTGTCTCGATCAATTTATGTGGTGTCAAGGGCTATGGTGAAGCTGAGTTCATATTTGCTATCATCAAGGTCACCGCCGTCATTGGCTTCATGTGGGTGTCCTCCCTCTTTAATCAACAATATATCCGTTCTCTAACTTTTGCGTTTCCTTTAATATAGCTTATTGGGTATTGTGCTCAACATTGGTGGTGCCCCTGGTGAAGGCTACATCGGAGGTCGCTACTGGCGAGATCCTGGTGCCCTTCATAACGGCTTCAAGGGCCTGTGCAGTGTCTTTGTCACGGCCGCTTTCGCCTTTGCGGGCACTGAACTCGTCGGTCTCGCCGCCGCCGAAACTGCTAATCCGCGCAAGTCGCTCCCTACGGCTATCAAGCAGGTCTTTTGGCGCATCACGCTATTTTATGTAGTCGCGCTAACGCTAATTGGACTTCTTGTACCCTACAACGAGTCACGGCTCCTCCTTAACGAGGATATCCCGGCAATGGCGTCGCCTTTCGTCATCGCCATCGAGAATGCAGGGATCGATGTCCTTCCCTCAGTCATGAATGTGGTCATCCTCATTGCTGTGCTCTCCGTGGGAAATTCGTCGGTCTTTGGGTCTTCGCGGACGCTTGCAGCGTTGGCCGACCAGAACCAGGCGCCTCGGATTCTGTCCTACGTCGACCGCAAGGGGCGGCCGTTGGTTGCCATCATGGTTTCTTCTTCGGTGGGATTCCTCGCGTACCTCGCCGATCTGGAGAAAGAGGGCGAGGTGCTCGACTGGCTCGTCGCCATCTCTGGCCTTTCCTCCATCTTCACATGGGCGTCGATCTGTCTGGCACACATCCGATTCCGGCGAGCGTGGGCCGCCAAGGGCCACAAAGTCTCCTCGCTGGCCTTCCGGTCGCAGGTCGGCGTATTTGGCTCTTGGTTAGGCCTCATCATCAACATACTCATCCTGATCGCCCAATTTTGGATCGGTGCGTGGCCCGTCGGATATGATAAACAGTCGTCGGCGGACCTTGCCAAGAGCTTCTTCCTCGTCTACCTCGCGGCACCCATCGTCGTCATCTCCTTCTTGGGGCACTACTTCTGGCACAAGACGTCGTTCGTCCGCGTTGCGGACATGGATGTGGACACGGGCCGCCGCGACTTCAACCTGCCCATCCTGATTGCCCAGGAGAGGGAGGAGAGAAAGAGCTGGCCTACGTGGAAAAAAGTGTATAAATACATGTGTTAGGGCTCCTTAAGAGAAGAGCCTGCTTTTTTAGATTGTGACATATCTCGGTCGTTTGATGACCTTTTTAGATATGCCTTGCCTACGATTTTACGTGTTTGTTTCGTCACATGATGTCTATACGGGAAGACAGCGAAGATACCAAGGGAACCCGAGTTACGGGGCGGTGGAAGAAATATTTCTGGGAAAGGCGTTGGGAGCATGTAGTCTTGTTTTGTCTTGAGTAAAGTGAAGAGTTGAAGGAGAGAGAGGACAGAGCGATCCTAGAAGCTAGCGTAGCTAGGAAATGAAGCGTGAATGGATATCAGATAGTAGTTGACCGCCCTACCCTAGCATGATTAAATAAGATACAATGGTATGACATTGAGAGAAACAAGATCATCATTATTTGCTACTATGATGTCTCTCGATCCCCACGCCTAGAGCTAAACAGACAGTACAATACAATACATGTAAGCCAATTCCTACAGTATTGGACAATGGAGCTGCTATCTATCTGGAAACCACGAAAAACAGACAAGGCAGCCTGTAGCTTTAGGGGGGGTTGTATACCTAGAAAAGAAGGCTCACTGTACAATCCAGTAGCAAGAAAATCCCGCGGTGTGCGTCACCCATCTTGTTTTGTTCGACACTTCAAGCCTGCAATTGGAGCAAATCCTGCCCCTTATTTTGTACATACTCCAGTCGAGCGACATGATCAACTTCTTTACAGTAGCCATGAGTTACATGGCAACCAGGCTAAAGCCCATAACGATTAACCTGGACAAGAAGGGAAAAGGACTGGGAATGTCGAGGCCCCGTCTTCATGACTCGTATAGTAGCGTGACTGGTCATTATAAGGAAAGAAGCGCCGGATGGTATATCTGTCAATGCCCTCCAAGTGCTCGTTCAGCGCATCGAGGCATCCCGGGTCGCCTAGAAATCCCAGTTGAAGCCACCGGTCTTGGCAGCAGGAGGTTTTCTCCCAGGGACAGGCTTAGTAGCCTGCGTGTCATCCTCATCACTGAAAAACCAGTTTCGGGAAGAGCCTCTGCCACCACCCATCCCATCACCTCCAATGGCGATGCCACGGCCGTCGTTAACCTTCGAACCATTCCTGGTAGCCGCTGGCTTGTTCTCCTTCTGTACGGGGGATTCATCATAGGCATCCCAATTGGATTCCATCATCTTGACAGCTTTCTTGCGGTCGTCGCTTACGGTGGCTTTAGCCTCAGCCTTGTCAGGTGATGGGTTATCATTCATGGCCCAGTGTGCATCGAAATCTCGGCCACGGTCCTTCCTATTGGTAATAGTTCCGAGTGGCTGCGCTCCTTCAGCTGACGGGGCCGCGTTAGGTTCTTCATCGTATAAGTTGTTCTGGTATAAGCCCAGTCCATTATTATGAGTGGAACCACGGGGCCGTGCAGGGCGACTGTCAGCCGGCGTGTCTCCGTCATCCACAAACTCAAAATGCGTTTCGGCATCGCGACGAGCTTTGCTCTGTTGCGGTATCTGTGAAGTCTCGCTATGCTCCGGGTCCCATTGGTGAGCTTCCTGATGGCGAAGGACTTTGGTTGGCTTGACCTTGGCGGGAGTAACGAAGTCATCGAAGGACCACTGGCTATTGTGCTTGGCCTTCCGTGGAGTTAGGTCTGGTAGCGGGGCGTCCTGGTCCTGGTCCTGGTCCTGGGGATCAGACCCGTCTGCAAATTCGAAATGGCTATATTTCGCCGGGTGGGGCCGGTAGAAGCGATCTGCGGATTTAGCATCTTCAAGTGAATCGTTGTGATTCTCGGCTTCGTCTACTTCGAACAAACGACTGGGCTGGAAGTTTTTGCCAGCGCCAGCCTTGGGCGCGATCGACTGGCCACGAACCGTCTCTGAGGACTCGGGGCCGCCGACTGGCTCATCCCCCAAGATCTCGGCGAAGTCGCGTTGTCGTGGTCGGGGACCCCCTCGAGGTGCAACAGCCTTGTTAGGTGAAATGGACCGCTGTCGTCCAGTACTAGGCGAAGGAGGGGCATCGTCAGGTTCATCGCCTAGAATCTCGTTAAAGTCGCGCTGTCGCGGTCGAGCCCCACCTCTAGGAGAGATGACGGACGCCAAGGTTCTTTCTCGCTCCTCGCGTGACTCGAATAGTGAAAGAGAAGCGTGGGGATCCCGTGTAGCGTTAGTCGACTTGCCTCGGGAGTGATCTGGAACCGTGGTGGACGGTTGGGAAGTAAAGGGGCTTGTGCCAGTAGCAGACTTGACGCAGTTTCCAATCATCTTAATCTGCTCCATGCTGTCGCGAATGGGCCAATTGCGACCCGTCTTGCCGATGATGTCGAGTTGTTTCAGCAGGGCGCCCTGGTCCCAGCTCTGACGAATGTTTAGAATTTTGCCCCCACTGTCGAAGGCAACTACATGCATCTAAGGACAAGGCGCGAAGTCAGCAATTTGGGTCGGGCTATGAACATTGCTGGCGCAAAGGACAAGGAAGACTCACGATGGGGAGATAGACAGTGCGATCAGCGAGGAAGTTATCGTCAAGAGCCGGCAAGTAAGAAGCGCCTGAGGTGAGGAATTCGAGGCCTGTCTCGATCTCAGCAGCGATAGCATTCTCGCCGTGAACGAGAGAGAGGACGTTCTCCCTCTTCTTGTTGATCTGCTGTCGCAAGGTGTTGAGGTGTTGAAGGATGTCGGAAGCGCCTTTAAAAGTCGTGGTAGTTGTGATGTAGTTCAGGGTCGCGTTCTCAGCCAGGTGGGAGGAACTGGGAGCAGCGAGAAACTGCTGATACGCGGCTGCCAAAGCCATGATGGAGGCTTAAACAGCAATCGGTCGACGCGGGCAATGGCGATACCAAGAGATGACTTAGACGGTGGGCATCAGAAGTCAAGCAGACCAAAAAGAAAACCAGTGTGCTGAGCAATGGTTGGTATTATTTACAGGTGCAAGACAAGGCAAGATCAGACTGTTTTGGAAGAGAAAGTAATGAAGTATTGTTTACAAGAACGCAGCCACTTGGACCTTGCTATCACAGAGGGTGGAAGGAGAGAGAGGGGAACGCGCTAGCAGAGGGGACATATAAGCCGAAGTAAACAAAGAAGAGGAAGAAGCGCACAGCCAAACGCAGGAGCAGTACTGTACTGACAGAAGAAGGAGCGAAACTTGGATATTATGGCAAGTCAGTACATGCAGTAACTACCTAGTCTAGTCTACACTATAGTACTATTATTCCGCAGTGGTGACTCTGCCCAGGTGGTGAGCATCAGGACCGCCTGCCCCACTGCGCTACTGCGCTGCTTCATGCGCGTCACAGGGATCTAAGATATCTAACTGTCACTAGGCTACCAAAACTGCCATGACTGCTGGGCTTACTCCGTTCCTTCGGTACTTGGTGGGTCATACAGCGAGTTGGGTTCGATTCCTTCCAGCGCTATATGTGTATGGCTCATCTTCGGTACCTCCATACAGGCTACCTACGCGCATACATGTATGTACCTACTTATAACTAACTTACGGGCTGGAGTTGTGCAAACATGAACCTGGAACACTTCAACATGGCCAAGACGGCGCAATGCAGGTACACAGCCTACCCAACACCGTACCTACCTACCTACTGTACATACCCCTAACATACGCTCTAAGGGTCTTTCCCCGGCACGTATTTAGCCTCTAATCAAGTCAGATTTCACCAAACTACGTACAAGTATGTAGCAACCTTTACCTACTGTACTTACCTACCATACTTACCTACCATACTTATCTACCATTAAATGGATAGTTAGCCAGGCGCCTACCTGGGTATGTACAGAGCAGAAGGTCGAAGTGACTGCGGACCTCAGCAATACTGCCCAGGTGTTTCAATCGTTAGCCTAAAAGCAATCTGAGCAAACCCCAGATACACTACACATACGTAGTAGCACTAACGATTCAGTACGGCTGCACAGTACCCTATTAGCACACATCATACTGTTTCTTGCTGTACAGTAAGTAATGTTATGTTTCTTTTAACTACTGTCGGAAGAGCAGCTGTCTTAAATAGGCAGGCTAGAGGATGGGCGTTTCACCATTGCGGATAGATTTACAAGGCATATTACCCAGGTCGGGTTTCATCACGCACCATAGGGTGTAAGCACATAGCTTCAAAGTAGATGCCTCCAGCTTGTATGAAATAACGCCTTAATATGATCTATCTACCTGAGTGCTTATGTAGAAACTAACTAGACAATTGAACGACCCTGATATACCTACCTTGAGAAATAATCAGAGTCCTCCGTATCTGCTTAGGTAGGTATCAATGAACGGCAAAGTTCGAAGTGATATGAGGTGCCAAGTAGTTTTAACCAGGTACCTAGTAGAAAACCTACCTGCCTCCGTATTAGCAAGTACTAATGGTGCAGGCCAAGCTTCAAACGCTCTACGTCTATACTACACTAATGCTTAATATGGCATACCTGTCTCTTAAATACACAGATAAATGTAAGACAGATCACATATATATATATATATATATATATATATATATATATGTCTTAGTTAGATCAACCAACACACATCCAGATACCTAGGTACTTAAGATAGGTAGGCACCTTAGGCACAAATACCCTAATAACAGTGCATCCATTTATAGAGTATATTCGAATCGCGGTGCCCATACAAAAACCTAGTACTTAACGTACTGATTTGGCTAAGTCGTAGTCCAGGTACCGACAAACCCGAACTGGGAGACCCAATGAACATTGAATGAATTTCCCGGCTTGGGACCGTACTTATACACCAAAAGCTACGGCAGGTACGCACCTAACGACCTGAATACGGTGTAGTGTGCATGCGCCGGGTTCTGTTATCAGTGACGCGGCGCAGAAGCTGAGGACGCCTGTCGTGCCAGCGTGTTGATCCACGCCACCGTCTTCACCATCACCATCACCGTCCTACTCTAAATTCGAGAAATTAATCGAGAACACCTGCACCTACACACCATCCGCAGTATTCACCAGGCATTCTCCCCATCCAATTCTTTACCTACCCCGTATTTTAGCTTAATACCCGTATCGTTACCATCTATCTATCCCATATGCCAGCCCAGGTACTTCCGATAAGAGCTATTTCTCGGTTGTCGTCATCATCATCGGCAACATCAACCCTACCTATCATCGACATCACCACCTTCTCCCCACTATAGTCCAGCTATCCGCTCTCCTACCCGTCGACTAGTCCTGCTATGCTTGCTCCGTCTCCCCCGCTTACATTCGTAGCACCATGAGATCGTCCGGATCTATGGGTGCAGCCGCCTCGGCGTGGTGGTTCGCCCTTCTCCTAGCCACCTTATTCTCGACCGTATACGCAAAAGACGAACCCACCATCGCCGTCAAAGAGTTCAAGAGCCTTCCGACCTCCCCTCGCTACTTCCCAGGCTCTAATGTTGTCCTGCTTCAAGAGGCCGAGAGCCCTCGCACCGTTTGGCGATCCACCGATGGCGGTGTCACATGGGATAAGGCTAAAGGCATCGACCATGAAAAGAGTATCGCTCTTATTATGCACAAGTACGACCCGAGTCGCGCATACGTGCTGACGCTTGGGAACGTACACTGGAAGACGGCAGACAAAGGGAAAACATGGGAGGAGTTCCATACCAGCGCCTACACCAGCGACTTTGACTATACTGTTGGTAACTGGATGGTCTTCCACGCCGACGACCCGGACAAGATCTTGTTCACCGGTATGGAATGTGAGGGCCTCTTCTGCGAGGAGCTCACCATGTATACCACCGACGGCTTTGAGAAGAAGGCACAGTTGCTCCGCAGGCAAACACAGGGCTGCTGGTGGGCTAAGTCATCTCCGATCTTCACTACGGGCGATTCTGACCTCGATGCCGCTCGAACGCTATGCATCGTAAGATCAGGCATATTCTCACCCTCGGACGAGAACCGTCTCTATATGTCAGATACCTATTTTAAGGCTCTTGACGGTGGCGATGCGCTTGATGAAAAGGAGCCCAATTTGAATGGCAATGGACCAGTTCAGGGCGTCCTTAACCTTGTCGAAGTAAAGAAATACTTGCTAGCAGCTACAACTTCCCCTAAAAGCTCTGAAATGGCCCTTTTTGTGACTGACGATACCCAAGTCTGGCATCGCGCCGTCTTCCCGCAAGATCACCCGCTCGTCGAATCTGGATATACTGTTCTGGAAAGTACCAATTACAGCATTCAAATCGATGTTCGCTCGAACAAGCGCACATCGGCACCCATGGGTACATTGCTCACTAGCAACTCCAACGGCACTTACTTTACGAGGAATATCGAGCATACAAACCGCGATCAGAGGGCAGCCGTCGATTTCGAGAAGGTCACTAAGATTCAGGGTATTTTCTTAGTCAACCGAGTTGACAACTGGGAAGAGGTTGAAAAAAAAGAGGCTGCGAAGAAGATAAAGACATCTATCACTTTTGACGACGGCAGAACATTCGGAGCGGTTAAAACCGGCGATGATGAGATTCACCTCCACTCTGTCACAGAAATCAACAATGTCGGACCAATCTTTTCAAGCCCAGCACCAGGTCTAGTGATGGGCAATGGTAATCGTGGCAAATATCTGAAAGATTATTGGGAGTCTACTCTTTTTATCTCTGACGATGCTGGGGACACCTGGGCCCAGGGACCCAAGGGCCCGCATAAATACGAATTTGGTGACCAGGGGTCCATCCTCTTGGCTGTCGAGGATAGTGAGAAGGTAAACGTACAGGAGATCAAGTACTCGTTGAATCATGGCAAAAACTGGACAACGACCAAGCTACCCGACGACCTCAGTATCCGCCCCTTGACTCTCACAACAATATCAGACTCGACCAGTCTAAAATTCGTACTTGTTGCTAAGACAGGCTCCAAAGAGTCACCTGGCTATTGCGTAGTGTCCATCGATTTCGATGGTATACACGAAGACACATGCAAAGAGAGCGATATGGAAGAGTGGTCCGCCCGGAAAGACGTTGATGGTAATCCTACTTGTGTGATGGGGCACACCCAGAAGTTCAATCGGCGTAAGAAAGATGCGAAATGTTTTATCAAAAAAGAGTTTAAAGAGCCAGTGGCAGAGACATCTCGTTGCGATTGTACGATCACGGATTTCGAATGCGATTTCAATTTTATTCCAGACGGCGATGAATGCAAACCTCAAGGTCCGGTTCTTGCTCCTAAAAATGCTTGCGAAGCGGATGACCCTGACGAAACGTTCATGGGCTCATCTGGTTGGCGGCTTATTCCAGGAAACGAGTGTAAGCGTACAGAGGGTGACCAGAAAGACAATAAGAAGGAGTGGAAATGCTCTGATGCCAGCTCACGTCCTAGCAACAGCAGTGGCGAGATCAGTGTCACTTACACATCATTTAAAGGGGGGTTTGAGCGGTTCGAAAAGCATTATCTCGAGCGCGGCGAGCTGAGTAGTTATGATGACGAGACAATCATCGCACGGCCTGAAAAGCTTGATGGGAACGGTGATATATTCATTACGCACGATCACGGCAAAACGTGGTCTACACCAAAGCAACTCAAGGACAAACACATTTACGCCATCGTCACCCATGCCTATGTCAAGGATATGGTCTTTTTTCTTACCACAAAAGACATAGTATACTATACGACTGATCGGGGCAAAAGCATTGATTCATTCGAAGTGCGATATCCATTAGATCGGCTAGGCGGCTCCCCACTCTCATTTCACCCAGATCACCCCGAGTGGCTTATATGGCGTGGCCAGAAATGCACTGATGACAGATGCTATCCCGAGGCTTTGCTTTCAACCGATCGTGGCGACCGCTGGGATACTCTGAAGCGCAATGTAGACCGGTGTGAGTTTACAGGCTCCAAGGCGTATAGTTTTCGCAACCAGTCACAAATCGTATGCTCTGCTAGAGCACATGAAAACAACGATATTGATGATAACCCGCTACAGCTGCTATACACAGATGAATATCCAAAATACGATTTTACGGTCGCTCTGAAGCACATCACAAATTTTGCTACCATGGCCGAGTTCATTGTAGTAGCGACCGAAAATCAAACAGAGGGCACACTAAGTGCCCTAGCCAGTCTAGATGGAAAGACTTATGCCCCCGCACACTTCCCACTCAACTTTCAGGTCCCTCTTCAAAATGCATACACTGTCCTTGAGAGTTCTACGCATGCCGTTAACCTTTTTGTTGCTACCGAAACTGAGAAGAGTCGGCGGTACGGCTCGATCCTTAAAAGCAACTCCAACGGTACATCGTATGTCATGAGCATCTCTGGTGTCAACGCTGACGATGACTGGTACGTTGATTTTGAGAAGATGCTGGGATTAGAGGGGGTGGTGCTCGTGAATACAGTAGCCAATCAGGACAGCGACTCGGAGCCGAAAAATCTTCAAACCAGGATCAGTCACAACGATGGAGCTCAATGGTCTTTTCTACCTCCTCCTCAGAAGGATGCTGAAGGCAAGCCGTACTCCTGTTCCGGCCGGGGGGGTGATCCATTTTGTGCGCTCCATATCCATGGTTATACTGAGCGAGCAGATCGTAGGAAAACGTACTCTTCCGAGTCCGCCATTGGGCTGATGTTCGGCATTGGAAATGTAGGGCCCATCCTCGGCAACGCAAAAGATGCCGATACTTTCATGACACAAGATGCTGGCTTGACTTGGAAGGAGGTTAAGAAAGGCAGTTGGACATGGTCGTTCGGGGATCAAGGCTCAATTGTTGTTCTTGCCCAAAGAAATACGAAAACTAAATCGGTCTCCTATTCGCTTGACCGTGGTGAATCGTGGCAAGACAAGGAACTCCATGACTCTGATGTTATCATCACTGACATCACCACCCTACGATCTGGGTCTTCCCGAAATTTTATCCTCTGGGGCTACAAGGGCAAAGAGCTATTCACAATTAACCTCGACTTCTCTGGCTTGACGGATAAACCTTGCGTACACGATGAGAATGACCCCGACAAGTCTGATTATGAGTTGTGGTCTCCAGAGCATCCGTTTCAGCCCAATAGTTGTCTATTCGGCCACAAGAACTGGTATCTGCGCAAGAAGAAGGATAGGACATGCTACAATAACCGAAAGCTTCAGCAGGTGTACGATTACGAGACTTGCGAGTGCACGCGACAGGATTATGAATGGTAAGCTAGTCGAAACCCAGATTGCCTGCCCCCGCCCTAAGGAGTAATATGAACTAATACAATACTACTTTGCAGTGATTATAATTACGAGCTAGACTCCCATAATTATTGCACACTTGTCGATGGCCTTCGTCCTAAGGATCCTTTACAAGTATGTCGGGATGATCCGGAAGCGATCGAGTATCATGAGCCCACGGGTCTCCGTCGTATTCCTTTAACGACTTGCAAAGGTGGTACCTTCGATCCAGACAATGTCTTTAAAGTCCACCCTTGTCCCGGTCATGAGGAAGAGTTTGAGCAGAAACATGGCGTATCGGGCGTTGCCATTTTCTTTGCTGTGGTCGTTCCTATCGCCTTCGCGGCACTCGTTGGCTGGTGGGTTTACAATAACTGGCAAAGCAAATTCGGTCAGATTCGTTTGGGTGAGCAGGGCAGTCTTAACAACGACTCGCCCTGGATCAAATATCCCGTTATTGCCGTCTCAGCAGTTGTAGCCGTCATTAGTGCCTTGCCCTTATTAGCCTCCAGTGTCTGGCGGACTATAAGTTCCACATTCAAGAAACTAAGCGGCAGAGGAGATAGTGGTGGCCGTTACAGCTGGTTACCATCGAGCGGTCCGCGGAGATTTACTACAAGAGACAGCTTTGCTCGTGGGAGAGGCGACTACGCAATTGCCGATGAGGACGAGGGTGAGCTTCTAGGCGACGATAGCGATGATGAGGTTTAACGAAACAGACGATGGAAAAGCTCAGTGTATGAGGCCCTATGGCTTGCTTGCAATCTCATGTTTGGGCAAAATAGGGAACGTTGGAGCTGTACCGACACAGGTAGCGAGCTGGTCCATGTATTTTCTGCTAAGGGTAGCAATGGCTCGGCACATTCTGCTCATTGTAAGAAGATTTGTATGTGGATACTTTCCTAGCATTGGCGTCGATTGGGGAAACTTGGGACAGAACTTTTAGGCTACTTGTACATTGAACAGCACTTATTATAACTCTGTTAGACTCAACTCGCTGCCGTGTTTCTGGATAATGCTCTCTCTATCTGCCTCATATTGACGAGTTCCCGGACACCATGCAATCACATAGATAAAGACTTGTATTTCGCAGTGGCGAATGCCGTCGCCCCAGGAAAGCAAAGATTCATCCCCGGTAACTAACCAATAGTATGCTTGTGAAATAGAGTAGGAATAGGAATGCTCGATCTTTGATCCCTATATTGAAAAGGAAATTTGAAAAAATACAGGCCATCCAGTTACAATATATCAGGCTCGAGACTAGTTGTATCCAGGCCCTATTGCTATGGTCGACAGTACTTAGTTCACCCAAGCCGTCCGCGGCAGAGAAACAAGGGGAAAGACCGGACTATCTAGTCGCGAAATCGAAGTATCTCCTCTCCCGTCTCATTCTATAAGCGATGGCCTTTCTGCCGCCACATCAGCAGTTGGAACCCAAGGGGCCAGAAAGAATGTTGGTTTCGATTTAATTGAACTTCATTTCTGTGTACTTGGTAGCTAAATTGTGAACACCCACCTCGAGCAGGGATGGAATAAGGGGTGGGGGGTGTCTCACCAGGCGATCAAGGAAGCGGAAAGAAACGTGCAGCCCCTAAATCGGAGGCGTCATCCCGTGTATATGGATCTACTTAAAGGCGGGATAGATAGATAGGGTGGTTGAAGAGGAAAGGGGGGTTATATAAATCCATATGTAGGTTTAAGTGAACCACTTATCTATCCCTGACAGTACAAAGGCGAAAGACCTGGGCGCTGCAACGCTAGACTATATGCATACATCACGTACATCACTATTAAGATATTTACCACTGAAATTTCTCGCCCTTTTCTCTCTTTTCCCAGTTCCTATGCTGCCTATGGGGCTGTGCCTATTATGCCAAGCAAGCGGGCAGGGTTTTCTGTCTCAGTTACGACATAGCTTCAGGATTTGGAAGAGAGTAGGATAGTTCAAGATAAATCAACCAGCCACGATTGGTGCAGTAGCCTCTCTCTTCCAATTCGGTTCTGGAATACATAAATAGTGAGTACCCAACAGGCATAGGAATGATGCATTGTCAAGGAAAGCAAGAGTTGAGCTATATTATATAGACGCTTTGACAGGAGTCACATTCTGAAGCCACGAGCCATGCGACACCAAAAATAGCTAGAAAAACAATTACATGCTCCAATAGTGTCATATAGGTTCATGATGTATGCGCATCAAGACGGCACGTGTAAAATCAATACGGCCACGCCGACCCAATAAGTTATATAACAAATCAAAGCCGATTTCGGCCATCTCCCAACTCCGCGCCATGATCAAATTCGCCGGGTTCCTGAACTCCGGATGGAATGGCTTCCGTCACATCCTTTCGCCAGTTTACGCACGCAAGAACATACTTAAAGGAGAGATATAATAAGGGAGGAAAACTAAACATGTTGCTCCTTGGGTATAATACAAAAAACAAACGAGCAATTGCTCTATAGTGATGGTATAGATTGGGAAGGTTAACTAGACGTCGGGACCGAATTGAGACCAAGTGTATCCGTGTGTGTGGAAGCCCCATCGCTTATTGTGACGAGATTTGCATCAGATCAGCTGGTCTGACTAGTTTCGACGTACTCGGTTCCAGAAACGCTTGACCACACCTTCCGACGATGAGCTCAATTCTTTATCAATATCGGCAAATATCTTATTCAAATTATCCTTCGTGGTATCTTTAACTGGGTCTGGTACGGGTGAATCCGTTCGGAAAGGCCGTGACAGAGGCCTTGACTGAGAACGATTCAGTTGACATGGCCAGCCGTATGGTTCCTCTTCGCGAGATCGTAGGTCGGGCCGCGTCAAGGTCATTCGCAATGTCATCTCACGAGAAGCAGTAAAGCTTTGTCCATGACCTGCAGAAAAAGTTGATGCAAAAGCATCGCTGTGGCTTGGAAGGTTGAAGGGTTTGATGCTATGTGGCTGATTCTCTGGAGTATGAGGTGTCCTAGGAGACTCGGAGTCAGGGATCGAAGTTTCCTCGCTATAAATAGAAGAGTTGTCGTCGGCGAGAAACGTCTTCAGTTTTTCCGATGATGCCATGAAAAGCCCTTGCGAGAAGCTTTTACTCCGTCGCGGCAGGGCTTCTGATAGCATGGAAGAATGGTCATTGCTGGCAGGGAAACCAAACTCCAGTGCCTCGTCGAATTTCTGTGGCGAAGCCAAATAAGCGCGAAGTTTATGGCGTGCATCTGGGTCCTGGTAATGGGCGGCATCAATCGACGCAATGGATGGCTGTGGACCATGCTTCGGGGTAATAAGAGAAAGAGCTCGAGACTTCCGGCGCGAATGGGCCGGCATGGGGGCTTGCTCTGCGAAGGAGGAATCTTTAGTGCCTGGACGACTGGAAGAGGCCGAGGAACGGCCAAAGGACAGCTTGTTGACGGAAAGGCGACGGCGGAACAAGGATGGCGGACCTGTGGTAGTTACGGGCCTCGGCTTCAGGTCGGCGTGACAATCGTCCAGCGTTAGGCGAAGGTCGAGGTCGTCATCCTCATCCAACCAGCTGAAACTATCAAAAAGCACATGGTGAGGTGGTTCGTGATAGACAGCCGTCTGCTTGCCAACGGTTGGTAACGATTCCACGCCCATCTTGCCGGCTGGTGGGGGGGACCACGTGTGAATGCTGCTAAGGTGCTGGATTGTCTTACGCCCGATATCATTTACGGTCTCGTTGGCGACATCCAGACTAAGGCGGTTTCCCTAAGGAACTGACGAGAGTGTTAATTTTTGGTGTACTGCTGGTGGGTAGGCAGCAGACAGTTGGCCGGCAACAAAGGTTGACACCCTCGTGCCTTGGTGCCGTTGTATGATGTGGTGTGGTGCGCTACGATAGATAGGTGGGTGTTGTTGTCTTTTGTCTTTGTCTTCGGCTTTGATATACTCCACATCAGGATCCCTAGACTAGGATGCCAACGCAGGATCGCCGAGAATAATTGCGGAAGAATGCCAGCTAGGTGTCGAAAGGGCAAAACTGTTTTGCCGAGGTGGACAAGGTACTGATATTGGAGTAGAAAGGGGGAGTGACAAAAGGGGAGGAGAGAAATTTGGCTGGCAAGGAAAAGTTAATTAAGCTAAAGAAACGACTCTGTTCTTGCGTCCTGGCGCAATAGCACAACCCATCGGGCACGCACACATGCACGTCAGAAATAATAAAGCTACGGTAGGTACGTGATGGTGTAGGTGCAGGTGCAGGTGCAGTCGCAGTTGGCAAGCCGATAAATCGGAAAGAGCCACGAATGGAGATATGATCGAACTTGACAACGATAATGCAAGACAGGGAGGGTATAAGTTACCTACTACGTAGTAGCCAGCTCAGTGTGCTCCAGTCACCATCGCCATGCTGGGGCGCACAAGTACACACTATTGGGCAACCATACCTGTGCTCGTTCTCGTGCCGCACCCCCCCAAATGCAGGAACGGGCCATTCGAGCCAGCCAAGAGCCATCCAGAGACACACTTCTGGACTTTATCAAGCTGCCTTCTCAACTTCTATGCATGCGGAGGCATGTAGTACAACCTATCACCAGACTAGTAGCGGTGCTATCAAGGAGCACTATACCAAAAACAATATTACCCCTTGACAGATATACCCTGTAGCATGTTGAATAAAGTATGACTTATCCAGTACAGTGCCTAGCCACTCACTTACCGCTCATTGAACGTGCCCATAAACTTGCCTACACGTTTTTATTTCAATTACCTAATGAGTATGGTACACGCCCCCCCGATATAAACGTGATTATCATATACTGTATAGTCTGTAGCAAGAACGCTCTGTCGCATTACAACCTAGTAGCCAGAGACGTTAGCAGCAAGTCGTAATCTAATCTTTCTAGAAGCTGTTCCAGTACTACCCGTAAGATTAATTGTTCGTCCGATTCTCTCTAACCCAGCGCACATGGTTTTGCAGGGGTGACAAAAAGAGGAATATGTGCTATCTCGGCTGTGATGGATGTACAGTACAAGAACCAATGATGTCGCGTCAATTGTGTCAATGATCCTGTATACTACTAACCGCCACTACAAACAGTTTGCGGAAACAATCAACTTTGGCTGATTTCCAAAAGCGTCTGCATTACGCATATTGAAGGTTATACTAGTCGCAAATGGCAAACGCTAACAGCTGTCTAACGGTGATATACTCTCTGATAGGAATAGCCCAGACAGACTAGGCACAACAATTCGGATAATCTACGGTAGTGTACGCTAGTGTAGTGTACTATACCCCTGATCTGGTTGATGGTTGACCCTTGAACTAGACTAAGGTTAGACTAGCGTATATAGGTATTTCTCTCACCGTCTGGGCCATGTCAGAGTCACATCTGCCCCTGGCTGTTAACAAGCCCCGGACTGTCACATACTCCGCCATTGAGTGATGGGTTGGGAAGGAAGGTCCGCGCCATAAATATACTCATAAATGAGCTTTTTTAAGACAGAACATGGTTTAGAGAAGGCAATAAACGAAGTCACCGTACCAGACAATGCCCTTCGCACGTTCGCTTTTCTACAGTAATCGGTACAGGATATACACTACACTACAGTACTGTATTAGTGGATGAGAAATGGCTCGTAAAAAGTCCCCCAAGTGCCTCGATATTCGCGACCGGCGTGGGATTGATATTGCTGCCGCAACTTGGCATCCATGATCCCAGCTAGTCCGGATTTCATTACTCACAGCTATTAGCCCCCGACTACACCGATCTACCTTACCTACGGTATATACCGTAGTATACTATGAATTCGATTAACACTGCCCAGTTAGCCATATCCGATCAAGCTGCCTACAGTCAAGGTCGTATGTGGTAACTGATGGCAGAGCAACAATAGGCCAAGTTGAGGGTGGCATTTTCGTAGCCGATGATGCTTCAACCCCCACCTCCCAGGCTGCAATATTGACTAACTCTGTTGCCTGAATACCCCGGTCTGCGGGCGGCGATGGCAATAAACCTACTGTACAAGTTACGTTCGGCTAGCTCTTGGAAATCTTGTAGCTGTTGATGATGATATCAAGTTGTCGATCAAATGTCTATCTTCCTCGTCGATCCCTGCAAGTCCGAATTCTTTCAGCCTCGCAATCTCACAATTTCCGTGACTGTCGAGGCGGTGTAACAAAAAGTTGGCAGTATTTTGGCGTAGTGAGTGATGGTGGGACTGCCATTATTTTCTTACATCGCCTTGACTGTTGTCTTACCTTTTCCATGGCCTAAGCGTCATGTGAACAATCCGGCGCACGCCACTCGACTATAAAACGGGCTAAAAGAAATCTTAGCCGGTTTCACCCTGGAGTACAGCAGGTGGGCACAAGATAGCAAACGATGGCTTATACGAAGTATCAAAATTCAATCATTATCATTGGACTTTTGTTTATGTCGAGACCAGGACGCATCTTGCAATTTCCTTCGCTAGTTTATCAAGCCCGAACAGGGCTGGCCAGGACTCTTTTGGATTAACTGCGGCTTGAAGCGCATTCAGAACGAGGGCCCCGAGGCGGTGTAAGAAATAGTTGGCAGTCCCTCCCAGGCGAAAACATCGATCTTGCAACCTTTGTTTCTATACAGATAAGAGCATTACCACGGTATACTCGGAACCTATCGATACGGCTTTCAAAGGGCTATCTCATGGTTCTAGATGCATCGTAGTAACTTTAATTTTCATGAAGCTATTTGGGTTGTAGTACAGAGCGTGAGCTGGTGGTATTTTGGGTCCACAACAAAATACTGCCATTTATTTCTTACATCGCCTCGGGCCCTTTACGAAATGGCTTAGTAAAGGTACGACTAACTTCATGGCCGCCGTTGTGGCTGAAAATATCCATAAACTAACTTATGCTAGTAATTTATATAGCCCATCTGTAAAATTTCATGGTCGTGTGATACGCACTACCAAGCATCGAACATGCAAATTTGCAACTGGATTTAATGATATATATTTGTTAAACGAGTGACTTTGTAAAGATAAATATAGACACTCGTCAGACGCGTGGGAACTAAGTGAAGCTGAGATAGTCGTAGCTTCGAGATCGTCATGGGGTACCGCACTCCCGTAAAAAGCAAATTTCTGCGGAGATGAAAGCGGATGCTGCAATTGAAACGACGACCCAAACATCAGCCACAAAACTCAAAGAAACAAGAAAGAAATAGAAAAATAAATCCTGCGTGCGCAAATGTTCTACCGAGTACAACACAAATTATCATCACGAAGATGGGAGCCGAAGTCTGTGCCCTCGAACTCAGCAACGTCGCTGTTCGTCTCGAACCACCTCGAGGTTCGTTTGTGAAGCAGACTTTAGCGGGTCATAGTACTTGTATATTTTTCCTGCCTTGCCCTTAGATGTGAGGACTGGCGATCGGAAGGTCGACACGCCCGTGTCTCGGTCGTACGAATCGAAGCTGGAAGCTAGCCGCTTGCCACCACCCTCTGGGAGGTCAACGACGAAGTTCGGCACTGCCAGGGAAACGATTAGTTGGAAGACCTTCTAAGTTGTTTCAAGAGCGAGTTGGATAATAATTTGCGGTCAAGAGAAACTTAGCATGTTACGTTTCTCCCTCTGGGAATGTTCGGTAATAGGGGCAGCAGAAGAGATGAAACATGACGTACTATAGAAACCGGCAATGGAACCTCGGAGCTGGGATTCCATGTCGAGAATTGTCTGAAGTGGCGTTCGAAAATGTTCGACTTTGAGAACCATGTCACATTGATAGACGTAGTACTACTCGAGTGGTGATATTGTTAGGAGGCATTTCCCTAAGCAGGTGTTGCTTGGGACTACCTACAGGTTGAACCAGCATTCGGGCTAGCTTCTTGATTAAAGTCGACATGGTACTAACGTTATCATTCACCCCGCGAAGTAAGACCGACTGATTGCGGACCGTGACGCCGGCTTGACTCAGTCTGCGACTAGCTTTCTCCGTGATCCAAGAAATCTCATTGGGATGATTGAAATGTGTATGCAAAGCAAAGTCTACGATGCCCAAAGTCAGCAGCTTCCAGATCAAGCGAAGTGCCACGGTTACAAAACACATTGAGATTTCCGATGACTGTGGAAGTGTACAAGCATGGGACAATTGTTCTCTTGCATGCTTTACCTACGTTTGCCCGCTCTTCTCGCCTTGTTTGAAATTCGCAGGAGTGATTCCGCCCAAGGGTCGCCGATATCAAGGAATCGATTGGGAGAAACTGCTAGGCCTTTCGAGGCGATTCGAAACCGCTCGATATTCTTCATGCCGATGAGACGATCTCCGATATATTCGAGGGTCCTATCCGAACTAAAGCATCAGTAATTTTCGGAGATAGTGAAGATTCCAGCCGGGGTTTAGTCGTCTCAAAGGCGATATGATGACGCCCCGTCGAAGAGGGGATCCAAAGCTTTCAAGACTTCGAAGTACATACTCAGGGGGGATATAATACGCGTCGCCACCAGAGACAACAATGTCTTTAATGTCGTCCTGGCTTTCTATGTAGGCAAATGCGTTCTTAAGCCGCTCTCGTGTGAGCTTGAATGACTCTTTAACAAGAAGATCGGTATTGGCGCCCACACCGTACGACCTTGTACTACAATACTCAAAGTCAGCTATCGCTATTCGGTGCGTGTTTTGTGAAGGTTTCAGAAACTTCTAAACACTATTCTGGCCAGAAAGGATATTTATGCCCTGAAAGTTGTCGAAACAAGAAGAAAATGGTTCCGAGAATTCCTTACCAGAAGACGCAGTATACCGGGCAGACGGAGGTGGCTGGCCAATCTTAGTCTCATTCTCACAGACAAGAAGAGGAATGATTGATCTCACGAAGGAATAGCGCCTTGTCGGGATATCGATGCACAACGCCCGTAACTGGCGAGTCTTCTCGTTCATGTAAGGAGTCCAGTTTCTGATATGGATGGTCTTTTATCATGATGGATCTCAGCGGGACAAATTGTCGAAATATTGGACAGTTCGCTGGGTCGGCCCAGTTTATTCTGCTTATTATATACGGCCTGTGCTGCTCAGTATTAGGTATCTCATAAGGCAGCAAAATATGACTTACATGAGGCGAACCGACATCGTGGATAATCTTATGCCCCCTGCTATATCGCCCATAAACTCGCCCCGAGTTTGCATACCGGATTCATTCCCAGCCCGCGGTATCTGCTCAGGGATTATTGCGTCGAGTAAGTCCCACAACTTCTCTTTCGTTTCCACCACGTTCTATGATCTATTAGTCGATAGAGATAATAGCCACCAGCCAGGCCTAGCTTACCTTGATATTCCATGGCCAAGACAAGAACTCATTATCAGATGTGTTCCTGTATGTTGGCACTTGGCGCCAGAATTCCGGTTCTTCGAGAGGAGGTGTGGACGACGCTCGTGAAGTACCACTCAATGGAGTGCTATGGTTCCCGAGAAGAGTAGGAGGTGTTACGCTGTGCACTATCGCTATCTTAAGCATGATATGTAGAGGTTTTGTCCGCGAGGGGGGCGTGGGTGTGATCTGGAATGAAAAGAACCTCTGTGCTCTAAGAGCCACTAAGATAACAAGAAAATGACTCAAGGATTTCTTACTGTTTCGCATTGCGCTACGGTGGAAGAAGGCGGCACTCGAAGTTGGCGTAAGTCTAGAAAGAATCCGGAGACGGCGAGTGGGGAGAGAAAGCATCCTGACCGATAGCGACAATTGGTACGCAAAGAGCTCTAATTGTATATTGTTATAGTACGGTCCCTAGATATTATTGATTAAGGCTGGTCTGCTGACGATAGATGTGAACTGAGAGTTATTGAAATTGATTGTCAGCTCAAAAGATTCCAGTGTCTCGGAGACCCGATCCAAGGGCTTGGAATCACCGGAGATGTTGAGAGATGGCAAGGAAAGCGGCACAGAGTGTTTATGATATATCTATCTATACTAGAGTCGAATAAAGGGTTATATTTATGATGGAACAGGGTGCTATGGGGACAGGATGTGTTCAAGGTCAAATAACGACCTACTAGGTCTTACCTTGACATTCACTGAGACTCTGGCCTATTACTGGAAGTCTGCTCCAAGTATTCTGGCCAGTCACAAATACCTCAGGCCATGCCTTATCAACCACCAAGTTGAGCTTTCACTTGGTGTGACTGCCAGCATTTGTGACTTTAATCATTGGAGGGGTTCCAACGGATTTACCAGCACGGCTCAGCTCTACTCCGTGCTGGCCTACATTATTCAGGGGGGCCACATGACTATCATTCCATTCCCCTGAGGTCAATCTTCCTTAGTTTTTGCTATATGTACCTCGACTTTGGAAGGCGAGTTGGCGACACGGTGGCTATAAAGATTGATCGAGTGAAAATCATTGTGCTCTCTACGACAACCGATAACTCAAAGGGAGTCGCAGGAGGATAGTAAAAGTGAAACCATGACTTAGCGGCAATCGTCGACATCTCAGGTTGTTGGATATCTGGGCTAGAACCCTGGATTGTTAATGCAACGTAAAGATGAGCATGAAAAAGTCCCCGGCATATGCCAGAACAGCAACCAAGCATATACTGTGCTTGGGGGTGTACTATGTATACCCTCAATTATTCTCATCTTTGACTGCTCGGTCACTTGCCTAGCAGTGACAGACTTATGGCTTGTTTGCTTCCAACTTGATTAGTACAGTGTTCAGATTTACATATCCTGCTCGTGAAAACGAGCTTGAAGCAAGCATAAGGTGAGGCGGCAAATTAACCGCCCGAGAGGGCCATGTGCCCAGTGATCTACAGTTGTTGTCTGCTCCATCAAGTTCTCTTGCGGATGCTAGCCTCCATCACTCACTTAATGGTTCGGGTATAAGCACATCAACGCTGGCGAGATGGGAAGCATGCAATCAAGATTACGCTGGTCGATGCTAGTATGCCTTTTCGTCGACGACAGTGTGTGAACGAAACAGCCATCCGGGATGTTGTTGGCTCTGGTGGCGTAAGCAACAACTACATTTTGTAGAACATTACTGGATCGTTCACGAGCCCGAGCCCGAAGGATTACAGCTATTGTGGGACCTGAGCCACGTAAACGATAATGACCCCCAAGTTGTTGGATGCTACGTCTACATCATGTGAGAGCCAGGGAGTATGTTTTGTCAAGAACCTGGAGTAGAGGAACATCTTCATCACCGAGGGTTTACAACCCCAGACTAAGTTGATCTAATGGGGACCATAACACATTTATTACCGAGCCGTTTCAAGATAGAATACTTGGAAGAGCTAATAGAGGAACACAGATAGGAGAAGAACGCAAATGTCGATTGATTTGAATGGAAGTTAGTAGGCAGGTTTAGACTATATCCAAAGTACGCAAACTCACTCGACTTACCAGTCCCCGATCGATAGACACCTCCGGTTCCCCATCACTGCTAGGGCTGGAGAAGTCTTACCGACGTGTTTGTGACCAAGATAGTCGACTATTCTCGAAGGGGAATCTCCTTCTAGTCCTCTCATGAAGATGGCGGTACCCGCAAAGGCTCAGCATCACTTCCTATTGACTGTGGGTTTCCGCTCCATGCTACCTTGTGTTGCATCGCATTGAAGGTGATCCATCCGTATGCACCATATACAGCAGACCTGAGGTCGAGTTTGCTAGACTACACCATCGGAGATGACGAGGACGATGTACAGTGTCTTGTTGGACATGATGTCCCTGGTGTAACAGCACCCAAAGTTTGCAGTGTGTGGTTGCATGCAACCGACCTGGATGGACGGCCCATAGAAGTAGCTAAGACAAGTAGACTCTCCATAATGAAAGACCCGGTTGCTTCAAGTAAGTTGGCAGGAGGGCTTTGGAGTTGTGTCTCTGGTCTGTCTGATTCGCCAAGCCTTGATGTGCCCTTTGATTTCATTGGATACATTGTGTAGACCCTTGTGGGCTTTCCAAACTGTCGGGCTCGGAAGGCTTGACCTAAGTAGAAGTAACTACTAGAGGATCCACACATAGTGCCCCCTCTTCGCTGACGCTCAGAGGGCGTCAAAACTGTGAATCAGGTCAATACTCTGAATCACTTGGCATTGGCAAATGGAGTAAATTATACCAAATTACACCAAAATAACCAAACTTTAAACAACAATAATAATTCAAATAAAAATCGGAAAAATAAACGGTTAGAAAAATAATATTATTTATATATAAAAGAATTTATATTTAAATTTTTATATAAAACAAATAAAAACTGCAGTTCAAATAATTTACATTAAGTAATATATAATTTAATATTAAAAAAGCTATTTTTTACAACATGTTAAATTTAGCTTATAATAAACATTATTATATATTAAAAAATAAAACATAAAAAGAAAAAAATAATGTACTTATGTTTTTTTTAATAATAACTTATATTGCGTAAGTTATTTAGCTTTAAAGTTAGAAAAAAACAGGTAAATACGCACTCTGATTGGTCAATCACCTGATTCAGAGTATTGACCTGATTCACAGTTTTGACGCCCTCTGAGCGTAGCGAAGAGGGGGCCACTATGGGTGGATCCTTCCGTAACGCAAAAAACCTGTAAGTACTGTGCTACGCATCATAAAGTAGTACCTACCCTCAACATAGCCGGCTGTATTAAGTAGACTGTACTAGCTGTTTGGCGGGGGGTCTGTCCGCCTTTGTGCCGCTCTCACCCACCTCACCGCCTACCTAATTAGGTAAATAGATGCTCTCTTTAGCCCTAGATCGGAGTAGGTACTACGTGATATCTTGGTGGCATGTCTCTACAGCGTAGGTTTTTATGGTTTAGGTAGGCTCACGGGTGGGCATAAAAGACATTGAAAACTCTTACTTCGTTTGAATATATATGTCGAGAGCATTTGAAAACGAAGAACGCTCCGTGAACAGCAGCCTCGACTCGACTCTTCAAGCAAATCATGACTAAGAACCCTGTCATTGGTCTGCTAGGCGGAGGTAATAGGCCTTCTATAACAGAACTTGTCTATATGAACGATTACTGACCGTCAACTGAAGGCCAGCTTGGCCGCATGCTCTGCCAAGCTGCTGCTCCCTTGGGTATCACTATCGCGGTCCTGGATGCAGAAGACTGCCCCGCCAAACAGATCAACCACAATAATCTTCACGTTACTGGATCATTCAAAGATCCCGAGAAAATCAAAGAACTAGCCTCACGGTGCGATGTATTGACTGTTGAGATCGAGCATGTGGAATGTGATGTCCTGGAGGAAATTGCAACGAAGGGTGTCGAGGTGCCGTCTCCGGATGGCAACGGCACCATCATGAAGCGGGTGCCGGTCCACCCCTCTTACAAGACCATACGTCTGATTCAAGATAAGTTCCAGCAGAAGGAGTATTTTGCCAACAACCAGCTCCCTGTTGCCCCTCAAATGGCCATCGAATCCGGCGATGCTCGTATCGCATCAATCGAGCAAGCCGCTAAGCGCTTCGGGTTCCCTTTCATGCTGAAGGGTGCCAAGGGGTCTTATGATGGCCGTGGCAATTTCAAAGTTCGTGGTACCGATGACATCGAAAGTGCTGTTGCGCAAATGGGTGACCAGCCGCTCTATGCCGAGAAGTTCGTGCCTTTTCAGATGGAGCTGGCAGTTATGGTGATGCGGACTGAAGATGACGACGGCAATTTGAGAAAGGTCTACCCGTATCCTGTCGTTGAGACAATCCATGAAGACAGCATCTGCACCAAGGTAATCCACCCCATCCCGTATGATATCATGGTTTATCACTTTAACCCTTACTAGGTTTTTTTCCCGCCTCGTAACGTCGCTGAGAGCATCACGCAAAAGGCCCAAAAGGTCGCCTGCGACGTAGTGAGTCGTCTTTGGGGAAGAGGTGTATTTGCAGTTGAAATGTTTCTTGTTGATGATGAGATTCTTGTTAATGAGGTAGGCATCCATATTCGTCGCCCTTCTAAAAGGCACCACGACCCATTTACTCAGGCGCTAACTGAGATGTTAGGTTGCTCCTCGGCCGCACAACTCTGGCCACTTGACTATTGAATTGGTGCCACAAAGATCCCAGTTTCGGGCCCAGCTGGACTCTATATTAGACAGAGTTCCGTCACCGGAGTTCTCATTCGTACCTCAGTTTCCATCTGCCATCATGTTAAATATACTTGGCGGCGCAGAGACTTATTCCCACGATAAACTCGTCAACTTAGCCACTGGCTTCTACCATCCATATGCTAACGCGGCGTTGAACTTATACGGCAAGGAGTCGAAGCCAGGACGAAAGATTGGGCATATTACTACCTGGGGCCAGTCCTCTGTTGAACAACTTTCCGACCGAACTGGTCACCTTATCAAGTGTATGGATGAGATTAGAGCAGAGCGGATCGGCTCAACAGAGAAAATCGGGGAGTCAACATCACAGTCTGGAACGACCCCATTGGTGGCGGTCACAATGGGTTCTGACTCAGGTTGGTATTCTGCCATATTTAATCCCCTGATCCGGAATCATCTCCGCCCCTTACTCCTGCATACCTTCATAACATTGGATAATCCTTCTCAAGCACCCGTAACGACTGACTTCTGACTTCTGGCTTCTGAGTAGATTTGGGAACGCTCACGGCGGGGCTCAAAGTTCTAAAAGATTTCGATGTCCCTTTCGTAGTTCGAATTACATCAGCACACCGTACACCTCATCACATGATGCAGTTTGCCTCTGAGATGAGTAAATCCGGTTGTAAGGTGATTATTGCCGCTGGTAAGTGACTACTGCTCCTAGAACCCGACCTCATCTACGTCTGTCCTTTCTAGGTGAGGGGTTGGCACTTGGATACCACCATAATCCGACTTATAATGCTTTGTCACTTTTTGTTTCGGAATTATACTGACTTCGGATTTGGGGACTTAGCTGGAGGCGCCGCACAGTGAGTACTTTACCTCTACTAGTCGTTAGAAACTCGCCATGAATCAGATTTACAGAGTATTCTCTTAGCGAACTTAGGAAAATCTGCTAAGCCCCCTGACATATTCCTGCAGGTCGTTGAAAGGAATAATTACTGACTTTGCACTCGCTAGTCTTCCTGGAATGGTCTCGAGCGAAGTGGCGCTCCCCGTCATTGGGGTTCCCGTAAAAGCTAGCGTGCTCGACGGCATGGACAGTTTGCTCTCCATTGTTCAAATGCCCCGTGGAATTCCTTGCGCAACGGTACGATTTCAGACCTTCCGTTCTATCTCTCCAGCTTGTTAGCTTTATAGCTTATCGAGACTCCCTCTGGAATATTCATTTCACTAATACACGAACGTGGCTGACTCTGATATTTTAATAGGTAGGGATAGGGAACTCAACAAACGCGGCACTCCTGGCTATTCGGATACTGGGTGTTGCGTTCCCCGAGTACGCGGATAAGATGAAGGCTTACCAAGAAAAGATGAAGAACGAGGTTCTCGCGAAAGACGAAGTCATGCTCTCCGTTGGCTGGGAGAAATATTTAAAAGATAAAGCTTGAGCCATTACTAAAGGCTTTAACATATTTATGACCTGTGTATATAGTGGCTCTGGGCAGGATAAAAAAAAGAATCGGAAATGGTAGAATAGGTTAAAAAAGGACCGCCCGACTATTGCGGTGTGCTGATAAAGTATCTTATTGGCAAAATGGCTGTCTGGGTATGTCATGCCCAGGTGACTTGAAGAAAAACGGAGGGAAAAGAAGAAGAAAAATCACGTAAGAACATGCGCATGAGAAGTAGTCACATTACTCTCCGCTGCTACTCTACTCTCCTCTTCGCGAATTGACCCCATGACTAGCGTGAAGGAACAGAACATCACATTGAACAATAAAAGAAGAGGACGATAGTATTATACAAGTGGTATGTGTATTGGCGCAACAGTCAAAGATGGGCTTGTACACCTCAAACCCAATGGCCGGCTAAAAAACGCTCGGGTAATTGCCCTACATTATTACTTTTGCGTACTTTTGAGGATGTTTTGTACAGGTGGTGATTATCGCGCCTCTCCTCGGTTACGAGCGCGTTGCCACAAAACTAGAACCGGGCAAGCACGTCGCTATGCAAGACCACCCTATTAGAGTGCCCTATTCCGGCTGGTGCCTATGCCCAGAACCGTATGATGCTCCCTCTGGCTGGACTCAACCGCAATGATGGCGCAAGATTAGAAGGTAGATATGCGGCGAGAGGTAGGGGTCATATGGCAGATACCTGGATTGGCAGGCGACATGACTGGTGATATGGCTTTCTTTGAGTAGGTAGTAGGACTTTACCTTTTATATAAATACTGATGAAACGCTGTTGCAAGTCTACTGCGTAGATCGGATCTGTCCTATAAGATCTAGCTATGGCAACCCTCAACAGTTGCTTGTTTTCGCGACAGCCCAGCGGAAACCAGGTATCGACCACCGCAGAGTCGATATCCACGATTAAAAGAAAGGCCTGATTTAGATCAAACCTGTAGTGTGCTGGGTTGATTTTGTAGTCAGCTAACGGGCCCAAGTGGAGGTTAGGGCAGGAAGGCGCATACCCAAGGTAATCTTCCTTGATACTTCCTATCGCCCAGAGCTCACCAACCTCGGCTCGGGTACCCAGTATCTTGACGCGAACATGAGTCCCTACCTCGATGGTGGTGTCCTCGTTATTGGTAAACTGAGGAGGTGTGGCGTTGGGATCCCATTTGGTATCTTGGGGGATCAACTTGATGGGGGCTTGTCAACTTCTCTCTCGACTTGGTCGCGTGTGGACAACGCATTGATACTTACGTGGGTTGAAACGAATATGCGAAGAGGACCTGCTTCAGCAAAGAAGCCATGCTGATTCACAGAAACAACCACCGCGTCCACCTAAAATCTAGTAAGAATGCGCGACCAAGCGACAGCAACAAAGAAGCCCTCACCGTCTCGCCTTTGAAAGGCCGCCAGACCACAGCACGGTAGCCAACCGTGAATTCGGCGAGTCCGCTCCCTGGGAGGATTCGCCCTTCGGAGATATCGAAGGTGTCCATGATGGAGATGATGTAATAGCTGCCGGTACACGTGCCTTCGACATCCTTCAAGAGCTTGCCAGTAACCAGCTCGTGCATGTTCTTGCCGAAGTACGAGGGATGCAGTGTTACCCTGCGCTCGAGGTTGTAGAGGAAGAACATGGTTGAATGAGCAGTTCAACTCGTGGATGGACCGTCTCGCTCGGCTTATTGTCGCAGCAGGGTACTGGCGTGTAGCTTCGACTGGCCTATGCGAATGAATGGCGAAGGGACGATGTTCGAGATCGCAGGAGTCGTCGAAGGCCCGGGGGGGCGCGCGTTGCGCCGAGGTGCAAAATTGTTGCGGCAACTCTACTCAAGCTTGCCACTCCATACCAGGGGGATCGTGAAGTGAGAGAACAGTCGGCGATGGGTCGAGACCGGGATAATGAGCAACGGAGTGGCGCCGCGACGTGCACTCGCGGGGCGGACGTAGTGACGGATGCGCAAGAAACAATGCTATCAAAGAAAAACAAAGGACACAAAGTCCGTGTTTGAAGAAAGAGCCGTGAGGAGGGTATGCCAAGTTAAAAGTTAAAAGGACCGTCGGATCGCAACTAAGGCGAGTCGCTTGAGGTGGTTGTGGTTGTGGTTGTGGTTGTAATTATGATTGTGATTGGCGGTGTTGAGTATCGGGAGAGGATGCACAATTTGGCTGGACGTGGGAAGGCTGCCTGCCTTTGCCAGCACTCGATGTCAATGCGCCAGCCTCACCTCTATTTAATGGGGACCTTCCAGTCTTCGATGCATTGTGATTTGTACATACAGGACTGTGCTGGTGGGCACTTTACCTACAGTAGGTGCTTAACATCAGTGCTATGCCTAGGTAGGTTAGGTATGTAGGTAGCTTGAGCCTCACTAAAACCTTCAAGATTGGAACCTTCAGGTGGGAATATACTAACTAGTTACTACGTACTTCTACGGTACTACAGTGCTCTAAACACTGTATGTCCTTCCAACAGAATGTGGAAACTCCACTGGTAGAGAGTATTTTTCCATTTGTAACGGCCCGGCTAGCCAATCTATTTCACCGTGCCCATATACGAGCATACTGTACCCAAGTCAAATACTTGGTTTCATCTATTTCCCAACTTTGAATGGCCTGACCACACATTAAACAGCCAATGCTTGCAACTAACTATAATGCACATACACCCATACCTTTCTCTACACATGTAGCTATACATTTCGCGTTTCCCCTCGCAGTATAGGCCGGCCTGGCGCCAGGAACAGCAACGAGAGCATCCGACACCATACATAACCCTCATAGACCCTGAGCCTCCGAAGCTGTCTCGCGCCCGTCGTTCAGCATGGCTCTCAACCTCGAGAAACAGCTCACCTTTGTAAGCTCTGGCGCCCGTGCCTACATCTGCATCTATAGTGTCCTCCCGTGTCTCCCGACCTTGCTAGTTCTAGTTCCCGTCCCTCGTCGCCGCTGCTGCTGACCCGGCCTCTATCTAGTACGGTGCGTATCATGACAACCCCGTCAACGTCGCCATCCATATGGTCTGCGTTCCGTTGATCCTGTTTAGTGGCTTCACTCTCGTATGCCGCTCCTCTCCTCCGTGCCGCTCGTCGGTCCTTCTTGTCCGACGTCTGACCGCGCTGCTTATGTCCTGTAGGGTGCCAATACCGGCACGCTCATCCCGCTCCCCGATGCCCTAACCATACCGAATCTTGACCTCAACCTCGGCACTCTCGCTGCCCTGGCCTGGGGCGGCTTATATGTACTCCTGGAGCCGGTAGCTGGCACTATATTGGCTTTCATATGCCTGGGTGCCGCTGCACTAGGGAATGCCGCCCTGTCCCAGGACCCCTCCCTGACCAACAAAACTGCTATCCTTGTACACGTCGTATGCTGGCTGCTTCAGTTCGTCGGCCACGGTGCCTTCGAGGGACGAGCGCCTGCTCTGTTGGACAACCTTGTTCAGGCTGTCTTTCTTGCACCTCTGTTCGTGTGGCTTGAGTTTCTGTTCAAGTTTGGCTACAGGCGCGAACTCCAGGGCCGGGTGGAGAAAGCTGTAAAAGTAGAGATTGCCAAGTTCAGGAGCCGCAAGGCCGCTGGAGAGGTCAAGAACGGGAAGGCCCAATGAACAATATCGTGGTCAAAACCCTACAACAATTTCGACCATTGATCCGCTGATGTTGAAGCGACGAGCCATCTTTGGTCATGCAGCTACTCTGTATGAGAATTCGGACTGTCTGCGAGAATCCCACAAAGGGCATCTGGACATCCTAATCACGTGTGGGCTGAGCATGATATGACAGTCTTTGCGAGCATTTATGAAGAACCGGCTACCTGATGATGTCGTGGTGAGGATTCCTGACTTCGTCCCGTAATCAGTTGTCGATACCCCTGGTGCATCACGAAGTCCATAGAGAGTGTGTAGCGCTAATTGCTATACTCAATTCAAAAAGATAATCATATTATAGTATATGTCAAGCCGCAAGCTATACCCTTTTCTGTTCACGCTTAATTCTTACACCCCAAACATTTAAAGCACTACGAAAACAACACGCTCACCATCAGCCGCCTATATTCGTTAGGAAGAAAGCTACATTAGGCGTATTACGAACCCATGTACTACTGTTGGATTTTAAACCAATGCGGAGACGACTTACCGATACAACCGGAACTACTAATCGCGATGTGCGGGAGCGAGAGGATGCCCAGAAGTGGGTGACTGGATGGTGACTGGAGTGCTTTCAGGATCGGCCAGTTTGGTCATGCCGACGATAAATGCTTAATGACGGTTACCCGACCGTCCTGAGCCGGCTGATCGTCGATGACTGCGTCTTGCGCCTCTGGCTAGTTGTTGGTTGCTGATCGCTTTTGAGGTCCGGCACACGAATGAGACGTCAGAGTCGTCATCAACGGATATTGAGTCTCTCTCCCTTTTCTTATTCTTCTCAATCCAGCTGGACATCGCAGCCTTTCTAGCCTCTCGCCGACTGGGATTTCTTTCCCAGTAGGGTCGCAGACCGTAATGAACTATTTCCCGCGGCGTGCTTTTCACCTCCTCGTTCATATAGGCTTGGCGGGGGGATACCGGCTGCTCATTACGGCCCCTCGCGGGATTACAGAGATGACTAGCCTCACTCTGTAAATTGGGACGCCCGGTGGCTTGAGTTCTGGCTGCGAACGACCGATAATCCCGTGGCATATGCGGGGAATGACCGACTGCTGGTGAAAGACTCGGGGCATCGTTTGCGTAGCGGCTGGGATACTGGTGCGTTGGTGCTGGCTGGGCTGGTCTGATCATAGGCTGAGAATACCCGTATGCCGGCATCCATTCGGCCCGCCTGCTCCCTCCTGCGGGATGCTCTTGTATTCTTGTTTCTGGACTTAGGTCTATTACTTTTGGGTGACTCTCTGTCCGATGACGAGAAGAAACCGGAGGTGCTCTGGCCGCTTGGCGAGCATAAGTCTCTTTCTGAGCCAACGTTTCTGGGTGGTGATAGAGGTCGGTGAGCCAAACGCTTGTCTCCGTGTGGACTACTTCATGATTTGATTTCCCTTCAAGCCGACGATGCTCCTCGGCTCTCTGGAGCGCAAGCCTGGCCGCCCCCTTGTTCTCCTCGTGGAATGTTTCCTGGAAGCCCTGCTTACGTACCTTTAGCGCACCGTGGCCGACGCCTTGTGCCCTGAAATGGTCCTTTCGGACCGCACAGGCCTGGCAGTAGGTCTCGCTTTGGAGGTGATGCGGCACGACTTTACCGCAGTTCTTCTTCTTCCTGCTACTTCGCCAAAAAAGGCACCCGAAGAATCCCTTGGCCGATTCCTGCTCCTTGTGGTGTGTGGGACATGGCGTTAGGGAAGTGAGCACATGGTCACATTTAGTGAAGTAGATGTACGATTTGATACACATGATGTTGATCTACTAGTCGTTGTTCTCGCTGTTCAACAATTTCTCGAAGATGATGGCACGCCTTGTGCTGATACTTTTCTTGCTTTTCACTTTCTAGGAGCACTGCAGATTTCGCTGGGCTTCCAAGATATGATACTTTTCAATTTTATCAGAACATACTTGCTTTCACTACAGTAGGTCGATTTCTTCTATAAGTTCCGATTTATAAACATGCTGCGCGTTTGATCTTTGTTGATAATTGTTATACAGAGGGCATTGTTTTCAATGGCTTTCTCTAGAAGCCTCATGTCTCTTGATTCTGATGGAACAATAACATTTGACTTTTACTTATGCTTTGAAAGATCAATCGAAAGATCAAGTAATAGAGCGAGATGAAAGAATTTATGACAGACTCGCGCAATTTAACTAGGTAACGAAACAACGCCTTTGTCATAATACACTCTAGGCTACTATGCAGAGCAAAACAAGTAGGGAGCAGAAGAGGCAGCAGAGACATAATTCTTGCTACAAGGAGCTCTGCCTCTAAACACATATTGTACGCTCAGTCCAAACCGGCGCGTAGCATCTGATAAGATCTGTGGCTATTTTAAGGACGAAGTCTGTGGCAAGAAGCATGCCGCCGCAATCTGAACATCGCTTATTGGCTGCCTGCCTTCTCTCATCTCAGCGTGTATTCTCGCATTCACACGATATTCGTTGCCGCCTTCGACAGTTTCCTACTGGTCTACCAATGGCAGGAGCTTCATCCGCGACAATAGGTCGCATGCGTTTTCTTGGAATGTTAGTAAGAGTACATCGTGAAAAATAGTCAGGATAACATTCAATACATCAAGTAAACTAGTTGGTCCAGTTTAACCCAATTACATATCCAATTACATATAAACATTTCCCCTGAATTTACCAGCCAAGACAGACAGTCTACCTACGTAGGTATGCAGTGTACTTCATATTACAAGGGTCCGAGCGCAGCGGTGATGCGACAAATGAACGCCTGGAAACTCAACCCGTCGCCCGACGCACTATCGTATTACAAGTAGTATCGTATGTAACATTTCAGACCTCTTCTTCTCACTCGTGGGCATAGACCTCAGAAAGCGACGGGGTCATTGCGGCGTAGCAACGCGGCGGGTAGGTAGTCGGCATCGCTTCCGTCGCTCGTTCTCGAGGATGGCCAGCAAGGTAGGTACTTTCAATCAATCATTTTCCCATAATGAAACCCCAGGATTCGAAGCGACCTGAGTGAGTGAGTTACAAGAATGCCCCCCACGAGTAGGACCCCTCGGCTCGGCATCGCTTTCCGAAAAAACACATAGTGCGATGATAGGTATTGATCAACACGCAGGACCCCCAAACAGAAATCCCCCCCCTTTACAGCTCTCATTGGGAAAACCGCTCTTATCTCCCTCATTGTCATCCAGGTAGGCGAGGTAGGTCAACTCATTCTTGATAGCTCTACTAGATAGATAGAAAGGGCCGCAATTACGATTAGGAGACAACCATGCCGGTTATTATGTATGCTAAGATGATCATCGATATGACAGACTCACATGACGGGGGAGATGGACCGGTGTTGGTAGTTGTATGGTAGAGACAGCGCTGCTCCCTGGACGATCCGAGGAGCGGCTCTTTCTTTGGACATTGCAGGGGTTCGAAGTATATTGCGAATATTATATAGTATACCTACTACGTAGCATCTACTGACAGTCGAGCTTTTTTGCGTCGGGACCAGATAGATAGACGGTAGATAATGCCAGGCTTATTGAACCAGAAAGTTAACCATAACATAGCTCGCCTCGGCCCATCCCACCCCACGGAACGCGTACAGCAAAGGGTCCGATGCTAGATCTCGATACAACGGAAGTCATGCGTCTTGACGCCGCCAAGAGGTTTTCTACGCTCTTGGGTCCCAGCAGAAAGCGGTCAACTACAATCCGTCCGTTACTATGTACTTAGTCAAGTCGAGGGAACCGTTATAGCTCGATTGAAAAAAAAAAAAATTATAGGATTATACTATAGGTCAGATTTGGGAAGAATTATGCGCCTCGCCGCGAGAGGAACAGGAAAGAAAAAAGCGGTATGGGGCATGGAAAAAGATCCCCGGCCATCGGACACCGGGCGTAGGCGAATAGAGAAGCGTTGTTGCCGGATGGCACCCTTTCCTTTTACTTACTTACAGGTCTCGGACGGCATTTTTTTTTTTTCTTCCAACGCCCATTCAGCAGCAGCAGCGCCAGTGCAAAACCAACGTGTACCCAGGTTTTTTTTTTTTTTTTCGCGTCATACATACATACATACATACATACATGTCGGTACGAAACCCTCTTTTTTTCCCCCAGTTGTACGTTTATGCTGTAGTAAAAATGCGCGCGTTTCCCGCCCCCGTCGATGACGAGCCAAGACGGCACGGCAAAGGCGCCGCACCAAGTAGATCTCGCAGACAGTTGCCGGCTTGCTGCTGCTGCTTGCTGCTTGCTGCTGCACTGCTGCGTTGACATGCGAATCTCTTGTTTCCCAGTGCGTCCGACGCGTGGCAGATGCTTATTATTAGCATCGTAGCCGATTTAACCTTCTATCCTCTCCTCCCATCTTCCCTCGGTAGTACCTGTTTATGTCTCTCGGTCACTCACTCTCTACGTAGTACCTAGGTGCATGTAAGTGAAGGTGAGTGTGAGTGTGTGTGAGAAGGACGAGGGGGGATTTTCCCCGACCAACGGTTCGTGCGCGGGATACGGGCCACCCAATCAGTACCTGTGCGCACGGCTAGGTCTCTAATAAGTCTCTCTCATAAGAGGGCCTCCCCCCCTCAGCCCATTGGTGCATTCGCAACATCCCACCTGCAAGCAGGCTGGGGCCAACATTATCTTGGCCATATAGCAAGCCCTCTCTGCCTTCGTTGGCCTCTCTCGCCCTTTGCATCTGATACCAAGACATTGTCTTGGGCACGAAAATGACTAGCACTGGGCAGCATTCCGTGGGTCTAACCGCTGGGTAGATGAAGGGTTATGCGCCATCTGGGTTAAACTACAGTACACTACGGTAGAAAATGAGGCCGAAGCTCGAATAGAAGGCGAGTAGTTGTGTCTGTTGGCCGCAACGTGGTTCCACCAGCGGTCACGCGGATGACAGAAAACCGGGTATAATAAAGGCTCTTGGGTCTGCCTTAACCGATGCTCCACTCCCAACTTTGAAAGTGTGGCCTATTCGAAGCTTTTTGTAGTCATGTACAACCCCTATGAGGTGTCTTCGGTATCGTTCGTGGGGGTGTAATGGGGCAGAGAAGATAGTAGTGTAGGGCTATAGTATATGTCCAGAGGTAGTAGATATGATAGGTCATCTATAACAAAGGCTGCTATAACCACTATAATTGTGTCTAGGAGGGGCTTAGTTGCCATTGCTGACCAGCTAGGCCCAGGGGGGTTATAAGAAACCAAGTCAGCCTGAGGAAATTCGATCTCCGTGTCTCGGCGCGTGGTAGCCATGATTGATTAGGTGATATCTGAAGGAGAAGAGGCCGCAGTCAGATGACATGTCCTCTAAATGACTTGCTTCTGGTCATATAGGCAAAACGTGAAAGTAAACAACTGCTGACGCCTGCCCCAGACTTCCCCCGGTCATGGCTCGAGCCGTGTGCGGCGGAGCTGATTCGGCAAGCCTCGCGAATGATAAGAGATGATAGAAAGTCTAGATGAGTCGGTTTGGTGTGTCGGTCATAGCGCACAAGCCATGCCATACCATGCTATGCGTTGATATTGAGAATGAATCAATAGAGGAACAGGCTGCGGGGTTCTTATTTCAATGGACTCAATTTGAAGAGCTTCGAGAGACGACCTATACCATAATCTACCCCTTTGGCGACGCCTCCCCCTATATTGGTACCCGTATGCCCCCTCTATCGCCATCCATCGCCATTTACGACCGGAGGGGCATAATGGACACCATTATCTCACGTCCACATGAATCAGCCAGACCTCCCTTCTCCCGGAGAGGTCCGCTTGTGTTCCATCAATATGTCGTCAAAGGCTTGATAGCAGAGGCGGGGCTTCTGGATCTTGCCTGGCTTCCTGTATATGCGGTCTGATCTACGCGCATTACTGGCTCGCCTCTTCCTATATCACGCTCCGCCTCCTGTATGAAGCTCTTGTCGGTAAGTTGTCCAATATACCGGAAACCTTCATTTACCCAATCAACAGTTGCTTCGGCGTCACCGCGCCATGACTCCTTCGAGGTATGAGAATGGTGGTGCAGATTAGGTTCTCTTCCTGAACTAACGCCTTGCCCGAAACCCAGATAAACTCAAAATAGAAGTAAGGAACTCTGTGTGAGAAAAACCTCGCCGGCTTGCCACCGTACTAGGGAATCCATGAGTTCTATGCAGTATAAACGCATTAGAACCCAGGAACCCAGAAGCCTGCTCTCAGACCCGAGACCAGAAGACTACCAATCTGCAAGCCTATGTGCTTATGATGTAACAAGGCTGCTACCAACTGGCTGAGCTTCGTATCAGCCGCATAATGGGCATTGGCCGGGCTGGACAATATAGCGCTCGTGTGGTCCTCTCGGGCACGCAGTTTTACGACTTCCGTCTATAGACGTGCGGAAGAAATGCGTGCCTGGATCATGACAAGTTGTGTATATGTAGTAGTTCTTAGTATACTCGCACATCGTAGACGATCTTTGGAAGCAAGATTATGGTCAATGCAACTGTGAAAGGTGAGCTTCGTCTAGTAGGTTAGGGTCCGGGGGCCAGAGAGGAAAATGAACGTATGTACCTTGAAGATGTGAAAACGTAGAGACGGATTAGGAGAGCGACTTTGAGAATATCGAGTTAATATTTGTGTAGACTGTACTACCACCATTCGTCGAGAATGGGATGTCAAATTGAAGCTCGAAGCATGAGATTGTGATGGCAAGACAGGCTAGATCTTTATATATCTTTCGAGATGTGTGCCGGGGCTAGCAGAAGGAGACATCAAGCATACAGGGCTTCCCTGTCCTAACCTGGAGGTCAGAGTGGGCAAGCTACGGTATGGGAGTTCCATACAATCCGGCCACTGTAAATCAGATACATCGTACGGTAGAGGCAGGTCCCCATTTAGCCATCGACAGGAGATCGCAGGTAGGAGGTACACTAGGGGACAGCATGCGCACGTATAGATGACTACGCAAGCTGGAAAGTCATATAGCAAGCTGAGGATGGTTACGTCTGATGCCTGGTCTAAGAGGCCGAGAGGCCTGTACATAAGTGACATGGGTTTCTACAAGGCCTGCCCCTGTCGACGAAAAGCCGCGATGGGGAAAAGGGTTGGCACGTATGATGTCGAGAGACACATTATCATTGTAAAGATGATGCGAGCCTGGTCTGGGTATGGCCGACGGGGGTTGTCCTGTATGCTGTAGAGGGACTTAAGCAATAGTTGGCTCTATAAGATCATCGAGGTAGAGCAGGAGGGGCCATCTTTTTGCCCGCGACCAGGGTGGAACATGGTTTTGTTCTCGATAATAAGAAACTCCGCTGGAACACAATATTTGGCCAACGTTTCGCTCAAGTGGTGGGCTATAAGATGAGACGATACCACCCTGGTACCACAGGTAAGGTCATACCGTACCGTAGATCGGTAGGGATAAGCCAAGTCACGGCCACGGTGCTGCGGAAGGTGAGCAAAAAGGGACCGGAAAGGGACCAGGGAAAGGGAAAGCGAAAGAAACGAAAAAAGACGAAAAGAACGCGAGAAGGGTAACCCCTGACGAAGCACAGCATCCCTACCTGGTTTACATGTAGGTACCTGGGGAGCTAGCTAGTAGTACGCACACGACATAAGACCCCAGGCACAACACACAGGTAAGTATGGGTATGGGAGTTGACGGACTCTCGGATGCGGCATAGCCGCAACTTGCAATAGCGGTAAGTCGACGATGCTGCATGGCAAGAGGTGAAACCAAGAGATTCATGATCCCATGATTATACAATTCCAATCATATAGTATATATATGTTATGTGTTGCTGTTGTTACTGTTTGCTGATTGGTTCTATAGAGCATGATGGCATGTGAAGAGGAGGAGATTGCTGCAAGGTTAACAGAAAGAATTCCTACCTCTGGATGGTCTCGGGGCAGTCGGTCGGCTACTGTACATAGTGTACTGCAAGTTGAAGTACATACTTACTTACTTACTTAGACAGGTGCCCTGCAGCAGGTGGCGGTATGCTAGCCTACAGTGCCCAGGTAGACTAGTCTACAGCATAATACCTGTACAACAGCAAAGGACGCACAGTAGCGCAGGCACAAGTGCCAGACCTTACCCCTAGTGGTATAGTCAACGTGCGCACTGATCATTGTCATCCCTTATGAAACGTCGTGGTCGTGAGTGAATATGGTCAATAGTCTTAAATAATCCATGTATCCAAGCGGACCTCAGCTATTAATCAATTCCGAGCTCTGTCCACGGTACTGCACGCTATATATACCCATCTGCATCCGTGCAGTAGATTGCCGAGCATGTCTCGAATACCGCCTACAACAACGGCAATTGTTAGCTGAGGAGTGGAACAATAGCATCGGAGCAAATCCTCCTGATTTATATCCTATAAAGCATTGGTACTAAGGTCACCGATGA
This sequence comes from Xylaria castorea, assembly GCA_022495115.1. Classification (NCBI taxonomy): domain Eukaryota; kingdom Fungi; phylum Ascomycota; class Sordariomycetes; order Xylariales; family Xylariaceae; genus Xylaria; species Xylaria castorea. The sequence continues at coordinate 183,161 of MU382630.1, read as the reverse complement.
AATGTCCAAGTTGCCGGCAGGTGTCTTTCGCGTGCGTGACTCAATGACATGCGATGTCTTATTAATTTGCTCCATCGACGCGAAGGCCCCGCCACATCACATACCTCGTGAGACATGTGCCTGCTAAATGAAATCAAGTTTAATATCGGATGAAGATGCAGCATGCGGCCTGGCGTCTGTCAGCATCTATCAGGCGGGAGGCGGCGCGACTCAAGTCGCTCGCTATAATAATAGACGAGAGATATCCCTGAGCCCCATGGCTAAGTATATTCAGGCATGGCTTAGACTAGACCTAGCACGCCATTTTAAATTCCGAGGGTCGCAAAGAAAACTACGTTAGGGTATGTTTATAGGTTTTGCACGTCCACCAGCAAGCAGTGTTGGTCTTTGGGCGCCTAAGCCCATATGATATAAGCAGAGGCAGATTTTCGATAGTGTCGTTGTCAGGGCACAAGGAATATGCGCAGGTGTTAATGCGGCTCTTCTATAATGCAACTACGCGCCCAACGTGTAAGTACGTATCCTCACCCCGGCGCCCAAATCAGGTCCCCCATGTACTAGCGAATCTACGCATACATCATCATGCCTTACGGGCATGCCAAGTTGTCTACTTTGGTCTATACAATGTCACGTATAATTCTCCGTGTTATCGTTCCTCGCCTCGTTCGGTCTCTGCCCCCCAGCTCGCTGTAGCCGCCCGGGTGGGACCTTGTCGTGAAAAGAGCTGGGTGCAGCAGTCTACCCAGGGTACCTTGACGTACAACGCAGTTATCGCGTGGATCGCTTATTGTTTCGAGTGACAGCTATCTATGTGATGCTTCGGCAACAGTGCCGTCCTCGCCTCGGTACGAACAGGACACAAGAGCTCTCGACTTGAGCGCTGTTTATCTTGACCTATATATCGGCCAACCGCACTATGCGCCATAAACATAAGCGCAACCTTTCAGACTTGAGCGTTGCCACGCCGCACGGTATGGGTAAGCTGCAGGGATAGTGGTCGATTGACAAGGTAGATTTGACCGCCAACGATCTTAGATCCGGGAAGGTACGCCATCCTGGTCGAGTCCTGGAAGAGAGATGCTTGCATGTTGCCGAGAAATAGGATGAAGCCCTCGTTCGGACGTCTGTACAGCAGTTATGGGGAGTTTGGCCGCACAATGAGTGGCAACTCCACCGAGCGAACACGAAACTGTATATCCCAATCCGTGGGTAGCATCATCACCACCAAAGGTAAAACCAGACTCTGGTTGACGACGGCGATGTGTTCTTGGTTGGGTTGATGCTCGCTTATCTCGATCGCGGAACTGCATGTTTACCATATGCATGTAAGAGACTTGGGTCCTGCATGTTGCATACTTAGTTAAGGCAGATCTGCCAGCCGCCTCGATGCAATCACAGTTCCCTTGTTCTAGAAACTTTCTAGTTCCATTACGACAAGCTTCGGAACAAGCCGTTGGTTGTTAGGCGAGTGACCATACCATTACGAGAAGGCTCGTGAGCTAAAGCAGTATCAAAGTCTTCTTGGTACGCTATTCCCACATGGTTTGGTTTGATTAGATCACGAGAGACTATTGTGGGAGAGCGGGCTCCCCCGTATAACTCGTTACTCCGGTTCCTGACATATACTTGCTATGATATAAGGACAGACATGGGACGCGTTCGTTAGTACGCGATTGGTTTCGGGCCGCCTGCGCACGGTCTCGTGTGACGGCAGATCCCAACAAGGGCATTCCATCGTTGGGTAACCAGCCGCCCATGAGCAGTAATGGGCCCCATGCTCCAAGTGGTAAGGTCCTACTGCGTACTGTAGAGCATGCTGCCGCCTTGGTCGAGCTATATGAACAGCCTCGCCCGATTGCACATTACATAGCAATAGTAATTGGTTATCGCAACCCCCACGCGATGTGGAAGCCGGTCCGTCTACTTATTGCCATATCCCAATGTGGCCAGCCGCAGCTTCTCGGCCCATTTTCCGAACACACAGACGTTTCGCGAGCTAGAATGTTAACGAGATAAGCCACTAGCACAAAGACTCCTGGTAAGAAAGCCCCTTCACTCGTCATATATTCCCTGATGGTAAGACGACGCCACTTCTTTATGGTCTGATAGACCTGGCGTTGTTTATGCTATTGGACCATATCATAGGAGTGGGATCCCAAGTGCTTCGATTTAACCCTGCGATTTGCAGAAGCAGAATGCCATGCCATGCAAGGCTGTCTGTAAAAGGAAAGCATAGCCCAGGATAGCTCACCACGCTGGTGGTCGACATGCAAGGGGTATTGGGCAAAATTCATTGAGCTTATACGTTGAGTAAGCGAATAGGAATACTTCCAAAGTGTCATTACATTAAACCATAGGATCAAATTTTTTCCTGCGATCCTTGCCATCCCTATCACACTTACCCTTTCCCAAGTTCCTAGTTCCTCGCGAGCCCCTGTCAAATAGTTGTACGCATCCGAACCACATAAACTTCAATTGCCATTACAGACTGTTTTACCCCTCCGTAGATGAACCGACATACAGTCACCGCTGCTTCATAGCATTGCTAGCGCGGCGAGTAAACCTCCGTAAAAGCCGGCACTAGAACCTAGCCCTGCTGGCGACCCCGCATTTGGAGTGACCATGGCGGTCGGGGTCGTTGTCGAAGACGGTGCGGTTGTTGGCGTGGTGGTTCCCGACGCGCTGGCGCAAGTCACGGATTGAGGAAGATTCGTTACACCCTGCGTACTGCAGAAACTACGGGCAAAGTCTACGGCGCTTTGCTGGTCGTCCGCGTCACAGACGCCAGCAAGACAGCATGCAATGCCGTTGATGAAGGCATCGTTAGCGCATATGCACTTGGCGTCGAGCCTAGCGCAGTCCCCGATCTGATTGCCCGTGGTGAACTCAGTCAGGCAGTCCTTCTAGTCCAAGGGTAGCAAAGATTAGCTCGTGGTCGGAGACAATGAACCCAGAAGGAGATCAAGTGCTAGACTAGAGCTTACAGCGCAGTCAGGGAGCGCACCGAGATCCTGAGCGACGATGCCGCTAGCAAGGGCAAGGGCGACGATAGCAAGCTTCATGATGTCTACTGGTCAGGGACGATGGAATAATCTGCGAGGTAAGATTTGGTGGTGCTTGTCCGTACTCACGTCTCCCCCGAGGGTGAAGACCAAGAAGGCAGGAGGGTTTCAAAATCGTATGCTATTACAATAAGGCGATGAGTGAGGAGTCATGGTGCCCACTTAAGGTTTGAGGAACGAGAGATATGGCCCGTGGGTAGACTAACTTCCCCACGATCTTTCTCCATCATTTAGCATTTAGCGGCGATCGCAGAGGCTGATGAGCGTTTGAAGGGCCACCAAAGGTCTCGGGAATGTTTGTAATTCCCCCATCGGGAATGCCAAGCACACTCTATCGACGATGTGCTTACTAGATCGGGAGTAGTGGCTCTTACCTAAGTATAGTCACCTACTTCAAGCAGTAGATCGGTAGTTAAGTACTTGTACGTATACAATAGTACCAGCTGCAGGTCTCCAGGATGACAATGGTTAGCTCCGCGCTAAATACTAAGGAAGCAAGAGTACTGTTCATCAGCGAGGCTTCTATATAATTCGGGTAGAAAATTAGCTGTTGATCAGTCTCGAAACGTTTTGCCACTCAACAGCCCTGTTTAGCAACTGGATTTAGAAAAATTCTCTCCAAAAATCCCCTGCCAGTACTCACGGGAGGCAAAGGGGTCGCCCCGCCAATCATTCGCATAATAGTGTAAGCTTCTAGCAATGCTATTAATTTGCCCCGGCTCCAGTCAATAACTTGACTCTAAAATCTGACTACAGCAGTGATCTCAACTACTGTACCCCACGCGCAGGCCACGCGGACGGCCTGCTGTACCTGTCAAGCTGTGTAACATATCTACCTTTAGAGGTAGCATTGGTTAATATCCACTTAGGAAACTAATGAACAAGGCCGCGCGGGATTCCCCGCCATTAGAGGCCGTGTTTAATTCGAACCGGCATCTTCCTGGGCACATCAGACATGGCGCAACATTTCATGCCTCACTTTGGTTCATTGTTGGATTATCAGCCTTACAAACAGGCTTTCCTTGACAAATGACCTTTATGCGTGCTAATATGGATCTGTCAGTTGCCGTTTTCTAGTTCGTTGCTTACTTTCCTATCAAGACAAGCCGAAGCATCCCCAGACAGCGATCCAAAAGTGCAGGTCTCTTTTTCTGGGAATGCATGATACAGTAGTTCGAAACGGCCCAGGATTTCACCCCGGTTTTCAGTCTGCTACATGCTTGTGCTATTCAATCAACATATCAATATTTCACCTGCACTCACCCAATAAACGACTGTAGATCTCTACGCTATTAGACACGCAGGGCAGAAGCCCAGAGCTTCCTAAGTCAGATGGTACTGTCATCTGATGGGGCTGTCGTCGATGGTCTGGGCCCTAGCATAACTTCTATCTTGCTGTAGGTAGATTTACACGTTCTCATTCCAAGACCTTTGACCAAGTAGTATTGATTCATTCCTGGTCTTAGCCGTAATCCTAACGAGTCAGGCAATGTAGATCAAAAGGTACTGCGTACTCATCATTCTTGAAGAGCAGTTTGCAGCTTGGCTACTTTAAATAGGTTGTATGTGACCCTGAAGACTTGTTGGTATAAAACAGCTAGGCGAACGATATGTATCGCAATGACGATGAAACAGTCGGCCATTGGAAAGGAAAACAACTTTCGTTAGTTAGGAGAAACTCCGATACAAACCCGACAGCCGCACTCGGAAGATTCAGCCTAGCTCGATATCGTTCATGCACCCCGCAAAGAGCTATAGCTACCTTAGGTATGTATGTACAGTACTGTACCCATCAGTCCGCGTAAGGGGAGCTGGAGCAGCCCTATATGCCGACCCGCCTTGTGACCGAAGCCCTCCCTCCCGGGACCAACTTGAAACCACACCCACCACCTTGTCCTTGAGCCGAATAATTGCAAGATGGGGCTGGGAATCCTAGAAGTGCAGGACCACGTACCAGGTGAGGACACACTTCTGATGGGCTGGTCATGCGTTTCGTCCCTTGTTGACGTCGGGTTACTGAGTTAGGCACAACGCGATACTTCGATGACCCGGACCGAATTCAGACTGTCGACACGGCCGATTCGCGAGGCCTGAAGTATGATCGCAGCGGTCCGATCCCCATTATACTGGTAAGAAATAAGCTGATTATTCTGCAATCCACGTAAGCTCTAGATCGAGGTAGTTGCTGAGAATAGTCGCTGCTGTAGAATCCCCAGCCCTCTGACGATCCCAACGATCCGCTGAATTGGCCAACATGGCGACGTGATCTCATTACGCTCACCCTATCACTGACGGCCATCTTCGCAACCGCCCTGGGGCCTATCCTCGCCGCCAACACCTTGACACTGTCTGTGTGGTTCGAGCTGAACTTTACTTACATCGCTCTGCTGACCGGCTACTTTCTGCTCGGCGTAGGTGTTGCTGGCTTCTTCTTTGTGCCCTCGGGCCGGATATGGGGCAAGCGACACTTGTTCATCATCGGGTTGATCATCCTGGTGGCCACGAGCGCGTGGGCTGGTGCTGTTGGACACAACTACACCAGTCTATTGTGGGCGCGCATTATCCAGGGTGTCGGCACAGCACCATTCGAAGGTCTCGTCAACGCTGCTGTTGGTGACTTATACTTCGTTCATGTTAGTGATTACCCCCTCTTTAAATGTAGATAGGTGATGATAAGTTGCTGATACTAATGACGCCTACGATAGGAGCGAGGCAAACGCATGGCCTTCACCAACCTAGCGGTCTTTGGTGGTGCATTCTTCACCCCGATCCTCGTCGGAAAGATAACGCACACAATCAAATGGTGGTGGACCTTCAACCTGGTGTCTATCTTCTGTGCTGTCTCGCTGGTTGCTGTCGTTTTGTTCTGTCCTGAGACTGCCTATCGCCGCGATGCATCATTAAACACAGACATTGCTGGCTTCGTACCTTCGGGCAACAGTCATGCGAACGGCCAGGAAAAGATGACCACGGGTCAAGGCACCCTAACCATCCCGGCATCAGTCGTTCGACCCAAGAAGACATTCAGACAGTCGCTGGCGCTCTTCGACGGCCGCAAGACGGATGACAGCTTTCTCAAGCTTCTATTCCGTCCGCTACCGCTGTTCGCACAGCCCGCATTCTTGTGGGCTGCCCTGATACAGGGCACCAGTAGGTGATTTTCGAATTTATTTTCTTCTTGTCTTGATGGCTTAAGAGGTTGAAGCCTTCTTTTCAAGTTCAGACCCTGTCTAGAAGCTTCTGGAACGCCCCAAAATCACGCTTTGAATAGCAGGAACTGATTTTGAGTAATGCAGTGATCGGATGGACGGTTTTCATTGGCGTCATTTTGGCTGCCATCTTCCTTGGCCCACCCCTTTTCTGGGGCGAAGTCCAGACCGGATACGCCTATACAGGGCCCTTTGTCGGGGCTCTACTCGGTTTCTTCACCGCGGGCATTTTTGCAGATTGGTCGGCGAAGGCACTCACCCGTTTAAATGGTGGGATATACGAGCCAGAGTTTCGCATCGTACTGGTTATCCCACAGCTCGTGTTTGGTGTAACTGGCCTCTTCGGCTTTGCTGTCACTGCCCAAGGGACGCTAGAGGGTCAGTATCATGTAAGTCATCGTCGTTGTTATACCCCTCCTGTACCATCCACGGAGATATGGCTCTAGGTGAACGATAACTCTTCAAATGCATTGACTTTTAGCCAAGGAGAATTATCTAACCAGATTGATAGTGGGTTGTCCCAATCGTATTCTTTGGCTTTGAGGTGGCCGGCACCGTAATTGGTGCCGTAGCGAGCTCTTTGTACATTGTCGATGCATATCGTGAGTCTTCTCCCTCTCCCTCCTAGTAGTATGTCGTACGTCAGAAGGTGCTCTCTAACACGTGAAATCAATGGAATAGGGGACCTCGCTATTGAAGGCTTCACATGCCTTATTATCTTCAAGAACCTGTTCAGCTTTGGCCTGACGTTCAAAGCCTACGAATGGCTGGTACACAGCGGCATCAGAGAGGTTTTCTTCACCCTCGGAGCCGTACAGATTGTCGTCTGTCTCTTGAGTGTTCCCATGTGTAAGTTGCCTCCCATTTTAACTCACACCATTCGCGCCTTTTTTTTTGACTTTAGGGGCGCTTTTATCATTCAACATGACTCACGAAAACACACTGTCGTATTATAGATATCTTTGGAAAACGAAACCGGAGCTTCTTCCATCGTCATGACCTATTGAAGCTATTTGGGCTGAGGTAATAAGTATATCTAATTTAGTACCGAAGTGGTTACGATAATGATGTGCTTTTTTTCTACAGCTGGTAGTTATCCTTTGCTTGCGGGTACAGAATACGTAAGTTTACGCTTCAAAAGTTGCCCATTCGCTAGCGTGCGACTTGTAAATCACGACTTCTTGTCGAGTAGTCGGGTTTTATGTATTATCTATTATTTATCCACATTTCAACCTTCGTGATGCACCATCTTAACCTCACAGGAGCGGTATTAGTGCCGACGATTATCTTTCTGCCCTGGAGAAGCCCTCGCTTTGCTTATCATGACTTGAAGGCATACTTGTGACTAAATTCCTATTATCTTCTGAAACCGTTCAATTGGGAAAGCGGGTAACGTTTGAGGAATGTAGTGGTATCTAATTAAAGGCAGAATATATCCTCGCTACGACAAATTGCTTTTTGAGCATTATTCGTTCATACAATACTCATGTTACATCATGGCTCATGACTTGAAGATATGAAACATCCAAAACGTAATAACCAGGTACTCTTCGACCTCTCGATTACGAGTTCCTATGAAAGTTTCGAGCCTCCAAATTTCTTATCAGCCTTTTCAACAGCCAACCTATTTTTTTTCTTTCAATTTTAATTTCTCTTCCTCTAAGCCTTGGTTCCGGGCGTAGTAGTAGCAGCACCAGCAGCCAGGGTGGACTTCTTGACAAATGTTAGGCCCGAGAGGAAGTAGATCAGGGCCTCGGCGCCGAGCACTACGGCGAGAGTGACCAGCGCGCCGATGACGCCCGCCACGGGAAGGGAGATACCGTTGCCGTTGCCTGCCTTGGTACCCGACGCACCGTCACCACCACCAGAGTTGGAGCCCGTGGATGCGCTCGCGCACGAGCCGGTGGTGACGCCGCAGACGCGGCACCAGTCGGGCGTGTCGCCGACGGCGAACTTGCCCATCTCGGAGACGAAGGTGTTCCAGGGCAGGACCGTCTCCCGCTGGCCGAACAGCGGGTACGCCGTGGGGGGCAGGTCGGCGGCGGAGCCGTTGGAGAACAGGAAGCGGACCGAGATGTCGTCGGCGCCCGGGTAGCCGGCGGCGCCGCTGGTGACGGTCGCGTTGGTGACGAGCTCGAAGGCCATCGAGGCCGCGTAGTCGACGACGCCGGTGAAGTCGTCGGACACGGCGGGCAGCTGCGCGAGGCCGAAGAAGGACGAGAAGCTCCCGTAGGCGCCGAACTGGATGTGGACGGGCGGCTGCCTGCCGCGGCCGGCGACGGTGTCGTTGAGCGCCTCGACGACCTGCCCGGCCAGCGTGGCGCCGGCGATGGCGCGGACCGCGTCGGTGCTGTTGTACGCCAGGTTCCACTCGTGGAGGTCGGCGAGCACCTTGAGCTCGAACAGGGCCGCGTCGGTCAGCAGGTCCGAGGCCGGGATCGTCTGGTTGTGGATCGTGGCCACGTGGACGTAGTCGAAGATGGCGTAGGCGTTCTTGAAGGTGGCGTCGTTAGCCGCGAAGGTGCTATTGATGACGGGGAGCAGGTTTTTGTAGAAGTCCCCGCTCTGCGAGAAGCTCGTCTTGTACTCGGCGGACGAGAGGTAGTTGTTCGAGGACACCACGGCGTTGTCGCATCCGCTGCTGCCCTGTAGCCACGGGCTGTTCTCCGAGTTGGCGCTGGACGAGGCCGTGGACACGGCATTGACCGGGATGTATTGGTATCCGCCCAGCGGCGCGGTGGAATCGCTGTCGTTCCGAAGCTCCTGGGTAGAGAAGTTACCCGCCGGGGGGTAAAGACCCTGCAGGAAAGCCTGGGCCGAGTTCTGGAGGACATTGTCAACCGGGGCGGTGACGGCCAACTGCGTCAACGCGGCAACGTCATGGCTCAGGCCAAAAATGGGAGAAGTAGCATCAGAAGCGACATATTTGTTGCGATAGTAGCTGCCCGAGGCATGGACTTCCTCAGCTCCCAGCGATGTCAGGTTTGTAGGCGCAAGGGCTTTCGGGGTACGGTCACCGTGCCGGGAGAAGATGTAGAGGCCGAGCACAGTCTCGGTCTTGGCCAGCGGCAGGGCTGCCAGCGACAGCAGAAAGGCTTTCGACGCCATTGTGCTTGCTTGCCGTAGATATATAACCTCAATCAAGCTTGTTGTCTACTGTGGGTTGAGATGTGAAGCCCTTAGGTGACAAGACACGATGCGGGAACGACTACCTTATCTATGCGCCTGGCCGGGTCGTGTAAGGACAGTAAGTTTCCCCAACGAGCCCGACAACTTAAACTAAGTAAGCGAAACTCAACTGCTATATAAGAGTCGAGAAGCAAGGATAGAGGCAAACAACATTGTACAGACATCCAATTAATCCAATTAATCCAATTACCCCTCAACTCTTCTCCACCCGCCTTACAAAAGGCACTTACAAATTACTTATTAGGTAGTATCAGCTACCCAGAATAATGGATGATCCGGAGACCGAGCAGAAACATTGCCCCCACACGGCGTTCACCAACCTCAAGGATCACTGCATATTATAGGTTTATAGCTCGGCGGTACTGTAAGGGATGGGCGGCGCGCTCCGGCCATGTTTCTCGAATTGGCTGGGGCTGATTCAGCACCTAGATAGATAGATCACGGCTTCAGCTGGTTGGCGGGGCATCGACAGCGAACAGCTGTTTTTATGGAACTATGTTCGCTAACTATCCGGAGATAGAGCTAACCTACAGTAGGCATGTGGTTTTAGATCGCTTACACGGTGTCACTGTATACGTTACAGTAAAGCTATGAGGGTTATTCAGGTTAGCTATTGTGAATGAAGAAAACTTCCGGGAATCTGTATTGTTTATATCCGCTCACCATTCCGGGGGTAATTGGATAGTGGATTTGGGAAAGGTAACTTTTTTTTTCTTTTATGGGACCACTAGCCCTGAACATTGCATCCAAAACCGATCCCGAACATCTCATCACGATGTGGACCGAGTCCGATCACTAACTAATGTCCTAACTACACCCCGAACTCAGTTGCCGAATGCCGAGAAGGATGGTATCTGGTCGTAGTACGCATGAACCCGTACGCTGTTGTGCCATGTACACCTAGATAGTCTATATCAGTACTAAAGTGCTAAAGTATTTATTTTAAACAAAATACTGTACGCCGTTAGCTTTATCCGTCCTGACTATGGTATCGTAGCCGACACTATTGCTGATCTAATGCGGATAGGTTTCTAAATAGTCCTAGATTATACATCTCCGGAAGCGACCGCGGACTAATTTATCGCCCACCGGTGCTGTATCATCTAGAAGCTAGCGGGAAGTGTTGCCGGCAAGCGGACTTAGTAGGCCGGTATTGATGGTGTCTTTATTGTTTTTGTTTTTTATAAGAGTACCCCGAACGTATCTATATTACCTCCGAGTGTATGCTATCAGCTTCTTTGAGAAGGCGAGCTCGCATATGGAAGAAAGGCTTGAACTATACCCGTAGTATCACAATTAGAAGTATACAACTGTAATACTTCCGTTGCTATCTTCGCCAACCACCCATCTCTCGTCGCCCATGATCTTGCCCTTGCCCAACAACTGCTTCCACATGTCATCCGCGAAATGGACCTCGTAGGCCTCATCCGGTTGGGCTCTGAGACTGATTTTGGGAAGCACAAACGACGATAGCGTCTCTATCACGAGACACTGGCGAGCCGCTATGCGCACGCCAGCTTGTTCATCCACCACATCGCTGATAGTTAGGTAGGGGAATTCCTCGTGTCGCCAGCAGGGGGCCCATCCGGGCCACTTCCGTCTAAAGTAGTCGGGCGCGCTGTCGTGGTTGCTACTACTGCCGAGCCGTGCTGCGGAACCAACTCGCGGGCAGAAGGTTAGGTGGACGGTGCCGTCGGCAGAACACTCGTCGAACCATCGTGGCCCGACACCCGAGAACGGAAAGCCCGTGGAGCGGACATGGTGGTGGCGCGTTCGCATTGAGAATGGGGAGTGTTGACCTACGAGCCAAGGATGTCCCTCTTCATGCACGTATACGTTCGCTTCGTCGAGGAAGACCTCTCGGAGCATAGGTGCTTCACGCTGACGAATTCCAAGGAAGTCCAGTGCTCGCTCCGCGAATGTCTTGATAACTCTTGGCTGTGGCTGTGGCTGCGCAGTATCTTGTATATTTACACTAGCGGGACCCTCCAGGAGATAGTGCGATGGGGTGACTCCGATTTCCCATACTGTAAGCTGCTCCTCCGGGAGTTCTTCGTCTCCGAGAGAGCCATCATATTGCCAGAGATAAAGCGCGTAGTGTGTTGACGTATGCGCCGAGAAGAAGCGGGCGTGATGATTGACAGGGAGACCCGATTGGTGTAGTTTCCACTCACATCGAAATCGAATCTCCCATGAGCTGGAGTCTGTTGACCGCTGCACATCGAATGCTGTGGCAAAATGCCGATGGATGTCTTCTCCACCATCATCTAACTGACAACATGGTTTCCGCTCGCACCACTCGATCACCAGGGTACCCTGTGCCAGCCGTAGCCGTCTAACTATCTTATCCGTTCCATCAAAAGGAACCAGGAAGCGAACACCCGTTTCTAAGTCGTAGGCAACGTACCGCTTAGTTCTCTCCCGGTAAATGAGAAGTCCATCATCTAGACACCAGCTCAAATCTCTATGCTGGAAGGTACCCACATTGTTCTTCCACATTAGCCAGCGACTCCAGGGTTCAACCTCGTGAAACAAGAAGTCCTCCCTTTTTTGTGAAGCGATCTCGATCTTCTGAATCTGTCTGGGTCTGGCAGACCGTAGGTAGAAGTAGCGACGGGCGACCTTGGAGAATATATGAACCCAATCTGGAGCCGCGACTGTAGTCTTCATCTCTCGCGCGCGGGGGAAGTGCCATCTCATGAGATTCCATGATACGTCATAACTTCCAAATACTGCATTCCAAGACTGGCTTACACGCCGGCAGAGTATACATTCTGCAGGTGAGAAATGGGAGATGATTAGAAGAAAAATGTCATGAGGCAGATCCGTAAGATCGGAGATGGTGTTCTCGATGTCGGCGCCGGAATCACTTACGGGGGTTGTGAGTTGAGCCATGCCGAACGGCGACTTGTTGAGGGTGGAAACAGGCTCGACAGGTGGGCTGCTTTTATTTAAAGACGGCTGTGTAATCCTGAAAATGAGGAAGGCAAACAATTGGACCTACCTTCCATGTGCCAGATAAGCAGTTAGAAACCGCCGTGGATTGAGCTAAAGAAGTAGCACTAATGATGTTTGATTTTAATATATGTAGTTCAAATATTCCTTATATGGTGCTCATGGCACTCTCATATTCACTCACCATTCAAGGTGGTGCGTCTGTGGAGCTGCTAACAGCTAAGTAATTAAAGTAGGTACTTACTAATTAAAGTACTTACTAATCAAGTGATCCTGTATAATGCTTCAGCTTATCCGGTGCGGTGCACCGTGGGATGATCTGACATGTACCAGACGTGTCTACGATTGAGCAAAGCACAAGAATGACGTTTCAATCAATCAATCAATTACACGCCTTACTATCCATCATTCTAACTACTAGCTGTGTGTTGGCATTGCCACATCTGCCTTTTTGGAGATGGCGTCTGCGCTTGACCACATAGATGTCACTGTTTTTAGTTGTGTGTAGAAGCTGACACCGGGCCTACCGTAAAAGGTGTTGGCACCGCCACCAGCGATACTCTTCTTATTGCCTGTGAATGAGAACATGGGCAGCGGCACTGGGATAGGAACGTTCACGCCGACCTGTCCGGCTTCAATATTTCTCCTAAACCTCTCCGCCGTAGGCCCTGACCTCGTGAAAATGGCAGTGCCGTTACCGTACTCGTTCTGGTTGATCAATTCAATAGCTTCGTCGAGGGTATCCACGTTGAGGCAGACCAACACAGGTCCGAAAATCTCCTCCTTGTAGCATTTCATATCCGGCGTTACGTTGCTAATTATCGTTGGCGCAACCCAATTGCCGTTGGGGTATTTCTCGGGCTTGAAGCCGCGACCGTCCAACAAGATGGTGGCGCCCTCCTTCTCGGCGCTCGCAATCAACGACTCGATCCTCTCCTTGCTCTGAGGAGAGATGACTGGTCCAAGATCCGCCCCTTCTTCAAAGCCTCCGTTGACCTGGAGCTTCTTAGCACTCTCCGCCAGCTCCGACAACCACTCCTTTGTCTCGCCAACCATCACTAGGGTGCTCAATGCCATGCAGCGCTGACCAGCAGCACCGAAAGCAGCACCAACAACTGCGTTCATGAAATGGTTCTTATTGCAGTCCGGGAGAACGGCAGCATGATTCTTGGCACCCAAGTTGGCCTGCACTCGCTTCCCATTTGCGGAACCCCTGGTGAAGATGTACTCGCCAGCCTTGTTGCTACCAACAAAGCTAATGGCTTTGATGTCTGGTGCATCTAGAAGGAAGTCTACTGTGCTGTGGGCGCCATGGACAACATTAATGACGCCATCGGGGAAACCGGCCTTCTTAGCCAACTCAACGAGGATCATAGCGGCGCCTGGGTCTCGCTCAGAGGGCTTCAAAATGAGGGTATTACCGGTCACTGTGGCGATTGGAATGCACCAAAGGGGAATCATGGCGGGGAAGTCTGTAGGATTGTTAGCGATTCTGGAGGTAATCGGAGGGCCTGGCTTCACGTACTAAAAGGACAAATCGCAGCAACAACACCCAATGGCTCCTTGTACGTCCGCGTCTCCATATCCTTGGCGACCTCGAGCACCTCGCCCTTTAAGAACTCTGGTGCACCGCACGCCGCCTCGGCGACCTGGAGACCTCGCAGAACGTCACCCTTAGCATCGGCGAAAGTCTTGCCTTGTTCCAGCGTGATGCTCGCCGCTAACCGATCCCAGTTCTCGCGTATTAGGCTGACGAACTTGAACATGATCTGCTGACGAGCCATGACGCTGGTGTTGCGCCAAGCAGGGAATGCCTTCTTGGCGCTCTGGACGGCAGCTTCTAGCTCGGCATCGGTCATCTGGGGGACGCGGGTAACAAGGTTGTTCGTGGCTGGGTCATATAGCTCGATGAACTTGTCGGCCTTGCTGGGCACGAACTGGTTGTCCAGAAAGTACGGCGTGTCCTCGGGTTTCGAGATCTGCTCATGAGTGGTGGGATAGCTGGTGGCGGTGGACGCCAGCGCACTCATGGAGCGGATGTGTTGCGCTGTGGCCGTCAACCGCGTCGCAGCAGCTGTCGTGGAAGCCATTCTCGGTGTGGCGGACAGCGAGGACGTTCGTAGGAGGGAAGACGAGGAGCACGGCGAAGACCACGATGAGGAGGAGGAGTAGAGACGAGTCGTGGTGCGACTGGCTCTGGCGGTGAGGTTGCGTGTTCTGGCAAGACGATGCATGGTCGACGCAGTTCTGTCAACCAACCACAGCAAGCGCTTTCTTCGAATTATACACGAAGCGAGAGCTGGACCGGAAGGGGGAAGCGAGGCAGTCTTATCCGAGCCGGTGACCGCTGCGCTATCCACTGAGCCATACACCTAACGTACTGTACCTACCCTACCCGAGGCAAGTATGCACTAACTGTCGGGGTAATAGTGTGGGGTAGCGGGCATAGCTGTCTCCGCCACCACTACTGCTCCGTGGCCGCTACAAGCCGAGATAGCTCGACAGCGTCCTTTCTTCTCTCCTATTATCGGCAAATGGTTACCTAACAACTACTTGAGCAGACTAGTGCTCATCCGCCTTTCACCGAGTGTGTGCGTTCGAGCTTGTACCAAGTAGGCTGGAAACGGTAATGAATACTTTGAATTGGCTACCTGCGAGGATTAGGTAGGTCTCTAAAGAAAAAGTTAGGTATATTACTAATCCATAACACCGGGGCCGGGAGTTTCGAGAGTTGGAGGAACAGAGCGGCTCTAATCCTTGATAGCGTCACCCTGCATTGGTTCATCACGCTCCAAACCACCGCTCTTCATAACAGAATAATGTTTGAACTCTTTGTCCCATGCTCTGTAGCATCCAGAATCTTGGGAAAGCGTGGGTCATCTCTATTTTGCTCTGCATCCCTATTATTCTTAAGCTGAGGGCGACACGTCTGCAACCGCTCCCGGGGTTACCATGAAGACCATGGAGGAACATGATTGAGCGTACCTTGCACAGCTAGGATTTCGAGTCACTTAGTTACTCTCGAAGCTGTATTTCAACCAGCCACCGAGTGCACGTAGACTTTCCCACCGTACATTCTCGTCCGAGTCTTGCATGAGCTCCATGATACGAGTCTTTAGTCCAAGCTTCTCCAGTTGGTGCCTCTTCTCGGGGACTTCCTTGACTAGGCAGCCGATATCATTACAGGCTATGGCTAAGACAGCCTTGTCGTTCTCCCAGGGTTTTTTCATAATATCTGCTATCTTCCTTGGGATCTCACCGTTCTCATACTCGAGAATCTTGCGCGAATTTTCAGTCCAGAACGCTTGGTGGCGATGAGGTGGCGACCATCTTAGATGTCCGGACTGGACCTCGGCTGCATACTCGTCGAATGTGGTCTTTGTTTTCTGGTATTCCTCCAGCATTTCCTTGAGCGTGTCGAGGTCTTCCTGCAGGTCTGGGTCTGTCAGGTGGCGTCCACCAACATTCTGGAGCAGAGCTGGCAGTCTCGCAAGAACAGCGGTCGGCAGTAGTGTAGAAGGATTAGCCTCAAGAAGATTGTGCAGCGTCGATAAAATTAGGCGCGTGGTCTTCTCTTTAGGCGAAAGCCGTAACAGCTGGGTATAGAGAAGAACAATGTCATATTCGCTACATGCGGGTTAGCTAAATAATACCTTTCGTCCGGGCTCCTACTTACTCGTTCATGTCATCACCAATGTCCTCTGCTTCGAAGCTTAACTGCCACAGGGCCAATAGAACGTGATAGAGAAGTTGAATCCCAATCCCACCGCTCAAACCTTCGAAGCCGCCACTCCTTGCAGCGGAGTTTCCACTCCACAGGCTGGCGGATGACTCGGCACCGAACCCGGCAGCCTTCCGCAGAATGTCGATTAAAGGGGCAACGGTCTCGCTTCGTTGTTTCCAGAATAGTTGTCTATTAGTTTGATTGTATAACAAAGACGAGTATTCCATGACGGCAATATCTTGCAAGCCCACATCGTTCGAGTTATTGGTGAGACCGCATAAGTAGCTGAGTATTAGAGGAAGGGTGTTCTCTGTGGAGGGAGACGCATCCTGCGCGCTCGCCATAAGCGTTGCCAGTACAGTCGACGTAAGTAGAGGAATAGGGTCGTCGAGATTGTTGGAGTGCGCTAGCAGTGGTATGAAATGTTGATACGGATTTGAATCTCGATACAGCGCTTTCGCAAGGGCTGGGACACCTTTGACAACACATAATTTAGCACAAGCAACGAGGGAGCTACAGCCAGGGTATCAGAGAGGGGTAAGGCGCGTACCTTGTAGGAGATCGCTCAGCAGGACAAGAATGTACTGCACGACATCGGAGCGTCGGGATGCAGACTCGAGAACGCCTGGGTTGCCTGGTTCTCCGACAAAAAGTATCCGATAGCCATCGAGGTCGCTCTCCACGACCTGTTTTCTCTGCTCCTTCCGAACCTTGTCGACGGCTCTGATCTTGGCCAGCTGACTCTCTGTAACGGTGCCAGCCCTCGCTGCACCGTCCCAGGGAATGGGCCGCTGGCGGATGTTGTTCTGTAGCGAACCAAGATAGGGGGGCGGGTCAAGGGACATGATGTACCACGTCGGCGACGGAGGGGGCACGACAAACGTTTGGAAGGAAGTAAGAAGACAGCGACGTCGAGGATGGCCGAAGCTGGGGAAGCCTTGTGGTCGGTCTCTAGTGACTGAAGAGAGGGCTTATTGGATGGACGACATGAGCATCTGCGATGCTCCAATCAGGTGGATGGGATGGAGAGGCTTGGAGGGAGAGCTTTGGCTTCCCGCACCCACACAATGACATAGTGCACAGCAGGGCACCTTGTCTAGGCTGCTACGCATACACTAAGTAGGTACAAGTGTACCTACACAATGTTTTAGTGGGCCATTTCCTCTCTAGCTACATGGAGCAGAACATGGAGGTCCCATGGGCTTGTCATGAGGCGCTCTCGTAACTGGATTTCAAGCTTGAAACAAGTGCGAATGTATTTCATTCTGTGTATTCTTATGTTGCGCTGCCCATTGGGTTGTTTGAAGAAGGGGCGGGGGGTTTGAGGTACCCAAGACAACGGCTAAGGTATGTACTTATAGAGAAGATCGTGTACTTAGGAATTACCTAGTAGTTATGTCTCAAGACTTAGTTATACTGTAACTCAGCTCGACATGCAGGGATAGTCGTAATTGGCAAATGATTGACTGAGGTACTAGACTTTGCTAGAAACTTACAAGATTTCAAACACACAGTTGAAGATCCGGATGAGTGCAATTCAGACCGGATGTCTCATGAAGCCTTAATCAAACCTTCCAGTACGTTCCGTGTCCAAGGTAGGCCCACAGAGAGATAGGAAAAGCCCGTAGCTCACCACAGCAGACCAAATCTTTCACGAGCATCATCTCCAGATCAAACTCCTTGCGGCGGTATTCACTTTTTTCATTACTAGATTCTAGTCAGCACGCATCTACACAGTATCACATACTCGCAGAACTTATGACGGTTTAAATCGGCAGAAAATGACTGCTAAGCAATGACAGCGCCACTAGTACCATCTGTCGCGCCATCTGTCGCGCCATCTCGCAAGGGCGACGCCTGGTTCTTTGCCGGGCTTGTATCAAGTTTTCCCAATCTCACCGAGTCAGGAACAGATGTCTTACACGAACATCGGCTTTGTGGGAACGGGGAATCTCTCCCAGGCTGCAAAGTCTATCATGTTTCCTCGGGTGACGGTTCACAGGCAGAGCAGATCGAAGGGGACGCGATGACCTCCCACAACGGTGTCGCCTTGCAAGATCAAGTGCTCATATTTCGATACAGAGGCAAAATTCATGCTGTCGATAATGTGAGCTGGCTCCACCTCTCACAGGTGTTTCTATGCTGAGTTACTTCGCAGATATGCCCGCACTCATCGTTCCCGTTAGCCAGTACGATATGCGGCATCCTTTATTTCTGCCTTTAGCATTCCCTTGACCTCGTATCTGGGTTATACTCCTTGGCCTGGGTAGAAACTTGGTTCTTTACGGCAAATACTGACTTCTGACCGGGCACAGAGGGCACTCCATTTGACATCGAAGACTTTGGCATAGTATTGAGCTCTGGTATTACTTGCCCGAAACACGGCTGGTCATTCGACTTGTTTACTGGAAGAGCGGATCGCAGCAATTATATACTTCGTAGGGTATGTACACTGTTGAGGTTTATTTCTATTTATTTTTATTTTTGGGGGTGTTTATACAACACAAGACATACAGGCTAATTCTGAGTATTGCAGTGGGAGGTCCAACTGCGCCCTGTAAACGGCACCGTGACAGAAGATAACAGTGATGAAAACCAGAAAGAGGATGGAGAAACCCAGGAGGTCTGGATTAGGAGGAAACAGCGTATGGGATAGTATATAGGTGAGCTGATTGAACCCAATGTATTTGGTTCAGCTCATATAAGTATTGTATGGATCCAGTGGGACTGTGTTGGGCACACAGCTTGACTCCTAGTGGCTGTCCACTCTCTATTTAATACCGTATTGCTACCACCTTCGGGGATTGAAAGAGACGACGATGATAATGGCGGCGGTAGGTGTTGCATTTTGGAGTTGAATGGTTCGTGATACGAGCAAGGCAGATGATGATCACCAAGCAGTATGCAAGCTCTTAGACGAACCCCAGTTTGACAGTCAGTGTGCTCTCACCCTTGTCGAGTCACCCGTGTTCGTCTCATTTTGGGCCTACCTATCGATAATCACTCAGCACAACGCTACAGGGGCCAGGTAAACATCCTTCCTCAAGTGGGTAGACCGTACAGGGAATCGTATAAGTGCGGCGTCAAGCCGACGCCTAACGCCTGACGCTACTGCCAACTCATCATCCCATGCGTTGGTTGAGCCCGTGATCTTATTGCCTCGCGGACCGAGAGCCAACAAAACCGCGCCCGAGAGAGTTTTCGACGATTGAAAAAGAGAAGTCCACCTCCCTTTGAAACTGTCATTAATTCGGCGGCTAAGTTTCTTAGCTCCCAATTCTAGAATACTAGAGCCAGGTACCGTACGTTATCAGCCAATCCGCTGGCAGACACACCCCTGCTGGCACCCGACCAACCAGCCCCCTCTGTTTTCTCAGTATTTCGCGCCCGCAGTGACGAAGTACACCAACCCCGCGGCTTTTTACGCTTATACAGCTTGTCACTCGTGAAAAAAGAGGCTGGGAATTTGACGTCTGCAGCACACGTAAAAGATGATGCATTAAGGGTCTCGCATGATTATACATGTTCTCCCATTCTATCACAATCCTGTCTCAATTCTCACCTTTTCTTTTTCACAATCCCAAGCAACCGCAGAGCTGAGACTTGGCGACTTGACAAGTATACCTACCTAGGTACAAACTTCTAATACACCTACAGGTACTTAGACCTACCTATCTACCGCACCTGACAGCAGCACCGTCCTTCTGTCCTACCACAGTCGGCATTAAATAAGAGACGCAGGTCAGTCGGGCGGAATAGGCGACCAGCTCACCCAAACCAACACCGCATGCAACCACTCGACGGCCACCCCGTTTCCATTGCTTAAAACCCAATTTAGGCGGACGGGCGACGACGATAAAAACTCGAGCGAGTCTACTCGCACCGCTGTTGCTGTTGCTGTTGCTGCGTTCGTGGGAAGAGAAAGAAAACGAGCCCAACTCGACTTATACGACAACAGTACAGCAAAATGCGACTCACGCAGCCCCCACTTCCGCTTCTCACCCTCTTATTCACCGCCCTCACCGCTGCTGTCCCTTATCCTCGCGATTCGCTCCGGGACAATGGCTTTGGCTACCTGATGAACCAGGAATGCGGCGAGTACTGCGGCACTGAAAATGAACTGTGCTGCTCTGCCGATGAGGCCTGCTACACATCCGCTGGCACACCGACATGTACCGGCCTAACTCACGTTCTCGCGGAGCGGGATTACACCACAACATGGACTGAGACACACACGTACACCAGCACAATCAGCTCGTGGTATGTCCCAACAACCACCGCCGGTGTTGGAGCCGACGGCGGCCCCTGTATTCCGCCCGCGGGGTCCGGCCAGATTGAATGCGGCCCCATCTGCTGCGCAAATTGGCAGTATTGCGCGTATGATGGCCAATGTTTGGCCAATCCAGGCTTTAGCACATGGACGGAAGTCGTCACTACCGGCGTCTATGTCACCACTCAGTTCTCGGCTCCGTACCGGCCCACGAGCGGGCCCTCTGCGACCCAAACCTCGCCCACTGGCACATTCGCCAGCGCCACCGAGTCCGCCTCCAATACGAGTCCGGCCGCCGTGTCTACCGCGAATAACTCGCTGAGCGCGGGCGCCATCGCCGGAATCGTCGTCGGTACCATTGCCGGCGTCATTCTACTCCTGCTGCTCTGCTTCTGCTGCATCGCCAGGGGGCTGTGGGGTGTCGTCGCCGGCATCTTCGGCGGCAAGAAGAAGAGGAGAGGATCGGAGCGCATCGAGGTCACGGAGGAGCGATACTCACGACACGGTAGCGCCTCCGCTGCCGCTAGACCTGTCCACCGCACCTGGTTTGGAGGCCGTGGAGGTCGACCCGCGACAGCCGCCTCCAGGAAAGAAAAGAAGTCGTCATCGGGTGGTAGCCTGGGCTGGTTGGTTGCCGCCATCGGCGCCCTAGCACTTTTACTCGGCCTCCGGAGGGGCGACAAACGCAAGGCGAGCAGCCACAGGCCTTCCCGAAGCGACTGGAGCAGTTCGTACTACTCCGACTCCTATACCGCGACTAGTCCTAGTGAGTTTATCCCTGTTCGATAAACTCCGACGGGGGCGCATTACTGACTTTCTTTGTGTTTACAGGTAGTTTTAGTTCGGATAGGAGAACGCGTAGATCGAGACAATCGCGCCAGTCGAGACAATCACGACAATCGAGAGGGACGCGGGCCTCGACACGCCCCTCGAGAATCTAATGCCACCATAAGGGCCTTGATGTCTCGGTGTTGTTTCTTATAGCCCGATTTTAGACTGTCGAGATGCCTCACCCCTTTATCTTACACTTTGTTTATATTTCCCACGAAGATCATTGGCACATTGCACAACCCCGGCGTTATAGGAAGATTGGGGATACACATGCTTTTCATTTCGGCGTATTTGATTGAACGGACGAGTCTCCACGCCAGCTTATTGAAAAGCACTTTTTGCGAGAGACGCGAACGAGATGGGAGGATAGGATGTTGAACGAAACCCCATGATATCATGATGGGGTCAACAAAAAAACGGACCTTTCCCCAACCTGGAGGGGTTCCGACGACGACGACGAAGTCTCTTCCTGACTTGTATATGAGAATTTACCTATGATATTAATGTTGGAGATGGGGGCATGACTTTCCCGTTACGTATAGCTAGGGGGAGCCTGAGAAGAGGTCGCGATCAGGGCACCTGTTTTCGGGCAACACAACGTATATAGAACCGATGAATGGAAGGCCAGCCGCATTTGCGGCCGCATAATCTCAAAAGTATTTATTTCATCCTTATGTATGATTTGTCTCCTCGGTACTAAGATGAACTTCTCTTTAATGTCATCTCGTCAAACTTTCATAGATATTGCCAACAGCACACCTGTTGACCTAAGTTGTTCATTCATCTTGCTTACTCCACTATCAACCACTCGCACTCGCTTGCCGCTGCATTGTAGCTATCTTAGTTGCTTCCGCTTTCTCGGTCTCATTATCAAACGCCTTCACCTACAATAATCAAAATTGAATGATTCTTAAGCTTACATAGTAGCTGAGGCACATTGTTAAGGGCGAAGCTGGCGCATTAGCGCGTGAGATGTCTTGGACCGGAAGGACAAGAAAAAAAGAGCTTCAGTAGGATCGTCAAGATGTACGAAGAATGAGTAGATTGGGTCTAGACTGTCTTAAGTACCGGAACACTGCGAGAGGCCGGTCTGGTCTTATAGTCGGTATTTGGCCCTATCTGGAATCCAGGATTTTCGTAACCGCGAAGCTCTCATTGCAATGATAAGGACGCATTAGGTTCGTTTCCCGATAATTCCGTTCATTCAGTATTTTGGTTCCATTTCGCAGCTATTTTTTCGCTACGTCACATGCAAATGAACCCCGGCGACTCCTGATAGGGACCCAGAAAGCAATAAAGAAACCCCCGAATGCCCATTTACACTTCGTCAACAATGTTAGTCTTCTCCGATACGTAGATACCGTCCAAGAACTGGAATCGATGTTAGTTGACATAGCTCAAATAAGGTAAGTGGGTGGTCCTAATTGCTCCGCACCTTTCGGATATCCTTGTTGCGAACGCGGCAGATCTGTTGGATATCGGCTGCGCTTTGTGAAACAGCCTCTAGGGAGTTGCCGAGAATCAACAGCTCATCCTTCTGGGCCTTGGAGACCTCAACATCGACACCGGGTTGCATAACAATTCTGCGGACGAGCTTTTCTCCGATGAAGTTACTAAAGCCCAGTAGTTAGAATTTATCATTCACTGTAACCCCGTTTCCTTTCTTCCTTGGCGAATTTAGGGTGGCAACCTACCGGATCTCGACCTCCCACAGACCGGTCTCGCCGTTCTTGTCTAGGTTGACGTTGATGGGAAAATGGGCGTAGACATAGCGCATCTTGTACTTGTAGCCCTTGGTGACACCAATGATCAGGTTGTTGATAAGGGTGCGGACGGTTCGGAGGGTGGCGACATTCTTTCTTGAGCCGTGGTGGATCTCAATGCCGATAACGTTCTTCTGGGGGTGAGAGAAGTTGACGGCCAGATGGCTTAGGTCCTTAGAGAGCTTGCCTGTGTCGATGCATTAGATTCGCTGCGCGCCCCGACATTGCTGACGGCGTGGGGAAATCGTAACCCTACCTCTGGGGCCCTCAACGTTAACCTTCCTGGACTTGATGGAAACCTTGACTGTTCGTGAATCGTGTCAGCTACCGTTCGTTTTCGTAGGGTGGTTTCGTGGTTCTCGTGTTCCGCCTGGACCGCCCTTTTCCCACTCTGCCGCGTCCAACCCATATTCTTGAATCCAACTCTTACTGGGCATCACTAAGGCAACTCGGGTCCAATCTCGATCACGTACCTCCCTCGGGAATCTCCAGAGTCTCCTGACTGTGAATGTACCGCATCTTGACGAATGTTCTTCAGGTGGGGTGGAGGAATTGAGGGCGGAGTCGGCCTGGGAGTGGGTGTTAGGAAGAAGATTAGATGAAGAGAGACCAAAGTAAAGGCTCAGGAAAGGAAGACTGGAATATGAAATCGAATGTTCGGCATGGAATGGTGGTATTACGTACCTGAAGAATTGGCGATGCGACGATTTGCTGTGAACTTTTTGTCGGATGCACCAAGTGCCAATGTCGAAGAATTTCGTCTAGGTGGGAAATTTCCTGTGCAGTCGCTAAATTGAAGGTACCTAGGTACCTCTCACACCTGCCACTCACTTTAGGGCTCATAAGGGAAACGGGAAAAACTCGGCCGCCGGATAAGTTAGTGGAGCCCAACGCAGAGGGGTTGAACTACGATTAAGTGGAGCTAAGGCTTGGACCGATTAGACCCACCAAAATGCACCGCCACATTTGAGCCACAGCCGAGAAGCTCTCCCATCATACACCTGCAAGCTGGGAAGCGTGGGGGTAGACACACAGGAGGTCAATACGACCAATAGCTCCCTACAGCCCCACAGCCGCGTACCAAGGCTCCAGCTACCTATCAACTTGGCCAGCATCGGCCTACCTAAGTTGCCCGCCGTCAGCAACGAACCTGATAACAGCTTCTATTCTTGGGTCAATTGGCCTCCGAAATAGTCGTCTAAGATGTCTTACTTCTTTTCGACTCCGGTCGACATCGACATCGTCCTCGATGATACCGACTCGAGACAAATGGTCGACATCAAGACCGACAAGAACAGGCGCGAGAAGGCACCTCTTTACATGGATGGGGAGAGCGTACGAGGTTTGTCTCCTAATACTCAATAGAATTCTATGCGAACCGTATCACTGAAATGGTGGTGTTGTTCAGGACAAGCCACAATTCGGCCCAAAGACTCCAAGAAGCTAGAACATATGGGCATCAAGGTCCAATTCATCGGCACGATAGGTCAGTGCGACATGAGACAGGCGTAAAAGAGGTTTGGGAGAAACAAAGCTGATTCATTTCTGCTATATTCCAGAGATGTTCTTCGACCGAGGCAACCACTATGAATTCCTTTGTCTAAACCAGGAGCTAGCAGCACCCGGCGAGCTGCAGCACCCGCAGACATTCGACTTCAACTTCAAGAACGTAGAGAAGCAATACGAGTCATACAACGGGATTAACGTCAAACTACGGTACTTTGTGCGCGTGACGGTCGCGCGGCGCATGGCCGACGTCATCCGCGAGAAGGATATGTGGGTGTATAGCTACCGCATTCCACCCGAGATGAATAGCAGCATCAAGATGGATGTCGGTATCGAAGATTGCCTGCACATCGAGTTTGAATACAGCAAAAGCAAATACCACCTCAAGGACGTCATTGTCGGCCGTATTTACTTTCTGCTCGTCCGCCTCAAGATTAAGCACATGGAGCTGAGCATCATCCGGAGAGAAACTACGGGTGCTACGCCGAACCAATACAACGAGAGCGAAACATTGGTTCGTTTTGAGGTATGAGCCCTTTGTCACGGCCCCTGCCAGCTTGTCTAATGACCTATGTCACAGATAATGGACGGCTCTCCATCCCGTGGCGAGACGATTCCGATTCGTCTCTTCCTCGGTGGTTTCGATCTAACGCCAACTTTCCGCGATGTCAACAAGAAATTCTCCACACGGTATTACTTAAGTCTGGTACTGATAGATGAGGACGCCAGACGGTATTTCAAGCAGTCCGAGATCGTTTTGTACCGGCAAGCTCCCGATGCCGTAAGTAATGACACGCAAGGCGTCGTGACGGTTCCAGAGGGAACTAGATCGATGCCATTATCTACGGCAGCATGAAATCTGTCAAGCAATTCGTACTGTTGGCCGGCACGTCGGCCTGAATGACCTCTTCTGTACATATCTCTATTAGCGACCTACGAATTTTTCTATGGCATGGCCGGATGGCGTTCGGTTGTGCGGAAGCACGGTTCAAGACCTAAGAATTGGTGTTTCTGGAATTTCAAAATTTCCCTTCATCGCCGTAACCTAGGTTTTCTATCTCAAGGTATCATACGTCCAGCACAATTCTCCGTATTGTACATTATAGTCTCTTCAAGGCACTATTCCTAGAGGATTTCCATTTCGTCGTCTGCGGCGAATCCAAACTGGTTGTTCTGTATTGCAGCGATGCGATCGAGCTCGTCTTGATATTCTTTACGAATATCAGCCAGCGTCACTACCTTCCGCTTCCCACCGACAGGCACTCCTTTCCCAGCGCCAGCTGGTGGATGTGGAAACTCTTCTGCAGTGACCCAAGCTTGCTTCTGCTCAACGCAACTCAGGACGTTGATCAACATTAAGTACTGCCGTGTGATCACGGTATCGAGAACATCTTCACTGGTGAACTGGTCTCCTTCACCTAATTGCCTGAGCTTTTGGATGCGATCGAGCAATATTGCTGCTGCGCCGCGGTAATCATTCCGTTTAATCCGCCAGGAATAGAGAATTTGATGATATGGGACACCGGTTATGACGTCCACTGTGTCTTGGCACTTCTGTGCTAAAATCTCATCCACCGCACCTTCGAGACCTGGGAATGACAACTGCATCAGTTCAGCATTGTGTAGGTTATCGCACATTTGCCGAATGAGAAGCCGCAAGCATGAGTGTTGCAAGGCACGGTCCTTCATCGTTATGAGGGTCGAATGAGCGAGCTCAAACCGCGATATGGCTGTCGCTCCACTAAATAGGCGGCCTTGTATCTCTATCCGTAGTAAATCTGCATCCCTCGTTTTCTTGGTGATGAATTGCAGGGCCAGACGCGCAAAGTCCACAACGTAACTGTAGGCTTTGTGTTTTTCGTACAATGTAACGAGATGTGCGTAGTACCGCGGCATGCCGTTGAATAATGAATTCCATTCGTCGTCATCAAGCAAACCAGAGCTGTGTCTTACAGGCTCGGCTTGCGCTATACCTATATTCGGGGTCAACTCTAACCTTGATTAATTTTGGGGCAATAGACCTACTCATGCCATAAGCTGCCTTTTTGAAGTGCATGGCAGCACTGGAATAGTCACGAAGTGCCAAGGAGACCCGACCTTGGATATAGACAGAGAAAGGATCTTGTTCGGAGAAAGGGGCCAGCTCTATGGCCAGATCTGCTCTATCCCGGACTAGCAATGCACACTGAATATAATGAGGCTGTAATTCGACATCGCTATCTGCTGCACAAATGTTGGTGACAATCTTAGTGATGACAGATGTCATCGGTAAGGAATGACTTGTTCCAACATCTGATATGCCGAGAAGGTGTCCTATGAATTCTTCCAGGGCTGTGCTTGATTTGTATTCATCGATTGATCTCTTAGTGGCAACAAAGGAAGAGCCAGACACAGAATTCGATCTATCCGTCTTAGAGAGAGGTGTAGGTAGGCGTACACTCGCTAACCAGCGGACTAGCTGTAGCCGACCTAATGCCTGAAGTAGACTTCTATAAACTGCGCCTATGTTAACTCTATTGTGGAGAGCATCTTCTGGGCGATCGAATTCGAATTCCATATGAACAAGCAGGATAAGTTGATTGAAGCAAACCTTCCACTGCAGGTCTGCGATGTCTTCAGTTGCTTTCACGATGAGCCTGCGCCCAAGCTCTGTGAGGGGGTATTCTGTAGGACGCCTAGGACTCCAGGTCTCGTTGCAGGTAGCAAGCATCTGTTGGTAGACGTTTGAAGTGACGACGTTGAAGTTAGGACCCAGCACATCGGTTACTTGAGCGCAATCTTCATCAGATATTTGGCGCCAGAAACCTGCCTTATCTGAGAAAAACTGAATGCGCTCTTGATCAGTTTTCGACGTCTCTTGGAAAAGTTCTGCGCGAAGAACCGACTGACAAATCTGTAACATGCTGTCTGAGAACCCTTCGACAAAGCTCTGGCCTGTTATTATCAGTGAAGATAAGTCACTTGGCTGGGTATATCGAGCCTTTGGATTGTAGCAAATTCGTTCCAAGTTGCTGCACTCTCTGATAACTGAAATACTATCGGCACATACAACCGAAGGCATTTCTGATATAGGCTCGTATGTCAGAGCGAGTGCCTCTCCTCTTGGTTTGTCTATCTCGATTAAAATTCGATAGAATTTCCGCCATTGCGCTTCGCTAGAAGCACGGAATTGTTCGTATTCTAATGCGCCTGATGAGGCCGTTTTCAGCGACGAGTTTGAAGCAATAGTAGAACATATCGATTCGACTATACTCTGACTGGAGCGGTGCGCATTACTCTCCACATCCCCTATTGCCCGCTCGTATCCAGCCAGGGCCGCCTCCAAGGTCGACTGGGGGAACCTGCCGGGAGATAGAATGAGTTGAAGCCATCTTTCGCTGACATCAACTGAATCAGACGGGCCAGAGACATGAGCTGAGGGAATCGTTGTATCGGAGTAAACGGATCTCCAGCGATTTTGCCAAACCTCTGGGAGCTCATCTACCTGGAAGGTCAATTCTTGGACACGATAGGCGATATTATTTTTCCATAGAATCCACATTTGAAGATCACGGCTGCCGTGACGTTCGGCCACAAAAAAATCAGCGAGCGTCCATACGTCAGATCCAAGAGGCGGTGTGGGAATAAGGTGCCCATCCGGATACAGATCGATTACATCGACGGAGTTGCTGTCATCTGATTCGAGCTTCCAAAACTTAAATTCCCCTGAACCAACAGGTGAATAAGTTACACAGAGCCGTTTGCCCTCGACTTGGCCTACTATGCGGATCAAGTTGATCTGCGTGGGGTCGAGTCGCCATTTGCCCGTCTCATTGGGCTCCCTGGCGGCATTCAACATGTCCATTGTTCTAATAATTTGGCCACTATTAAGATTCCAAATTCGTAATCGATGGTCGAGGCAGGCCGTAAGAAGAAATGAGGCGTCATCCAAACCAAGGCCAGTCTCAACGGCGGCAGCGGCAGCGGCAGTGTCGTATTCACCCCTGCTGGAGAGAATACTTTTAAACCCCTGTACCCAACCCTTCGCATTGTAAAAGGTCTCCTTCCAAGGGGATTGAGGCGCTAACTAGAGGTCAATATCGTCATTGCGAAGAATCGGGGAGGCGGCTGACCTGCGGGAGGCTTGCTCTTGTCAAGCCGGATATGCCCACCATCAGTGAGAGTCACGATAAGCTGATCGGTATTGATGGCTGTGAGCCTGTACGGGATCTTAAAGCTCTGCAGAGCATTGACATTGTATATTTTGCAGGCGTCGCCCAATCCTGCCTCAACAAAGGATCGTTTGCGAAAAGAATCGGGTCGTAGGAAGAAACTGTACAGTTGGCCGGCCTCATCAAGGACGAAGACGGCGAGCGCATCGTGGTCTGGCGGATCGGAAAGTGCAACACAAGCAGGCCGTATCGCATAAGGGAAGTGGAAGTTGAGTATGAGATTGGCGTCGGATGCTCTGTCCGGTCTACAGACATCGACAGTTCGGAGGTTTAGAATGCTGTTGTCTTCAAGCACTCTCCACAGGAAGCTCCGCGGGTAATCATGATGCTTGCGATGGTAGATTGCCGATGTAGTGGCACACCCTTGCGCGCGAAGAGCGCCGTCATCTCCATTTGACCTGGCCGAGCCATTGGTCTGACGCCTATTCTTGGACGAATTTGCTATAGAAGGGAGTTGCACATCAACGATGAAGGTGGACGAAGATGGCTCGAAATTCAGCCTCGTCTCTTTGAACAAAGTCGGCGGCTCTCGCGAAGCCATGCTGAGTCCATCAACACCCGGCTAAGGGTTGCAGAGGATCAGAGTAGGTGTGTGGTTGTGCTGATAGGAAAAGTTACCACGCGATTGTCGATCCGAGTGCCGGCTTGGAACCGAATTGTAGGTCGCGTATATGGATGTCTGTCTGCTGCAGCCACAGGTATGCAGCTATAGGCTACCCGCGTCTAGAATACCTAGCGCCAATACCTTAGGTAGGTACCTAAGTGAGAGCTTGCAGTGAAGCACTCTTTGCTTCAATTACGGCAGGTGGGAAGCCCTGCGAGCAGCTGGCAGCTTTCTGCCCATTTGTCGTCACTGGCAGCAGCATATGAATAACTATCTTAGTCACGTGCTTCCGTGATTTCCAAGCAGGTGCAGATTTGTTTTTTCCCCACCAACACTTGCCACTTCAGTCGCGTCGACGCGTTTAGGCAGGTGCCGACTAGGATACATATATCCAAGGGCTCCGACATTTTCAGTCCACCTTGTAGCACGTTCACACGAGCATAACACCTCGTCTTTCGGCACAGTTTCGGTGTTTCCAGTGCTTTAGTGTCTTTCTCTAAAACTCAGCGCTTACTATTCATCTGGCCGTTGGGTACATATCGTCCACAATGGCGGAAGAATACGAGGAAGAGATGAATGGTGTGGAGGATAGCGGCATGACTGGCCCTGGTGCCCCAACACCGGTCAGCGCATTGGAGGTGAGCGCTCCCACCATTCCCTGCAGACTTTAGGCAGACCCGTCCTTACCGAATGTTGTGCACGTAGGGACTTGCTGGCCTCACAAAGCGCGACTATCAACTCCTAATGGATGGTGGTTACCAAACCGTCGAGTCAGTTGCCTACGCGCCCAAGCGGATGCTAGAACAGGTTAAGGGCATATCCGAGCAGAAAGCCATCAAAATACTTGCTGAAGGTAATTGTCTCCGATTACCGTACAAACTTGATTTCTAATTTGGTTTAGCTTCTAAAATTGTTCCTTTGGGCTTTACCACGGCAACTGAGATGCACCAACGGAGAAGTGAACTCATCTCAATCACGACAGGCTCGAAGAATCTGGACACACTGCTAGCTGGTGGTATCGAGACCGGCTCAGTAACAGAGCTCTTTGGCGAGTTTCGGACAGGAAAGAGTCAGATCTGTCACACCCTTGCTGTGACTTGCCAGTTGCCCTTCGACATGGGAGGTGGAGAAGGCAAATGTCTCTATATTGATACTGAAGGCACTTTCCGTCCAGTACGTTTACTAGCGGTCGCCAACCGTTACGGCTTGAATGGCGAAGAGGTGCTTGACAACGTCGCTTATGCGCGCGCATACAACTCCGACCATCAACTACAGCTTCTCGCTCAAGCAGCAACTATGATGTGCGAGACCAGGTTCTCCCTCCTGATTGTTGACAGCGCCACATCTCTCTACCGAACTGACTTCCTAGGCCGAGGCGAGCTATCATCTAGACAGACTCATCTAGCCAAATTCATGCGCAGTTTACAGAGGCTCGCCGATGAATTTGGAATCGCCGTGGTCATTACCAATCAGGTCGTAGCTCAAGTTGACGGTGGTCCCAGCGCCATGTTCAACCCGGACCCCAAAAAGCCTATCGGCGGCAACATCATTGCCCACGCTAGCACAACGAGAATAAGTTTGAAGAAGGGTCGTGCCGAAACACGTATAGCCAAAATCTACGACAGTCCATGCCTTCCCGAGAGTGATTGTCTATTCGCCATCAAAGAGGATGGTATTGGTGACCCTGCTCCGAAGGATGTGGAGAAAGAATAGAGTCAGCATCACTGAGGCTTTATGCTACCTTTCTTCGTCATTGGCAGCTTCCGACGAGCTACTATTAATCGGGTATAGAGTGCAGGTAACGAAAGAGACGAACATTGCATTAGCGGTTTTGCATGGAAGGCGTTATAAAGGGCTTTGATTGACACTGTATGTATATTGCTTTTATAAGAGATGTAAACCATGTGGCATATGCATACCGATGCAAAGCTTTTCAGTTTAAAGTTGATATCATGAATTAAATGAATACGATTCTTCCCGCTACCAAACTATCCTAGGTAAAATACATCTGTGAAATGAGTAGGAGAGCTTCGCAAAAGATTGATAATTATTTTCAAGTTACCGTAAGAATTTATCAGTAAATCATTATTCGTGCATGATCAAACGACACGTGCCGACATAGAATGTCATCAGGAGCCTCATTTCATTATACTCTTCTCCGGATGTGTAGATCGGCGATCCTCCCACTTTCATCGTTGATTTATCTGCATGGGCCGCGTTTAAAACAGTCTCCAGTGTCCAATGTAATTGGCAAGTTGTTTGGTATCAATACAATGTAATAGAGGCTAGAGGTTGTGCTTTATACTTATAAGCGCTAAAACCTAGAGAAACTCTATGCTACCTCCGCGGCTTCAGGGGCAACATTACGCACCATCGTCGACTATTCCAAGCTAGGCCGATGAGCTGAACAAAGGGAGGGAGCGGGGGCTCAAAGCTGTGGGATCACTTAAGAC